>CM052365.1:28386934-28986934 GCA_028551485.1 Casuarina cunninghamiana
TGTAGGGAAAATTGGAAGTTCCAAAATCGATTTTACGGAGGAGTCTCTTTCAGAATTAGGGTTGCAGGTTAGTTTATCTTCTGAAGGGGAAGAAGATCTCAGAAGATGGATCTGCAGGATTTGGTCAATGATGGTTGGTCAAATACTTTTTGCAAAAGAGACTGTTACGTGCAAGAGATCATGCGTCAGAAGGAAGTCTTTAATATTACTAACTCTCTGCTACAGACGGGATTTGACATTGGAGTTGCTAGGATTTGTGTGATGTGGCTTATGATAGGAGAGAGGAAAGTTGGGGTTGCGTATGTAATTGGGTAAATGAGTATGCAACACGCCCATAGGTAGGTACAGTAAAGGGGCAGAATGCTCTTATAAAGAGCACAACGTGTAAAAGAAGAACTTAGCTTTTGAAATCTAAGAACTTGGTTTGTTTTCCCTTCTGAAAACAGAGTTCCGGCATCCCTCTAATGATGTCAACCAGGCTCCATTTTATCCAAAGTTATTATAATCCGTTCCAAATGAGTGCTAATCCGCTTGTGAGGAACCCAGTTACGTGTCCTAACCTTTGCGAACGTAACAATGGTATCAAAGCCGAAGTTCCTGCAACCGTGGGATCATCGGTAGATGCCTCGGCAGAGGAAACTTTGCCAGAGGACTTACAGGACCGCCTTAAGTTCAGGTTTGAGAGGTTACTCAAGACTTGGGAGAGGAGGAGTCAAGAGGCTGGGTTCACAGCCGAAGAGGCTCAACACAAGTCTTGTGATGTTGTATGTACTAACCTGAGCATGAAAAAAGACAACAATGCTGAGGTTTCAACCAAGGCGTTGGTTCCGGCACAGAGAAAGTCATGGCGAGCAAAAAGGTTAAAGTCTATAAAGGTGAGTAAAAAGTCATTAGCGAGAAAGAAAAGGGCCAGTAGGTGCTTTGCTTCGTCTAGAGACAATGGGGTTGAGCTTAGCGAAACCCAACCTGACTTGTTCATAGTTGTATCAGCTCACCACAAGTTCCTACCTTTTCATGTTTTGACTGTAAAGTCACATTTCACACACTTTGGTCGACCACCGGAAAAGCACTGGCTGCCACTCGCAACTCTGTTCGTCGGTCCACACAAAGAAGATAAATGGGACATTATCGTGGAAGCCCTTTCCAACGTGTTCCAACATGATAGCAAGGTTGAGGGTCACTGGACCTTATGTGGAAAGGTTACAGCCGAAGGAAGAAAAATCAAAGGAGGGAAAGGAGGGAAGGTTAAGGGTGGTGGGACTTCCATACGTTAGTCGGGCAAACCTTTGGGGAGCCTGTGAGAAGATAGTGGCCTCACCAGGAGTTGAACTGGGCGACAACAAGTGGGGGGTCGATGATCTTTTTCGCCAAGTTCCCCTGGACCCAAATTCCTTCTCCAATTTCATGAATAGAGAATGGCTCACCCATGTCCTTTCTGTTAGTGTTGAGTTTAGAAACCTAAACAGATTCAAACTACGAGGGCCAGCATTGCGTCAACCAGAGGAACACCGGCCATCATGGGAGATGAATTTCCTTGGCAAAGATGAACCGCTATGGCTTTGTTCCTTGAGTGAGGTCACACCAAAGGAGGGCAGTGAGAGGAAGAAAAGGAAAGGCAAGGAAAAAATGAAGATGATAAGCGTTTGGGTGGTCGGAGAAAATGAAAAAGGAAGAGAAAGAGTAGAGACCAACGCCAAAAAGACAAAGATAAGAATCTTTTGTTCTTTTTGTTTATTTCATGCCTTGATAGTATTCTATTTTAGTGGCTATGCCAACATTGCATGTCAGCTTGATACAAATGCTTCCTTGAATGCTATTATTGCAATGCTCAAATTACCTCAGAGAAAGAACAACTCAAAAACCACCAACGCTCTTTGGCGCTACTTCCCATGAAAAAGAACTACCCAGCTAGGAGTTGTTCACAAACTTTGGCGTTGTTTTTCCATTAGCATTGAGAAGGGAAAAACAAGGAGAGAAAGAGTACAGGAGCTGCAGAACAGAACGGCGGAGGAACAAGTGGGGGACCATAACAGCCCATGTTTCCTACCAAGGTTCCACTTCAAGTACAGAGCTGCAAAATTGTGGAGGAAAGAAGTCAGCCCAACGGAGATGAAGCAAAAGGTGAATCACTTCCCTTTTAACGAGTTGAAGAACGGGTTCAGAGAACCTAAAAGGAAGTTTCACTTGGAAAAACAATCTAGCCATGAAGTCACACGAAAGATGGAGAGGATGGAGCAATACGCGAAGCTAACACTTGGACGTTTGCGCTTGAACTCAGCAAAACTGATGATAGTTCACATGGGGTCAAATGGAGGAAAGCAAGCGAGCTGGTTATGGTCTTTCGAAGGTTGCAAAGAAGGCATCAAGATTGAAAAAGAAAGAGAAAGGAAGAAAATGAAGAAGAAGAACAAGCTGAACGTTGCAGAAAACAAAAGGAGAGTAGCTCTGAGGAAGAGGCAACCAATCCACCTTTCAAATTGGAGCGAAGATGAGAGGTTGGCCAAACTTAGTCAGGTGATGCAGCTGAAGCACCTTTCAAATTGTAGCGAAGATGAGAAGTTGGTGATGCTTAGTCAAGTGACGCAGCTAAAGACCATTCTTCAATGGAAGATGATAACGCTCTTAACCAGAATGACCCATGAGTGGGTGTCACAAAGAGCAATAGTGAGATGGATTCTCCAATCACAGGAGGTGATGTTCCAAGAAGAGTTCCACCAATGGAGGGCTGTGACGTATGTACCGAGAACAAAATTGAATCCTATGCCAAGAGAGCAGAAATGCTGTGAAGTAATGGAATTCCGGGATGTTAGATCCTTCTTTTCATGCAGTATTTCAGAAAAGATTGGAAATTCTGCTGCCAAGAAGGCTAATAAATTGGATGTGGGCGCACTTTCTGTGCATATGAAGTGGGGTCACATGGCATCTGCCCTCTCAAGTTGCCTCCCTAATTGCCCAATTTATGTTTTTACTACCACAACATCTGTGCAGCGGGGTTTGTACTCATCATGGGGCAGTGAAGTTTCAAAAGATTTGTTAAAATGGGTGAGAAGAGGGCCGATGAGATACCTTCCCGAGGCACCTAACGAGTTGCAGTTTGAAGTTTCGTGCCTCTTCCAAAGAATCCTAGGATCTATGAACAAGGTATGGTTCGTGGAGCGCCTGCGCCATCAAAAACATTACATGACCAGTCGGATCAAAGTGGGACAGATCAAGCCTAAGGTGGGGCTGTTGTTGGACAAAGAAAAGGACTACGTTAAACCAGGTGAGCGGAAGTTCATTGAACAAGTTTTCGGCTCGTCAGCACCATGTTGGAAAACAACCTTGAGGGCAAGGTTGCTCGTGAGGGGGAAGTATTGTTACGTGCAAGAGATCATGCGTCAGAAGGAAGTCTTTAATATTACTAACTCTCTGCTACAGACGGGATTTGACATTGGAGTTGCTAGGATTTGTGTGATGTGGCTTATGATAGGAGAGAGGAAAGTTGGGGTTGCGTATGTAATTGGGTAAATGAGTATGCAACACGCCCATAGGTAGGTACAGTAAAGGGGCAGAATGCTCTTATAAAGAGCACAACGTGTAAAAGAAGAACTTAGCTTTTGAAATCTAAGAACTTGGTTTGTTTTCCCTTCTGAAAACAGAGTTCCGGCATCCCTCTAATGATGTCAACCAGGCTCCATTTTATCCAAAGTTATTATAATCCGTTCCAAATGAGTGCTAATCCGCTTGTGAGGAACCCAGTTACGTGTCCTAACCTTTGCGAACGTAACAGAGACATATTCTACGGATAAGTCACAGTATAGATATGGTCAGCAACTTTGAAATAAGGGCCGGATGAGGCATATTCGTGGATCCGAGAGATGCGACCAGAAAAACTCCCGAGGCAAAGGACCATACCGACACATTGGCCCCATTTCCTATTTGATAGCAATGTTGCTTTGAAGATTTTGAAGTTGAGAATTCTTTTCCTAAATCCAGGGGGCACCAGTGAAAGTGGGACTCGGAGAAGTGATTTCTAAGCCATTTCTTGGAAAGAGCTCGAATGCAATATGAAGAAAGGATTGATTCAGATTTCCCTACCCAATTCAGCCCGGACTGGTTGATTGAGTTTCCACTTGGTCCAGTTTAAGGACATGTTCCAAGGTATGAACTTGAGGATCCCCACTAGATTTTCCTAAATATAGCAACGATGTCAGCACATCGGTACTTAGAGAAAAGGCATAATTGATGGTGTAAGGCTCAGACTTTCTCAAAAGTCCAGTTTTTCAAGTAGGAAAGGAAGAAATAGAAGTCTATTGGGTTTCTTGTGGAGTTACAATTAGGGTAAAGATAAAAAGGAAGGTAATATTACTTAAGTAAAGGGATTTTCAAGTTGCTTATAAATATGAGGTTTAGGAAAAATTATATGTAATGTGTCATTTGGTGTGCTGTAAAAATAAACACAGAATGAGCCACCAGAAAAGAAGAATTTTTTTAACAGTTCTTATTTGTATGAAATTCTCAAATATAAATTTATTTACTTCAGACCACGTAAAACTTTCAACACATATAACTAGAAGAGATTTGTCTACGTATGTTATTATTGAAATGATTAGTAGATTTGCTTATTAGGAAATCTTGGAGCAAGAGGCTTCACTAAAAATACGAAGAGAGATAGGAAAGTTTCTTTTTGCTTATTCTAATTCTGTATAAGATGCCTTCAAACTTCTCCAGAAAAAAAATGACTTGTCTTAAGTCTCCAAGCCAAGAATACAGAGAAAGAGGGTGAAGGATTTCCCTACCGTAGCTCACGGCTAAAAGAAAAGAAAATTAAGAAAGAATTCCCATTAAGAGGGTAGAGAAGGAAGGAGTAGAGAGGCAATTCAACACCCAATTAATCCGAAGTGGAGAGAAGTCCAAATTACGCATGATTCTCTCTAAGAAAGGCTATTCCATTCTATCAAAGGCCTTTCCTTGTCGATTTTAATGGCCATTAAACCCTCGATGGCTTTCTTGCTTTTCATAATATGAAAAAAGTTCATGAGCCAAGATTTCATTATCCTGGATAGTGCGCTCGAGAACAAAGGCAGATTTATTCGGGCCTATAATTTTTTGGAGGAAACCCTTGAGTCTATTTGCAAGTACTTTAGCTATTATCTTCTAAATCACATTGCAAAGACTGATTGGCTGAAGTTGAAATGCATAAGAGGGGTTCCCATCCTTTGGAATAAGGGCAATCAAAGAATCAATGAGTTCCCTAAGGATTTTACCAACTCTGAGAAAAACCCTGGATAGGTTTAGAACTTCCTACTGCTTGACGATGGCCTAATTTCCCTATAAAAAGAGTTTTAGATCCCTCAGGGCAGGAGACTTAGAGAAGCCCAATTGGCTTACAAATAACTTTGCAAAGAACAACAAAAACATGTTAAGACCTTCATATGTTACTGTTATACCTAAAATAATTGCTATTACTAAGGCACATATTCTATTCTTTAATCGCATTCAACAACAATGCCTACAGAATTGCTATCCACTTAGCAATTATGCACGCAAACTACCAAGCCCCACAATTCCCACCCCCCGATACCACTTGTTAGATCTCTCAAATACTATCATTTTATCAAAAACAATTACTATTAGTGAAACGCATGCCTTATAGTTGAGTAACGTTCATTTGTCCGCTAACCACTTGGCACATAATTATATGACCTTCTAAGCCAAATTCATTCTACTGAGAAGAAAAAGGAGGGTTCGATGATGAGAAAATCTTTGCAAGATGACTTGTAAAAGGTATTTTCAGCCACCTGCCATTAGGAATTTGTAAGTAAAGATAGAATTGCTTCATATCCGGGTAATAATAATAGTAGAAAGGTTGGGAATGTCTCCTTTTAACCTGTTTTCTGGGAAACCAATTTCACGAAATTTTTGTTGACATGGAATATCTTTCTTGATTAATTGCTATTGGACAGTATTCAGAAACTCAATCTCTTTAGGAGCGCTCCATTAAAAGCTGGAGGAGGCTGCAGTTAAGAGGTCCTATAAGACCCTTAAATTGTGATTGAAACTCCGCCGAACCGTAGGTTAATCTTTTCTCTGGTTCCTCAAACTTTGTATTCTATAAAAATCTAGAGCAGTAAAAGATACTCTTAAAAAATGGAACCGGGGAATAGCTTCTAGTGTTTGGATCTCTCTTTTTCTTGCCGCCACGATCCTCCAATTCCGTATCTTCTTTTTGTATCATGCGCCTATTTGCCTCACTAATCGAAGCAAAATCGTGGGAGCCATAGACTAGGAATATGTAGGTATGCGAAGGGGGACAGTCCAAGATCGTACTGCTCCTCTGCAAAGACAACAAACGCTCAAAACCCCAGGTCAATAAGGCCATGCCTATCCAAGAAAGTCCTAAAACCTTCCACCGCGAAACAAGAAAAAAAGGTTCCGACCTCCTTGTTTATCATTTATAGAGGGAAAGAAAGAAAAAAGAAACCTCCAATGCATGGGCACTAGTTGGAAAAGAGGGTGCTAAAGCATCAAAAGAATCCCACAGAGATGGTCTGATTTTGTCACCAAGTAGTTGGATCATACGTAAAAGATTGAAGTCAAGGATGGCTGGTAGGGTCAGAGTGCACAATAAATTTAACGAGAGAAATTCCCTCCGACAAAATAAAAAAATCCCGGTCGGTTGGTAATCGAAGAAGTATGAGAACCAAAGAATTTAGTCTCAGACAAAAAAAATCCACTTTTCAGGATTGAATTTCCTTGTTTGGGAATACAGTACGTATGGCCTGGGCATGAGCTTCATTGGGAATGGGGCTTGGTCACGCCCGCCTCTTTAGCCATACGAGGCAACTCAGAAAAAGTGACAGTGAGGAGTCAGAGAGAGTCCATTTCCATAGCTATGGAAGGATCACCGGGAGGTTTTGAAAATGGGTGTCTGGAAGAAATGGCCCCGATCAAGCGCATTAGGGACTCTCACGTAATAAAGATGTCCATGGAACTCAACATTCTTTGGAAAAAAGATATTGAATAAACTTTTACATGAAAAGGGTTAGTGTTAACGTGCATGAATAGAAGTGAGAGGTTCATTTGGGAGGCGTAGACGTTAACATGCATGTACAGAAGTAGATAGGGTTTGTGTTAGGAATGGAAATTGGCCTAGCGGACTTGGGGTGTAATCGAGAACGGTGCGGAATTTTGAGTGAAAAGGGTAGCTGTTGCAGAATGATTTTGTAGAGCATGGGTGTCAAAGATTCATGTTGCTGGTTGAGCTTCGACTACAAGAAGCGACCTGTTTAATTTGAAAAGGATATATTCTTACTTGATTTTATGTAAGGTTGGATAATTCATATCATGTCGTTCTTAATACAACGGGTTCATATACATTTTCTTACAAATCACTTTAAAATACTTCATGTATGAAGTATACTAAGTTTTGATATCATAATAAGAAGTTTTACTTCTTAAAGTTAACTGGTAAGTAGTGGATACATCATTTATTTAAAAGAAATATTCAAACAAAATTTAAAGAATACAAGACTTTCTTACACTATTTTTTAATCAATGGTGCTTAGTGGCACTTTGTTGCTTTAATGGGGCGGCGAGATGCATAAACGTGGGGCACATTGCCGCCCTCAATGGAACAATTTTGACCCACAATGTTGCGCTTAAAGTAGAAGAGTTTTGAAATTCTATGGTCTAGGATGACGATAACCAGACGTAGAGACGGGCTCCATAAACATTCTACAGTCAAGCTCCCAGGCACTGTCCGAGTCTCCCACAGTGAGGGGAAAAGTAGGAAAGTCTCAAGGAATCTTCGACGTCCAAACAACAGACAAGCCCCTTACCAATGGTTTTGCTGTTGTCGCCCACTTGTAGTGTTAACCCATGAACTTGGACCTAGAAAGAAGCCCGATTCCTTTTAAGGCCGTGGTCCCAGATTAAGAAGGCACTGGCTGTTTGTATTATCAGATGGTCGTGGCAGCAACCAACACAGATGGTCGAAATCTTAGGCACTGTTTGGCACCGATAACATTCTCCCATCTTTACTTGTTAGATATTGAGGCCTATTAATGCTTATCCATAAAAATGTCACTCGGAAAAATTCAAGCAGAGGGTCCAGAACTTGGTAGCCTTTCATATGTTTACCTAACTAGTAAGAAAATGTAAGGAAACAAAATGTTGGAAAGAATGTGACCAAGTTCACGTTACAGCAAAATGGAAAACAAGGAATTGCACATCATACACCATAAATTTAGAATCCTGCTGATGACTCAGTCTCTGTTAAGAAGTACATTATACTCAACGCCGTACTTGGAATATGCTCCGAAACATTCTCTGATAACCAAGAATTGATAATGCCCTTAGATGGATTATTCGGAGTTCCTGCAAACCATTTATCAACAAGCCTAAAGCCAAATTTGAGTGCAGCTGAAAGTATTGATGGCTCATCTACTCGGCGTACGACATGGCAAAGAATTAATGCTGGTGCCTGGTCCGCTATTGTGCCTTCCTTAGATGAAATCAATTCTTTTGCAGTTGCAAACAAGGGCAAAATAGCTTCGGGATTGTAAGTCACATCTGTACCAATGATGACATCAAAACCTCCATTACTTATTTCTTTGATGGCCTCTATGTGGTCTTTGTTCCCCCACTCTAGTCTCTTCGCGATCAACTTGGAAAGAAATGGTGGCTTGATATTTGAAGTGATATTTTGGGTTAACAGATCCAGAGCATTTGTATCTCCATCGGTGGCAACAACTAGGTCTGCAGATCCAACAGCAACCATGGAGCAGATGCCTCCACAGCCACACCCCAACTCTAACACCCTTTTCCCAGCAACAACAGTAGGATTTCCTGCCAGTATATAACCCATCAGCCGAGCAGATTCCCAAAGCATCAAGCCGGTTGACTTGCAGGTGTGTTGGTACTCTCTGGACAGTACTTTAATCTTGTAGTTAGATCCTCCCAGGTCGACCTCGATAATCTAGGATGAAAATGCAGAAAAGGGGTGTGATGATCTCTCTTAAAAAAAAAAAAAAATAAATCCTTAGTAAAAGATCAGTTGGAAGCATTCAAAAAGAGAAAAGCTTGAAAGTGAACTTAAGCATGTCAAGTTCAGCTAATGACATCAACAATCAACATAATAAAAATGAAAAATATAAAAACCAAATATCCATAACTTTCCTGTCCCAGAAAAAAAAAAAAATATCAAATAACTTACTACATGCCACATATGAACAGGGTGGAATTTTCTTAGCATAGGTGAGGAAAGTGTAACAACAGTTTAGGGAATCTTATGTACACCTTGAAAGAGGAAACACAGAAGGAAACCTTACTTGATTATCGTTAGAAGGTGAAATTCCAAACATATCAACTGCCACACCTTCAGAGATGTCAACCTCAGAATTATCTACGAGGCTTATAACTGTGTCCTTCACTTTAGACTGAACATATTCTTGACCAGTAATCTTGTGTGAAGCTTCCACACTGGAAGAAGCGTTTACATCACCTGAAAGGCGGAAAACAGCTTGGATCCAGCGCCTGCAACCACAGTCAAAAATATAATGACCCAACAAATTATCCTACCATTTAAAGCATGGGTAAATAATACAAAGACTGCCTGGATGAGCAAGTTTTTTCTGTTGTGTAAATCATGGAAAAGAAAAAAGAATTACTTCCTCACACAACATCTATATCCTATCTATTGTGCAATGGGTAAATTATCCTACCATTTAAAGCATGGGTAAATAAAATACATATATCAAATCCAAAAATACAATCTAGATACCACTGCGGAAACTGAAGATACAATCACTTACCGATTCATTACCAACTCCCTCAAGCGGTTCTCAACTTGTTTGCAACAAAAACCAAGTTCTTCAACAACAAATCCATTTTCTTCAAATAAACTTGTCAAGAAGACATCAGAAAAATAGAAGGCACGCTGAAAAAAGGGAAGAAAAAAAAGTTTTGCTTCAGTGGCTTACACAAGAGACTAGAACAACAGAGAACATCATATAGAAAAGATTGGAACTTACAGTGCCGTCACCCCTCACAAAGAAGTTTTCACTAATCTTCTGATCCTTGCAAGTGAGCCTTTCCTGCCGGTACAGCATTAAAAATATAGAAAACTTTATGCAAAGAGAACAAGAGCCTGACATAAGGGAGGCACAAAGAAATAGATAGATTTGGGGGCTAAGGAGAGAAGACCAGTCATATTACTAAAAAAAAAAAAGCATTTAATTACCTATAATAAAATCAAACCAGTTTTTCTCAAGCATCCAAAAGAGTATACACTAGAAGACATGGAAACTCATCTTGGGCATTGATCTTTGAACCAAATGACCATCTTCCTTATAGAAACAAGTGCAAGAAAGTGAGGCCATGGTTCAATCTCATTGTGTCAAGTTGTATTTAGCAATAAATAGGGCTGGTGAAACCCCATCTTGTTCCTTTCTCACAACTATTACTTGCTTCAAGGAGTCTTATAGTTTCCCCCAGTTTACACAGCAAACATGAAACTACCAAGAAACAACTCAGAGAATCTTTTCAAGGACAGCAACAAAAAGATAATGATTCTTCCTCCCGGAGTTTGGACAGCAGAGATGGGGGCTGTTTGGGTGGCTGGGGTGGTTTGGGGCTTCTGTTCTAAAGACATACAGATATATGAATGATGGCAAAAAGAATGTCAAACAGATAGGAGAGATGATCAACCTGAGCAAGGTCACCAGTAGCATAATCACGAAACAGCACATAACCATTTGTCTGAAAGGGCAAAAGGGAAAAAAAAAGAAAAAGAAAAGAAAAAGAATTAGAATTTCACATGTCATAGAGTTTCACCATAGCAAGGTTGATAAAAATTTTGGTGTTTGTAAAGATGTTGACATCTTACCTTGAGAACTTTTCTAATGTTCTGCAACACTAGAGCCATCTTCTCAGGGGAGACTGCAGATAACACAAAAATCTGCTTAACGAAGTCAGCTAGTTGGATTAACAACAAACATCAAACTAAAACTTTAAGTGCGGCTTATATGTTTGACAATTAGTTTGGCAGACGCTATTAAACAAAAATGAAACTAAACAAATTGATGTCCAATAAGCCAATAGCTTGATAACTATAACTTCATATAGATACCATGGTCACTATATCAATTGAAGGTGTAGAAATCTGCTTGCTCAGATCATCAACTGTCAAATCGCAGACAAAAGCAGTCACTCGGGATTCTTTGAAGTCTTTATGCATCTGTGATTAAAAGAAAATCTCCAGTTAGATAGACGTAGTTAAAGTTAACTTTTAAATCAGCTGGAAAGTAACTCCAGAAGCTAAGACACATACAACAAGGAGATTGTAACATGCCACTACAGGAGGTCCTCACTTTTCAATATCTGCAGTCCTTTTGGCATCAACATTTTACGCCACTTCTATATCACCAATTCAACTGATGATTAATGTCCAGAGGAGCCTTTTCAACTTTACCAAAGTTCTTCTTAAGTAATCTAGATGGTTCAAACACATAAAATCCATCAAATTTTGATTCAAAATTAAGCTGGTGCAAAAACCAGTCATAGCTTCTATGTGTATCCATGATTGACACATTTTATAATTGTCAATATTAAATGAAGAAGCAATCTGTGGGGTGAAAACCCCAGAATCCAGAGAAGGAGAATTGGAAGGGCAATGGCATTACCATATGAATTAGATTGGTAGTGGCAGAAATGAAAGCCCAGTGTCATAATTGTGAGAATAAGAAACAATTGCATGATCACCTCTCTCTCCCTCTCTATCGCCAATCACAAAGCTTTTTCACCAATATTATTTGGATGTTATAGTACACTTCAACAATTCCATTACTCCAGATTTATGATATTAAAGCATAGATCCTCCAGACTCACCTCATCTATGCACAATATACAATACAAGCAAAGTTCTACATCATTTCAATCAAGAAGATTCCCAATGACACAGCAATGAAAGTTAATGTAATCAAACCTTAACCAAGTTAACAGCACGTGGTGAGAAATCACACGCATAAGCAAACACATCTGGATATGTAGCAAGCAAGGGAAATATCGTGTTCCCAGCTCCACAGCCAACCTGATAAAGAAAATGTATATCAATACCCAAAATATCGTGATGCTATTAGAATAGCCATGATCCAACAACAATAGCACAAATAGAAAAATAGTCATGACTGATTGTCGGAGATAACAAATAAGGAAAATGAAGTGAAGTAATGCACTTGATTGAATCCATAGGTATTGTAACTAAAGAACTCAATACTATTTCAAACTCAACCAGTAAAAAGATACTATAGTTTGCTGCATGCACCAACTAACAACACAGGAATCCCAAAAGACTTAAATGATGACTCTTACAAACATCTCTACATATTTCCAACTTAACTATTCATAACTTTAGTCTAAGTTGCAGAATTTGAGAAAGATAAGTTGGCAAGAGACAAAGCCAATGACAAAAAAAAAAATCAGTACTAGAACTCTAACTAGCTATATTGAAAGTAAGACACAAAAAAATTTGGCTGTCTTTCCGTGAGAGATAGCTAATAAACAAAATGATTACCTCCAAAATTACTTTTCCTCCTGAGGCCTGAAAAACAGAAGATCCATATAAATTTCATACACTCAAATCATTCAAGAAACTGCAAAATACTTGAAACGAAAATAAACAAAAGAAAGTACTCACAGAGAAATGGTGGCCCCACTCCTTATCCAGGTAGTGCCGATCTTTGAAAAACTGAAGAGAGAAAAGAAGTATTAAATGAAACTTCTATAAATAGTTGTACTCCTCAGAGGATTTTAAAAAGAAAAACAACTGAAGGTTTGAGAATTTCAGGAAGTAACTAAATTGGTTTGCTGTTATAAAGGGAGAAATCAACAGCTCTAAGTTGTCAATTATCCCTTTCTCACAACAAATCCTAGGGGTAAACCTTACTAAATTCACACCAGCAAGTAATAAACAAACAAGGCCTAGATGTTAAGAATGCTGATTTCAGAAGATATGACTGACATATATGCCACTAGGCATCACATAATATGGATCAAGAACATTATTAGTGTCCGCCTGGTTTTCTGGCTCACTGCTAGTAGTACCATGACAAAAGTACTACAGATTCAAATCAGTATATCCAGAACAATATAAAAAGACTTACTTTATCTTGATGCCGTTTGTAAAAGATATCCCAATACTTCTTAGCTTCTCTCTCATATTTCTCTGAAAAGCATTAAATACATAGTCAGAATGAATAGTCAACATTGACTTCGCTGGTGCATGTGCACGAGAGAGAGAGAGAGAGAGAGAGAGAGAGGGAGAGAGAGAGACCTCTCCAGAAGGGGGAGATAACATTGGTAGTGGCAGGGAATATTTGTATCTTCTGGGATGAGGGCTGTTGCTCCCCTGCTTCTTGCACATCAGACGCCATCTTCCAAACCCTTGGAGGATAAACACAAATATATCAAACGTGTAATCGTTTCGCATCTGAATTTCTTTCAGCCTTTGACAAGAAGAGTTTTGGGTATAATGAAAAAGGAACCAAGTAGTACTTATAGCGCTTTTGACCATACATACATACATACGAAACAAAAGCATTACATTCCTAAATCACCAAGGTCATTCTTTGCACTGTAACATTAGCCATTATTACATATTAAAATGTATAAAAGCAAACATGCCCTCATTTCAACCCAGGTCGCAAAGAAAGAAAAGAAAAAAGCACTGCGATTAGATATCCGCCGAGTTTCCAGAATGAAATTATGGTCTCTATTCGATTACGATTCGCTCCAATGTTATACTACAAGCCAACACGCAGCTATGCAAATCAATAGCACAAACAATCCTAAATAACGTCATCACTTCTTTTCGACTAAACTGCATAATAGAAAAGGGCATTACTACGAACACATGAAAAAAAGAAAAGGAAGAACGAAGAAAGTACCAGCTATTCGGAGTCAATCACGCCACGCAGAGAGAGACACAGAAAGAAAGAAAAATATAGAGAGGGGCTAGCCGCTTTGCTTGTGCCTTCTCTGACATGAAAACGACTCGTTTTTCAGCCCCTGCGGATCCCTAACGTAAATGTTGCGGATCGATTCGACCCGACGGTTCTTGACATGAGAGGAGCTGTGACGAAGTAACGAACGTCTTGCAACGACGCCGCTTGAATGATCACGTCTTAATCACTTTTTTTTTTTTTTTTTTTTGGTTAAGATGGTGGGGAGATTTAAAAAATTTATTGGGAGAAAATGAAGCTCCAACCCTGAACTTTTATGTAGTAAAAGCCCCTAAATGCCGCTAAGCTGCCAGAACCAGGCCTTAATTTAGTTTTTTGGTATCAAAAAGAAAGCTGTACTAATTGTTAAAGGATAAGAAAAGTGTTGATATCTGTCCGTAAGCGCCTTGACATCAACTCCTGAGTGAACGCAAAAGGTACAAATAGTATAATCACAGATTGAAAGAAATTGCATCTTCACTATTAGGAATTAAATGAAGAGATAACCCGTTATACAAAAGATAAAGAATGTAAGTTCTCTAGCTACTACTGTGGTATGATTAAGATCGCTGTGAGAAGCTCTCTCTCTCTTCTACTATACAACCCGTTTTTAACCAAAAAAATTGAGTTTGAACCTTCAATAGAATAATATGAAACTTCTGATGACACCCAATTTTCCTCCTAACTGCTACCCTCTTTCTATCAAACTCTTCTTTTTTGTTTCAAGGAATGAAAAGCTGACAACAATTGCTTGTCAAGGTGCTTTCAGCCCTTCACTCATCACTGCGCCTTTCGCTTGTCAGCAATGTGGCACCTTCCTCCTTTTTATCTTCATCAGCAACGATAGTTTGCTCAATGCTTGGCACAACACCATTTTCAACCACAGGTAAGGCACCATTTTCTGATACACTCTCTTCTTCAGCATTAATGACTGATTTGCTAAGATCTCTTGGGGGAGTGACAGTCAAAAGGCGGCCAAGTCCATCATACATGCCCTTTGCGTCCATGATAAGAGCAGCTCCACCAGGGTAACAACGACCAAAGCAAGTGGCGCAATGTGGGTAAACAACCTGGGAAGAGAGGATTCACAAGAAAGTGAAGGATGTCAAAATGAGTTCTACACAAACTGCGTATGACGATCAGCCTGGTAAAGACGGTACCTCTATAAAAGCCCGGCAAAGAGCTAGGAAAAGTACAGACTCACTTTCTCTGAGCATCCGAGTCGTATTATACCTCAATAAAGAGTCAGAAACAGATTGCAATCCCTTAATCAGTTCTTGAGCAAGTAAACGTTTCAAACTTATTGGAGCACAGGGACGCAACTCGTTCATTGCTGCAGATACACCTACAACGACCATAGAAAGTACGAGATGATCAAAGAAGAAAAGCATAATGAAGCCTCTAGAATCATATAACATGTTGCAAAAAGAACAGCTAACAGCTAACAGCTAACAGCAATCAAGAGGTATAGACCAAAAAACTCCAGAGGAATTGACCCAAACTGTGCAGAAGTAACCATTTGACATGGGAAAAAGCAATTTATTCATAATATATGATAAAGACAGAGTTGTGCTAACATACGAATAGAATGTCATTATAAAATTAATTTCCCATACACAAACTTGCCACCTCATGGGTTAGGACACACATCAAGGATGAACAACAATTGCTTAAGTTCTGAAAAGGTGCTAACATATCAAACCTACCGTTGACAAATACAGCAAGAGGTGGATGTTCCATTAGACAAGATGGTGGAGTGACATCCTCCTGACTATCATCACCGACACTATTTACTGGAAAGCCAATTGCTGGTAGTGGGACCCAACGATGTGAATCAAGGACCAACTGGAATACAACATCAAGTTATAAGTCACCAAACAAAAGGTATTAGGATGTTTTGTGCAAAGAAACTTAACAGCCTGACTTGCCTATCTCTTTTTAAAATGTATTCAAGCAAACGAAAGAAAGAAAGAAAGGAACAAAGAAAGAAGAAGAGAGGAACTCTCACTGAAATCAGAAACCAATATTAAACTTCAACTCTAGTCAACTTACCTGAAAATTCTCTACTGCTGTATTCATATTTTTTGAGAATAAGTTGAGAACTGCCCTGCAAAGGGACCAAAGTCAATGTCAAAGAAAAAAGGATGAGAGTTTATTGTGTCCACCGAGAAATAAATTCATTATACAAGGTATTACTCTTCAAAAAGTGAAGGAAGCAGGCCCCGAAAATCTAGTCCAACCCAACCAAGCCCCATGGCACAATACTGTCAACAACACAAAAAGAACAAGTCAGCAAAATCTGGGTGCATATCCCCAGTCCAGAAAATATTAGCATGAAAAAAGACTGAAATTTTTTTAATTAAAGACAATGGTTATTATATGCAAAAAAGAAATGGACACTGATGTAAGGGGAAAGACAAAGTCTGCCAATCATAAACTTCCACGTAGACAATGATATTTGAACACGACTACAATTCATGAACGGCCTTGTGGCCTAGAGGTACCTCTCCTTTAGAAAAAAGTGTTCTGGGGTTTGACACATCATGGATGGGATATTAAGGCGTTTGAGCTTTTCTATCACAGGCTTAGAAAGCAAAAATTTATGCAATGCTATAAAAATCCTTGAATGAACAAAGCATCAAAGCATATATGTAATTCTTAGGAAGATGCTCACCATGCATTGATCTAAGATGTTTGAGAGAGATCCACCTTCAGTTATCTTTGGGAGCATGAATTTAAGGGTTTTAAGGTGTGAGGTAATCTGATGCATAGCCCAACTAAAAAGAAGCCCACCATCATAGTTTTCCTCACTTCCTGATGTATCATCAGCAAATATTGCTCGATACTGGTTAACTACATCAAAAAGATGCATTCTGTGACAGTTTATCATCCCTTTTAAGTACTCATAAGGATTTCTCTGATCTAGATCCTCGAGAATTCCAGTAAGCCAAGCCTCTCTGCACCTCAAAAACTGAAATACTTGGAATATATTCTTGGTTAGATTCAAGCATATTAAAGTACCAAGAGTAAAAACCATAAAGGCTAATTGAATGTATATTGAAATAGCACCACTAACAGCCATAGATGATATACGTCAAGTTTTTAGCATCACCATAAACATATTATGGATTATGCATAAAAGCATTGGAAAGTACCTGCAAACGCATCTCATACTCACTAAACACTCCTATTCGACGTAAATAACCAATAATTCGAAGACATTCTGGTAACTGCAATACACAAGTCAAACACCTCCATAAGAGACTATGAACTTTCAAAACAAGGCTTAAATGAGTTGTGTTGCATACATCGTAAAAGTTTCAATGGGAAAACCAAGGTATACCTGAATATTTGAGCGAAGTTTCTGGAGAAGTTGAGAAAGAAGAGACTGGGTTGTCTGCCTAACCTCAGCAGCTAGTGCTTGAATAACAGGTAACCTTGAAGAAAAATGAAGGATCCTAAGCAAGCAGCCTTCCACAAAGTAGACAGCCCAAAAAATATGGGCCAGGAAAACAAAACAGAGATAACTCACTTGGGGTGCATGGTCGAAAGTTTCCCAACAAAGGCTTCTAAGTCAAGAGCTTCATCATAATTTCCATTCCTTACACATCTGCATAATGAAGGCAGGCAATAAGTTTCTGGCAGTTCTCCTAGAAGATGAATAGCTACAAGCAAAGTGACAGGTTTTTTGTAAATTATGCTGGCCCACCAACAAAAATCAATGCCCTTCACTGTTATTTCCTATGACTTGACTGGTATCTGTTTTTCTTTGTCGGCAATAAGGTATACAAATTCGACTGTTTGCAAAGCTCACTTTCAGATACCATATATTGAAGGATTAAACTAGTCTAACAACAAGAAATTGTCAACTGAATATACTTTTTCATATAGTTAAAAGAACTTTATTTCAGAATCACAAACATAGAAGTGCCCAAAAAAATAAAGTGACAAGATGAAGCAAGGACGTCATATGTAACTCATCGTGCCACTTTCGACCAACAATTTGTAGAATCATCCAATATATATACGTGAACACCACAACGAAACCATAGAGTAACCGAGCCTCCAGATCCCCATTTTACTAAAGGCCCCTAAAGATCCTCCTGCTAGAGTATTCCAAAAAGAGCCCAGAGAACGGGAAGACCTTAGATACCTGACCCAACCAATAGAAAAGAAAAAGAGACATTATTTAATCACATCTAGGTTAATATTTATGGTCAGTTAATTGCACTTTACTATCTCTTCTCATTTTACCCCATTTTGTTGATAAGTAATCAATCCATTATCTTTCGGTTACTCCAGAACCTTTTTATAGGTTTCCCAACATCTTTGTGGCTAGTTTTGGTAAAAATTACCAGTATTCAGACAAGAAGCTTCCGCCACTCCCACAATCAACCATCTAAACCCCAAAGGGTTGCAACTATGAGACACCTGTAGCTAAAGACACCAGGATGCAGGTTAACAACTTTTGAATAGATATTAGGATGGTTATCTTGTCTAAAAACGACTTTAGCAAACTTCAATCCATTTCTTTTTATCAAGAGTGCATGTTCATTAAATAAATCTAGGTACATGCTAGGCAGATGGAGTGGCAACTCAATTTTAACAAACGAATCTTTAGTCCTGAAACACATACGTGTCCATAAGCTGAGGGATTTCAAGCAGGTCAAGCAAAGTGCTGTGATTTGCCAACAATGTCTGGTTCATCTTCCTCTTCTCCAAAATCTGTTCAGCTGACTCAACAAACTCTGTGCAACCAGAAGTCACCTTTGGGATTTCATTAATCTGCAGAGAGGGAGAGCTACAACTTAGAGTACCATTCTTCACCAAACTCTTCAAGGTTTTCATAGAAACACGAAAATAGTCAACATAAACTACTTCAGTTTGTCTTTACGTTAAACATGTGTGAACGTATTTGCAGCGCGGATCATTGGAAACATGACGAAGAAAATAAATATGCCAAATAGATTGGAGATACTCATTGAAGAAAATATCTTGTAGTAATCAATAACTGTATTAAAGTTCTTCACCCAAATTAAGAATTAAGATTTAAGTTTTTTCTCCCCTACCATTGCAGCTCTAATAGCACCATCCTCTTTCTTAAAAATGAATCTGTGTTCCCAACAACAGATCAAACTGTACAGAACACTATCTCTCCATCCTTTCTCAGTTGATGAATATCTCTCATAGTACAATATGCAGGTGTCGTACACGTATACAATATATTCTATGTTCAGAGGCATTCCTATGATAGATCAGGAGAGAAGTCCCCAACTCAAACCATTTTCTCTATCAACTTAGATGATTCTGTTAACAATTTAAACAATTCATTTGCCACGCTAGATGATTTCCACTTAAAACATAGATCACATTTCTCCTAAAATATCAGTAGATCAAGGTACAGATCCCAAAGTGGTGTATTTCCTTTACACTGAATGGTTCTACTCCAAATTCCAATCCTACTCGAAACTTATCAGAAGCCGAATTAAAAGACAATAAGACTGAACAATTCATCACCGTAAGATATCAGAACAATAAGAGAACAATAATCTCCGAATTAAAAGAAGATTAATTACCAAGGATTCGAGATGGTTATCAATGGCGGAAACTTCTTCCCGAATGGCAAGCAATGCATCGGCCGCGGCAATGAATGCTCGATAACTTCCCACCGCCACTTCTTGCATTTGCCTCCGGATCCGCTCCGCGTCAACCCGAAGAAGCTCCGGTTCCTTTCGAAACATTAACAAATTTTATTACTAGTTTCATAAGACTCACAGAGAGGGCGAGAGAGAAAGAGAGAGAGGACCTTGTGGAGGCGATCGAGTGTGAAGGAGAGGAGCTCAGAAACGTAAGGCTGTTGGGCGGCGGAGGCGAGAGGGAGGAGGCCGGACACCGGCGACGTCTCGTCTGCTGCATTTTGGGACTCCATCTTCTAACGGCAAGGCAGATCAGTGGTGTAACCACGCTCGGCGCCGCCGAGCTGCTTCAGGTTCTTGAATACTCGGGTGGTCGATCAGTGAGCTCCGTGATTCGGATCTGGATCCCGGGGATGAGACGCGAATTCGAGGGGCCAAGGATGGCCAGGTCAGCTTTGAACAACCGGACTCTTGTACGGATCCAAAACCCCGACAATTCTTGATAAAATTCGAGCAAATGTTTTTCGTAATATTAAGATTAATTCGAATTCAAACTCAAGTGACGATGCTATATTACATTGTTGATATTCTATTACTATTTTGCGACATAAAGTAATTGTAATTAGATTAACGATTAGCACTGAGACTAATAATACTAGAAGAAAATTTTTCTGTTTTCTAATGAGCTCACGTAGCGTTCTTCTTTCATTCCTTCCTGATTTTAAGTTTTTGTTTTTCTTCTTCTTTTTTATCCTTTCCTTTAAAAAGCCACATGCACTCCCTTTTTAAAAGCCTTTTTTAATTTGACTTTAAAATAAAAATAAATAAATAAATGACACAAGGCTAAGGTTAGGAGGAGGCGCCCTGACAAACTTATGATATATCTTCCTATATATTTATTAGCCTTACTACTCCTAATGATAAGTGTTAATTTAATTACAATTTCCGTCAAAATAACAGTAGCACGATAATTAACAGTTTTTTAATGTCCCTTTAATTATAATTCGTTGTGTTTGTATTTAGATTAAGCTTAATAATACAAAAAAAAATAATGTCTGAATTTTCTCAAGAATATGCATATTCATGATTTTGTTGGTTAATTATAACTTGAATCTTAACAATCCTTTAGGATGAGACGTGAATTCCTCCAAGGCTGGCAGTGCTAGTTTTGAGCCTAATGACTCAATCAAAGAAATAAAATTTTATTACTTTTGTTGCCAGCAAGTGCTTAATTTTGTAATGAATAAATTTTGCTTGAGATTTCTTAGTTTTATATGTGATACTTTGAAAGTACTCGAGTGGATGCATGAATTAAACAAAAAAAATTGGAAGGAAGTAAGAGGACATACTTGGCCAATTTTATTAGTTTGAATAAAAGTAATTTATTTAACACGTTCAAAACCATGGGCTTGTCTTCATAGGACAGCCTTTGTTTAAGTCCATTAAGCAAAGTATTTATAGAGAGTCTACACAAGTCAGAGGTCCAGTTGAAAGTGTTTCCAGAGTCTATACAAGTCAAAGACCCAGTTGAACAACTATTGGGCTTCAAATTGAATATGAGGCGGATAATCCTACTCTGGAAAGCAAGCCTTGATTCCTTTGTATTACTTGGATTTCTGAAAAAACCTATGAAACCCACAAGGCAATTCTTATTGGAATTCTTTCAAGCTGATTGAACTTATTTTTAACAATGACGACCTTAAGCCCCCACAAGTTATACTAGTGTCTTTTGCAACTTTATAGTATATTTATATCAAACAAGTCATCTCGAGAGCCAAAAACGGAAAAGGGCATACGGAATTCCCGCCTTGCAAAGGAAAGCATGTGTAAAGAAGCAGAAAGAATGACTCTAAGGTGAATAGATTCTCACAAGGGTGGATTATGTTGGGGGAAAGGAATAAGAAAAAGCTTGCGAAAGAAGCTTTACTTTGGATTCCCTTGCCTTGAAAATGAAAGAGTACACCTTTCATGCTCCAAAATCCAATAAGATAATACGAGTGATTATGACTCCCCCATTTCACTGTCAAGTTAACGGCCTACAGCGTTTTAAGGGTCCCTCAATTATTCATCATATCTAATTGCCACTTTTCTGTTGTTCAAAAAGTAACAATCATTAAGTGGAATTACGATTGCAGGATCCGACCAGTGTTTGAATTACGAGGCTGTAATGTTGGAAATGTTATTCCAAACCCGCCAGTCAACCTTGAGCGCTGTGTCTGTCTACTCTTCAACCGCGCCAATCTCCACCGAAAGAGGCACTGTAAACAACCTTCATTGAAAAGAAACTGAGGTTCTTTAGTACCACCGCTTGGAAACCTCCAAAAGTCCTCCATAATTGGTCCTGCTCCTGCTAGGGTTAGTCCTACTTCGAGTAGAACTTAAGAATAAGTAAATATTTTTATAAGTTTATGTTATTATCGAAATTGTTTCGAAAGTGACTCAATCTATGAATCATGAAATGAAATGATGAGACAGAAATCACTTTTAAATGTGATAATAGGACATGGGCATAAAGAAAATGGAACCCAAACTTTTTGAAGAGCCATACACACGCATGTATATGATAAAGTAGCTCATCTAGACCTCCTTTTGTTCTGCCCCTATGAACCTCTGGTTCCGTCCTGAGGAAGTAAGTGCCCGAGCACATAAGTATAACGAGTTTCAGCCTGAGGAGACAAACCAGAACTGAGCTTTGTGTTTCTCCCAAGCTTTTGCCCTTGTACTTCAGATGAGGGAGGGTCTTTGCTTTGGTCTTGCTTCTGTGAGAGAGAAATGGTTTTCTTGGTTCTTGAGGATGGCGATCGTGGGGCTGGTCATGTTCGCCGACGTGACATCTCAGGACCAAGACGGGGCTCCCTCAAGCGGCGATCTTTGTATCAGTGACTGTGGTACATGTCCTGTCATATGTTCGCCACCGCCACCGCCGTCACACCCAGGTCACCACTCACCCCCGCCGTACTCCGCCTACTCCCATCCACCGCCTCCACTGTTAACGCCAATTTCCGAGCCGCCTCGGCCGCCACCATCACCAGCGGCGTCTACGCCGAAGACTTCTCCGTATTCTTCAGGGGCAACTCCTCCGCCACCTCCTTTTAAGTACTTCAACAACATGCCGCCTTCGGGTCCCGCGACACCAATGGCGGGACCTCGCGATTATCCCTATCCTTACTACTACTTTTATTCCTCCAAGGCTTCTTCACTTCCCCATGATGCTTCCTTCGTCTTTGTGTTACTATTTCTCTTTCATTTTGTGCTTTCTTGCTGGTGAGTGAAGGGTCACAAGTTGATCTTTAGCAAAAATGGAGTCTCACGAGTCGGAAGAATGAAGAAGCCTATATACTTCTTCAGAATGTTAATATTTTTCAGTTTATTTGTTCCTTTTTTTTTTCATTCTACTAATGGTTATAGATAAACATCTTATTTTTTTGTCGACTGAGTAAAGATGTATTTACCTATCTGTAAAACTTCGTTCATTATGAGAAACTGAAGGGCAGACATACTTGATCCATGTTATAAATTACAGCCCCAAGAATTTGACTGGGGAGGAGTTTCAGATGCATATTTTGTATTATTAATATGTTAATATGGTAATTTTTATATGTTAACTAGAAATTTCAACGAGATTAGACATTTACATTGGTAATAAAAATAAATAAGTACAGCAATAACAATATTATGATGTTAGTTCTATCTGATAATATAGAGAGAATCATTTGATAGGTTGGAAGAAAAAAGATGATCCATCGTTCTCTCATGTGGTGACTGTGAAGTGCTTTCCAGAAGGTGCTTCCGACGTCTTGTCTTTTTCTTCTTTGTTCATCCTTCGGTGGTCTTAGCAACTTCATTGTAAAGCAAGAGGATAAAGTCAAGATTAGGAAAAGCTACAGAAAGATGCGATTGGATTGCCTGCAATTATTACCACAGCCACTTGCGGCTCCTCCCCCTATTTTTATTTTTTATTTTTTTTTATAGCTTAAAAATCTCATTGAATTTTAGTTGTTAGCTTAAACCGTGAAATTACAGTCTATTTCAAAATCCACTTAGATCTATAAAAAAATGTAGTGGAAAAGATTCAAATCCAAATCCTCCTATTTCTAAGAACTCCGATAAGAATAACAACGAATCAATAAAAGGCAATCTTAAGTGGCTACATTGCACAAGACAATGATTGGAAATAACCCCATAATTAGCTTTGGTAAAGTAACTTGAGGCCTCTTGTTTTATGTTAGGTATTTCACTAAATATTATTTGTAAAAGCCTTATATGTGATAAATGATTGAAGAAGAAAGCAAGCAGTTGTTAATCACTCCATCTAGAGGATGACCATACACTCTTATCTAAATGGAGAGGATGGTTCTACACTTATTCTAATTAGAATGATTGGTTGTGCATGTCCATCTATTTAACTTATTGATCATTATCACTTTTATTTATTTATTTATTTATTCTAAGGAGACATATCAAGAAGTCAATTCCCAATACTATAAATTGTACAGTAGTTCTTAACAAAATCAACATATGAGACTGTAAACATAAGAACGGTTGAAAATTTCCAGAACATAAACTTTTTGAGAGGGACTTTGTTCCAAGCACTGAAATGAAGCCTAGAGACTGTACATTTCTATTCTCTTATTCCATAAAACAAAACAGAGAACTTACTCGACTAACCACTCTTCGTTTCGTTAAGTTCAATTACTCGTTTCTTCAGATGCAAGCAGCTTCTCGGCAATGGTTCTTTTGATCCTCTTCATTTCCATTTGCCGCCATCTTATTATGACTTAGCTCTGTGTTCAATGCCCCACCAACAGTCTTGAGTTGGTCACCATGAATTCATAGTAGAACAGTAGGTAAGATTCAATGTTTCAGAAGAAAGTAAAACATCTTGTGATTAAATTTGAAGTGAAGCCAGTGTATTTGAAGAAAGTCACAAAACTATTTGAAGGTTGATGTCCTTGAATGTGAAGTCGGTCCGTAATGACTATGACCACTACCGCTGTGTCCGCTGTGGGAATGTGTTTCACTGTTCTTTCCCAGCTCTCTTAATCTGTTGAGCTCCGGCACTATAACAGTGGCAAGATCAGGCCTATCCTTCTTCCTTAGCTCTGCACACTTGAGTGACAATCTAGCGAATTGCAGAGCCTCCTCTACAGGCCAATCTGTTACCGTGGGATCAAGCACCGCCGCGAATCTGTCTCCCTCAATGGCCTTCTTAACGTGGTGAGCAAGACCCATTGGGGTCTTTGCGGTGATGATTTGGAGTAGCAGTATCCCCAGTGAGTATATGTCCGATTTGGTTGTCAACTTGCCTGTTTGTTGGTATTCAGGATCTATGTAACAAAAAGTCCCAGCAGTAGCAGTCAAGTGGTATTGTGTGACATTATTAGCCACGGAAGGTGGCACTAAACGGGCAAGGCCAACATCGCTGATTTTGCTCACATAATTGCGGTCTAACAGGATGTTGCCAGGCTTAAGGTCTCGGTGGACAAGGGGTTCTGGCTTTGCTTGGTGAAGGAATAGCAGTGCAGTGGCAATCTCTGCGGCTATTTTGAATCGTTTCCTCCAGGAAATCGGATGAGTGTCACCCCTTCGTAACAATCTATCTTCTAAGCTGCCATTGTCCATGTATTCATACACCAAGCATCCATACTCAGGGCAGGCGCCAAGTAAAAGGACCATGTTAGGATGTCTGATGCAGCTAAGGACCTCAACCTGTGTATGTTTTAGATACTAGCCGTTAAAGATGGTATAGATAGTGTCCGATATTATCTAATACTTCATAATTGCTCGTAGAAGAATGATGCTCTTGTGAATGTAATCTCTGCGAGTGTACATGTGAAGATGCTTCTGAACAAGTTAATTTAGTAGGTGTGATAGCATGCTCTAAAGTAAGATTATTATCTAAGAAAACTGATTTAACACAAATGTAAAGAAACATGCATGTCATACACCTCCTGCTGGAATTGCTTCCTCCCTTGCGCAGCATCAGGTCTCAAAACTTTGATGGCAACCGCAGTGTGATCAAGTCTGCCTCTATACACAGGTCCATATCCACCTTCACCAATTTTCATTGATGAACAGAACTTTTCCGTTGCTGCTTCGATCTCATCGATGGTATATTTCCTGTATTGGATATCAGTATGTGTCAATGCAGACAATGCCCTGTTTTTTCACTTCTGCCTCCTGCCTGGCCTTCATTTCTGCCTGTTTTCTTCTCTGTGCTTCGGTCTCTGCTAGCTTCTGGGCTGCCTCTGCAGCTTCGATTGCGGCTTTGCACTTAGCCTTCTCAAGTTCTGCTATGGCAAGAGCTGCTTCTTCAGCCAGCCTAGCTTCTTCAAACTCGCGGGCTTCCTCCAGCTTCCACTGGTGAAGCTCTTTAGCCTGCAAATCGGTGGAACAACATTTTACAGTCGTCACCCACTGAATCTTTCCACCACAACGGAAAGGGTTGACAAAACAGTAAAGACACATGCCACAACCGACAGAGAACATATACGAATCTGCTCCTAGTTTTTGTTGGATCGGTATATCCCAAATTAATGTCATAATCGGTGTTGATTTTATGTTCTAAGCTTCCCATTCAGTCTTGTTAAAGATAAACTCAACGATCTCACTGGGTTCATGTCCTTGGCTCACTGGCTCACTTAACTTTCTCCTTTTCCACAACCAAACCCTAACCACCATCGGTGTTATGTCGCCTTGAATCTCTACCATCCCCATGGATATCTTCGTTATCACATTCTCCTGCTCTTACATTAAAGCCTTTTTAAGAGTTAATAATATGAGAGTCCATCAGGGTTAACACTCGAAGAGCAATAAGTGAGAAAAAAGAATGGCAACTTCAATGGCTGCTAGAAAAGCCAAATATCATAACCTTGATGTCCTAGTTCAATCAAATATTTAGTGGTTAATTTTTGAATTTCTTGAAAAATCTTGCTCATAGAGAGAGAGAGATGCTGATATAATTATGTCACCTTCTTTTTGGCCGAGATTGCTTCTTTACAAGCTGAGCTATACATTTCCATGGTTTTCTTTAGCTCGAGCTTCAATCTTCTCATCTCAGCTTCTAGCTCTCGCTGTAATAAACCAGCAGCCGGTTACTTCATCATCATCATTATCACTTCTTTTGGTTAGTTAGATATTAGACTCTTCTTACTGGGATTCAGTATTCAATTTTCACTTACTGCAGAATGTCTGACTGAGGATTCCCTGGGAGAATTTGGTACAGTGCCGAAATCTAAAATTTGGCCTGACATATCAACCGATCCGAGCATCAATGCTTCTTGAGGACCGGCGTCATCGGCGGGAGAGTCGCGGCTAACGGAATTCCTTGCATGGTTCGAGAGTTCGCTATTTTCCACTGCGAGATTGATCGGACTACTCCTAGCCCTCACCCGTGCTGTTGCTCTGGCTGTATCGTGTCTCCTTTCGACATGCCATGTCTCTATTCCTCCACTGTTCCACGCTACCTTTGCATGTCTGCGTTTCACCAAGAACAATAATAAGTGTACATTTACACAATCCCTCGTGAAAACCAAGAAAACTCGATTGTTCATGGTTTTGGGTACCTAGCTCCATTTTCTTCTGCGCACCGATCAGGTTTTCGTGGAAGCCCGGGCGGAGAAAGTTGTTCGTGGCGGTTTGCAGTATTGGCCATAGGCCTCAACGATGTTCTCCCTGTCAGTAATTTTCCCTTCGAAACTACATACACAGAACAGAACCTTGGTGCAGATTTCATCAAACCGCCCGGGATATCATGACCCTTGAGCTTCCTGTGTGAACCCCAGTAGTATTGTTTTAGTTTAATGTTTTAGATACACACGGACATATGAAGATACACAAAGAAACGGAGAGGACCTTGCAAGAGCATTCCTTGTCGACGCACCGACGATGATACTGCTGAGGCGGCTTTGGTGGATGAAGTCTATAAGTGCTTTCTGAACGTCATTATCATCGAGGACAACCTCTTTCAACTCAATCTGAAATTCATAGAGAACATCTGACGTTAGTTTCTCGTTAGGGTTCTGAAATTAATGCAAGGGACATTGTACCCAATTCAACATACAGAAACCACGTACCCCTTTGCGAGCACAATATGCACGGTAAGGGATGAAGAGCTCGTTGGTGTCGGAGTCGTCGGATTCAGCATAACTTGAGCTGTCTGTAAGCCTCTCAACGAAGACACAAAATCAGAACCGCTAAGGCGAACAAATTTTACTGTTGCATTCATAGCGACAATGACGAAAACGGAATTAATTAGTGAGAGGGTACCTACGAGGTGAGGTGCTTTTGTGCCGGACGTGGATTAGGATGATAGACGGATTGGTAATCACAAGGTGATCGATCGCCCACCGGACAGCATGCGGGCTGTTCTTGTCCTTGTCGATGGCCACGGCCATGCACTTAAAGCGTGGAGTAACATTTTCGGGAGGGAAGTGGGGAACCATTGGGCAAACTTTGACGCTGCAAAGACGTCGGTAGCGGCACAGCCACCAGCCACCAGGCTCAGCCACACCCACCACGACTGGATCCCCCACAAACTACCGCTAAAACTCGCGGAGGGAAGAAGAGGGAAGGAGAGGCTGAAGGTGGAACTGGAAGCCCATGTAGCCTTACGAGGAAAACTGAACTAACCAACCCTTAAATGCGAATCCCGGCCGTTGGCTTGATTTAGACAATTTGACCAGGCCATGGCACTGATTTCCGAACGACCTGGCCGGTCTCAATTTACCTGTTCGCTAGTCGTCCGCAAGACTAATACTGGGTCTTTGGAGATCATAGTTGCCTGTCCCATCATTAGAACCACTAGTGCATTCCCATTGCCACTTCGCCGGCCAGACACAGTTCAACACATTAGTTGTGGGGGATGGACTGAAAATTGAAGACCAATTCACACTGAACTAGTATTTTTGACGTGGTGGATTATATTAAGGAACTTTTCTTTTTTAAAAATAACTTGATATATATATATTTGAAGAATATTCTCAAGTGTGTCATGACCTAGGGACTATGGTAGAAGTCCATGTTTATAGAGAGCCCAAATATTAGTTTTAATTTAAGTAAAATAAAACTCAATTAGCTTTAAGTTCTATGGCTTCTGGGATTTAGTTGTCTAACTAAAGCCCTAGAGTTATGACTAATAGAGTTTCGTTTCATAATAAACCATAATCAATACCTAAGCTTTCATAAACCTAACTCCTGCCATAATCTTTGGATCATGACAAAATTTCACATAAACAAGGTAAGACTACCAATATCGTTTTTAACCCAAAAAAGTGAAACAAAAAAAATTAATTGCTGAAATGATGCAAAATGGAATTATTTGACTTAGCCGAAGTCCTTTTTCCTTCCTAGTGTTATTGGTTAAGAAGGCTGATGGGATGTGGCTCTCATATGTGGACTACTATGCACTCAACCAGGTGACCATCAAAGATAGCTACCCAATTCCAACAATCAATGAATTGATTAATGAACTACATGGAGCTTGTCTTCACAAATTTGGATTTATATGCAAGATACCATCAAATCTATATGAAGGTTGAAGACATGGAAAAGATGCTTTCAAAACACCATTTGGCCATTACAAATCCCTCGTAATGCCATTTGGTCTCTGCAATGCTCTTGTTACCTCCTAAGTATTATAAATGACATCTTTAGGGTTCTTCTTAGGAAGTTCATCATCATTTTTTCCTTTTTCTGATATTCTAGTGTTCAATAGGTTTGAGGAAAAGCATCAAAGGCATGTGTAGCTAGTATTGGAAGTCGTTAAGGGTCACCAACTCTAAGTTAAGCAAGAAAAGTGTGAATTTGGGTGAGACTGTATCAAGTTTCTTAGGCATGTAGTAGGGACAAAAGGCTTTTTGGTTGATTGGGAAAAGGTTAAGGTGATGCAAGAATGGCCTTGCCTAAAAACAATAAAAGGCTTGTGGGATTTTCTGGGCCTAACTAGATATTACCATTAATTCATCCAGAATTATAGAAGTATAGCTACCTCTCTTGCTAAACTCTTAAGGAAGGGGGCCTTTAAGTGGAGCTTAGGAGCATAATTAGCCTTTAACCAATTGAAAGAGGTAATGTCCAAAGCACCTTTCTTGGTTCTACATGATTTTTCTCAAAAATTCATTATAGAATGTAATGCTTCTAAAATGGGAGTAGGTGCTATGTTGTCTTAAAATAAAAGACCATTAGCGTTCTTTAGTAAGGCGCTCCATAGCAAAAAGCTTTCCTTCTCAAAGGTTGAGAAGGAACTCCTTGCTTTGTTTTTTTTTTCTACTTAAAACTAGAGGCATTATCTTCTTGGTAAAAAATGCATCATTTGGAGTGATCAACAAAGTCTCAAGTTCCTTTGAAAATAGAAAATCACAGCTCCCATCCAACAATGGTGGTTACAAAAACTTATAGGCTTTGATTTTAATGGTAAGTATCAGTTGGGCAAAAAAAAAGCGTGTGGCTGATGCTTTGTCTAGGGAAGCTGAAACAAAGAAGACTCCCTTTAAAGTTATGTATGGAAGACCAGCGCTTTCTCTTATCTCAATCATTAGAAATGTACTTGTGTTAATTTACCAATGCAAGGCCAATGGAATGGGTTTAATGGGCACCATGGGTAGAGTTCTATCACAATACCTGTGAACATGAAGCCATTAAGAAGAATTCCTTTGAAGTTGTGTATGGAAGACCAACCTTTTTTATCTCATGTGTTCTTGGAACATCACGGCCAAAGTGATAGATAAAGAGCTATAAACTCGTGATATAGTCCTAAAAGAAGTTTGACACCATCTCCTGAAAGCCTAATAAAAAATGAAGGCCATTTATGATCATGAGCAAATTGTGGTAGAGTTTTAGATAGGAGAGTGGGTTTTTCTAATGTTGCTATCATATTGGCACACTTCCCTGCAACTTAGGAAAGCTCTTAAGCTCTTTCCTTAGTATTTTGATCCTTATGAGATTATCGATATTGTAAGGGTTTTAGCTTATAAGTTGGATTTGCCTAGTAATAACAAAATTCACCTAGTTATGCATGTGTCCCGATTAAAAAGGTGTTTGGCTCCTATAACTCAAATCTTGGGTGAGTTATGCAAGCATGGTGATGATGATGAAGGCCTTGTTAATGTGGTAAAAGCAGTGCTCAACTAGTATAAATACAAAGGATATAAACAAGTGTTGATTTAGTGGAAAAGGATTGACCCCCCTGATGCCACCTAAGAGTATATGTCAAAATTCAAATATCCTCATTTGAACTTAAGGACAAGGTTCCAGAAAAGGGGAAAGGTATGATGTGGAAAAGGTTGAAGAGGTGCTAATAGAGAGCACCTAGGAGATGTGGGGTCAAACTAGCCATGTTTGGAGTTGCTAGAAAAAGGTCTAAACTTGAAACGTGCTCACTTTTGTTAGAATAACCTTGCTTTCATTTAATGCCATGGCTTATTATATGAAGTAAGCCTACTCATTAAGTAGTAAGGGCTAGGGATGGGTCTTTTGCATCTAATGTGTCCCTATAACTCTGATATGGAATTGTAAAAGATCGCATAATAGTTAGAAGTAATCATGTCTCTATATAAGGGTCTCTCATGTAATTGTAAGACAACTTTTGGTTAATGCAATCCTTGTCAAGGTTGGTTTCCCCTTTTAGGAAAATGCTCACATTCCTCTCTTTTCTCTCTTCATTCTAGCCATAACCACTTACCTACTTTTACTTCTTCCTAGTCATAATAGGTCGAAGGAACATGCACAAGCCCTAGTTTCATGACATTTAGCCCCTAAGGAAGCTAGTGGAATGACCCAATCAAGTAGCATGTAGTAGTATTGTTCCAAAATTGAATTGTATTGGGTAATTTGAGAGATTACTGTGCTTGATACTTTTAAAAAGTTATTGGAACCCTTTAATATAGAGGTCAAAAGAGGTGAATTGGAAGTTTTTTTCCAATCACTTAAATATTTATGTCTCTGTTTGAATTTTTGCTCAATTGATTAGATTTTTTTCTTTATCCATGAATGGTATGCTTTAACTGAATCTTTATTATATGTTTGTTAGTATTTCTTATTATGCATAGCATTTGACAAATTAAATTGCAATAGTGTTTGAGTGCTTGGAATCGTTTTTACAAAATGGCATAGTTCTCTTTGAATTAGACTAAATTAGTATTGTGCTTATGGTTTACTTCCCTAGAAGAATACACAATGGTAGAAATTTATGCATATTCTATTTGTAACTTTTTTCTTCTATTAATTTTTCACAAGCATATAATTACCAAGTTTGTTGAAGTTACCATACAATTGATCATAGAATTATATTGTTTAGACAACATGTTAGTTTATAGTGAACTTTGGTTAAAATTGAAAAATACATATAAGATAAACTAGAATTCTGTAGAAACCTAATTCACCCCTTTCTTAGATTGCCTTCGGGACCTAACACCTTTATCATCTTAGTAACTTAGTAAATTTTCAAACTATGGTTGGTTACTTGCAAAGTCAGTTTTTTTAGTAAATTTATTATGGACATTTATATAAGGTATACCTTGTGCACATGGATCCATGATCATAGGCAATAAGCTGCAATACTGCTTCTAAAAAGATTTGCTAGATTTATAGTGGAACTAGTTGAAAATTTTAAGAGAAAACCTTGCATAAAAATAAGAAATTCATTTTTTTAATCTTATATGTAGATGACATCTTGCTTACAAGCAAAGATGTCATACTACTCTAAGAAACTAAGAGACTATTATCTTTGTAGTTTGATACGAAAGTCCTCGGTGAAGTTTCCTTTGTCCTTCACATTAAGATCCATTAGTATCGCTTACGCCAATTGTTGGGTCTTTCTCAAAAGGCATCCATTTATCGCATTTTGCCAAAATTTAACATATAAGATTCCAAACTTGAGAGCGTCCTAGTTCCTAAGAATGATAAGTTTAGCTTGTTATAATGCCATAACAATGAAGTTGAGAAATAATCTATGAAAAATGTACCATATACCAATGTAATATGTAGCTTTATGTATGCATAGGTCTACACCATGCCTAATACTTGCATTTTCTATGGGGGCTTCTTAGTAGGTTTCAATCTAATCCAAATCACGACTATTGAGTTGCTACTAAGAAGGTGTAAAAGTACTTAAAATGGACAAAGGATGATATGCTAACCTTTAAACATGTTAATGACCTACAACTCGTGGGATATTCAAATTCAAACTTTGCAGGCTGCAAGGATGATATAAAATCTACATTAGGTTATATCTTTATGATGGCGGGTGGATCAATGTCATAGAAAAGTACTATTTAGACATTGATCATATCTTCTACCATGTAAACTAAGTTTATAGCTTGTTTTGGAACAACCATTTAGGCTATCTAGTTAAGGAACATAATGTAGTTAACTACTCTTGATTTCATTAATAGACTCATTTAGTTATATTGTGATAATAGTTGTGCAATGTTGTTTATCAACAACAATAGAAGCATTAAAAGGGTAAAGCATATCGAAATCAATTATTTAATCATTAAGGAAAAAGTTAAAAATGATGACATTACAATAGAGCTTATTAATATAGATGTTATGTTAGCTTGACCCACTTACTAAAGGATTGAACCCTTGTGCGCTAGAAAAATATGTTGTTAACTTAGATTTGGAAGCATCATGGGATACTTTTGTTTAATGGAAGCCTTTATTTTCTTTATTGTGTTATACAATAACATCTGATATTATTCAAGTAAGATAAACTTCAATTTGATATATATTACATGTTTATCATTTGAATTCATAACATGTATAAGACATCTTCATGTGTATATAAGACAAGTTTAAATCCATATATATTATATGAAAGTCTTAAGAGAGGTTTAACCTTAAATGTTTAGTCAGGGCATACAATTATTAGCTATAAAATAATGTCTTATAACACATAAAGTTAAACTTGAATATAACATACAAGACATTTAGGATAATTAGAACCTTAATGCGTATTCTCCAATGACAGTTTGTCAACTAGGGAATAAGAATTGGACTCACAAGAAAGGTAACATATAAAGCTTATTTGCATAGCATTATCCATTTTCCACACAACCACATTAAATCTATGTTAGTGTGGAGGGCCCTTGTGATCATGGGTTGTGTTGTTTCTTTAAATTGGCATGGTTACCTACCAAAGTTTGGGGTTCTGAAGCTTGTGTTTATAAAACTATTTTCAAAATTATTATTAGTATTACAATTATTTTCATATAGATTGATATAGTCTAAGTGAGAGAATGTTAACAATTTTAATGAATTCATGAATGTGGACTTATATTAATGAGTATAAAATAGTTTTCCTCTAAGGGAAATATTAATGTAATTAAAATTGGTCTAGTAAAGTAAGGTATAAAATGTCCTTGATTGTTGAATATCGTGCTAGCTAGTACATGCTAGTGTTGTGCCCCCTCTAGCTCTTAATAAATACATTAAAATTTGCGTAAAGTTGAAATCTTGAGATTTTGGAAGGGCATTTTCGTTGCTTGTACCTCAATATAAAATATCACACTCACTCTTGCAATATACATACACAAGGAACATTGTCTCACCCTAAGGCGCTGACTCCATACAGTGCAGCACAACCATGGGGTTTTCGCCCTGTATTTAGAGCAACTTAGGCTCTCTCATCTAGCCAATGAAGAAGAAGAGCAATAGAGGATACAACAAGAATGAAGCAAAATTCAGGTACGAATCTCGTTTCTAGGTTATTATTGTAAACAATCCTCTTCATCTTCTTCATCTTCTTCTTCCATGGTTGATGCCAGATCCTCTGAAAAAACTTCGTTTGTAGCTATATTCTCCAACACTTGAATCCCTTCAATGGTACATTTCCTATAGCGGATATCAGTTTTTGCCAACGCCGACAACGCCCTGTTTTTCTCTTCTTCCTCTCGTTTGGCCTTCATCTCCGCCTCTTTTCTTTTTTGTGCTTCTGACTCTGCTAGCTTCTGGGCTGCCTCCGCAGCTTCGAGGGCGGCTTTGCACTTAGCCTTCTCAAGTTCTGCTATGGCAAGAGCTGCTTCTTCAGCCAGCCTAGCTTCTTCAAACTTGCGGGTCTCCTCCAGCTTCCTCTGGTGAAGCTCTCTAGCCTGCAAATCGATGGAACAACATTTTGCAGTCGTCACTCACGGAATCCTTCCACCACAACAGAAATGGTTGACAAAACAGTAAGACACATGCCATAATCGACAAAGAACATTTACGAATCTCATCCAACTATCGCTGTTGTGCTCTTATTTTTTGTTGGGTCGGTATATCCCAAATTACTGTCATAGTCGGTATTGATTTTATGTTCCAAACTTCCCATTCAGTCTTGTTGAAGATAACGATCTTACTCGGTTCATCTCCTTGGCTCACTGGCTCACTTCTCTTTCTCGACTTCCACAACCAAATCCTAACCACCATCGGTGTTATGTCGCCTGAATCTTCACCATCCCCATGGACATATTCTTTATCACCTCCTCCTGCCCTTCCATTGAAGTCTTTTTGAGAGTTAACAGTATGAGAGTCCATCAGGTTAACATTAGAAGGGGACTAAGAAAAAAGAATGGCAACTTCAATGACTGCTAGAAAAGCCAAACATCATAACCGTGATGCCCAAGTTCAATCGACTATTAAGTGGTTAATTTTTCAATTTCTTGAAAAATCTTACTCATAGTTTAAAAGTAGAAATCTGAAACATAAGAGAGCCAAGAAAAGGGAAAAAGAATTTTGTGGAGGTCAAGATCTGAGAAAGAGCTGGATTTCCTCATGGCGTAAGAAATTGAATGGGCAGTAGAACTCGGAAGACTTTATTAGATGAAGCCTAAAACACCAACTAAAGCACATCGAATCATTCAAGTATTATTACATTTAAACTCGTTGAAACTGAAAGTCAGAATAGGAGAGGCGAACTTCAAATGTAAGCAAACAAAAGGCTAAAGGCAGATGTGCTGAGACTTAGAATGCGAAATGGAGAGCTGGATCGAAACAGTACGCATTTACGGATACCAAAAGAAAAAGATATCATATGAAGAGAAGCCCAGGACAGAGAAAGTCGATCTAGAGATGCAATTCAAACGAGAGAGAGAGAGAGAGAGAGAGAGAGAGAGAGTGCTGATATAATAACTTCACCTCGTTTTTGGCCGAGATTGCTTCCTTACAAGCTGAGCTATACATTTCCATTGTTTGCTTTAGCTCGAGCTTCAATCTTCTCATCTCAGCTTCTAGCTCTCGCTGTAATAAATTAGCAGTCATCATGACCTCTTTTGGTTAGCTAGATTTTCGGACTCATCTTACTGGGATTCGGTATTCAATTTTCACTTACTTCAGAATATCTGACTGAGGATTCCCTGGGAGAAGTTGGTATTGAGCCGAAATCTAAAATTTGGCCTGACATATCAACCGATCCGAACATCAGTTCTGCTTGATGATCATCGTCATCGAAGGGAGAGTCGCTGCAAACGGAACTACTTGCGCAGCTCGAGAGTTCGATATTTTCCATTGCGAGATCGGTCGGACTACTCCTAGCCCTCTCCCGTTCTGGTGCTCTGGTTGTATCATGGCTCCTTTCGACTTGCCATTTCTCTATTTCTCCACTTTTCCACGCCGCCCTTGCATATCTGCGTTTCACCAAGAACAATAATAAGCGGTTTGCTCCCGTTACATTTACACAAAGTCTTGTGAAAACCAAAACTCGATTGTTCATGGTTTTGGATACCTAGCTCCATTTTCTTCTGGGCTGCGATCAGGTGTTCGCGGAAGCCCCGGCGGAGAAAGTTGTTTTGGGGGGTTTGCAGTATTAGCCAGAGGCCTCAACGCTGTTCTCGCCGTCAGTAACTTTCCCTTCGAAATGACATGCACAGAACAGAAGCTTGGTGCAGATTTCATTAAACCGCCCGGTATATCATGACCCTTGAGCTTCCTGTGTGAACGCCAGTAGTATTGTTTTAGTTTAATGTTTTAGATACACACGGACATATGAAGATACACAAAGAAACGGAGAGGATGGAATGAAGAATTAAACTGGATGATTAAAGCATCAAAGGTAAAGATCTGGCTGCAAAAATTCTTAAAATATCTTTTCTAGCTTGTATTTATTGCATTTGGGCAGAAAAGAATAGAAGAAGATTTCAAAATACATTAGTTGACATTGCAATCTTGTTGGTTAAAATAAGGAAAATTGTACGAGGGAGAGCTTCTCTGCTTCACAATATCAAACCATCTTAAGGTAATGTATTTTTGAGTGAGATTTGGAGACTTCCAACCTCTATTTTTGCTTACTCTTAGTTTACTTTTGGAAATTATTGTAATACTGGGGTATGCCCCTGTGCTTTTGTATATTAATTTCATTAATGCAACTTACATTAAAAACCAAAAAAAAAAAAAAAAGAAACGGAGAGGACCTTGCAAGAGCATTCTTTGTCGATGCACCGACGACGATGCTGCTCAGGCGGCTTTGGCGGATGAAATCCAAGAGTGCTTTCTGAACGTCATTATCATCGAGGACAACCTCTTTCAACTGAATCTGAAATTCATAGAGAAAATCTGACGTTAGTCTGTCGTTAGGGTTCTGAAATGAATGCAAGTGACGTTGTACCCAGTTCAACTTACAGGAACTACGTACCGCTTTACGAGCACAATATGCACGGTAGGGGACGAAGAGTTCGTTGGTGTCGAGCCGTCGAGTTCAGCATCACTTGAGCTGTCTGCAAGCCTCTCAACGAAGACACAAAATCAGAACCGCTAAGGCGAACAAGTTTTACTGTTGCATTCATGGCGGCAGTGACGAAACGGGAATTAATTAGTGAGAGGGTACCTACAAGGAGCGGTGCTTTTGTGCCGGACGTGGACTAGGATGATAGACGGATTGGTAATAACAAGGTGATCGATCGCCCAGCGGACAGCATGCGGGCTGTTCTTGCTCTTGTTAATGGCCACGGCAATGGTCTTAATGCGAGGAGTATTCTCTCCGAGAGGGAAGTGGGGAACCATTGGGCAAACTTTGACTCTGCGAAGACGTCGGTATTGCCAAAGCCACCAGGCTCCGCCACACCCACCACGACTAGATACCCACAAACTACCGCTAAATCCCTCGGAAAGAAGAAGAGGGAAGGAAAGACTGGAGGTGGAACTGAACGCCCATGTAGCCTACGAGGGAAACTGAACTAACCAACCCTTAAATGCGAATTTCAGCCGTTGGCTTGGTTTAGACAATTTGACCAGGCCATGGCACGGATTACCGGACGACCTGGTCTGAAAAAGTCAATCGAATTCTTAGGGTTTGTTATGAATCAATCAGGTTTAGACTTCAAGAGCACATTATTTTCAAAATTAGAGAAATTCTAGAAGATACCGAGGATAAAAAAAACAATTACAAAATTTTCTAGGAATCCTTATTTATGAAAAAAATTTACATAAAAGATTAATCTAAAAAGGAAATTCTTATATTTCAAAAACTAAAGAAAAGTAAAGAATTTTCTTGTTCGAACAAAATAGAATTGATAAAAGAAATTAAAAAGGAGCTAGATAATGTTTCAACAATTTATTTTCCACAATAAGAAGATAAAATTATTATTAAACCATATGCTTTAAATATTTGCTTGGGAGGTGTTTTGAAAAAGCAATTCCTGAAAAAATTTGGCATGAATTTTAAACAAGTTAGTTTTACAGGAATTAGGTTTACAAAAATCATATTCCTAAAAAGCATCAAAAAGAAGAATTAATTTGTGAATATACTTCTAGAAAGTTCAAACCAAACAACAAAATTATTAACTTTTGAAAAAAAAAAGTTGACTATTAAAGTTGTCAAATCTAACTAATAAAAGAAATATAATCAAAAGCAGTTGAAAGGTACTAATAATATCATTGTAAATTATCTCAGTTGAAACCCAAGAGAGGAACTACCAACTAGGCAACATAATCAAAAATTACTAAGTAAAGCCAAACATGTTAAATAAGGCAATTGAGTTACAATAGTGCAAAGACACAAATGCCCAATCCCTATGTTTGTGGTATTTAAAGGATTCTAACCAGGAATCTCTACTACTTAAGGAGCTTGCTATAACCAATCAATGGTTATGTAGGATTTGTTTATCATCCATACAACAACATGGAAGAAGCTAAACAAGCTTGTATTAGGTATATCAAGTGGTAATAGCTAAAGGTAAAGCCAAACAAGTTATTGAAAAGTTAGGCACAAATTTTGGAAATCCCAAATCTCTTATAATAGAGCAAAATTTAGGCACCATATGTTTAGACTTATTAAAAGAATTGCTGATCACACAACAAAATGTCAACAAACCAGAAAGACTTATATCTACTTGGTCTTTAAAAAAAAAAATCATGTAGAAAGAGCCTCTTAACATGGCAAGAATAAATAAATTTCTCACTGCTAGTGATATTTAATGACAATCTAGAAAAAGATCTATGAGTTAGAAAGAATTAGAAGATTAAGCCTTTTTGAAAAAGCAAAAAGGTGCCTACCATGGAGAATATACTGAGAAATTCAACAAAAAGTTGAATTGGTAAAGTTTCATAAAATGTTAGAAGAAAAAGATTATAATGTAAACCTTGAGGATGAAATTCCCAAATCCAAGGTTATGATAAACCATGAAGAATGATCTCTATCAAATATTGAATGGAAATTACTAACCAAGTAATTTCCAAAGACTTGCAATAGGCTAATTAAAATATTTCCCTACAATGATAAAAACTATGGTATACATTTTAGTTAAAAAGTTTGTTAGGAAAAAAAATCACTTTTTGGATAACCAATTTACTAGGGTGGAGAGTTTGAGAAAAATTATTCCAATCATACTAGATTTGGGAACTTAAAAGTACTCAAGAAATATAAATTGACTATCACTGTCTTAACAATTCTTTCAACATGGTTTGAAAAATTAAAAATAATGCATATTGGGTAGATAGTCTACTAGTTTTGTCTGATAAGGCTAATTAGATTTAAGACTAGAAGAAAAAATAGGAGAAGATTGTTTATAACTTTATTAAAAACCGATTACTCTCATCTCCCAAACAAATTTCAAAAGTAGAAACGTTGCTTGAAAAAATGGCAACAAGAACTTAACTTAAATTTGTAAGAGATATGACACTTTTAGTAGAAGATATTGATGCAATGCAACTACTAAATGATAAGCCAGCACTTTGGTGTTCCCATTGTTGAAGAATTATAAAAATATAATCAATTGTTAGAACAGTTAGTCTAAGAAGAGTAAAAGATGTCCATGGCTCAACTTACGGATAAAGATTGACGCAGTCTACCAAAGTGCGGTGGGGAAGATAAGACACTTGTCATAACCAATGGTAAGGTTGTCAATATCATCATGAATTGCAGATAGGAAGATAAAAGCAAAGGATACCAACATGGGCAATCATGGTTCGCATGGTTCTAACACTCTTTCCATGTGTCCTCGTGATGTGTCATTTTGTAATAGTATTTTTCCTTTTTAAGTTATGAGTTATCCATTAGAAATAGTGTTTTTTTATGGTTTAAAATAGGATAGAACCTTTTTGTTATAGGGCATCGATCTAACACCCCATACCATAGTTCTCTGAACAATTTCTCAAGTTTCCACCCTAGTAACCTTGTAAAATGTTAACTTTCCACTATATACACGTTTAGTTGTGGGGGATGGACTAAAAATTGAAGACTAATTTACCCTGAATTAGTACTTTTGACATGTTAGCTTACATTACGACAAACATTTTCCCCCAAAAAAAAAAAAAAAGCTTGATTTTTTTATTTATTTTAAAGAATATTCTCAAGTGGGTCATGACCCATGGACTGGTAGATGTCCATGTTTATAGAGAGTCCGGTATTAGTTTTAGTTTAAGTAAAATAAAACTCAATTAGCTTTAAGTTCTATGGTTTTTGGCAAGTAAGTTGTCTAACCAAAAGTCCTAGAGTTTATGACTAATTAAGTTTCATTTCACATAGACCATAATCAATACCTAAACTTTCATAAGCCTAATGCTTGCCAGAATCCTTGGATCATGACAAAATATGACACATACAAGGTAAGATTATCCATATCGTTTTTAATACATTTTTTTGCAACCAATTTTAACTGTAGAGTTTGTGCTTGGGAGGCATCATATCTTTAAGGAAATTTTAGTTCAGTTCAAGTCTCACCAAGAATAAAAATAATCATCGTGTGCCACGTGTCCTATGCAAGATTAAGAAATTTGAACCATGCCAAACTTAACATGGCATGCTAAGTGGGTTCTTCTCATTGATTGATTTCTTGTAATTGTCTTTCCTTTGACATGTGCCTTGCTAGGTGTTAATATCTTATGGTGCCATTTGGCAAGCACTTTGGCCTTAGTAAATTTAGTTAAGCATTTTCGACACATTCTCAAATTATTTATAACTAATTGAATCTTAACGAGCTTTTTGTACATTTTCTTTATTATTATTTTCTTAAAAATTAGATTTCCTTGAACTGTACCTTTTTTTATTGTTATCATTTGTCAAACTTATCACAAGTTAGGATATTCTATTGAAATAACTTCAATGTTTTGCATCTTTTCAAGCTAGAAAAGATCAATTTTTTTTTAATGTTAATAACATTGTCATAAAAATTTTATTGTTAAAAAAACCTATTTTTGAAAATTAAGATAAGATCAAAGCTCTTTCTTTTTAGTGAACCTATTATAAGATATTTATTGTTATACAATCAACCAAAACATGCTAAAAGATCATCACGAGACACATTATACTATGATAAGAAATATGTTATGAATAGGTTCCAACAACTGGAACTTGTAGTTTTAGTTTAAAAACTTAGTCAATTTGGTTATATATGTTTTTATATGGAAGTTCAAATGTATTAAGAAAATCTTAGTCTTCAAACTAAATATATTAACAAAAATAAGAAGGAAAGAGAATGCAATGAGTCTTGGCCACTCTCCAAGGTTGTCCCCAGTTGGTCTTATAGCATAAACCTTAAGGCCATCCACCCAAGCATAAATGATATATAATGTGTCTCGTGCTTAAGATAAGGAAATTTTTATGGGCAAGTAATATAGATATGCATCGTTCTTACAAAGTAGCTTCGCAAACTGTTTGTTCACCGAAGAAGGAAGGGGGATTAGGTTTACTGAATCTCAAAATTTGGAATAAAGTCCTTTTAGGACGTATGCTAGTGGAATCTTATAAATCTCTCATAAGCCTCATTATGAAGTAAATGGATTCACAATACAATGTGTAAAAGAACCTCAGTAATGCAGTTGGACATAAAAGGTACCATGACTTGGAGTTGGCGGGTTTCCTCAAGTTAAGGCCCACACTTACCTTTGTTTTCTCAAGTCCTACATATTGTTGCCAAAAGATTTATAATGATCTTTGGCAAGTTGGAGAAACGGTAGATTGGTATGATTTAATTTAGATAGGTGGCATTAACAAACATAGTTTCATTGGATGGCTTGTTTGTAGGGATAGACTTTCTATAGCAACAGAAATTGTACGATGGCTTCCTTCGGTAAACATATATTGTGATTTTTGTCAATCTCATTTAAAAAATAAAAGTCGTCTTTTTTTTTAATGTGCATGGACAAGGATAATTTGGAAATGTATTCTTGCTCAAAATGGAATTCGACATAACATTGATGATGAATGAAGAACTATAATGGATGATCAAAGCAATAAAAATGAAGGGATTTAGTTGTTAAACTTCTCAAGATATATTTCTTAGCTTGTATTTATTGTATATGGGTTGAACGAAATAAAAGACATTTTCAGGGAAAAACAATGGATATCCTTATTCTCTTAGCGAAAATAAAGAAGATAGTACAAGGGAGAGCTTCTTTGTTTAGAAATATAAAATCTTCTCAATGTAATGTTATTTTGAGTGAGATTTGAAAGCTTCCAACTTCCATTTTTTCATATATATATGGTGACTTTTTTAATACTGGAATATGCTCCTATGCTTTTGTACTTTAATATGTATTAATACAATTTACCTTTCACAAAAAAAAAAAAAAAGTGTCTCTTGCTAATCTTTTAGCATGTTTCTTATATATATAAATGATAATATATATATATAAATTTTGGGTTATGAATTTACACAACACTATTTTCATTATATATGTAACATAAACAATGTTGTGTAGGAGTGCCTTATGCTACAAGCTTAGTAGATTCATAACCCAAAATTAGTCTATTTCGGACCTGGAACATTATATATCCTAAGAAACTATCATTTATGAAACGGGCAATCCAATTTACTAACAAGTTCCTAGAAAAATTGAAGGCAAAAACCCAGCTCCAAAGGATTCTAGGAGCCTCAATTACATAAACAAAATCTTTCCTAAATGTAAACATATTAGTCAAGTCTCTCCATTAGAGACTTAACAAAAATCCTTCTACATGATGTATAAGTATTATGACATTGTCTGACAAGTTAAGAAGCACATTAAGGAAGTGCCTTACTTGCATCTTGCAAATTGAAGTCTTTTAAGATTATGGAGACTAATGTATCTAAATTAAGATATGGTTGTATCCTAAAACATGTTTAAAAAAAAGGAAAGAACAAGTAGAATATTTCACCTTAAAGCACTAGAATCCTACCCATAAATATTCCCTCATCAAAAAAGAGATCGTAGTCATTTCTAAGTTTCAAGGATCTCTTGAATCAAATATTCTTCTTAAGGGTTGATTTCAAATATGCAAAAAATAAAAATAAAAAATCCTTAAGAAGGATGTTAAAATTTTGACATCTAAGCAAATATTCTAGACAACAAGCCATTTTATTCTTATTTGATTTTGACATTAAATATGTCAAAGCTTCTACAAACTCTCTCTCTAATCTTTTAATGTGAGAATTTTTTTATAGGGTGTAGGTACCACATTGGATGATAAGGCCTCAACAAAGTATGAAAAAACACCTAAAAAACCTCAAGGCACTCAAACATCAAACAATGAGATTACACTCTCCGTCAAACGGTAACAAGAGGACAAAAATTAAGACCTTTGAAAGTCAGGGAGCTTATCAAAAACACTAAGGAGGCCCTAAATGTCTCCATAGCCCAACCTAGTGAAGGCATGCTCCACCAGTTCTAAGGTAAGAATGGTGTACAAAAGAACATACAAAGAAGCAACTACTTCAAGGTTTGAAGTGGACAAAAGCAAGGTGCATGCCCAACAAGTTGAAACCGCCTACAATGCCAAACCTTAGTCTTTAACTTCCCCAAAGGCCGAACCAGAAGCCTCAAAGCAAGCCTCCACCCAAAGCCAAGAAATACTTCTTGTGGCTTAAATTCAAGAACTGCTAGCCATAACCCCTATCACAAACAATTATCACTTTAATTGCCAAGTAGGAAAACTCAAAAAGAACCTTCTTCTTATCAAATTAAAGGTGAGCCTATGAATGCACATGTACGTGGATTTATGAATGCACAAATTATAAGAAAACGCCGAAAGAAACGTCTCTGGGCCCTACTGAAAGAAACGTGGAGATCCAGAGAGAATTTCAAACGGCGTCGTCTGCTGTTTTCACCGGTCATTGTTCCGTCTTTACCCAGGCGTGGTTGGAACCAAAGCAGCAGTCGGGTCGGGCGGGGGCGTTGTCAGGGAGAGAACAAAGCACGGAAAGAGCGGGGAGAAGCTTCTGGAAGGGAAGAGATGTCGACGGTGTACGTGCTGGAGCCGCCGACGAGGGGCAAGGTGGTGTTGGAGACCACGCACGGCCCGCTGGACATCGAGCTGTGGCCCAAAGAGGCCCCGAAGGCCGTCCGCAACTTCGTCCAGCTCTGCCTAGAAGGCTACTACGACAACACTATCTTCCACCGCATCATCAAGGGCTTCCTTGTTCAGGGTGGCGATCCCACGGGTACCGGCACGGGTATGTCCTCCTCCCCAATACGGCTTTTCTACGGCTTCTTTAGAAACATGTTAGTTTAGCCCCCTTTTAGTTCCGCCACTTAGAACTAGAATTTGATTTCTAAATTTTTTCTAAGATAGATAAAGAAAACAGTTAAGCTGCTCAGTTTTGTTCAATTTCGAAGACCGAACCGAAACCCCACAAAATCACTCGGCCCCTAAGCCTGTAGGTCATTTGGGATAGAGATTGAATGCGTCAACCCTACATTGTATGACGAGCTGGGGACTTTTCCATTTATCCAACAATGGTGTAGCCGACATTGTTGCTTGTTGAAATTTGCAGGTGGTGAATCTATTTACGGGGGCGTCTTTGCCGACGAGTTCCACTCGCGATTAAGGTTCAAGCACAGGGGCTTGGTTGCGTGTGCAAATGCTGGCACGCCAAATTCAAATGGGAGTCAGTTCTTCTTTTCATTGGACAGCTGCAATTGGCTTGACCGGAAGCATACCATCTTTGGGAAGGTGATTATGACTTCATTTGAGAATTCCTTTGCAGCACGTTTTGAATATTTGTTAACAATTTTTGAACTTGCTCGATGGGTTTTAGGTGACTGGGGATTCAATATATAACCTTACGAGATTGGGTGAGATTGAAACTGATAAGGATGACAGGCCGTTGGAGCCGCCCCAGATTAAGTCAGTTGAGGTGGGTAGTAGACAAACAACGCATTGATCTTGGTATCACTTGTCCTTACTGTCTAGTATTTGAAACTGTGAATGTGTTTCTTTTGCTTTCATGTTGTCATCCTCTTCCATTATGTGCTGTTTCCCTTGCTCTTTTGGTTATAAATTTATTGTGCGTATAGAGAGTTTGATGAACTAGCATTCTTCTTAATATCTCTTCTTCAGGTGATATGGAATCCTTTTGATGATATTGTACCAAGAGCACTTCCAAAAGCTTTGAGCAAATCGACAGCTCCAACTGACAAGAAAGATATAAAGACAAAAGCTGTGAAGTGAGTTTTTTTCTTTTACCCAGTTTAATACTACCTTTTGTGGGTGGAACATAAAAGGTTTATATTTTTATTATTGCTTTTCTTACCTGAGCTTATGCATGTTATATTTGCATAACACAGAAAGCTTAGCCTGCTTTCGTTTGGAGAAGAGGCTGAAGAGGAGGAGAGAGAATTATTGGCTGTGAAGCAAAAGATCAAGAGCAGTCATGATGTATTGGATGATCCTCGTCTTTTAAAGGAAGATATTCCAAGTAATGAAGTGGTAAAAATCTACTGTCGGTTTTGTAGAAGCTGGAATCTGAGCTTACCTACTAGGCAGTTTTCAGTTATTGAATTTTTCATCATACTTTTCTTATCAAAATGTAAATAGCAATAAAAGGAAAATGAGCACTGTGTATCTGCTTAATGTTGATTGCATTGGGTTCTGCTTTGACATAGCATGAATACACCCTTCTTAAACCAGTAATTTCATTTGAGAAGTACATGATATTCTGGAAATTATGTAACTTCTCTATGCTAAAAGCAATTTGAAGATAAACATGACATATCTCTTACTGCATTTTTTGGATGCAGAACTCATCTGATGGAAAAACAACAAGGGATGTGCAATTATCTGTAAGAGAAGCTCTAAGTGCAAAGAAAGAAGAGTCGCAAAAAGATGCAGAAGCTGACTTTTCTAAAACCTCTGATTCTAGTGATGATGATGATGATGATGCCAACTTCGATGAAAAAATGCGTATGCGAATTCTCAAAAGGCGAAGAGAGCTGGGAGACATTCCATCTAAGCCAAAATTGCGTGATGGTATCTTTATCATCTTAGTAACTCAGTAAATTTTCAAATTATGGTTGGTTACATGCAAAGTCATTTTTTTAATGAGTTTATTATGGAAATTTATATGAAGGTATATCTTGTGCACATGGATCCATCATTATAGGCAATAAGCTTCTAAAAAGATCTGATAGATTTTCAGTGGAACAAGTTGAAAACCTTAAAAATGTGTTTGCTATTCAGTGATGTAATTCAAATAGGTTTGATGTATATTGGCTGTCTTTTCCACCCTTTTTTTTTTTAAATTATTTTGTAATTCATAATGGCCTTAAATTACAGACACAAATTGCCTTGTTATTTGTATATGCAGGGAATTCTAGGTCAAAGGTCAATGAAGTATCGAAATCAAGGTAGAACATCTATCTTTGCATGTTTATATATGTGTTATCTATTCGGCATGTGGTTGTTTATTTAACATGTTAGAGTTTTGAATAATAATCTTAGACAGGGAATCAATTAGGTTTTCAACAACGTTTGCACAGACATAATTTAGTGGCAGAGCTTCATTGTATGTCTAAGATCTTTAATTTGAGCATGTTATACCTGAACTGAAAGCATTTCCAATACGGTAGCATCCACCAAAAGAAAAACAAACTAAGAATAGAGAAGACCGTGAGAGTAGTAGATTAATATTGCTTAGAAGAATGAAAGTTGCAGGAAGGAGCAGATTCTCCTAGTTACAGATGGCTATTGAAGTCAAAGTATAAAGCAACGAGCTTCATTTTTAATTTTATTCTCATTCTGGTGCATATCTAAACAAATGAAATAGTGGTTACAAACACGTCCGCTCTTTGAATCTTTGCAACTCTTGAAACATAATTCTTAGAAAATGCACTTCAAGGCATGATTTTCCTTGCTAGATGGCACCTTTTCAAACTTATTAAAGACCTTTTTCATATTCTAAATTTTGCATGTATATATATAGTCTGAATAGTGATAGAGGCTAAGAGACAGTTGCCTCACAATTGGTCCAGTTTCCAATCTGGGGGGATGCGGTAATTCTTTTTTGGGTAGTGGCAGTGGACGTCAACTCCATTTTTGGTTTAAGCAGAGGAATTCAGTGGCAGCATTATTATCATGTTGCATAAATTACAGTGAAGTGTTAGACATGTTCCTCGCGTGCAGAAACCTTCAATGGTGCTATATTATTGTCTGAAAGTTTTAACTTAAAAACGCAAACCACATTAATTTTGTCAGATGGATCATTGATAGAGAAAGGGAAAAAGGAAAAAAAAAAAAAACCTCCTGATCTTGGTCCTTATCCTATACTTTCTACACCTTTGTGGCCAAGATAAAAGTATTTGGAAAATGTTTAATTTGGAAAGATGATATCATGTTCTTCTTACCAGGCCTAACATTGAAAGCATTGATGATGATCAACCAAGGATAGAAAAGTTGTCTTTAAAGAAAAAGGGAATAGGATCAGAAGCCAGAGCAGAACGAATGGCCAATGCAGATTCAGACTTGCAGCTGTTGGGCGAAGCTGAACGAGAAAGGCAGTTGCAAAAACAGAAAAGGCGCAGAACTCGAGGGCGTGAAGATGAAGTAAGTTTTTTCTTTTTGTTTCCCTCATCTTATTTCCTGGGTCCTTTCCTTTTGGCAAAAGCATTACAGCAAGTGGTCCATGGCTGGATCATTGAAATCTCTAAGTGGTAGGAAATATATGGATGACTTAGCAGAGAAAAAAGACCAGTAACCAAATATTGACTTTAGTGGTCAATCTTGGCATAGAATGTGTGAGAAATGTCTTTTAATTAGTTTACTAGTTAGAAAGAGGCTTGAGGCTAGAAATTTCAGGTAACCTGAAAAGGATCTAGAGGTCATCAAGATGGTTCCCAAAATTACCTTTGCCATCAGTGGGATAAATGAGTCCCTAAACTAAATTGAACCCTTTTGTTTGCAAACCAAAAGGCTTTGTAATTTAGGAAATAGATATAACCTTTGCATATTTGAGTGTACCATTTGATTTCTGAAATAATGAGGGAAAAGAAATATGGATTGTCCTGAATCATTCATAAGGTTGGTAAGTTAGGGTTGTAAGTTTTTCTCATGTACTCTCTGGAACCCTATGAACCATAACATAACTCCTCTTGACCGTAGTTTGTATTGCTTTTATTAATCATGGAATTTAATCTCCAGTAGTGAATTAGAAAAACCAAAAAAGAAGGTGGTGAAAGTTTAAAGGGCTGGATAAGGTATTTATTCTTGTATGGGATATGGGATTATGTTCCGTGAAACTTTAATTTTTGTAATTCCATACATCTTTTTCTAAACGGATTCTTGTTGTCAATATTAGGTTCTAGCAAAACTTGGGGAGTTTAAAGCTGCCTTGTCTGGGAAACTCACGGCATCAGGTAGTGAATCTGGAAATGTCGATGACGAATTATCTGACTGGAAATCGGTTAGACTAAAGTTTGATCCCGAGCCTAGCAAGGTAAGCTTTATATTATATGTCATCTCCATTGTGAATTCTTTTTGGCTGTTCAAAAGTTTTCAGAACCATGTAGAATGAGATCATTCCATTTCCTTGTCAATCGCAAAGGAGCACCTATTCAGTGGGGGCTATTCGAAAAAATATTGTCAGATCAGAAACTATACAAAATATGACATCGTTAGTTGTTACTTAATTAGATAACTTGAGCTGATTTGGAAGTTGATGACTATTTAAGCAAGGAACTTAGACCCTTCCCCAAACTTCAAAGATGCGGAGCAAAGTTTGATTTCTGTTCTTTATTCGTAAGTAATCCTCCTCCTATTTACCAAGTGTTCCATCTATGCAGGACCGGATGTCCCGGAACGATGACCCTAATGATTATGTTGTGCACGACCCTCTTCTGGAGAAGGGAAAAGAAAAGTTCAACCGGATGGTAGCCAAACAAAAGCGACGAGAGCGGGAATGGGCTGGCAGATCCCTTACGTGATCTCCTGGTCGTATTCAGACGCTAAATGGAGAAAAAAAGACTTGGGTCTCATGCTAGTTTACTTAGTTTTGTAGTTTGAATGCTTCGCAGCTGTACAGTTTTTTGAATCAATGGGAGGAAGTTCTGAGAAACCAGGGAAGCTTGAGATGCGGTGATGCCCCATCACGTGCTATTTCTAAACATGCAGTGTTTTTGACTACTCCCTCAACATCTCTTATTCTTTGCTGTCGTCTAATGTATTTTAGCATCAACTTCATGCAAAATCCGAGGAAAATGTGCACTTAGTTGTTGTAAGAAATCCCATTTTCCTCCGTAAAATCACTTTATACATTTCTCTTATAAATCTCACATTCCTGCAGGATTTTTGCAGAGTCTTTGCTTTGTTCTGTTGTTTTTGACAAAATGGAGACGGTGTGAATGTACTTGCGTTTTGGCCAACCCCAGTGAATTCTGAAATTACATGGCGGTTGCCTGGAAATGGCATTCAGACCCAAGCATTCTTTTTTCTGCTTTTTTTAATCTTTGACAACATGGATCTATTGTCCTTCCGTTCACGACCTTTCATCCCTGAAGTCACCTTCCTCTGGAGCCACGTTGTCCTGTTGACTATAAAATTGTGATACACGTAGAGGCTTCTGGTTGCGGTCTTGGTATAATTAAACAGCGTCGGCATGAAAAATAAGTAAAAAACAAATCATCACGAAACCTCGTTTCTCTGAATTAGTAACCAGTTCTGAAACCCGAGTTTCACGTTTGTCTTTTATACCGACTGACATGGAGGGATAACTCACGACTTCTCACATGCAAGCTTATTAGATAAATACAGACTCCGGACTACTTGGCGGTCTCTCGGGAGTCAACCGGAGAGGCTCCCACCAACCAAAGCAAGAACAGAACATGTTCCGGTCTTACAACGTTAAAAAAAAAAAAAAATGGAAACAAAAGCAGAGGAAGCTGCAGAGAAAGGAGCCATTCCGACTTTATCCCAGGTGGAAACATGGCAGAAAACCAGAATCCAATTGGGAAGAGTGGATGACCCAGATCGGGCACATGGTTCTCCCTTTTCCCACGAGACTCGGATGGTTGTGAAGCCCAGGAAATGAACGTGCCGGATGCTGCTTGCTTCTTTTTCATCTGTCCTTTCTTGACTTTTTAACAGATCCGGCAGTTGTGTTACTCATGGTCAAAAGCTGGCGTTTATTGTTGAATTTGTAACCTCGAGGAAGGTCCCACGGAAGCCATGCTAAAGAGGAGCAAAACCCCTTTTCCTTTTCTCTTTTGCAACCAAACAACAAAAAGCTTATCAGCCTTCTCGCAGATCGGATGCGCCAGATCTACTACCTTCAACATTTATTTATCCCTTACCCATTTTTTTTTTAGTGATAAAGTTGCTGTCTTGACATTAACACGTTACAGAATCCTAAAATAAGAATTTTAACTTACCCTCTGTTGAAAATGTAAAAAAAGAAGAAAAAAAAAACACTTCCTTTCTCTTTCTCTATCTTTCATTATCAAAATGGTGAATCATCGGACGAAACAACTTCTCCAAAAACTAGTCAAATTCCCATGTCTTCGTCTAAATGGAAGAGAAAAAAAGGCAACCAGGACTAGTTAATGTTTTCTATGTTTTGTTCCTAGAAAACTTATTGTATGACAACAAGAGGAGTTGTTAAGTACATACTCTTCCACAATGATACCTCCCCAAGGTGTGATCCACACCGTTGCATGATTGATTGCAAAATAAGAATTGTTAATTATTCGGTCCGATGGGACATCCACGTCAGAATCAAGGCCGCCGGATTCGAGACACGCGGGGGGGGAGGAAAGTGGGGCCTGGGGAAAAGAGGGTTGACAAAGGCAGCGACAGCGCATACTTTCCGTAGATTGACAGGGAAGTTACCAAAAAAGATGAATAGAACCAAAATCGGATCCTTAATTCTCCGAAAGTCCCAACCGCAAAACCCAACCCAAAACCGCGTAGTCCCGAATCACCGCCCCACACACCTACCGTCTCCCCAAATCTACCATTCTGCACACTTCCTCCCAAACCGTGTTCACACCGTCCATCCTTTATTTCAACAATTAAAATAACAACAAAACTGGATTCTCTTTAGTGGGATGGTGGTCCATCGCCCACCCCATCCGGCTGCATTGTCTTTTCCTAATTAATTCTTAATATCACTCTATTTCTGTTCACACCACCCTTTTTGATTTTCTTCATAATTTTAATTGATATATATGAAAATATCTAAAATTTAATTATCTTCCCAAATTGGGTGTACCCATTCTTTATCTAAACTAAGTTGTAATCTCCTGTTTGAATTGGGATAAAATAAATTTTTTATAAGATAAATCATAAAAAAGGAAAAAAAATTAAAAATAAAGAGAGAGAGAGAGAGAGAGAGAGAGAGAGAGAGAGATTGATACTTTGTCAACAAAGATTTTCAACGGGGGATTGGGTGGGAGCGCACATCATAATAATAGTAAGTAATCATGTTTGAATACATAATTGTCAAATCACTCATATCTTGTGTTCACACTTGGGTTTCGTTCACACATATAATCATACAGTTGAAAGCCTAAGAAGAAGACTAAGGACCTTCTGCTTTCTGCAACATCTGGCTCCCTTCTTCTTATGTATGAAACCGTCTGGCTTAACCCCACAACAACTCTCCCATCTACAGAGCTTGATTACGAGCTTGCTTTACGAAATGAATGATACCAACAACAGCGCGAGGAAGAGACGGAGAGAGGGTCAGGAGGATGGAGATAGTGATGAGGAGAGAAGACGCGAGAAGAAGAAAGATTTGAAGGGGATTCTCAGCACCTTGTTGCTTGAAGAGCAAGAAAAGCGCGACCAAGAAGAGCTCGACAGGGCCTCCAGAGAGGAGAAGTTGTTCTTCGATTCCAACCATAAGAGTAAGACTAAAGCCATGGTCGAGTATTATTCTAATCTACAAGACTATTTCTCTGAAACCGAGGAACTGGAGCGGACCAAGCGAAAGAAATCCCGGCTCGTGAGCGGTGCGGTGGCCGTCGCCGTCGCGGACTCCGTTTCCCAGGGGCTCGAAAAGAGCGATAGTAAAGAAAAGCGTGGAGGCCAGAGCGGTGGTGCCGGCCACAATCGAAGATTGTGGGTCAAGGACAGATCGAAAGCTTGGTGGGACGAGTGTAACAGCCCGGATTATCCCGAGGAGGATTTCAAGAAAGCCTTCAGAATGGGGAGGGCCACGTTCGATATGATATGCGAGGAGCTCAATTCGGCGATCGCCAAAGAGGACACGACTCTCCGGAGCGCGATTCCAGTAAGCCAAAGGGTAGCCGTTTGTTTATGGAGGTTGGCCACCGGTGACCCACTCCGCCTTGTGTCCAGAAAATTTGGCTTGGGCATATCCACTTGCCACAAGCTGGTTCTGGAGGTCTGTTCAGCGATTCGAACGGTGCTAATGCCCAAGTACTTGCAGTGGCCTGAGGAAAGCGCGTTAAGGAAGATCAAAGACGAATTCGAATCCGTTTCGGGGATACCCAAAGTGGTGGGGTCTATGTATACAACGCACATACCCATCATTGCGCCCAAAATTAGCGTCGCTGCATATTTCAACAAGCGCCACACCGAGCGGAACCAGAAGACCTCATACTCGATCACGGTCCAGGGAGTTGTGGACCCAAGAGGTGTGTTCACGGATGTCTGTATTGGTTGGCCTGGTTCGATGCCCGATGATCAGGTGCTTGAGAAGTCCGCGCTCTACCAACGAGCACACAGCGGCCTCCTCAAGGACGTCTGGATTGTTGGGGGTTCAGGGTACCCTTTGATGGACTGGGTTATGGTGCCTTATACGCATCCCAATCTGACTTGGCCGCAGAACGCATTCAATGAGAAGATTGGAGAAATCCAAAAGGTAGCCAAGGACGCATTTGCGAGACTGAAGGCGAGGTGGGGTTGCTTGCAGAAGAGGACAGAGGTCAAACTCCAGGACTTGCCAGTGGTGCTCGGAGCCTGCTGTGTGCTGCACAACATCTGTGAAATGAGAAATGAAGACATGGATCCGTCCCTACAGGTAGAGCTAGTTGATGACGAGATGGTCCCGGAGAACCCCGTGAGATCGGCAAGCTCCGGTAAGACTAGGGATGCCATTGCTCACAATATCTTGCACCATGGGATCGGGGGCACTCGCTTTGTGTAGCAGAAAGAGTGTTGTATTCTGAACCCCTGGGGTTGGGGATTCTTTGGCACATTCATTCTCGTAACTGTGTTATACAAGTCATTTCTCATTATTTTGATGAAGGGACTCTGTACAAGATAAAAATTATGGTTTTCCATTCCCTAAATGGGGATGGCTGTAGTCTTTGTAGGCTTAAGTTATACTTGAAAGATCACAGAGACATGTCGTCATCTAGGTTCCATACTTCCAATTACCAAATAAGAGATGAACAGAATCAAGCAAGTTGATATTCTTTTGTGGCATTCTTTTGCTTCCCACCATGGATTCTGAATCCTATTGTCCCAACTTTACTAGCATGTATAGCAAGATATTTTTTTTTTTTTTATAATTTTTTTATTGTAAGTTTGATGGTACAATGCTTCTCATATGCATTTCTGGTTTTGGTGACCCAAAACTTCGCTTCTCTCTCCTCTTTACTAGCAGATTCCTGCTTCTCGGATTCTATTAAAAAGCTGTTTCTCTGATGTGTAAAGAAAAAGATTCAAAAAAAAAAAAAAAACTCTTAACCCAATCTGGTTCTAGTTTTTCAAATGAGGAAAAGACCCTGTTGGAAGTGGGAAACTTTCTCTACTTCATTGGTAAAACTGATACTCGGAGTTTCAATAAGTTTGTTTAGAAGAAGATGATGCACGGTAGTCTTTTGGATTAAGATGTCCAGTGGGAAATCAAACTTGGAGCTAGCATGGGTTGTCAGAGAACTGGCATGGTAGTTTGGGGTTACGTGTTCCGGAAGATAGTAGACTTCTGATATATATTCAGCGTTGTCGACAAACAAGAGATGCTTGATGTGATTTGCTTTGAGCTTTGTCGATTAGTGCTGAAAAGCATGGGAATAATGCTATTATCAGCAAGTGGTATGAAACAGGAACAATGGTTTGGGTAAGCCGCCGTGAAACGGGCTCTTGGCTGCTGTTTCTTTCCGGCATGCTTCACGATCAAGAGAAGTGTGCACATTTTCCTCCACGAACCAGCTGCCAAATGCATTGGCATGCACCACGCCGCAATCTGTGAAATTATATCCCTCATTGACGTAGTCTAACTATAAGAATATTGCATGCTACGAGTCTGAACGCACCATGAATTCCAACAAAAGGTGAATCCGCTGGAGGCTGATCATCTTCATCAAACCATTTCCCACTGGTTAAACATTGTATTTCAAACACCCCCCAATTATTTAACATGGAATGTTCCTAGTCATCTTGTCGTCACGGGTGTCAGTCATCTATGGCCTTAAGCTCCTCCTGATTAGCATTACACGGACACAAAACCAACTTCATGCTGCTCACGACCTTTAAACATCAAATCGAAAAGATAGCAAGCCTATAGCCCTAGGCGGATATGATGAATGTGATCTAGGATATATTATTATCTTTTTCCCATCATTTTCATCTAAACGTGGTGAACTTTCTTCAAAGTAGGATGGACAAAAAGACAGGGCCTTCATTTTGGAGATTAGCTTAGTCCTCTTCATCCATAATAACCTTTCTCGATTTCCAATGGGCGGAAACCATTGGGCAGGGAACAACTTAGCAATCAACCGACATCAGCTAAAAGAAGTTTGTGCTATCCAACAAGAAGTACTACTTTTGCTTGCTTTCTAATATTCGGCATCTGTCAATTTGGCTGAGCAATTGACTTCAAATAATGGCTTATGGTTCAACAAAAGGGTCAATATGTTGAATTACATCCCTATTTTGATTATTCCATGCTATATCAAGTTTGATTTACTGTTTGCCCATAAAATGAAAGGAAAAGGTTCCACTTTTTTTTTTTTTTTTTTTTTTTTTCAGGTAATAGAATTCAATTTGGTCATTATCATGACTCAATGCGAATCACTTAAATATTTAATTTTTTTATTTAATGAACAATATTTCCATGTTCATTAAACGAGTGGTACTCCATTATGATGATTATCTCGTCATTCTCTTTCATTTTTTGGTTCTTATTACTCATCTTTTCTTCCTATAAATATGGTCTTGTACCCTATAAAAAAATATAGAGAGTATGACCAAATTGAATTCTACTATATATAGTGAATTTGGTCACCAAATAGTTTCTGAATGGAAAAAAGTAATTGAAATGCTCACCAAATATAATGACTTTTGTCGGAGCATATGGTTTTGGAAATCTCAAAGATCTATAAACTACTTGGTGACCGGGTCGGGTTCGGGTCTAGTTCTTTGGAGTTCCAGGGAACCGCTTGCCGACTTCCATTGGTTATGATTGCAGAGGAGACACTGCTCGAAACCCTATTGGTCAAAAGGGTCAACCCCATGGGATTCATAAAGTTACTATTATTTAAGCCACTGGCACCGGCCTACTTTAGATCTAAAACAATTTAATTAAGATATATTATAAGTAAGATATATGATTATAATATACCATTCATAATTTTTTAATAGAATATTTTTGTGGCTAAAAACTATTAGTCTCATTTCAAAATGGGGAAGCTGTATAATTTCATAAATCCTTGCCTGGTGTTTTGCCCAAGAAAAAAGGACCTTGTTGAAGGCCTGGGAATGATAGAGCAGGGTCAATCGATTCCAGACAAAATGATATCTCAGGGTCTCCAAACCAAAGAGAAAAATGGTCGTCGTTTTGTGCATTACTGATACATGCACTAGTCTGATGGGCTCCTCAATGTGAACTCTTTCTGATCACCAACCCTGTTGACCCAAAACTGAGTAGACACCACCCAAGCTGCCTCAATTAGCAATCAAAGTGGCTCTCCAAGAGACCTGCTATGTCTTGTTGACAAAAGCGATATAAACATGTCCCCTTTGGTTTACACTTTCAACGATGTGGCCCCTGTCTTCTCCATTTTGTCCGGTAACTTTAAAAAGAAGCAAAGTTAAGAGGATGGTAAAATGCTTCCTTTCTCTTATAACTTGACTTCAAAGATCCAATAAGCTTTCTTATATTGTATTAGAACCTAAGTTTTAGAAACATCTTTTCATTATCTCCTAAAAATTGAGGTCTATGTCCATTCCTTATAAGTTAGATTTTAAAAGGAAAATAAATTTATTAACATAATATCAAAACTCATATTCGGGAAACATATTTCACAATCCACATAAATTGAGAAGAAATTATTACAATCTTAGTTAAGAGTTCCTCTCTGTATGATCAGATCTTGAGAAAACACTGCCAGTCTCCTCAGATCATCATTATCTTAAACTGCTGCCATACAAATACCACCTACTGGCACTGGTCTATTGCGATTATCTGCTGGGAAGGAGCAAGAAAAAATATCTGGGAAGGAGATAAAAACACAACGTAATATCGAATTTGCAAAATTTCTTTTTCAAGTACCACGCTGTTGAAACAATAAGAAGTAAATACCTCGCAGAGCATTTTAACTCGGAGGCTTTAATGAATACAATTTAGCCAAATTGTCAAGAACATGGAGCTGACTATCCTACAAGAAGCTGCTAAGATTTACATAGCCAGAGCTCAGCATGGTGTACAACAAGATTTGAAATAGCAAGAGTTCTAGAATGGTAAATACAGACAGCTATTCTTTGTAAGCCACAGGCCCAGGTGAAAAACAAGTGGGCAAACTTATGCTGGATAATATTGTACACCGTACAGTGAGGATGAGGAACCCATCATGTTTTGCTTTTGAATTTCCTTTGAGCTTTCAGATCTACGACAATCACAGTAATGTTGTCCTTGCTTCCTTTCTGAATTGCACGACTCGATAGGAGTTCGGCTGCTGCTTGCGCTGCAGGATCAATTCCCTCTCCTCTGATAGAGGGAAGTGTAATCCCATTCTTTTTGTGCCACAGAAGTATTCTCTTCCGAGCCAGTTCACACACCTCTTCATTGGTCATGACATCCCATAACCCATCACTGGCTAAAATAAGGCATTCATCATCTTTTGTCCGAGGGAGAAACCTCACTTCTGGTTCCGGAATTATCCATGGTTTCAAATACCTATCGCCTGAAATACACAAGAATTTCAGACAAGCTTGATTGTAACATTACGTCAAGAGAATGGAATTCCTACTATATGTCTGCTAAATAAAATGAAAGCACGAGAAATTGAAATCAAAGAAACATCATAAAGTCCTTCAATGCTGAGTGCTATTATCATTTTTTCAGACAGTAGTGGTTCAACTGTAATCTACAGAGTTTGATGTTATATAATTCCAAGGAAGAAGAATAGGCCACTGTAAGTTCCTGGCTAATGACCGTTACAACAGCACAAGAAACCGAACAACCAAGAATCCCGCAAATGTTTTGCACAAGTAAATCACTGAAGTTCCGTTTCGGAGAACTACAAATGTCCCTTACAAGTATAATCAATCCTTTGTGGGGTGTGTTAGTTGATGTTCCCTCAAAAATGGATTTCATGAACTTGAGTAGTGCCATAGGGAAGGAATATTTGATGAATGATGACAGGCTTATAAAAGCTAATCTTATTGTGTTATTCGAAAGGGCTGCATATTGATTCTCAATCAAAAGTGAAGTTAGCATGTGAGGTCCAACCTACACCCATCTGAATAGAATAAATAGTATACCGAAAAGATTTCTTGATATTACATATTTCCATGTCACCATTTTATGATGAGAACTTCCAAAAGAGAGAAAAATGAAGAAATATTTCAATTGCCATTTTTTGCCATCGTCAATTCCAAATGCACCTTGATGTACTTACAACAGATCCTTAATAGAATTTTCTGAATGGCGAGTTGGCATGATAGACTCTTAGGATGGGATTTGACTTTTAAGTTGTAACTTGGGGATTTCAAAGTGTTTATTTCTCTTGTTTGGTTCAGAATTTGAGTCAGCCAAAAAAGTATCCACTCTTATACTATTACCACACCCTTAAAAATGACACCAATCGTGCCTTGACTAATACTACCACCATCACACCACACATTCCTTTCAACATAATCATCATCACTGCAATTATTACAATACCCTCGTACTCTCGTCTCTTAATTCCGAAATACATTATCCAAACAAATGAGACTGTGCACAAACTTAAATAATAGCATCCTTTTAGGACATTTTTATTAGTAAATGGCCAGATGATTTTAAACAACAGAGTTCATCAGGGTAAAACAGATGTTCGATACACTTTCTGGGTACTCTTCAAACTTGGAATCTCTTAACTAGAACGCAAACATTGCCTCATCTAATAAATAATTAAAGTGAACCTGTTACATAAGCAGCTTAAATTTGATCTAATCATCCTGAAATCGACCTAAATCCTATCAGAATTCTAACCTAGAACTTCGATGAAGCTAAAACCTAAGGGAGCACCAAGAAACTGCTCGAAAGCTCAAAAGCTAGTAATGTATTGTTCAATTTTCTTGGTCACAAGATAAAAATCTGAAGAAAATATAGGGAGGACTTCTCTCAGATCATTGTCACAAAACTTTGGTCACTCCATTCTGATATTCATTTAGTAACAATTTACAGAAGTAATTAAACAGGCCTGAAACATATTATGTGGAAACTATTTGCACCCCAGCTTTCAGTAACTCTTTAATCTTACTGCCTTAAAACTACCCGTAGAAACATTGAGGCAACAACATGACTACAGAAAAACACAACAAATCCATAAACATGTAAATGCAACAGAACTAGCAGTCTCATATCATATATAAATTACTTAGATTTGACTACTTATTACTATCATCTTTGTGAAGACAAATCCGTCAGATGATAATCACTGGACAGTATAGAGAACTTTTCTCAACTGGATGTGGTCATCATACACTTGTGACGTTTTGTGTTAGAAACCAGGCCATAACAAATCCGTTTACTAAATAAACCCCCGATAAGGAAAGCAACTACGGAGAAAACTCAGTCCAGAGCATACAAGTGAACAGGGGAAACATGGGGAAGAAGTACACACCAATAGACCTTGACATTGCAAGAACTCCAAACACACGATGCCCATTCCATTGTATGACCTTCCCTCCAGCTGCCTCAATTCTTGCATATTCATCTTCTCGATTTGGCTGAAGCAACATCAACAGAAAAATATTAGAAACGAAATTTAGTTTTCTATAATCAACTAACGTATAGATGTAAAACTACTGTGACCAGCTCTTTACTTTGTGATCAACTGACAATGCCATAGGTTCTTTCCCACGACATAGAACAGCTCTTGAATCTCCACAGTTTGCTACAATGATGTGTGATGAGCAAATAAGGGCAACCACTGCAGTAGAACCCACAGTTTCCGGTGCGACAGGCTCAAGACTAGCTTTCCCTCCAACTTCGTTGTCAACCTTAACAAAACAATCGGTGAATGCTTTTTTCCACTGTTCTTCGCAATTGCCTTTGATACTTCCATCAATTACGCCTCCCTTAACCAATTCTATCTCCTCAGCCAAAGCCATATGGACACGATCACGGCAATAGTTTGCAACCTGAACAATACGTAACCCATGAAATTACTTGGCAGAAAGACATGGACAAGGCTCAATGGCCAAATAAAGCACTAGAAGAGAACCAACAAAGAGGAAGATAAAATAAAACGGAACCTGAGAGCCCCCGTGGCCATCATAGACTCCAAAGAAATGAACAGTCTGAAGAGGTAAAAAATTAGTCATGCCATCAAGTACACGGTCACCGACTAGCATTTGAATAGGAATCTTCAGAAAACGAGGACGAGCAGCAACTGCATCTTCCATCTCAGGTCTTCTTCCACACATGGATGTAACACCCCAAAGCGGTACATAATCCACCTCAAAAACACTGCGACCGCATGTTCCACTGGCTACTCTTTCCAAAGGCAACTGAATAACTGCAGATGCCCTCCGATGAGAGCCGTCGCCAATCTCTACCTCAAGACTCACAGCCACGGCAACAGGATCGCTTGCGATCACTGTCTCATCGTTTGGTTCCTCCAAGTCGCCGGCCGTAGCACCAATACTAACAATGCATAAACTCTTCTCAGTTTCTAAGGAACTCCGTGGTCCTACATCAGAAGAAGTGTCAAGACCCAAGATTTCCTCCCCACACAAGCTACTGCTCTCACTCGTGACAGAAAGAGAACAAGAGCTATCAACGATCCGGTCAACTTCTAATGATAAGGAATCATCTTCGTCGCTTTCTGGAGCTACTCTCAAATCATCCCCAGCAACGCAATTGTTTTCACTACGAGATAACACGTCCGAGGTAGGAGCTTCTCCTCCCCTGGCTTCCTTCGACACGTTAGCCACCGAAATCCTAACTTCATTCGCCAAATCCTCACTACTAGCAGCAACGGTCTCAGTGGAAGCCTTCCTTGCAGAATCTGACAACAAAAACCCCTCGTCCGCCATTAGCTTAAGTCTAGCAATATCTATGTTTGTAGTAATTGTTTGGTTATCACAGAGTGAGTTACCTACTCCAAATGGCACCGCCACCGCCGGAGACATCTCCTCCATCAATATCCCTATCCAGGTAGTACAAAAAGTTGCCCCCCAAACCCTTTAAAGTCACACGGCCTGTCATTTTTCAACTGATTTATCACCTTCTTTACAAATTAAGGCTGCTCTTTGAAATGGAATTGGGATGGTGGGTTTCAACGACCCATTTCCCATGTCAAGAAAATCAATTGAGACCAGCAGAGGAAGCAAACTTCAGGTGATGCAACTGTAAGTTGAGCTAAAAAGGGTGGTGAAAGCGAAATGGGTAATCAGATCTGGACAACAACACTGAAACCCAACTTCCGCATATAGTACTAGTGACCCAAAATGGATGGCATACGCCTGTTTAGACCTTATCAACTTCTTCTCTGGTACCTTCCCTATCTACCTTCATCAACTACAATGACAGAGAAATAACCACCAAAAAAAAAGAAAAGACTTTAAATGGATACACACAAAAACCAGAAGGATAAAAAGAAGGGAACTACAATTCTTGTAACAGAATTAAATTAAGTTTGGATTCAACTCCTTATCCCTGACACAAGAAAGATTGGGAAAAGGAAGGTCATGAGAAAGAACCAAAGAAAAGCTGAGTCCCAAGAATCATAGGTAAACCCTAAAAAGAAGATCCCTTTTTGCTCATAAGACCTGAGTTCCCTGGATCTGAGGCAACACATCCCAGCCTCTTGTTCTTTAGCCAGCTCTCTCTCTCTCTCTCTCTCTCTCTCTCTCTCTCTCTCTCAAATAATTATGAGAAACAATCTAGAAGAGAAGCTAAAAGAAGGGATACAAGGGGCCACTATCTAATTTGTCAACTCAAGAGGCTTCTCTTACCCCCGCTCTGTCTCTTTCCTATCTCCTGCTTCGGTTGCTTCTTTCTTTCTTATTTCTCACTTCCAGAGACTTTTAGCATCTAGTACCCATCAAAGAAAAAGCAAAAAGAAAAGGACTCTTAACATCTGAAAGCCATGGAACGAATAAAAAACTCCACAAATATCGGGACGGGATGGTTGCTCACCGTTGAAAATAACAACTCAAAGCGATTGCCATACTTTGTATAAATCTTTATTTGGTGTGTAGAAACTTGGAAGAGCAAGAAAGGGAGTGGAGAAGAAAGAGGACGAAGTAGAAGAAGTAAGTAAATGTATTGAAGACAAAGCAAACGGAAAAGGTAAGTCAGAGAGCGTGGTGGGTGCGTGAGGGGAGAGGGAGAGATGGACAGATGTCGAATCTTCAACGGCATATTAAAGCATCTCCACCCATTGCGCGCTCCTGCCCTTTTCGTTCTCCAATCCCCAACTTCCCCCGAAAGGGACTTTTCCTCCATGTATAACCCACCTTCAACTCTGCTTTCATTCTGAATTTTTGCACTTCGTGTATTCCATGCCCTGCTTCGTATAAATTTTCCAATTGGTTTCAGGTTGCTTGCCAAACAAAAATAGCATAGATCTTCTTGAATTTAAACACTTCAATGCATGGGAGTTACACTTTTTTACATTGCATTGGCTAACTAGAAGTCTCCAGAACTCCATGGATCATGCTTTTAAATTGGAAAAACAATGAGCTTTAATAATCTCAGTGAGTTCCTTTTTCTGCCCTCTTCCGTTGCTTTCGAAGTGCACGATCTTTGCTAATATATACAAGGAAGAAAGAATGTCACCATAACTGTAGTTCTAGACGTGGAAGTAAAACTTAAGTTTATGGTCTCTTATCATCCACTTTACCTTGTTCGTCAATCAAACTGATTCACGTTAAAAATTATTAAGAAAGTTCATTTCTTCCTTATAAAGGAAAGATTAAGATTTAGGTAATATAATTCACTGTTCTTAACAAAAACCAGATCTACAGAAATACATTTTCCGTCGATGCTTTGGTTAGATTTATCAACAAATGCCTAACTCAGTCAGGAGTAATTAATAATGTTTAAAACTTTTTAAGTTTGGTACTTGGTGCATGTATAAGTGTGTGTCTATAAAAAATAAAAATAAAAAGTCAAATTTCAGCAGAGGGCTTAAAACAATTTAATAGCTCAAGAATCATTCACCGAGGTAATAATGAGTTTTAGTATTTAATCTGTCGACTTTTCTCGTCAGAACTTACATAAAGAAAAAGTGAATCGTTTCTTCAACACGTCTATTGAAGTTTCCTGGTAACAATTAGAATTAGACCAGAAACTGCCACTAGAGAAAGGCAGAAGGAAAGTATACCACTGCCGACCTGGGCAGCCATGATACAAGCTCCAGAGCTCTCTGCCCTGAATATACAAATCATTTCTGCTAAAATCTCATTTTGGAATCCCAACTACTAAGAAGCACTTCGAAGGCTGCTCTACACTTTGATGGTGGATACGGAGATTGCATGCGGATATAGGGATGCAGGAGGCTCATGCAAGATCCAGATGACGGACTTTTCCTTTGTCACTACGATATTTTCTTTTATGGTAACATGGGATCACCTGATGACGCGAGCACCTGTACTTCCTTCTCCTTGGCCGTCCGTTTAGCTGTATAATCTGTCCGAGAATCACCAGCAAATATTAGCTAACAATTTCAAGCCAATTAGATTATACAAAGCTCGCTGGTTGTAGTAAAGATCTTTCACTTGAAGTAGGAGATGATGAAGATGATCCCTACTAATCATAGAATCAATAGGTGGCCATTAGAGTGGTGTAACAGTTCTGCAAACATTTAAAGAGTTTAAGAATCATATTTCTTCACTGACAGAGTACAGATGCAGGCAGACTTGTTAAAGTACCCAAAAATTTACCATTACACGAAACTGAAAATTGGAAAGGAAATTTGGTATGAGACCAGAAAAAAAAAAAAAAAAAAGTAATGGCACCGTTTCTATGGTATTAAGCAAATAGGCATTCTATTTTCCACAATTGCTTAATAATAATTCCAATTTCTCATCCTGTGAGGTGACAACCATATTCTCAAACTGTAGATTCCACCACTAATATCAGCAAGAAGTTGAGGCACAAAAAGAGGATTTGAACACTGAGCCCAAAGTACTTCCAGAAGGATATTTTCATCAGATTCCACTAAAATGTCCCACTGTTTTCAGGACCTAATCCAAACAGTTGAAGAGTATTGGCCCTTTTACCAGGAAACCTCTGCTCAGTTACGTGCAGATCTAATGGGAAGCATGAAACTTTTTGTACTCCCAAAGTGGTTTTCACCAATGCAAATGCACTACCTAGGAACCCTCATGTAGGCTATAGCCCACACCTTGGGCATTATTATGGCCTCGATTTTGCCCAAACCACTGTTGGTTGGTTCCATGTCATAGTTGCACTCATGTTGTGCCCTGATGGTCAAGATCTAGTGCTTCTAGATCATAATGCCCACTTAGTTTCATTTTCTGACACTAATGATGCATTGTTAGTTGTGAGACACAATTCATTAGATTTTGCTCCCCACACGGAAAAGGACTTGCAACTCTTCGACCTACCTATTTGCCTGATCTAACAAACTCAATGGGAACATGTTGGACAAACTATTCCTGCCTGAAAAGCATCTGTACTCTCAACATTTTGTCCATCCAACTCTCAAGATCTACAATAACATCTTTTTCCTGGCAACATTTTCTCCACACAATCCTCAAGACCTACAATGACGTCTTGCTCATCCACGAAAAGAAAGAACGGAAGAGGTTTCCGATAGTACATTCACGTTCAAGATCATCATCAGTACGGACATGAATATACAATGCCCCCCACTGTAATAATGTGAAACAAAATTTCTAGTCACCCTCTGCGAAATTTGGCTTCATTTTCTGCCACGATGTGTATGCATAAGCAAAGCTAAAAGAAAGACCTTAAAAAAGGACGAAAAAATAATTGCACCAGAAAGAAGATCCCACTAAGAGCAGAATAAATGTATGTTGACTGTTGCAATTACACCGCATATTCTCTTAGTCACAGAACATAATGCAGCAATCATGCAGAAAAGATGTATCAACTACCTCAACTAATCTACTCAGACATAATATTTCATACCAAAAGATTTGTGAAGTCCTTTCACAGCATCGAAATTCTTGTATGTATAGCCAACGAAGTTTAGATCTTTTGGTGTTAGCATCTGCATGACATAAGGAATCAATCACAAACTTCATACTAATTCCACGAACAATAACTGGGTTAAGAATGGAAGGATTCACATAAATTAGCATCTGCATGTCTGGAGAAGTTCAGAAAACTTTAGATTTAGAATGAAACTTAAACCCAGAAGAAATGAATACCTGTGATTTTGTAACATGAAAAACATCTCTTGTTGTTAAGTCTTAGTAGTTTGAGGGCAAAGACCATACAATAATCCAAAAGTCCAAGAAATGCCACAAATCACAGGCATTCCTCCTTTAGATAAATAAATCAATGTCAACAAAAAGCTTTTCATTTTAGGAAATAAATTAAGGATAATAACCAAAGAAAAACTATTTCTTTTTCTTTTTCCCCGTCAGTGCATATTTCTCTTTACAAGCGAATGCTTCATGTTGACTCATGCATACACAAGCGAAAAACACAGCATAAATAGTGGCAAACCTTCCGTGATGAGCACAAGCCAGTTTTTGGTGGGGCCGGAGGGTCCAACTAAAAACAAATTCCAAGTTTGTAATTCATGGGCAAGGAAATCTATAAGGACATGATAACAGAGATACTTGTAACATGCAATGAAAATAAATGATGAAAGCCAAGGAACGTCAAAGTTAAGAGAACCTGCATCTGCACAATTACAACATCTATCTCCAGAGGGTAAAACCTAAAATTTCCGCTCATATAATACTCTATTTTCTGGGAAAAATATTGATTATGGTTCGAAGATGTCGTACTAGGAATAGCATCATTAGGAAGTCAAGACTCACGGAATAAATGGTTGATCTATTTGTTAAAGGAACGATGTAATGTAAGGTTCCTCGTCTTTAAAAAAGGGGATTGCATCAAATTCATTAATCTTAAGTAAAGAAAAACAAATTACTTTTAGGGAAATTGTACAGTTGGTCATTATTTTGCAATTGATGCAGTTTTGCACTTTCACCCGTACTGGGGAGCAACTCTGTATCTCCACCTGCCAGGCTTTTTCCTGCATCTGTTCTTTCATCCTTGGAATCTCTTTTCATCTGAACTCTCCATTCCCCACCATCCCACAGCACCAGCCTTATTGAACAGAGTGCTTGAGGAAATGGACTGAGGGTTGACCTTTAACAAGATCGCAATGAAGAGTTGGAAATAGTCAATGCACTTCCTTATCTCAAATTGCAAGGAACCCACTATCAATACCTTTCTCATAACAAAGGCCTCAGAAGATCCAAGCTAATGCTTCTTTGAGATATGTTGCCAAGTTGGAGCAAAATATAAAGAGAAACTCCCAAAAGAGCTTATTCTAAGTTTTTGTGCACCAGTAACGAAGTACCGTATAAACTTTTTATGATGATTAGAAAATCGTAGACTAAACTTTATCAGAATAAGAACCCTTGAAACATAAGAAGCAAAAGTTAAAATAAGTAGATTTTAGTTGGAAGTAGAATTTAGTTGCTCTAGACGTAGCACATTAGTGACAGCAGAAACAGCATATTACTCATGAAAATAAGTAGAATAAAAGTAATAGTAGTAAATGGGTTATACTTCATCAAATTTCATAAAGTTCTGTGTGTCCAGCTCCCCATTGACTTCTGGTTTGAATGCTGCCTCCATTTCATAGAGTTTATCCCACATGACATCCTTGAACCAGGGATGAGCCTGATGCAACAGATTTACATAATGCAAAAAGATATGACTATGAGAATCTTCACAACATTTTGGGAAAATACAAAAACCTTACTTTAATTTGGTGGGCCCCTCCACTACCAAGCCTATGTTCAACATCACACAACAACCCACAAATGAGGTCCTTGGCCTCCAAAGTCAACCTAGCTTCCTCGGGAAATTGTAAGTGATTCCTCCAATGAACAATCTGAAAGCAGTTGATCAATAGAATGTAAATAAAGAGGTGGGCACCAATCTGTTTAAAAAGATACAATGAATATACTACTAAAGTTATATACGGAAGGATGATGCAGAAAACTGGCAACAGCAGCAGAAAAGAGGAGAGAAGATGAACAAAAACCAAAAAAGTGGTGCAAGTGTAACAATGAAGATGATGTTATAATTTGCCTTTTGAAAGTGGGGAGACACAAAGATGGTGTTTCTCCAAAATGCATCAGCTTCTGAATATTAGCAAGTCTACAGATCAGAAATCCATATTAGGCATGGTTCACCGATCAGCTAGGAAGATGGCTAACAGACATTGTCATGTAAATTATTGGAACCGTGTAGCTGACTAGTTATCCATTAAATTTCTACGTCATGGCACCAATAAAAATAACAACAAAGTCTATTGAAGTGTTTTGCTTAGGGAGACTAAAGGAGAAACAGTGAGCAGTAAGTTTTGTTTTATGAATTTGTTGAGAGGAGGAAAGAGAGAGAGAACTAAGAGAACTAAGTATGGTTGGATGCCACATCAAAGCTTGAGTTTTATCTACTAACACTCCTAGTATTATTAAGGACCAGGAAATGAAAAAACCTGTGAATTCACCATTCTAACCCTCATAATTTCCAAAAATTATTCATTTCACATTAGTTTGGACACCTTAAAATCTAGTTCAGACACCAAAATACGATTTTTCTCCTGAAAATAGCGTCTAAGCCAACAGGATCAAGTAAGGAAGACTAATGAAATCATTTGCTTCCCTCTAGTGGCATACTAGAAAAGTTCAATGGAAATTAAGGTTTTACTAAACAATGTTGATTGGGAGTTTCCTTTGACCAAGTTTAACCACAGATCCAGCCACCCACTAACGTAACTGTTGTATCAGCACATAGATCTTAGAAACCTATTTGATTTGATGTTTTCCATATCAAAAGGATTGACAAAAGATTGTCTACGGTCAATACTTTTACAAACACTGTTGGATGAAAGCAATCAAGGAGTTGCTAGAAAGTGCACGACACAAGCTTCAATCCAGCCTTTATGCAGCATAAATGGCAAGAAATGTGACTGAGCTCTTGGAACGAAGAAAGTAGAAGTGTTCAGAATATATATTAGGACAGCTATTTCCTTGTACTCATAACTCCAAGAAAAGAAGCCAATAAAATGCAAAATCACTGGGTGTCGAAGGTTAAGTTCAGAGACTCCATGGTGTCATCCTAGTTGAGGCAGATTGAGGCTTGAAAAGTTTGTTGCCAACGGTGCTGACCTCCCTCATAAGGATGATCTCAAAGGTTATTACTTAACCTCATTAATCTACTTTTCAAATATAGCTTCTGATCATTGAAGAAAATCACAGTCAAAGGCAAAATTCTTTTTACTGGAAAGATTGGACTTCAGAAGACATTATATTTCCCACTTTCCAAGTTCAATAAATCTGAGAATGCAGAGACAACTGCTGTGAAATTATTTTCATTCGCAAGAGACATCACTAATTTTCCAATCACACCGAGAAAACCTCAACCGAAGGTTGGGAAGACTTCCAACAAAGAGCCAGAATATGGAAGTCATCATGTCACATCTGTCAGCCAAGACAGACCATGCATGGATAAAAATATATACATGAATACCAGATGGAACATGTTATATCCCAAGTATTTCCATAATTGTCCATATCAATTGCAATACATGTCATTATTAGATTAAGGAGCATTTCAGTAATATGAATTAGCTCAAATTGAGCACGTAACCTTTCTGCATGTAATTATTGGGTCATCTGAATAGAAAGGAGGGTAACCAACAAGCATTTCGTACATTATGGCTCCCAATGACCACCTGTTTGAAGTTCAAATAACATAAACACATGGACATATCTCAGAAAAGGGAAAACAAAAGTAGCATAACTACCTACATAGAAGTATTAACCTTTATAAAAAAATAAAAGAAATTTGAAACTGTAATTTTTTAAGCAAAAACATACAAGTAGAGAAGATGCCATCCGTTTACAAAACCAAAGATGTGGAGGCCAGCTAAAGCTTCCCAGGTGGAGTGCTAGGTCTTTTCTAGGATCTATACATAAAAGCCAACAGAATCTTCTCAATATGTCCTTCATACACCCCGCCAACCCCCTACCCCCACTACTACCCCCCCCCCCCCCCCCCCGCCCCCTCTTCCAAAACAAAAACCGGACCCAGCCACCCACCGACATCCAAAATAAATAAATAAAAGAAAAATGAGAGAACTGAAGACACAAATTTGTGACGGAGTTCTAATTTGTCACTGAGAAAGAGTTGATCAGAAGCAGACAGAAGTGGAAAATTGTGATTTAGGAACTGTTTGCTTAAACACTAGCAACACGGTAAAAACAACTAAGATTTCTTCTGCCTTTTCAAGTGCAACAGAAGTGCATCAATAGCATTTCGAAGTTCAAGGTCAGGATTTACTTTATCAAGGACAGGAAAGAACAAATGAATGTAAACATTGACAATCTAAAAAGAGAAATGCAAGAGTAAACGCTGGGGGAAACAAACTACTAACTAAAGGAACTAGCATCACCTACGTAACTTTGAAAGAATCGTAAGATAGAAAACATGTAAGGATACACTAACCAGTCACATTCCATTCCATATCCCTTCTTCACCAATACTTCAGGAGCTATATAATCAGGTGTTCCAACAGTTGAAAAAGCCTTTCCAAGCAAAGAAAAAAAAACACTAATTATGAATAAGAAAGTGGCTTATAATTTAAAAAAAAAGTTCATCCATAAACTAAGTATAGAAGGAATATCGCCGTGGTATGGGCATCTATGTACTTTGTATGTTGGTCTGAAATCTTCAATCACTGTACCTTCTAGCCATGGTATTATAATTATTTCCATCACTGCCAAACCTGAAAAGGGTGACATGCAAACTCTAACAATATGTTGTTGGCTTGGTGAGTCTTCAGAAATCAGTGTGACTTATCTGAAAAGTGTGTGTTATTTGGTGTGACAAGGCACGCTCGTCTAGCAAATAAGCCATGCAGTGTGAGAGCCTTGCAATGTGCCACAGTATATGATATTCTAGTCAGAAAAAAACATGTTTCATCTACTAATTACATGCAAAAGAATGACCTCTTTGACTAACAATTCATAGAATTATTTGAGATGTTAGCATATTGTAAAATTATAAAAACCGAACAAAATTGAAGAAGACATACTCCAACAACATATCACTGAAATTAGCTTACCAACTTCCTCCTGTTTATCTGCCAATGCTGAAGCTGTTCAAGGGGACTTTTCCAACTACTCCCATTATCCGCATCAGGAAAATATCCATCAACATCCATTGGCTCTGTTGAATTTCCTTCATCCATGTGCAGAGCATATAAAGTACTGCAATCAAGAGGCTTGCAAAGGCCAAAATCTGAGAGCTTCATGTGACCGTTTTTGTCTAAAAGAAGGTTATCCGGCTTAATGTCTCTGGAAAGATAGTAAAGGTCAAGTTATGAGATAAGTTAATAATTATTATATCAGAATTATTAACTGAAATTGCTACAGTTTGTGCATCTAACACATTAATTTGATGACATCACAGCAGCAAAAGATATTCACCTATGAATGTAATTGTGTCTGTGAATAGACTCTATGGCCAGGACACTCTGTGCAATGTAAAATCTAGCCACATTTTCTGTTAAGGTATCTTCCCTCATCAGCAGAGTCATCACGTCACCACCAGGAAGATATTCCATTATCAAATATAAGTACTCTGTATCCTGAAATGAGTAATAAAGTTTCACTATGCAATGGTTGGCAACTTCAGCCAGCAAGTTCCTCTCAGCTCTAACGTGTTCCACCTACGAACAAAATGTCATGTCCCAAAATTCAATCAAACATGCCAAAAACAAATTCAGGGAATAAAAGGTTTTAGAGTATAAATGAAGACAGCACTTTGAGTAAGTGTAACAATATGGTTGAAAAGTAAGATATAAAGTTCACAAAAAAACTTGAAATATATACAAATATCATCCTAATGTCCACATATAACATGATGAGCCAAAAAGTGCCTAGTCACATGCTAATTTGAGGTAAAAAAAATATATATATATATATAAAACAAAATTTTCTTCTAATGTCCACATATTACATGATACCAAAAAGGTGCCTAACCACATGCTAATTTGACTCCACATTCAACATAAACTTTAGAAGTGAATAAGCTCTCTTTTCCTCAAGAAGAACGGAAGTAAGAAAAATATCCTTACAAGAAACTCTAGATAAATCAAGCAATAGACATGGCACTTTAGGAATCACAAGTAAAGATAAAAAATTGCAGTTAGAAGAAAACCAATCTATGGACATGCCATTGCTGCTAGTAGAAAACCTTGCAATGGCAAATATAAATACAGATTCCAAAAGAATATCTAAAAGGGATATAATGAAGGTCATTAATATATAGGAACCTTGCTAAGCATCAGAAAGTGTAATTGAATAATATAAGGGACCAGTTAGATAAGGGAAAGGATGATGGCAATTTGGTGCAAATGGTAATCAAGAGGTAAATCAAGAAGTGAAGAACTAAACCCCACATTTAAGCTTTAGTTCTGGGATCTGTAGGAAACATGATTCTGTATGCTCTCACCTGTCCTCTGATAAGCATTTCAGATTTCCTCAACTTTTTCATGGCATAAATATTGCCAGATTTCTTCTCGCGACACAACCGTACCTATAGATTGGAGAAGTATAAGCAAAAAAATGTTAGGTAACCATTTCATAATAGGCCTACATAAGAAATAAAAGATAAGATAGTTCCACAAATGGCAGTTGGTCAAATAGTTTATACTACTAGCAAGTTAAGAAAGAATTTCTCAATGCATTGCATTTACAATGCAAAACCCCGACCTCACCAAAGGCTCCCCTCCCAATAATGGTTAAAGGCTCAAAATCGTCAACGCATATCTTGTGCCTTTTAAGTCGCATAAATTCTGTCTCTTTTCGCTCTAAATCTTTGATCAGGTTGATCTGTTCCTCCCTGGGCACATCTGAGGAAGCTAGTTTCCTCTCTAACACCCATCTTCTGCAATGGAGTAAAACCAAATAAAGTTATTACAGGTCAAACTGAAACTTTCCATCGCAATCTTTACAGTTTATATTAGGTTCGGGTATCTCTGGCCCATTTTAGTTAAGATCAATCCCTGCCAATACACACCGTCAGGCACAGAGATTAAGTTGAGCTGATCGGTTCCTTAATTTTAAATTTCATCTCTATAATTAGATATCCGTGACCTCGAATTTTCTGGATCCATCATCTCAACTACTCATTACTAGCTCGCGAAGAGGGAGTCAATTTGAAAGTGAATCAGCTCCTGTTACACAGGATGGTATCAAACTTCGGATTCACTCTTAACATGGTTCTCAGTTGAGTGGCTCTCTGATTAAGAGTGACACTAAGTAGGAATTCTCTTTGTTCGCTTTAAGATAAAATCCACGTTTTTGCTCATTATTTTCTGCTTTTTTAATTGTATATAGTAATTGGATGGATAGATGATATCAGACAAAGACGGAATGGCCAAAAGAACACACTAAACCTGCTTGATCAAATTTAAGAACTCCATCTGAGTGTTATATTAAAGATCCAAAATCTACTATGAAATGCTGGACAACGAAGCTGATATTTCCATCTTGTGTTTTATTCTGTATTTTGAGCCTAAAGCCAGCAGTCAGGTTACGCACTTTTGAGTCTTGCCTGAGTTGATCCGCCTGAGCCTAAATGCCCAAGAATTCGTAAGATTCTTTACTAATCCTACGTTTTCAAAGCACTTGAATAACAAGATCTAAGCCGTGCACTTGCAATGCAACAAGTTAAATGCATCTAAAACTCAAATTCGTAGCTCAATGAATTCCATTTCCTACATTTTCTTCTACAGGAAAGTCAGTTAAGTAGCGTAATCATTCCCACTCTACCTCTCTTTACGTTCACGAATGTTTTTCATATGAGCTCTGTAGTGGTTCTCTATGAACTGCTTCGCTGCGGCCACCTTCTCCATCGTCAAGCTCGACCCCGTCACCTCGCCTTCCTCCTTTTGGACCTCCATTCTCTCTCTCTCTCTCTCTCTCTCTCTCTAACTATCAGACTGTCTGTTGGTGCTAGAGAATGTAAAGAGCCCCGAGAGTTACAGCACTTCCTTCTCCTCTGCATCGGCGGTATACACATAATAAGTAAGTCAGCATCCAATCAAAAGCCACGTGGGCTTTCAAATCTGGGAGACATCATTCGGGAACGTGGCGGCATCGAATGCCAGGTGGGGGTTGAAGTTTCAGTTTCCGCAGAGTAGGGAATGATAGCTTTTTGTTGATTAGGTAATAAGTTTCATGATAGTTGTCAGACAGCGACAGATACTTCTCGCGCGTTCATTAGAGTGCGTGGGGAGCAATGCACATGGCAGTAGGGCAGAGTGTCGCTATTGGTTCTTTAATTACACATTCCGTCACATACTGCTACTGTTCTACTGCATCAGGGCAGGGGTGGGGTTAGGGTCCCACAATTTCCGCCGTAGTTCGGACGGTTCGGAGGCGTACGCAATTACACGTGAAAATGTAACTTTTGGCTTCTTACGTCGTTCAGGAGAATAATTTTAAACAATTTTTTCAGTGGTTTTCAAAGATTATAGATTCTCTCGCGCAGTCATTAGCGTCTTGTAAAAAACTAATTGCAATCTGAAAAGAAATGAAAATTTCCACTTCTATAACATTTGCTTTAGTAATATTTATTACCGTACTCGGGGTAATTACTATATTTTTCTTTCGATTAAACAGAAAAACCAGGGCAGAGAGCTCGGAATTCAATTGTGATTGAATTCAGCATCAGACTAGTTGGCACTAGAGATTTCTGCATCCCCTAAATATTAAGAAGGAAATAGCTCGAGCTCCGACGTGTGGGGTCAAAAGGTCCAATATCCCACTTGTTTCGCCTACCGGGAAAGACATAGGAGAACACGAATACGTTTTAACTTTGCCTGATTTTAGGGAACAAGCGTTAACACCAACTTCTGCATAGTAAACTTCATGAAAAAAAAAAAAAAAAAAATCCTCAACGGATGACACACAGTCAAAGGGAAGAAAATGAAGTCGAAAGCCATAACTAGAAAGATCCAACTTCAGAAGATATAATTGGTTTCATTATTTTCACCGCTGTTCAGGCAAATTTTGAGCAATGCTGGAGTTTGACCTTCTTCATTACTTTTTGGGAACTCATGCATAGGTGCCACCTATTACACTCCGTGTGCCAACTCCTTCACTACATCAGCAAAACGTTCCTCGTTCTTAACACTCTGAACCCAATTTGCATTAATGTTAACTCTCTCAATGCTCTGCTTCAGCGTTCTGGCAATCGAGGGCTTAGAACGGCTTTCAAAGAACTCCTCTATTTCTTTGGCCTTCTCATATGAAGCAAACTGGAGGAGAGGTGAGACAAAGCAAGAAAGAAAGGGTAAAGTGATGAGTATAACAATACCCAATTATCTCCAATTGGCTTACATTCTGAATAACGTTTGCAATTTGTGTGGAGCTAACAGAAGAGGGAGGGAGAGACTAACCGGTGAGACGATTGCACTGACAAAGCGAGTAATTAGAAATCCGGAACCCCATGTTTTCGAAATATGCTCCCAGTTATCCTGCAGTGTGACCATATTCAAAAGAATTAAAAAAAGAAAGAAAAACATCAGATAACAAATTGGCTCATTAAGCAGAAAAATCAAAACAATTTTCCCCTTCCTCCATGTTATATGTAAAGATTTCAGATACAAGAAGTGGAAAAAAGAATCGCCGTGAACTAGCATCATGGAATTCCTAACTGACTTGAGGCATCTTTGGTTGGTTGCCGATTGATGTCTCGAGATATGGCTACTGCCGCATGACTTGATACTTCTAACAGAAAAAAGCGACATATATTCTAGAATCTCAAGCTCCTAAAAGATATTATCCTCGGTCCACCTGAAGCATGTAAGTCCTCGTATTTGCTTATTCCACAGACATTCAACTTGTCTGGAAGTCACTCATTTCATTCCCATCAATCATATTAAACCTCATAACAACTCAAATCTTCTATACCCCAAAGACATGGACAACTTAGACAGAGAGATCTTAAAGGTCTAATCTCTGGAAATTACCACCCCCCCCTTTTTTTTCTCCTTTTCCAAGTTGCTTGGGGGAGGGAGATGCGTTACGAAGCTAATCTAAATTTCCTGGCATGCCATAGCGAACATAAAGCACACTGCCCCTAGATTCTGGCGTCCCTCAATTTTCCCTTTAATAGGCAACAAATGCATGAGATGCAGCACAGTGCCTGTCAATTCTATCAAGAGGGGTAAGCAGACAGACCTCTTATTAACTTGTTATCTTCCTTAAATCCATATCTAAGATCCTAGACCAGTCTACTCTTAATCACCTGTAAGATGCATTATTTTTTTTACATTATCAATCGTAGATTACCTTTAGCCACATCCAAGCAGTTTCACGTCCTTCACTACTAACAGCAAGTCCGAAAACAGCATCTTGGTTGCGAACCTGTATCAAATGGGAAATAAAGTCAGCATTAGCACTCTGAGCTCCATCAGACCAGAGGTTATCAACTTGTACGAAAAACATCCTAGATAATTGTAAATCTCAGATACCTCAGAACACAACAAGAAGTTCAGAACTTCAAGAACTATGTTGGGATCTTGGCAAGATGCTAATGAACCTACCAGCACAAAAGAAGAAGAAAAATGACATGATACCGACATTGTAGAGAGATTTTCCAGGTCAGCATCACTTTAGTTATACAATGTTACCTAGAATTCGTGTTTTCTCCTGGCTCAAATCAGTCTCCCTGTAAACTCTCAACAGAGATTCATAACCCCATCTGTTAGAGGTAGTGACTTTCTGCATTACACCAACATATGCTGCCTGCAAGGCCAGTATATACGCATCAATGGGAATTGCAAATGAAGGATTATAGCAATTCAACAGTGCTTCTTTTACGAACCCTTCTTATGTCAGGAGGGAGGAGTGGTGTATTTCTGTCCTCTAAGAAAGCATGAAAACGCCTACTGGCTTCATTTAGAGTTATATCATGTCCAAACACAGCAAGGGCAGTCAAAACCTCTCCTCTCAACATTGCATCTAGGTGACTCTCCCCTTGCTTGGGCTCCCAACCAAGCTTCCTGCAAAGGAAATTAAACACAAAAGAAAAATAAATAGAAGAATGAGACTAGAAGAAAGATAATCTTGTTCTAGGGAGCTTTCAAAGTGCTTATTGTATGGGTCAGCAATACACTCTGGGCCCTATTAACTTTGTAGTATATAGTGGAACATGTTGATGCTCTACAACTATCATGCCAGAGAATGCTTTGGCCCTAACTCTTTTTGACATTCTAAAACCCACCTCTGCTAGTTTTAACAGAGATTGCATTAGCAACTTTAAGGGTGTCTTTTGTTGGCTATAGTCAACTAGGTGTATGACACATTTCTCTTGACAAAAAGTACCATCGAATACCAGAGAAGAAACATAATATACAAGTTATCTGTTATATGAATTGAAAAATATCCGCATCCTAGATCCTAGGCTAAAGGTCATTAAGTTTATCCCCACAAAACCTGAAAATGAAACTGAGTGATCTAGCAAACGTAATTGTTTTCTTTTGGTCTTCTCTTGTTCTTTGAAGATACTTTTATCCCCATTTAAGAAATAAAACAGAAAGATAACGTTACTTTGCTCCCAATTAATAATTGGGCATTCTGAGATTCTCATAGGTATCTCTTAGATACAATGAAAGAGTACATCTATCTGTTATTTATTTGCTATTAGCAACTCAATTTAAGAAGAAGAAAAATACATTGACTGACTTAAGAAAAGCAATTAAATGTTATTGATAGTAACCATATTGGCCACCATTTAACAGTCCAACTATTGATTATAAAAAAGAAATAAGAATCTCATGCTCTGACCCTGGGAATCATATTTTCATATGATCCAGTACCTTAAATTACCTAGCGCTCAATATCTAATTGACTTCATAGATATCACTTAGTGTCAAAACAACAATGTATAAGCAAACACAATGAATTACAAACAAAGAAAATTATTAGAGTTTCAACGAGTACTCTGATATTAAATAGCTTACTCTGCAGAATTCTGGAAAAGGCTAATAAAAAATTGTTTAATGTACTCCAGTAATTCAGGATTCACATCAGCTACAATTCTCATAACTTTATAGCTTATCTGTGAACAGAGGGGCCAGAATTAGCACTTAGAAAGTATAATAAACTTAGACAAGATAAGGATGTGAACATTACACTAATCAAATTAGACAACACAGTATATTCATGTTCCTCCCTGAAAGCACCCATCAAGGTTAGTAATGAGGTCAAAGACTGCTGGCAAGCCATAGAAAGGGCAAATGAGTCGTCCAGAATGCCTGTCAAGGGATGAATGATATTGTTAATTGCTCTTTTCTGCCATTAACGGCAAAAGCTAATACGATTTAAGGTATACAAATTACCAAATCTGTCTGTGGCAGATAAGTATTTGTTCTCTATTGCATGTCTGAGTCTCCCAGCAAGGACCTCATCGTATTTCACCCTATAGAAACCACTCTGATCAACGTTGAGTTTTATCCAAGCAGATTCTGCACCACTTCTATCACCAAGGAATTTCCTGATATCAAGAGTTTCGGACTTTGTTTGCAGTAGAAAATTCTTGCGCACATCATATGAACCACAGCACAATGTTATTGGCACAATCCACTGCCCATCCCCACGGGAACCACTTGACAGAAATCGAGACTGCCATTATCATGTTTATTGTTAGGGCTCAGTTCTCAGAAATGTTACTATCAACTGAGATATTACAAAAGGATAAAGCTGAGTATGCATCTGGGTTGATATGTTTTTCTACAACAAAATTGGTTAAAAACATAAGACATAAGAAACCTGCTCAAACACCAAGTTCTGATCTTTGACGGTGACAGAGACAACTGGGTATCCTATTTGCTTTGTCCATGAATTCATTAGCTGGTTCACAGGCTCGCCAGATCCCTCCTCAAGGGCAGCCCATAAATCTTCCGTCTTTGCATTTGAGCAAGCATATTTTTTTATATAAGAAGCAAGTGACCTCTGATTAAAGGAAAAAAAAAAAATCAGAAAGACAATAAAACGAGCAAAAACCGTTAACTGACCCAGGAGAAGAGAAATTACAAATGCAAGAAAAAATCAACTGGCATGGAATTAGAGTGAAGATATTTCTCAAACAACAGGCATATGATACACATCACTATAAAAACCAGGTTAAAAAACCATCCTTCCACCAAACTTTATTTATTTGCTAGGCCATCTGAAGGCAAACGAACTACCCTTTCTTTACTACACAGAATTGATTCCTTGTTAGCAGGCACTTACATAATCTTACCTCACTATTTGGATATTCATAGTTATGATATTTAAGTCACAAACCATCACACTCCACTAGGCCTTAATCCAATTAAGTCCATCAAGCATCAGTTGAATGATTAATCCCCTAAATCAAAGAAGATGAATGGTTTACAGAGATTGAACTGAAAATGAATACGCCTCAAGAACACTTATTGAATAAGCCGGGAACGGTAATCAAACAACAGCTGGGATAGCTGAGGTCAGATCACCATCTATCAAGTAGATATAATTTCTTATTAATATTAACAACAGCTGGGATAGCTGAGGTCAGATCACCAACTATCAAGTAGATATAATTTCTTATTAATATTAGTACCACCTCTATTGTATTTTTGACATCAAGTACAATTGGCTACTTCTCAAATCAGTAATTACAAATTACTGCAAACTATTACCTCAAACCCATTTTAGAAATAAAAGATACATAAAAACATTGATTTTTAGTTTCCATACATTTGAGAATTGCTCATGAGTTTTCCAAAAGGAAGGAGGAAAAAAAAAAAAAAAAAAAACTCCATAGGTTTTGAATCTCTCTAAAAATCATTGATTCCATCAGTCTTCTAGCCAACTTACAGACAAAGTTTCTTATAAGTTACTTATGACCACAAAGTAGACATGTTAAATTTATGACTCCTTGTTAAGTTTCAATATTCTCTTAATGATATTAAAATTAAAAAATAACCTAAAAATGAAATGCTCTTTAAGAAACCTCCCTTTTGGTGGGGTTGAAGACTAGCTTCTACCCTAAAATAGACAAAGGGATGGAGATTAACCTGCTTTTCGTCATACTGAAGTAACTTTTTTATTCTCTATAAATTTACCATCTCTAAAGATACACTTGAAATTTCACAAGAGTGTTGAATATGGTGCATCCATTCTTCTACAACAGTGATCAATGGTGATAGGTGTTTCGTTAATTAACTAATATGACAAAAACTTCACTAGTAATTTAACTAGAAGACATGATGGAGAGAGTTATTTCTAAAATGACAAACTAAGAGAGTGATTACTTTCTTTTATTTTTTTATTTTTTTTCTTTTTAAATCTAGAGAGTAATCTTACCCATGTCAAGATCAAGAGACTGATTTTGTATTCTAAAACTACTGTCTTATCCAAATCTCCATCCACCAATGTTTTTAACAAAATGTCTTTAACCTCTTTAGAACTCAAAACAGACAATTTCCACTGCCTACTTTCTTAAGTCTTTAATTTTTGAACGTTCACTTTGACATAAATTTGGCTTGAATTGGTTATGGAGACAAAGAACAAATGCAAAATAAAAATAATGTCTCCATAATCTTAAGAGATACCGTAACTTGTAGAAGAAAGATATACAAGTAACAAGCTCAACGACCGACCTGAAAGGGTTCGGCACCAAGATAGCTTTGAAGCATCCGAATAACAGAGGCACCTTTTCTGTAACTTATGGCATCAAAAATTTCATCGATCTCACCAGCATGATTTACCTCCACCTAAAAGAAGTATGCTTAAATTCAGATTTACTTGAACAAGTCATAATACAAAATCCTTGAAAGAGATTATACCCAGAAAAACAAAAAAGAAAAGAAAATAGACCACATAAATCACCTCAATGGGATGAGACTCTGAAAGGCCATCTAGTCTAAGACCCTCTGTAGATTCATCAAGAAACTGAGTCCATATTTTCCATTCGGGGAACAAGCTATCAGCTGCTAAATAGCTAACCTGTCAAAATATCAAAACTTATATGTGAGTTTTAAGCATGTAGCATCAGTATGATACAGGGATATCATAATGCAAGACATACCCATGTTGCAAACCCCTCATTCAGCCACAAATGAGTCCACCATTCCATCGTTACAAGATTGCCAAACCACTGGTGCGCCAGCTCATGGGCTACCACAGTAGCGACCTTTTCAGTACCAAAAAATATGATTAAGTATTGGTAGCATTACTGATGCAATAGCTCCATATTATATTATCCAAAAACTAAATTCTAAGACAGAGAGACATTCAAAGCATGCACATTACTCTCTGCTTATTGACGGCTGCAGAATGCTGATCGTCATACAGCAAAGCCATTTCACGGTATGTCACTAAACCATAATTCTCCATGGCGCCAGCAGAAAAATCAGGGATTGCAACCATATCCAACTTGGGTAGAGAGTAAGGCACGGCAAAGTAACTGCAGATTTTTTCATGGTTAATTCAAATTCCAGAAAATGCAACACAAGCACAAAAGTGTAAGAACTGAAAGGATAACTATTAGTCACAATCCAGTGTTCAATTAGATTATTCTTTAGCAAATGAACTGTAATGTATTCAATTGAACTTACTCTTTGTACAATTCAAGTGTTTTGACAGCAACGTTCAATGCAAATTTTCCTTGACTGGCCTTACCAACCTGACAGTACACTCGAACTTTGACCCCTATATATAAGATATAAGATATAAGTTATAAGATATAAGATTACACTATCAAGAACACTAGTTGTACTATCAGAAGATACAATCAGCTTATTGTTTGATTTTACCATCAGATGTATGATCTTCCACATAGTCAAACAAACCAACAACAACTGCCACCAAATATGTAGACATTATTGGTGATTTCTGATATGAAACTGTCTTCAGATGACCATCCACTTTTTCTTCAATAATTGGCATGTTGGAAAGAGCTACTAGTTCAGCTGGTACATCCAATGTGATTTTGAATGTGGCCTGCAAATAAGGATCACTTAAGCTGGTCATAATCAGGAACATCTACTTTCAGTCCGAAAGTTGTTAGCCACAAAACCTAAAACATATGAGTGCTAGGAATTAGGAGTTGATTTCAGTGAATGATGCAGGGAAAGAACAAGAGTGGAAATCAAAGTCATGACACCTTGCAAGCGGGTTCATCCCAACATGGAAAGCATCGCCTTGCATCGGCTGGTTCAAACTGTGTAACTGCCATATTCTTCTTCTCACCGTTATGCTCATATGTACTGTAACACAAAATACGAAGTCACATATATATTCATATATACAGACATCAATGTGCGCACTCACACACTCATACACTCACATCCTCACATCCTCACATCCTCACATCTGGATAGATAGTTTTATATGTTACACACCTGGTTCTAATAAAACTGCCATTTATCAGAAAAAAGAAGGGTAGCTCCATTTAGTTCCCAAGCAAACTAGGTAAAAGACGAGACAACACGAGAATAAAAAACTTTTATACCACAGAAACCCAAAAGTCCTCACCCCATATGTAATCAGAATGGGAAGTTGTAACCCAACTAATCCATTAAAGAAGCATGTAATTGAATTCAGTTTTTATATCTATCCCCGCAAAGGTACTTATAACTTCAGCAATAATAACTCAGCTGTGAGGTTTTCACAATGGAATTTCAGTCCTATTGAACAGAAACTAACTCCAGTACAAATGAAGAATCTGGATTTCCAATCTCTTTCCCCGCTTACATGTTCTAAGCAACAAAAATAACAGAATCGATTAACTTGTATAAAACCAAACAGAGCAATAAGATCATTTCATCAAGTTCGATTCAGTTAGAAGTTTACTCCTATCTTCAAACGATGCTATTACAATCGATCTTCTTAACAACAAAAATAGCAAATTAAATTCTACCTTCTGTAGAACCCCTTCATTTTGTCGTTCAAAGTTCCTTCAAAACTGATACGCAGTACCCCGACCCCACTGGGAAGTGTCTCCGCGAATTCCAACACCAAGATTTCGTCGGCTTCATCCAACTCAATTTTTGAAGGCTCCAACACCTGTCCAAATGTCATACAATCACTCAGTGCTTGTAGCTGCCTCAGCAAAAATAAACGAAAATACAGTATCGCATGAAATGATCGGAACAAAAATGGCTATGAATCATGGCATCCATGTTGTGTTTGTATTTTCCACAGCTTTCAGCAGCTGAATCAGGCACCGGAATTGAGAATATATTAAGATTTGAGACTGAAAAGTTAAAAGCAGGTTGATGATACCTTAGAAGAGCCTCGGCTGGTAAACGATACGGAGCCGGTATCAACAGAGAGATCGGCGGCATTGAGCACGATGTACTTTGTATCAGCGACGATATCAACGTCGATAGCGACGGAGCCAGCGAATACGCAGGCGGAGAGGTCCGGTTTGAGGCGTATATCGTAACGTTTCGGGACCGCGAATTTCGGAAGACGGGGTTGGCCCTTGAACTGCTCCATATTGTCAAGATGTGGTCGCTCTGTTTTTCTCCGGTTCTGAAAGCAGAGGTAGAAATGACACGAGCGTGATGCGGGAGCCAAGTATTTATACGACCCAAGCCTCGGAACGAATCGTTTGCTGTTGACTTCAGTGCTTTTATTTGACTCATTTTTATGCCCCATCGTGGAAGGCACTTCCAATTATTCCTGCGGAGGTGAATCTTACAGTTTACTGAATTTCAAATTAAAGGTTAAATTGGATGATTAAAGCTGTTTTTCCAGGTAGATAAAATTACTGTAATGCAAAGTTTTTATAACTTTTCTATCTCCTCTAAATTGTCCAATTTTAACGTGTCCCCCTTCAAATTCTGGTTCTTTACAACCCCATTGGTTGAAGGTCGCTTCGAGTAAAGGAAAGCATCGAATTTGGAGGCAATTCATCGTTGGAAGAATCAGCTGCTTTGCTCTGCTGATTCTTGGTTAGTACTACCAGATGCTTTAATTAGCTGATTCTTCACTAGAGACCATCTTTATGTTGTTGTTTCTTGTGGCTAAAGCATACCGTTGCTTCTACGATACTTCGCTCACATGATTTCAATAGCTTCAGCTAACGCCATGAGATGTTCCTGTGCTTTTAATACCACGGAGGTCCCGGACAACCGGCCTTCGTATTGTATTAACAACCAAAAGGGCAAAGGTGAAGGTCCCGAACTATTAAGGCCTCTTTCTTTCTCTCTCTCAGTTTCTGTCCGATAGCTGAAGCCTTAACCAAGGGGACTCACTTGCTAAAAGGCTCATCTAGTGCATTTGCATCGATTCGTCTTCCATATTGCAGGTTACTAGATCGGGTTATTATGAAAAGATTTAGATTTTTGTTTAAGATGTAGCCAAAGTTGGAAGAGAACCCATGAAAAGGAAAGAAACAAGAGGAGACGGAACAGGAAAATCTACTAACCCCTTCGTCCACGCAATACACAAACAGAAGCACGAAAAAACAAGGCCAAAGGCAATGACTAAAACAGACCCGACAAGTATCTCTTGTTAGCTCATTTTATGAGTCCATATAATATAAACTTATATCAATGATGCATAAATTAATATTTCATATTGTGATAAGGCATTGTTTTAATTCTACATATATTCTACATATATTATCCTTATTACATATATGGTATTGGTTAATGTGGACCTTTGTTCATTTTATAGACTTCGATAAGTGACGTTATTTGTATGGACACATTTATGGGCTATGTTCCCCCTTTAGCTCTCTAATTATGTACACTAAACTTTGATGTAGAAAGAATTATGAGACAACTGTAACCGTCATTTTGTTGTGCATTTGAACAAGGCATTTTGCCACATCACCCTTTTAAGACTCTATCTTCTATTCACCCACTTAACACAAAAGGAGATATGATCACACGACTTATTGAAAGAACTACTGTATAGAGAAAGAGAGTCCTTAACTCACTACACAGTCTCGTTCTCGTTGTTCTTCCACCATTGTAAATAACATTTTTCGATTGCCTCATCGAGCTAGTTCAAGGAGAGAATAAAAGGGAAGATCTAGCCTAAAGTTTCTAACTTGGAGCTTGAAAAGTATGGATAAATACGATATGTATATGGAACTTGCTTTAAGTTATGAATGAAATCCAACTGTAAAAGAGCCTATTTTGAGGTCATATTTTCTAACATCTCCTAGTTCTTTCTTTGTGCCAATTTGTTACGTTCCTGGTTGAACGTAACGGTATCCTGCAGCGAGGTGGGTAGTGTTGGGCCATGGAAGGGAACCTTTAAGTGGTTAGAAACCACTTGGGATGTCACGGTGATAATGGTCTCCGTTGAAGGAGGATAACAACAGGGAAATCCTGAAGGAAAGTTTCAAATTCATTCATGGACGCCTTTCACATTTACAATAAGGGAATATAAAGACAAGCCTACCTAACAAATCATGGGCCTACCCTTAGGCCAGCGACACAAGTCCTCCACGGTTTCGGCAAGATGTTCCTCCTTCTGTACACTTAGAACCAATTTGGCATTAATGTGAACCCGCTCAAGGCTCTGCTTTAAGATCCTGTCCATGAGCTGCCCAGCACGGCTTGCAAAGAACTCTTCTATTTCCCTCGCCTTCTCAAATGAAGCCAGCTGTGGGGACGGAAGAAAGAGGAAAAACCATAAGCCTCGACAATGACTGACTAACTATATTCAATTTGAATTAACACAACGGACCGAAATTGATACTTGTGGGACTAAAAATAGAAGAGTTAGGGAGGGAGAGACCAACCTGTGAGACAATTGCATTGACAAGGCGAGTTACTTGAAATCTGGAACGAAAGGCTTCAGAGATATACTCCCAGTTATCCTGTACATCAATGCGTAGAAGGAAAAGCCAAGGCATAAGATTAAAAAAAGTGCTATGTTGACCATCATTAAGAGGTTTCTTGAACTTAATCCTGTGGGAGGTTAGTGCTCCGACATGCACAAGAATAGTCCAGCAGTGGCTCAGTGCCACGGGAAGTCTAAACAAGTTTTTATTCCCTTCATGTTATACCTAAAGATGAAACAATAAGCTTAAACTGGAGTTGTAGCAAACTAGGATCATGGAAAACAACATTAACATTTGGGAACCTTTGTTGGGTTCCTTGTTAGCTAAACTGGCGCTGAAAGGAGATAGAATGATCAAGATTAATCACTATTATAGAAAAATAATGATCAAATCAAGAAAGCAAGGAAGGAAGAGGAAAAGTTTTAATATGAAACCAAAAGCAAGTGGTTCTGATAGTACGTAGAAAAGCATGGTAAGTATGAAAAGTGAAAGCAAGGAAGACAGAGGTTTAATTGTGAAGGTCTATGTTCACCATTACAAAGTTCAATAGGAGTATATTTTTATTGGATGAGTCATGTGATACTTTTGTATTCAAAGAATGGTTTTGTGACCATTTTTATTTTTATTTTTTGATAAGTTCTATAGACCTATTCTTGAATGAACATATATATATATTCAAAATTGAGTATGTCGAAATTATATATGCAATGGAATCATAAAAGGAAGAGAGTAAGAGATAAAATCAATATAAAATTAAGAAATAAGGCTCTAATACCATGCAAAAATCTATGATCAGATAAAAAGTACTAGGAGAAAAGTGGAAGTAAGGAAAAAATAAATAAATCTTCAAATTGCTTGGTTTTGAGGCTTATATATCCCATTTGAATGAATCTAATAAGACTACATCTATGTTGAATAACTAATTGAATACAATGTATTGTAGAGGTTTTACTTGTGAAGAAAATATGATAGCAGGGGTGGTTTACAGAAGATAATCAAATTCTAAAAATTTGGTAAAAGATAGAAATGTATAAAAAATGCTTTAAGAAGGGGGAAGAATACACAAAATTAGATATATGCCAAACTCTGATCAAATAGATGAGACTCCGTAAGTGCTTAAAGCCTTCAGTGCTAAAAGCTTAGATAGCCTTTGGCATAGGATCTTCAAGGTTCATAGCAACTTCTTCAAAAAACTTGTCTTCTTTGGGTGTCGAGAAATTGTCTAAGTTCTACGTGTTACCTTTTACTTATCTGGCAGAAACTGGGATGTGAATCCTAGTAGACCATGCAGAAGATAGCAGCCAGATTGATTTACAGTTCAATTATTTCTTTATCTTGCTTTTTATCAGCAACAACTGCAGGAGATGTAGCATGATGCTTGTTTTCATTTCATAAAAGACAGCGAGTGTCCTATCACCAATATTTACATCAATAGTTGATTTATTAAATCTACATGCAAGATCTTAGACCATTCTCTTAATTGTTTGAGGGCAGTTTTGATCAATGCATAATGTGAATATAGGGCATTTGCATGTATCATCGCTAGAATGAGGATACCTTCAGCCACGTCCAAGCTATTTCACGTCCTTCTCTACTAACAGAAACTCCTAGAACAACATCTTCACCTCTAACCTAGATCAAATGGGAAGTAAAGTTAGTGTCAGCATGTTAAGCTATATCGGAACATAATTTGTCAACTTGCATTAAGATGTCACTTCCTAAATTTTGCAAAACTCAGATACCTTTCGAGACAATAAATAAATCAGAGCTTCCAGAACCATCTTGGGATCAGGAGAATATGTCAATGAACCTACAAGCACAGACAGATACATGGATCCAATATGTGAGAGAGACTCAAAGCTTTTGCATCAATTTAAATGGTGATATGTCGTTACTTTGTATGCGTATTTTTTCCTCTCTCGAGCGAGTCTCTTCATAAACTCTTAGAAGATATTCGTAACCCCTCCGGTTTGAGGTGCTGACTCCTCGCATTACAGCCACATAAGCCGCCTGCCACAAGTCCATGATAAACTTCGGTAGGGGTTTGTAAATGGAGAAATGCGAGCGATTGAGAAATGCTTCTTTTACCAACCTTTCTTACGTCAGGAGACAGGAAGGGTGTATCTCTGTCATCTAAGAATGCAAGAAAACGGCCAGTTGCTTCATTTAGTGTCTGTTCATGTCCAAACACAGCAAGGGTAGTCAAAATCTCTCCTCTCAACTTTGCATCTAGCTCGTTCTCCCCTTGCTTAGGCTCCCAACCGAGCTTTCTGCAAAGAAATTCAGACAGAATAGACCAAAACTAAGTCAGAAAAAGGCTAATATTTTTTTGAGTGCTCGTCGTTTGGTCAGCGCAGTCAATCCATGTTTTACCCTGATAATTGATAGAGCAAACCCAATGGCTTAGAAACAAGGACTCAATTCTTTATTTGTTAGATTACTCACAGTGCTGAATACTCGAACAGACTAATAAAAAATTGTTCAACGTAGTGCACTAGGTCTGGGGTCGCATCAGCTACACTTGTTGCAACTTTATGACTTATCTGTGAATAGAGGGACCAGAATCAGAATTTAGAGCATAACTGAAATAAACTTAGAGATGATGAGAATATGAAAATTACTTTAATCAAATTAAACAGCACAATATGTTCGGTTTCCGAATTGTAAGCGCTCATCAAAATAAGCAATGAGCACAAAGACTGCTGGCGAGCCATACAAAGGGCAAATGAATCATCCAGAATGCCTGTTAAGATAAATCGTTGTCAACTTTTCTTTCTACAATCAATGGAAAAAGGCAAGTGCTAGTACTAATATCCGTATTACCAAATCTGTCTGCTGCAGATACATATTTGTTCTCTACAGCATTTCTAAGTCTGGCTGTCAGCTCCTCGTCATACTTCACCCGATAGAAACCAGTCTGGTCCACATTAAATTTTATCCAAGCAGATGAGATGTCCGTTTTACCACTCAAGAATTCCTTAATATCAAGAGTTTCAGACTGTTTCTGCAGTAAAAAGTTCTTGGGCACATCTAACAAGCTACAGCACCATGTAATTGGGACGATCCACTGCCCATCCCCATGGTCGCCACTTGACAGGAATTGAGACTGAGATTATGACGTTTCTTTGTTAGACTTCACTGAATCTTAAAAAATATTACTAAAAGAAACATACAAATCAAACGTGTGAGCATCCCTATGAGTTCAGATATCTTATTCGGGAAAAAATAGGTGAAAGAGATAAGACATAATAAACCTGCTCGAACATTATTGTCTGATCTTTGAGTTTGACAGAGACAACTGGATATCCTTTTTGCTTTGACCAGGAATTCATTAGCTTGGTCACTGGCTCACCAGATCCCTCCTCAAGGATAGCCCATAAATCTTCTGAGCTTGCACTTGAGTCAGCATATTTTCTTATACATGAAGCAATAGACCTCTGATTGCATAAACAAATCACAAAAAGAACAAGGGGACCAAAAACAGCCTATTAAAACCAGATAAAATAAAGACAAAAATTAATGTGTTAAGGCCTAGATTAATTGGGTGCAAATGGATATCAAAGGAGATAAAGCTCATTTGATAGCTAAAGGCTATAGTTAGATTAAAGATTATAAATGGACCATAGAGCGGAAAATGTGGACACTCTTATTAGTCTATCTTTTTCCCCTTTGCTTGGGCTATACCAACTAGACAAAGTGATGCCTACAATTTCAAATTTACAAGAATAAATTCCAACCGTTAGATTATATGAACGAATGGTTATTGTGTATTTTATCCTCAAAAAGATCCAACCGTTAGATTTTGGTAAATCTAATCCGATGTGTAATCTTCCGTCAATCGATCAATAACCAGTGAATGTTATCGCTCGTCGTTCAAGGTGTTCGACCGACGGCCTTCCACAAATTCGGCCATTTCTTAAAATGCTTACTGTCAAGCATTTTTGATCCGGAACTGACCTGTAGACTTTTCATTCTCACTCAAGTACATCATTCATTGTTTTTGAAGATTTTGTTGGATAAACGTTTGCTGTTGATGAAAGCATTAAAAACATGCATGGTTTATGCTGAATGAGATGAGGAGGACAATGACTTGATTTGTGAAAGTTTAGGCAACTAGATGTGTTGGACCAATTTTTAGAGATTTTGGGCTTCTTAGAATTTCTAGTTTTGGGTTTTTTTAAGGTTCTTGGACTCGGACTCCCCAAATTATATAGCTATAGCATTTAAATATAACATTGATCTTGAGGAGATATATATCCTAAACTGCTCAACTCACATTCATTTGGAGCTTTTTAGCCGTTGCACTCATTTTAATTGGCCTCTATTTTAGATGGATACAAAGAATGTCTTTCTCAATACCAATATTGAGGAGGAAGAAGTTTATAGTCTTCTTACTGGTTATTATAATTTTCTTTATACAATTTTTTGTTTTCACCTAGTCTTGTATGGTCTCAAGCAAATCTATGTACATGTTTTACTAAATTTAGATATACTCTTGTTTATCTTGGTTTTTTCTCTCGTCCTCGTTACTTAACTCTTTTTATTTAATGTTGAGTTATAAGCATCATTATCTTTCTCTTATATGTAAATGATATTCTTATTGTTAGCAATGATAGAAATGAAATTCAACAAGTAATATTTCTTCCAATAGTTTGAAATTAAGGATTTTTGCATTTTTAGCTATTTCCTTGGTCTTAAGGTTCTTCTAAATCTAATTGTTATAATTTTTTTAAAGTGAAGTATTTTTCGAATCTACTTAACTCGAATTTGTTTAACTAATTAGAAGATTGCTTCCACGGCCTTGAGCCCAATGTTCAGCACATGCCTCCTTCATGGATAATCATTTCAAGATGCTACTCATTATCAATAGTTTCTTGTGAGCCTTGGTCTATCCTATTATTCACTTTGACCTTGCTTGTATTAACCATTTTTTTTATGTCAATTCACGACAACTCCTCCATACACTCATTTGTTTGAGTGCTCTGTCTTCTTCGTTTTATCGAAGACGACTTACTTGTTGGGCTTCAGTTTCCAACCCTTCTCCTTGCTTGGTCTCCTTGCTTCACTAAATTTCTGCAATTCTATACCTACATCCTACTGTTCTATAAGTACCTCTTAATGTTACCTAGTTTAGTGTGTGTGGAAGCATTAATTTTTGAAGCTTTCTATGAAGAAAAGACACTTTTTGTTGAATCATAAAAAATGTCTTTAACTTGTACAAGAAACAGATAATTAGTAACAAATCTAACAATAACCTGAAAGTATTCAGCACCAAGATAGCTTTGCAGCATCCGGATGACACGTGCACCTTTTTTTTGAGTTACTGCGTCATAAAAGTTCTTGATGTCGTTGGCACGATTTATCTCCATCTGAAATAGGTAAGCTTATATCGAAACATACTCAAACAGGTAATAACACTAAGTATTCAAATAACATTGCAACCGGGTTAAAAACTCAGGCCATGGAAAATTACCTCAATGGGATGGCGGGGTGCAAGTCCATCCAGCCGAAGAGCTTCCGCAGACTCATCAAGAAACTGATTCCATATTTTCCATTCTGGGAACAAGCTATCAGTTGCTAAATATGAAACCTGGACAAATTCCAGAACCGATAAGTAATTTAGAATATCGTGGGATTGGGTATTACAATATACATACGTGAGACCAATGCTCCATACCCATGTTGCAAACCCCTCTTTCAGCCACAGCTGGTTCCACCATTCCATTGTTACAAGATCGCCAAACCACTGATGTGCCACTTCATGAGCTACAAGAATCACAACCTTTAAAGTTGCCAAAACTAATCAATAAAAGATTTCATGGGGATAATCAGAACAGGGGCTTCATATTCCGTTAGCCAAACAAAATTATAAAAGAATGACAGTATTCACATTACCCTCTGCTTCCTCACAGCCGGAAAACTTTGATCATAGAGCAATGCTGTTTCATTGAATGTGACTAAACCATAATTCTCCATGGCCCCAGTAGCAAAAAAAGGAATCGCAACCATATCCAATTTGGGCAGAGGGTAAGCCATAGCAAAGTATCTGTAGAACTTATCATGGTCAACCCAAATTCAGATACAGCAGCATAAGGCACTAAAAATTCATAATGCTGTGAATAGTGATCAACAATTTGGCAGTGATATAAGGTAGAACTTACTCCTTATATAAATACAGAGTCCTGACGGCAACCCTCAGTGCAAATTCCGCTTGTCTTCGCTTCCCGACCTGACAGTATACTCTAACTATGACGCCTGCATAGAAATGTAGCATTATCCTATCATGAACAAACATCGTACTACCACCAGAAACACTGGACAAAGCGTTTGATTTTACCATCGGATGTAGAATCTTCCACATACTCAAAAAAACCAACAACAACTGCCACCAAATACGTTGACATCTTTGGTGATTCTTGAAACGAAACTGTCTTCAGACCACATTCCACTCTTTCCTGGATAACTGGCATGTTGGAAAGAGCTACTATTTCAGAGGGCACAATCAATGTGATCTTGAATTTAGCCTGCAACTCCCAAAGCCAGAAAAGAAGGGTCACACTTTGAAACACAATGAGGAACGTCTTCCATCAAAACATGAGGTGGGCATCTCATTTCTTCCGGATATTCTCAAACATGCATTGTGAAGTGTGTTAGGACTTAAGATATGATTCAGCAAAAGATGCAAGGACGTACAAAATCATAGATCAGCTAAACGAGAGAGAGTGCAAAACCTTTAATGCAGGTTCATCCCAACACGGAAAGCATCGCCTGGCATCTGCCGGTTGGAACTCCGTAAAGGCAATATTCTTCTCCGTATCATTATCCATGTATGCTCTGGAAAGCAAAATAGCAACTTCAACATAACTGACAAAAATTCATTTAGTAGCTTCGAAAAGCAGGTAAAAAAAGAAGCAAACAGACACTTCCGCTAAAGGTACGCCAACGAAGTCCGCCAAAGAATATTAATTGAAAAGTTCGAATTGTACAGCCCCAACTGCACGCGCCAGTTTTGGACGTTCTTCTACTTTTGTCTGTCTTAGGCGCTGGGTTCTCCTATAATTATATTGTTTGCTTAGATTAAAATGTTGTTCTGTTACTAGGATTTATCACATACATAATTAATTGCAACGTAGATGTGCATTTGAAAATGTTATTATGATTCTATTCGAGTGGTTATGAAAATGATTAAACATTGCTAGATCTGTAATTACTTATAGTTGATCGTTCGATTCACCAAGTTATTGTTTTAACGCAATCAACTTTTAATTTGCAGGACCAGCCAAGCTCCCCATAACGGACCATGTAGAAGGCCGAAGCTATTTCTTCCCCTGCTTTCTGGTTCTTCTCTTTCACTCTCTAGCGGCTTTCAAAGTGAGCCAAAGGGTTTATCTTTCTTGTCTTTTCTCTCTGTATTTTTCCTCTTCAGTTACTGCAAAGTCTGGTTGTCTTGTGAAGAACCGACAGAGCAAGAAGATTATTGTCTCAAGCTCGGTCCTGAAAAAGGTTTTACGGTCGTCTATGGTTGATATATCAATTTATCATTCTCATCGACAAAGATTAAATATTACCTTCCAAAGAACCCCTTCGTCTGGTCGTTCAAAATTCCTTCAAACTTGATAGACAAAATTCCGATCCCAATTGGAAGTAAATCCGCGAACGCCAAAACTAAAATCTCGTCTTCTTCAAACAAAACATGTTTGAAAGGCAGCAGCACCTGCACAAAATTTGCATCAACAACAATGCTTTTCGTTGCCTTTGGGAGAACCAAATCAGGCACTGGATATCAGAAGATTCTAAGATTTCGGAACGGAAATTAAGAGCAGATTGACGATACCTTGGAAGAGTGTGACACGATGAATAGTAAGGAGACGGGAGAGATGGAGAGTTGGGCGGCATTGAGGACGATGAACTTAGTGTCGCCGACTATGTCCAGTTCGATGTCGACGGAGCCGGTGAACTTGCGGGCCGAGAAGTCTGGTTTCAGGCATATATCGTAGCTTTTCGGTACTGCAAATTCGGGAGGCGAGGTTGCCCTCTGAACTCTTCTATTTTGTTTTTCTGGTTTTACAAGCAGAGACGACATGAGTGAGAACGACGGAAGTTGGAAGGCGGGAAGGAGGTAGAGCTAATGCCTTCGTCATGAGACAAATGCCAGAATGATGAAAAAGTGTGAAGATTTCAGTCAGAATGACAGTAGCATAACAATATACAGATCAAAACAGGTAACAAGAAATACGGCTTTCATACGCTCTGTTCACGACGCCTGCGTTTCTTCATCCTACAGTTGATGTAGACGAGCATCGAACCAACGATGGCTACGGCCACCGCAATAGCACGTGTGGAGGAAGCCGAAGCCATCTTCGGCCAGCCGTTGTGTAGAAATTTTGAAGGCGATCTCTGGTGCCTTTGGGTGGGGGAATGAGGACTCCGTAAAAATCATCACTGATTAATGAAGGATAATTTGCTTGATCCGTTTGCATTCGAGTTTGATTTGAAATAAAGGAACGAATGTATTCCTTTCTTTTGCTTATTTTCCTTCCAATCTCAAGTACAAAACTGCAGTAAAAACAGTAGGAGGCGCTAAAAAGAAGTAGGAACCTGTCAAGACAGACCCGTGACCATCCCAGCCACATACGCGGCTAAGAACGATCCTCTACAGCGCCGACTGGTCCGAAGTCCAGTGGTGCTAATAATCACGCTCTGATCGCGGGGCAGTGATTCATCAACCAGGTTTAGTTTCCTGTCTCCTTAGAACTCAAGGATACAGATGTACGAGCCTATAGAACAGATCCTGTTCAAGTAAGGTCGTGACCTCTGCTTCTTATAATAGACTATATAAACGCACTTTCTCCTTCTTTCGCAACCGATGTGGTACCAGAGGATGCGTTGTTAGATTATTTATGGGCCTCGTTATATTGCACTTGTCCAAACCAGTTTAGAGAGCGAAGAGCGGGTATGGGCTGGGCTCGGAATTGGAGATCGGGCAGATGAAAAGGGTGGCTCTGCTTTTGATGGTTGGGTCCTTCTATAAAAGATGGGCACCCTCTTCCAAAACAAAGGCCCCATTTTCGTCTTCCAGCTCCCTTCCGATTCTCTGGGAACAACGGTGTTATCATATGCTTAAATAAACATAATTCAGGTTTTGATTTGCTATTGATGAAAGTCAGATTAGGCTTTTTTTAAACATAAAAATGGTTTCATCAGTTAGGAAAAAGGTATAAACTGTTACAAATTCTTTTTTAGCGTAAGAAAAAAAGAAAAAGAAAAAGAAAAAGCCCTTGTTTGACAAAGACATTGAAATTTAAATTCATCCTAAAAAAAGAAAAAAGAAAGAAGACAATTAGTCTTTTTTCAAAAGTAAATCTATAAAGGATATTGATTTCAATATATCATTTAATTATAACATATTATGATATGGTTAGGTTGAACTAAACATCTGACACGTTGCCAATGTTCACATATATAATATATAATATATAATAATATGTATTTCAATTGTGATTTTTTAGGATCATTTTTTTATGTGTCTCACTTAGTACATCAAAAAATTCAGATATGATGGCTAATTAAAATATATTTTATTTAAATATCATTATTAATTTAAACTTTCATAAACTTTTTTTTTTAAATTATTATAATTCATGCACCCAAACTCATACACAAGAGTATTAAATCTTAAACTTAGTAGTTAGGATCCCATTAGTTCATCATTGATAAACCTAAGATCACTTGATATAGCATCGTAACAGCCCCTTTTTGGGTTAGAAGGAGCACTTAGGATTTGACGCACCATCGAGAAAGAATTTGTGCAGATTAGAAATTCTTTTATGATTAGTTCGAATATATACAAGAAGCACTGTAACTTTGTTTATTTGGCAAACATCCAATTAACACCAAACAAGCGAGTTTGATTGTTTCTTAACAACGGAAAAGACAACCAAGAACAAGCCCTTCATCCACGCAACACACGACAGAAGCAAGAAAAAACAAGGCAAAAGACATAACTAGAAAGACCCAATTCCATAAGATTTGTTCTTAATAGACTATTGTCCCCCCGTTCTGTTGTGAAATTTGATCCTCCTACTTCAGCCTTTCGGCCAACTCCTTCACGATTTCCGCAAGTTGTCCTTCCTTCTGCACGCTGAGAACCCAATTTGTATTAATGTTAACTCGCTCGAGGCTCTGCTTCAAGTTCCTAGCCATGTTAGGCTTAGTACGGCTTGCGAAGAACTCCTCTATTTCCCTAGCCTTCTCAAATGAAGCAAACTGGGGGGACGGGAGAGGAAGGGAAAACCATGAGCATCAACAATAACTGTAACTATATTTGGATTTGAACTGAGGTACAGAGGATAAAAATTGAAACTTGGGGAACAAACAACAGAAAATGTATGGAGGGAGAGACAAACCGGTGAGACTATTGCAGTGACAAAGCGAGTAATCAAATATCCCGAACCAAAGGTTTTAAAAATGTGCTCCCAGTTACCCTGTATAAACATGTACATGGAAGGAAAAACCAGGGCATCAGATTAAGAGGTTCTTCAACTCAATCTTGTGGGAGATTATAGCTATGATAAATCTACATGCAAGATCTTAGCCTATTCTCTTAATTGTTTGAGGATAGGTTGGATCAAAGCAAAATGTTTGAAATTCTGCACCAGTATTATGCCTTTTTGTTTTTCACATTGCTAATTGAGTGTTACCTTCAGCCACGTCCAAGCTGTTTCACGTCCTTCTCTACTAACAGCAAGTCCTAGAACAGCATCTTGGCTACGAACCTAGATCAAATGAGAAATTAAGTCAGCATTAGCGTCCTGGGCTCTATCAGACCATAATTTGTTTGCCTGCACTAATATGAGACTCCCTCAATTCTGTAAAGCTCAGATAACTCAGATACCTCAGAAGACAATAAAAATTTTAGAGCTTCAAGAACCATCTCGGGATCAGGAGAAGATGCTAATGAACCTACAAGCACACAAAGATACATTACTCCAATAAGCTGGAGAGACTCAGAGGTTTTGGATCAATTTAAATTGTGATACGTTGTTACTTAGAATGCGGGTTTTCTCTTCGCTCAAGTCAGTCTCTCTGTAAACTTTCAGAAGTGATTCATAACTCGATTTTTCGGCGGTGCTGGCTCTTTGCATTACAGCAACATAAGTTGCCTGCAACCACAGTCCAAAATAAACTTCAGCAGAAGGTTGTAAGTGGAGAAAGGCTAACAATTGAGCAAGGCATCTTTTACCAACCTTTCTAACGTCAGGAGGGAGGAGTGGGGTATTTCTATCCTCTGAGAATGCAAGAAAACGCTTATTTGCTTCAGCTATTGTCAGGTCATGTCCAAACACAGCAAGTGCAGTCAAAATCTCTCCTCTCAACATTGCATCTTGATGGCTCTCCCCTTGCTTAGCCTCCCAACCGAGGTTTCTGCAATGAAATTCAAACAGAAAAGAAAAGAAAAAAAACACAAACAAAAGAAGGAAATAAGCAAAGACGGATATTGTATAAGAGCTCATTCATTCGGTCAGTGGATGCACAAAGGGCCAGTATTAGCTTCTGAACTTGTATGGTCCACAGATTAAGCTAGCAACCCCAAAGGTGACATAAGGTTAACTTATTTAAGTAAATAGCGTATAGAAAATTTTCCCTTGAAGTTAAAAGAGAAGAATATAAGCATGTACCAAGTGCATCTTAGATAGGCAGCAAATACCAACGCTTTAGATCTGGAGGTAAATACCTATTAGCTTATCGATGTAGAATATGAAGTGGTGGGGGAAAAAAAAAAAAACTTCTGAATGTAATTCTATTGTCTATGTGTTATTTGCTCTTCTTTAAGTTTCTCATTTTATCAAAATAAACATAAAGTTTATAGTATCTGTACTAGTTAATGTTTGGACATTCTAATAAGGTACCACTACGTGCTATTTGTTGCTCTTAGAAGATCTATTTCGGAAACAAATTTTGACTTAATCCAGAAAATGTCATAGTAGATATTCCCATAGTAGCATCTTCATTACCTCATATCTAATTATGTAAGTGTTGCTAATCTTGTGCTTTTATGCATAGAGCTGTATTTTGATTATAATCATAGTTTCATTACCTTAAATTACTCAATTAACATCAAATTTGGCTTTCGAAATCAAGTTGAATATAATTGACATCAAAGAGATCACTTGATGATAGAAGAACAGTAGATAGAGCAAATCCAATGGCTCAGAAACAAGACATAATAGTGGTTTCAAGTAGTTATTTATTAGATTACTTACTGTGCAGGAGACAGGAACAACTTAATAAAAAGTTGTTTAAAAGAGTCTAGTAGCTGTGGGGTAGCATCAGCGGCAATTGTGGCAACTTTATAACTTATCTGTGAATAAAGGGACCAATATTAGAAGTAAGAGCACAATCGATATATACTTACAGATTATGAGGATGTGAAGGTTACATTAATCAAACTAGACAGCACAACATATTCACGTTCCTCCCTGTAAGCAACGATCAAGGTAAGCAATGAGCTCAAAGTTTGCTGGCGAGCCATACAAAAGGCAAATGAATCATCCAGAATGCCTGTTAATACGAGACATCGTTAACTGCTGTTTTTGCACCATCGATCGGACATAGCAAGTGCTGCTACTAACATCCCACTTACCAAATCTATCTGCGGCAGATAAGTATTTGTTCTCCACTGCATTTATCAGTCTGGCTGCCAGCTCCTCCTCATATTTCACTCTATAGAAACCAGTCTGATGCACGTTAATTTTTATCCAAGCAGATGTGGCATTGCCTCTAGCACTCAGGAGTTCCTTAGTATCAAGAGTTTGAGACTTTTCTTGCAGTAGAAAATTCTTGCGCACATCATATGAGCCACAACACCATGTAATTGGGACAATCCACTGCCCCTCCCAATGGGCACCACTTAACATAAATTGAGACTGCCATTATTATATTTCTTTGTTATAGTTCATTGAATCCTCAAAATATTACTAACTGAACAATTCAAATGCAGTAGGTGACCATGCCACTGAGTTAAGATGTCATATATCAAGAAAAATAGGTGAAAGAGATAAGTCACAAGAAACCTGCTCAAACACTAATCTCTGATCTCTGAGTTTGACAGAGACAACTGGATATCCTTGTCGCTTTGTCCATGAATTCATTAGCCTGGTCACACACTCTCTAGATCTCGCCTCAAGAGCAGCCCATAAATCTTCCGTCTTTGCATTTGAGCGAGCATGTTTTTTCATATATGAAGCAAGTAACCTCTGATTGCATAAACAAATTAGAAAATCCAAGAAAAGAAGGATCAATTAACAGCTTATTCAAGCCAAGAAAAGAAAAAAAGAATTTATTAATGCAAGAAAATTGATAACTTTTATCAGATCTCAAATATCATCTTTGCACAAACCTTATATTTCTTTGATAGGCCTTCCAAAAGCAGAATGGAGATTCTTTCTCAATCTCCTCAGAATTGATTGCTTTCTTTCTTTTTGTAAGTAAGAATAGAGTTGATGCCTTGTTAGCAAGTTGTTCACTTGTTAGCAAGGGAGGGACATCATGTTACCTTAAGTTGTGAAGTTTATAGTGATGATTCCAGGGGTTATAATAGTTTAAGAAATTAAAAAAATAAATACTCAACTTATATAAGCATTATGATTGGTTGATACATATGGAACATAAAACAATAAACCACAACATGACTGATCTAAACCATACTTAGCAATCAACAATGACATTGGCAACAAGTTTAGCTGAGACTTTGCCACAAGATATTAAGTAGAAATAGTTTCCAGTGTAGTAAGTTTTCTGTATAAGTAGAGAAAAAGAACAAAAACAAAAGTTATCACTTAATTTCTTTAATCATAAGAAATGCCTTAACTTGTGCAGAAAACATATAATAAGTAACAAATCTAACACCAACCTGAAAGCACTCAGCACCAAGATAGCTTTGCAGCATCCGAATGACAGATGCACCTTTTTTGTAACTTATTGCGTCAAAAATTTCGTTGGTCTCAGCAATATGATTTACCTCCACCTAAAAATGTTAAGCTTAAATTGAAATGTACTAAAACAAGTAACAACCATAATTCCTCAAAGAACATTATTACCAGGAAGGAAATTTGAGCCTTGAAAAATTACCTCAATGGGGTGGGATTCTGCAAGTGAATCCAGCCTAAGACCCTCTGCATAGTCATCAAGAAACTGGTTCCATATTTTCCATTCTGGGAACAAGCTATCAGTTGCTAAATAGGATACCTGGACAAATTCCGCAACTGGTGAATAATTTAGACCATAATTAGGTATTGTAATCTACAGAGTGTTACCAAAGCTACATACCCACGTTGCAAACCCTTCATTCAGCCAAAGATAGGTCCACCATTTCATTGTCACAAGATTGCCAAACCACTGATGCGCCAGTTCATGGGTGACGACGATCACAACCTTTACATTTGCCAAAAGTAATCATCAAGTGATTTGTGAGGCATTATTAGAAAAATGGCTCCGTATCACATAACCCAAACTAATATATAACAAAAAGAGAAATATTCACAAGTGCACATTACCCTCTGCTTATTGGCAGCTGCGGAGTGCTGGTCGTCATAGAGCAATGCAGTTTCGCGATATGTGATTAAACCATAATTCTCCATGGCCCCAAAAGCAAAATCCGGAATCGCTACCATATCCAACTTGGGCAGAGAGTAAGGCATAGCAAAGTATCTGTAGAGCTTATCATGGTCAATCCTAATTCCAGATAATGCAGCATTGACATAAAGTGTAGAAACTTGAGGGATCACTAACAACCGGAATCCAGAATCCAAGCATCCAGTTAAATGTTTTCTCAAGCTAAAGGATCATGCTGCTGCGAGTATTGATCAATAATTTGGTGGAGATTCACGATGGGACTCACTCTTGGTATTTTTGAAGTGTTCTGACGGCAACACCTAGTGCAAATTTCCCTCGATTTTTCTTCCCAACCTGAGTGTATACCCTAACTTTCAACCCTGTATAGAGATGTAGGATTACACTATCATGAGCGGAGATCGTATTATCACCATAAACAATGGACGAAACTATTGATTTTACCATCTGGTGTATGATCTTCCACATAATCGAACATGCCAACGACAACTGCTACCAGATATGTTGACATTAGTGGTGATTCTTGATACCGAACTGTCTTCAGTTGCCCGACCACTTTTTCCTCAACAATTGGCATGTTGGAAAGAGCTACTAGTTCAGAGGGCACATCCAATGTGATTCTGAATGTAGCCTGCAACTCCCAGACCCAGAAAAGAAGGATCATATAAGCTTTTGGTCGCAGTCAGTCCCAAGATTATTTAGCCACAAGAACCAAAACATGATAGCTGGATAGTTCATTTCTGCTGGATTTTCTCAAACATGTACTAGGAAGTGCGGTGGCAATTGATATAAGATTTCACTAAAAGATGCAAAGATACAAGATATAGTAAACAAACTAAACGAGAGAGAGTGCAACACCTTGCAAGCAGGTTCATCCCAACACGGAAAGCATCGCCTAGCTTCAGCTGGTTCAAACTGCGTAACGGCCATACTCTTCTTCTCACCATTATACTCGTACGTACTGGGAAGAAAATAGCAGCTTCAGTATATGTAACTTAAAAAAAATTGTCTCAATATCAGGAAATGAAGAAATTTAGCTTCATTTAATAGCTTGGAAGAGAAAGCAAAAGAAGAAGCAATTTGTATATTCCGTCCAGCCAAAGGTCCTTGGAGTAGAGCTACGCCATCGAAGTTGCTTCAAAATATTAGCTGAAAGCTCGATAGTACAGCTCAACTAAAGGCCTGTTTGATAGTATCAATAAGCAATGGAAATAATAATCCAATCATTTTGTAAGTATCAGATGGCACAGAGAAAGGATTAAACTGTATCTGGAATTTAGCACCGCTGTCAAAAAAAATATAAAAACACAAGGGGTTGCTTCAACCACAGTGGAAAGAGTCAAACTTCAATGATATTATGAAATATAAAATGTAGGCTCAATTTGAGCTCATCCAAACACACAAAGTTTCCTTCTTTTGTGTTGCCTTCCTTCCGAAGGAGTCCTATTTTTGTTTTCCGATGGCTCGCTTTGCCATCTGCTGCATGTCTTATTTCTTCCAGTTTGTAGTTTCATTACGTAGACTTGGCCTTTTTATCTGGTTGTAAGATGGTAAGAAAATTTCGAGTGGAAACTTTACAGGTCTCTCCCTCATGCTTTGTTGCCAGTGCAAGAGCAAGCAAGGGAGAACAGGCTCAGTGGTAGACGGAACTATCTGACTGACTTGTATAGAATTATTGTATCAAGCTCGCTCCAGATAAAAAGCTTACTGTCGTCTATGGTTAATATATCGATTAATCATCCTCACAACGAAAAGAAAGTATTAACTACTACCTTCTATAGAATCCCTTCATGTTGTCATTCAAGGTTCCTTCAAACCCGATACGCAGAACTCCGATCCCAATAGGAAGTAACTCAGGGAACTCCAAAACCAAAATCTCGTCTTCTGTAACCGAATCACATTGTACAGGCTCCAACACCTGTCCAGAATTTGCATCAACGACAGTGCTTGTGGTTGCTTTAGGAAAACTGAATCCGTCACTTGAGTTGAGTACGTTTTAAGATTTCAGAATAAAATTTAAGAGCAGAATGACGATACCTGAGAAAAGCGTTGGTCGGTGAACGATACGGAGCTGGGACAGATAGAGAGTTCGGCCGCATTGAGCACGATGTATTTGGTAACGTCGACTACGTTCAGGTCGATGGTGACGAAGCCAGCGAACCTGCAGGTGGAGAAGTCCGGTTTGAGGCGTATGTCGTAGCGTTTCGGGACGGCGAAGTCCGGAAGGCGAGGTTGACCTTTGAACTGCTCCATAGTGATTCTCTGGTTTTACAATCGGAGATGAGATATAGTTAGTGGTTAGGACTCCGGGTTACATAGAAGCCACATTTGAAGTACAACGTCACATCTCTAGTATTGAACGAATCACGTTAATGCCTCACTACATCATCACGCTTTATAATAAGGGACTCGTAAACCGTAATGAACATAGTTCAAACAGACAATAACTGCAAGTCTGTTTTTTTTTTTTTTTTTTAAACAATAAATTATCAACTGAGCTACATATTTGTTGACAAATTTAATGGATGTTAGTACTATGAGATTTAAGAAATATGCTATTTATTTCATAAAAAATAATTATTTTTGATACAAGATCTATATTTTGATAGTATAAATGAATTTAAGGTCTTAAAAAATAAAAACAAAAACAAAAACTCTGAGTGGTTAGGTAAGAGTGAAGGAATCATAACTAGTAGTACACAATGATAGTTTCGACTGGTGGTCTCACTAGTGGAAGGGATATATTTGCCTCCTTTTTGTATTTCTACATTATGTTTAATCTTTTAACAAATAGTAGAGATCACTAACCATGTAAGGAATATAATATTCTTTTTTTTGCAACTCTTTTATTTAAAGAACAAGAGAGAAAAATGAAAAAATAATGTAAAAGAAGAGAAAAAGTTTACCTCATGTATTTGTAGGTGAAAAGTTTGGATCCATTTCAAGGTTTGTTATTAAATAGGTTAACGAAAATATTCTTATCATAATGATCAACAGTGGTAAAAGGTCAATTTTTTTTAAGAGATTGTGCGATAAAATGTGCAAGTGTAAACTTTATTTATATTATTACTCTTAAAAAGATTGATTAAAGTTAAAACTGCAATACAAGAATTTTTATAGAACCCCATCTCATCTAATAAAAGAATATTTTACTTTATCCATATGATATGAAACTAATATTTCTAAAATGTCACACCATACGCTTTTAATCAATTAATAAATATGAACCAGAATTGTATGGTATATTTACAAGAGTGGTTTTATACTTCGATAAAAGAAAAACGTTCGTTTAAAATCGCTGGACTGATAGAAATAAATTCGACTTTCATACCAAAGCTGCAAGACGCTTCGATTGGTACTTGAAATAAGAAGCGACAATGATAATCAACGCAACAATGAAGGCAATGGCGCCCATAACGACACCAACGCAGTTAGACATCTCCTGCGAATGTGAGACGGAAACAAAGACCAGACACCGACGTTGTGTTTCAGTCTCAGAGGTTGCCTTTGGCTCAAACAGCAGTTTGAATGGTTACTGGAGTGTTTGGGTTGGAGAAAGTAAAACAAGATGGCAATGGAGAGACCGCTGTGGGGAAAAAGTTGAATGGGAAGGTGAGTGAATGAAGGAGATTGATCACTTATTAATACAAGGATGAATTGCTTGATCCGATTGCAATGGAGTTCGGGTTCAAAAGAAAAAAGAATGTATTCGTTTCTTTCTCTTCATTTCTTTCTTTTCTCCCCACTTTTGCTTTGGAATTTTACCAATTTTCTTCCACTCTCTTTTCACACTCAGAATTCTCAACCCGAAGTGAAGACTCATCGATGAAATAGCCTATGATACTAGACGCCAAAGTGTTGCACATTTTTAATAGTTCTGGTAGAGGATGGAACTTGAATTTTGCACTCTTGCAAGTAATTTCAAGTTGTCCAATCCCACTGCTGAATTCATTTCCTTGTAATTACAGTAATTTGACATATTTTTAGATAGACAAGGGCATAAAAGGTACGTGATCATGTTTTTATCACTTGATTCATTTTTCAGGGGCTATTTAAAGATTAGAATGAAAAATTATTTAGGTCAAACACAAGTAGTCTAAATAAAACAATGCCCAATTTAATAGTTTAGAAACTATTTGAAAAGAATATTTTTCATCAATTCATCTTTAGATAATTTAGCCATCAAGGAAAATTTTTTAGAGCTTTTGATCAAATTGGGATGATTTTTGGTTCTAAACAAATCGAGGTTGAAATTCTATGAAAGGATGCTTACAAGAAAATTTGTCTAGATAAGGTAAAAAGGACCTAACATCTTTTTTCTCAATTTTAGCACATCTTTGTCAAGTTTGATGAATACATATTTTCTCTGTCCTACGTTGTTAGCTTAAAAAAAGAAAAAAAAAAGTTAATCATTACCCTTCAATTTAGCTTTAGTAAAGTTAAATTTGTAGGTCCATGTCCATATCCAATTAGAATAGGACTTGTAAGTTCATTTCTTATTTTCCCTTTTGTCAAACAGTGAACAACAACTGCATGAGATTGTGCCTAACCACACTGCACACTGTACTTATAACATGGCTTAGGCATTTGCTATGGAACTTCTATTGCCAAAGAGAAAAGAAACAAAGAAAGAAAGAGACTTGACTTCTTCTAAAGATGAGGACTTCAATTTTGCTTTGAGTAAGAATCGAGATTGTAGGGAGCAAATCCTTTAGAAAAAGCAACAAAGCAGATGTTTTAAGCATCCTAGTACCCCTCAAACCCTAGGAAAGCCGACAGAAGGAAGATGCAAAGTCGATGTCCTTTGGAATTCTATTTCTTCAAAGCTATGGTGTTGAGGTTTCAGCTGCTTTGGATTCTTCTTAGTGAGCACTGCTGGGCAATATTGTAGTGAAATTAACAGTAGCATCTGTACTTTATATGCTTTTGATCCGACCTCACTAAAGCAAAACTGTAGCTTCCTTGATACCTCTCTCTTACTGTTTGTCTTCATTCTCGAATATCAATGTTTCCTATCAAACTAGAGAAATTTAATTGGATACTCCAAAGTAATGATTTTATGACTTATTTAGATAATCACCTATATTTATCTGATTTGATTAATTCTTCCTAGCTAAAGCAAAGCCTCTGGCCACGCGATACCTTGCTCCCTTTGTTTCTCTTATCTGCTTTTGTCCACTCCATGAGATGTTCTTTGTACTATGTTTTGATGGATAAAGTCGAAAAGGAAAATAAGTGGAAGAAGTGGAAGAAGGGAAGAAAAAGACGGAAGGGACCACATATGACTTCGATTTGATTGTATAAGAATCTATGGAATTAAATGAAAGACAGGTTGATCTCATGGTAGAACAGAAACGAAGGAAGAAAAAAAAAAAACACAAATCACTACGACATCTTTTCTTCCCTTTTCTTTCTTTGGTGTAATTGTTTATTTGTTTTGTTGAACACAGCGACCATGATTTTCTGTACGTCCATGTTCTAAATTCTCTTGGAATATATGTGACGTCTTTTTCAACTTGGTGGTGATATTCATGAATATAATCGATTCTGATAAGTTTAAAAGGGATTAAATATTGTGTCTAATGCTGATTTTGTGGTTGTACTTCTCATAGAATAGGGAAAAGTTAGCTTTTTGTTCTTGAAGGAGGGATTGGGTATAACTGTACATCAATATAAAAAGATTGGAACTTGTTATATTAGTAGTGAAAGGAAAAGAAGGAAGAGCGTATCTTAGCCTCAAGTTGTGTCAAAACTCAAATCCTACATATTGCAAGTCGATAGAGCTTGAAGTCTCAACCCAACATTCTTTGTCCAAGCAAGAAGTCACTCCCACTTTAAATGGGCTGACTTCCAGCAGTATGAGAGCCCCTAGTTCTTCAACCTCACAAATTTAAGGAGAAACGATTGTTGTTCATCTCACATGTTTGAGTTTTAAATCAACTCTACATGCTTCAAAAGAAAGTATTGTTTGGAAAAAGATCTAAACTTTTCTACGATTGTTGTTCATCTCACATGTTTGAGTTTTAAATCAACTCTACATGCTTCAAATGAAAGTATTGTTGGGAAAAAGGCCTTAAATTTTCTACTTTAATTAAACATGTAAGGAAATACTAAAACACAAATAATATATTTTGATCATAAGTAAAAGATGCAAATACCATAATGTACACAAATAATACAAGATAATTTTTTATATGAAAAACTCTCCCACCAAAAATTAGCTCAAATAGACCATAGATCGACCATAATCAAACGTTTTGTGTGAAAGACAAAAGTTCCACATTAAAAATTAAGATTCCTAAAATTAAGTATAAATTAAAAAAAAATCTTACAACCTTTGAGCTAGCTTTTAAGTTGAACTTTTAGGCCTTTAACTTATCATAGCCTAAATTGAATCTATTCCATCCCATGCCATCTTGAACCCAGTAACGTTCGGTGTATGGGGCGCGTGTAAAAGACAAGAGTTTCATATTGAAAATTAAGATTTATCATTTAATGAGGTATTGTGCATGGCTTCTAGATTTTACTTTTTTTTTCCTCACACTCTCTCTCTCTCTCTCTCTCTCTCTCTCTTTTCTTTTTACAATTGCCCTAAAAAAACTCTCTTAATTTAATATTAGGGCACTATCACCTTAAAAAGGACTCAACATGATACCTGAATTTAGGCTAAACTAGCCTAAATTTTAATGGAGATCGGTCAGATGATAATGGTGACTCTACTGTTGATGGTTGGTTCCTCTATAAAAGACCGGCACCCTCTTCCAAAACATTCGGTTAGGTTGAAGAAAACAATTACTCTTTTTTCAAAAGTAAATCTATAAAGGATATTGATTTGAATATATCATTTAACTATAACTTATTATGATACGGTTAGGTTGAAATAAAAAATTAACACACTGCCAATGTTTGCATATATAAATACAATAATGTGTATTCCAATTATGATCTTTTAGGCTTATTGTTATGTATCTTAATAAATATGTTAAAAACTCAGATATGATGGCTAATCAAATTATATTTTATTTGGATATTATTATTAACTTAATTTCTCATAATTTTATGTTTTCAAAATTATTATAACTCATGCATCTCAAGTCATGCACACAAAGTATTAAATCTTAAACCTTGTAATTAGGATCTCATTAGTCCATCACTGATAAATCTAAGACCATTATAATATAGTATCATAACAGTCATTAATGTTTCTCCGTTGGAAAGAGTACTTGGGATTTGACGCACCATCAGAAAGAATTTGTGCATATTAGAAATTCTATTATGATTAGTAGGAATATATGCAAGAAGCACCGTAACTTTGTTTATTTGGCAAACATCCAATAACTCCAAACAAGCGAGTTTGATTGTTTCTTAACAACGGAAAAAACAAACAAGAGCAAGCCCTTCATCCACGCAACACACGACAAAAGCAAGGGAAAAACAATGTAAAATACATAACTAGAAAGACCCAACTCCATAAGATTTATTCTTAATAGACTATTGTTCCCCCTGTTCTGGCAGATTTGAAGTTGTGAAATTTGATCCTCCTACTTCTGCCTTTGGGCCAATTCTTTCACGGTTTCCGCAAGATGCTCTTCCTTCTGCACACTGAGAACCCAATTTGAATTAATGTTGACCCGCTCGACGCTCTGCTTCAAGTTCCTAGCCATGTTAGGCTTAGTACGGCTAGCAAAGAACTCCTCTATTTCCCTGGCCTTCTCAAATGAAGCAAACTGGGAGGACGGGAGAGAAAGGAAAAACCATGAGCATCAACAGTAATTGTAACTATATTTGGATTTGAACTGAGATACAGAGGATAAAAATTGAAACTTGGGGAACAAACAACAGAAAATGTATGGAGGGAGAGACAAACCGGTGACACTATTGCAGTGACAAAGCGAGTTATCAGATATCCCGAACCCCAGATTTTAAAAATGTACTCCCAGTTATCCTGTATGAACATATACATGGAAGGAAAAACCAAGGCATCAGATTAAGAGGTTCTTCAACTCAATCTTGTGGAGATTATAGCTATGATAAATCTAGATGCAAGATCTTAGCCTATTCTCTTAATTGTTTGAGGATAGGTTTGATCAATGCATAATGTTTGAAATTCTGCACCAATGTTATGCCTTTTTTGCTTTTCACATCGCTAATTGAGTGTTACCTTCAGCCACGTCCAAGCTATTTCACGTCCTTCTCTACTAACCGCAAGTCCTAGAACAGCATCTTGGCTACGAACCTAGATTAAATGAGAAATTAAGTCAGCATCAGCATCCTGAGCTTTATCGGACCATAATTTGTCAGCCTGCACTAATATTCAATTCTGTAAAACTCAGATACCTCAGAAGACAATAAAAAGTTTAGAGCTTCAAGAACCATCTGAGTATCAGGAGAAGATGCTAATGAACCTACAAGCACACAAAGATACATTACTCCAATATGCTGGAAAGACTCAAAGGTTTTGGATCAATTTAAGTAGTGATATGTTGTTACTTAGAATGCGGGTTTTCTCCTGGCTCAAGTCAGTCTCTCTATAAACTCTCAGAAGTGATTCGTAACCCAATCTGTTGGAGGCGCTGGCTCTTTGCATTACAGCAACATAAGCTGCCTGTAACCACAGTCCAAAATAAACTTTAGCAGAAGGTTGTTAGTGGAGAAATGCTAACGATTGAGCAAGGCTCCTTTTACCAACCTTTCTTACGTCAGGAGGGAGGAGTGGAGTATTTCTATCATCTAAGAATGCAAGAAAACGCCTACTTGCTTCATCTATTGTTAGGTCATGTCCAAACACAGCAAGTGCAGTCAAAATCTCTCCCCTTAATATTGCATCTTGATGGCTCTCCCCTTGCTTAGGCCTCCCAACCGAGGTTTCTGCAAGGAAATTCGGATAGAAAAGAAAAGGAAAAAAAAAAAACAAATAAAAGAAGGAAATCAGCAAAGGCCGATATTGTATAAGAGCTCATCATTTCGGTCAGTGGATGGACAAAGGGCCAGTATTAGCTCCTAACATCTGATATAACTTGTATGGTCCGCAGATTACGCTAGCAACTCCAAAGGTGATATAAGGTTAACTTATTATAGTAAGTAGCATATAGAAAATTTTCACTTGAACTTAAAAGGGAAGAACAAAAGAATATACCAATAGCATCTTAGATAGGGCAGCAAATACCGACTCTTTAGATCTAGAGGTAAATATCTATTAGCTTATCAATGTAGAACATGAAGAAACAGTAGGAAAAAAAAACCTTATGAATGTAATTCTATCGTCTGTGTTCTTTGTTCTTCTTTAAGTTTCTCATTCTCTCAAAATAAACATAAAGTTCATAGTATCTATACCGATTACTATTTGGATATTCTAAGACATTTGCAGACATCTCTTGGATGCGATAATAAGGTATCACTACATCTTATCTATTACTCTTAGAAGGTTTATTTCAGAAATAAATTTTGACTAAATCCAGAAAATGTCATAGTAGATATTTCCATAGTAGCATCTCAACTACCTCATATGTAATTATGTAAGTGATGCTAATCTCGTGCTCTAATCTACAAAGCTGTATTTTGATTATAATCATAGTTTCATTACCTTAAATTACTCGATTAACATTAAATTTGGCTTTCGAAATCAAGTTGAATATAATTGACTTCAAAGAGATCACTTGATGCTAGAAGAACAGTAGATAGGAAAAATCCAATGGCTTAGAAATAAGACATAATAGAGGTTTCAAGTAGCTATTTACTAGATTACTTACTCTGCAGGAGACAAGAACAGCTTAATAAAAAGTTGTTTAACATAGTCTAGCAGCTGTGGGGTAGCATCAGCTGCAATTGTGGCAACTTTATAACTTATCTGTGAATAAAGGGACCAGAATTAGAAGTAAGAGCACAATTGAAATATACTTAAAGATTATAAGGATGTGAAGATTACATTAATCAAACTAGACAGCACAAAATATTCACGTTCCTCCCTATAAGCAACGATCAAGGTAAGCAATGAGCTCAAAGTTTGCTGGCGAGCCATACAAAGGGCAAATGAATCATCCACAATGCCTGTTAATAAGAGACATTGTTAACTGCTGTTTTTGCACCATCAATCGGACATAGCAAGTGCTGCTACTAACATCCCACTTACCAAATCTATCTGTGGCAGATAAGTATTTGTTCTCCACTGCACTTATCAGTCTGGCTGCCAGTTCCTCCTCATATTTCACTCTATAGAAACCAGTCTGATGCACGTTAATTTTTATCCAGGCGGATGTGGCGCTGCCTCTACCACGCAGGAGTTCCTTAGCATCAAGAGTTTGAGACTTTTTTTGCAATAGAAAATTCTTGCGCACATCATATGAGCCACAACACCATGTAATTGGGACAATCCACTGCCCCTCCCCATGGGCACCACTTAACAGAAATTGAGACTGCCAGTATCATATTTCTTTGTTATAGTTCATTGGATCCGCAAAACATTACTAACTAAACAATTCAAATGGAATAGGCAACCATGCCTCTGAGTTAAGATGTCATATATCAAGAAAAAGTAGGTGAAAGAGATAAGTCACAAGAAACCTGCTCAAACACTAATCTCTGATCTTTGAGTTTGACAGAGATAACTGGATACCCTTGTTGCTTTGTCCATGAATTCATTAGCTTGGTCACAGGCTCTCCAGATCCCGCCTCAAGAGCAGCCCATAAATCTTCCGTCTTTGCATTTGAGCGAGCATGTTTTTTAATATATGAAGCAAGTGACCTCTGATTGCATAAACAAATTAGAAAATCCAAGAAAAGAGGGATCAAATAACAGCTTATTAAAACCAAGAAAAGAAAAAAAATTCATGAATACAAGAAAATTGATAACTTCTACCAGATCTCAAATATAATCTTGCACAAACCTTATATTTCTTTAATATGCCTACCAAAAGTAAAAAGGAGATTCTTTCTTAACCTCTTCAGAACTGATCGCTTTCTTTCCTTTTGTAAGTAAGAATAGAGTTGATGCCTCGTTAGTGAGTTGTTCACTTGTTAGCAAGGGAGGGACATCTGTTACCTTATGTTGTGAAATTCATAGTGGTGATTTCAAGCATTATAATAGTTTGTGAAATTTAAAAAAAAATACTCAACCTAAATAAGCATTATGATTGGTTGATACATATGAAACATAAAAGAATAAACCACAACATGATTGATCTAAACCATACTTAGCAATCAACAATGACACTGGCAACAAGTCTAGCTGAGACGTTGTCACAAGATATCAATTAGAAATAATTTCCAGTATAGATAAGTTTTCTGTATGAGTAGGGAAAAAGAACAAAAATAAAAATTATCACTTAGTTTCTTTAATCATAAGAAATGCCTTAACTTTTGCAGAAAACATATAATAAGTAACAAATCTAACACCAACCTGAAAGCACTCAGCACCAAGATAGCTTTGCAGCATCCGAATGACAGATGCACCTTTTTTGTAACTTATTGCATCAAAAATTTCGTTGGTCTCAGCAACATGATTTACCTCCACCTAAAAATGTTAAGCTTAAATTGAAATGTACTAAAACAAGTAACGACAACAATTCCTCAAAGAACATTATTACCAGGAAGGAAATTTGGGCCTTGAAAAATTACCTCAATGGGATGGGATTCTGCAAGTGAATCCAGCCTAAGACCCTCTGCATATTCATCAAGAAACTGGTTCCATATTTTCCATTCTGGGAACAAGATATCAGTTGCTAAATAGGATACCTGGACAAATTCCGCTACTGGTGAATAATTTAGAATATATTTAGGTATTGTAATCTATAGAGTGTTACCAAAGCTACATACCCACGTTGCAAACCCTTCATTCAGCCACAGATGGGTCCACCATTTCATTGTCACAAGATTGCCAAACCACTGATGCGCCAGTTCATGGGTGACGACGATCACAACCTTTACATTTGCCAAAAGTAATCAACAAGTGATTTGTGGGGCATTATTAGAAAAATGGCTCCGTATCACACAAGCCAAACTAATATATAACAAAAAGAGAAATATTCACAAGTGCACATTACCCTCTGCTTATTGGCAGCTGCGGAGTGCTGGTCGTCATAGAGCAATGCTGTTTCGCGATATGTGATTAAACCATAATTCTCCATGGCCCCAAAAGCAAAATCCGGAATCGCTACCATATCCAATTTGGGCAGAGAGTAAGGCATAGCAAAGTATCTGTAGAGCTTATCATGGTCAATCCTAATTTCAGATAATGAAACATTGACATAAAATGTAGAAACTTGAGGGATCACTAATAATCGGAATCCATAAATGTTTTCGCAAGCTAAAGGATCATAATGCAGTGAGTAGTGATCAATAATTTGGTGGAATTCACGATGGGACTCACTCTTGGTATAATTGAAGTGTTCTGACGGCAACACTCAGTGCAAATTTCCCTTGATTTTTCTTCCCAACCTGAGTGTATACCCTAACTTTCACGCCTGTATAGAGATGCAGGATTACACAACCATAAGTGGAGATCGTATTATACCATAAAAAATGGACGAAGCTATTGATTTACCATCGGATGTATTATCTTCCACATAATCGAACAAACCAACAACAACTGCTACCAGATATGTTGACATTATTGGTGATTCTTGATACCGAACTGTCTTCAGCTGCCCGTCCACTTTTTCCTCAACAATTGGCATGTTGGAAAGAGCTACTAGTTCAGAGGGCACATCCAATGTGATTCTAAATGTAGCCTGCAACTCCCAGAGCCAGAAAAGAAGGGTCATATAAGCTTTTAGTCGCAGTCAGTCCCAAGATTATTCAGCCACAAGAACCAAAAGACGCAAAGATGCAAAAAAATAGTAAATAAAGTAAACGAGAGAGAGTGCAACACCTTGCAAGCAGGTTCATCCCAACACGGAAAGCATCGCCTAGCATCAGCTGGTTCAAACTGCGTAACGGCCATATTCTTCTTCTCACCATTGTATTCGTATGTACTGGAAATCAAGTAGCAGCTCAGTATATGTAACTTAAAAATTTGTCTGAATACCAGGAAATGAAGAAATTACTTCATTTAATAGCTTGGAAGAGAAAGCAAAAGAAGAAGCAAACAGAGACGTCAAAAATTGTATATTCCGTCCAGCTAAATGTCCTTAGACTAGAGCTACGGCATCGAAGTTGTGTCAAAATATTAGCTGAAAGCTCGATTGTACAGCCCAACTATAAGCCTGTTTGATAGTATCAATAAGCAATGGAAATAATAATCCAACCATTTTATAAGTATCAGATGGCACAGAGAAAGGATAAAACTCTATCTGGAATTTAGCACCACTGTCAAGGAGGCGAACTTCAATGATATTATGAAATATAAAATGAGGGTTCAATTTGAGCTCATCCAAACACAGAGATTCCGGCATATATCTGGGAGAGACAACTTGAGCATCACATCTAGATTTTTTCGTTTTCCCGACAGGTTTTTGGAACATGACTTTAAGCTGTGAACGTATTGAAGCCTAGTACCCACTTTTGGCCCTTCTTCTACTTTTACCTCTTCTTAATTGTCGTGTGAGTTTTGTTATTAGGCTTCAGCACTATCTTTAATTACTTGCAATAACTAAATACGCGTTTTGTTAAAAACGTCACTTTCCAGGGATTAGGAGCGGCTAAATTCGGGCTGAGGCGGAACCACCACCTGAAAGGCCGAACCAATCAGGTCACTTTCTCCCTTTGGGCCTTACTAACCAGGCCGAACGTTCCTTCAGGGCTACGTCAAGGAGTCAGATTGCGGATGCATGGTTAGAGTTTTAAGCAAACCCGGAGCGTCCACTCTCCATCCCCGTGGCTCCCTCTCTTTGTAGGGTTTCCCTGGCTCTACTCTGAAGAGCCTTCCGATTTCCATTTAATCCCTCCGCTTCTACTCGTTCTCCTCAATCTACCTCTCCTTCGAAGTTTCCTTCTTTTGTGTTGCGTTCCTTCTGAAGGAGTCCTATCTTTGTCTTCCGAAGGCTCGGTTTGACATCCACTGCATGTCTTATTTCTTCCAGTTTGTAGTATCATTACGTAGACTTGGCTTGTTTTTCAGGTTGTAAGATTGTTAGACGATTTCGAGTGGAAACTTTACAGGTCTCTTCCTCTTGCTTTGTTGCGAGCAAGGGAGAACAGGTTCAGTGGTAGACGGACCTATCTGACTGACTTGTATAGAATTATTATATCAAGCTCGCTCCAGATAAAAGTTTTACTGTCGTCTACGGTTAATATATCAATTAGTCATCCTCACAACGAAAAGAAAGAAAGTATTAAATACTACCTTCTGTAGAATCCCTTCATGTTGTCATTCAAAGTTCCTTCAAACCCGATACGCAGAATTCCGATCCCAATAGGAAGTGACTCAGGGAACTCCAAAACCAAAATCTCGTCTTCTGTAACCAAATCATATTTTACAGGCTCCAACACCTGTCCAGAATTTGCATCAGCGACAGTGCTAGTGGTTGCTTTAGGAAAACTGAATCCGTCACTTGAGTTGAGAACGTTTTAAGATTTCAGAATAAAAGTTAAGAGCAGAATGACGATACCTGAGAAAAGCGTTGGTCGGTGAACGATACGGAGCCGGGAAAGATGGAGAGTTCGGCCGCATTGAGCACGATGTATTTGGTATCGTCGACGATGTTCAGGTCGATGGTGACGGCGCCGGCGAACTTGCAGGTGGAGAAGTCCGGTTTGAGGCGTATGTCGTAGTGTTTCGGAACGGCGAAGTGCGGAAGGCGAGGTTGACCCTTGAACTGCTCCATAGTGTTTCTCTGGTTTTACAAGCAGAAATGAGATAAGAGTTAGTGGTTAGGACTCCTAGATATATACAAGCAACATTAGAAGTACAACGTCACATCTCTAGTATGGAACGAATCACGTTTATACCTCCACTAAATTATCACGCTTTGAGTTTTCAACAAATATCAAAGCAATATTAAGGGACCCGTAAACAGTAATGAACATAGTTTTAAGAGATAGTAATTGCGTATCTTTTTTTTTTTTTTTGAATTTAGTGGACTTTTTTTTATTAGGTAAATGAATAATGTGGGGAATTAGATATCAAACTTGAGACTTATTATTCATAGACAACATAGATTGTCAACTACGTCAAACACCTGTTAACAAATTTAGTAAATGTTATTATTGTAAGATTCAAGAAATATGCTATGTATTTCATTGAAAACAATTATTTTTTATACAAGATCTATATTTTGATAGTATAAATGAATTTAAGGACCTAAAAAACGAAATCAAAAATAAAAACTTTGAGTGCTTAAGCAAAAGTGAAGGAATCATAACTAATAGTACACGTTGACAGGTTCGACTAGTGGGTTTTACTAGTGCAAGGTATATATTTGCCTCCTTTTTGAGAGAACAATGAAAAGATAGTGGGAACGAAGACAAAAAGTTTACTTCATGTATTTGTAGGTGACAAGTATGATTCCAATTGAAAATTTGTTATGAAAAAGGTTAACGAAAATATTCTTACCACAGTGATCAACAGTGGTAAAAGGCCATTTTTCTTCGAAGAGATTGTGCGATAAAATGTGCCAGTATAAACTTTCTTCATGTTATTACTCTTGAAAAGATTGATTAAACTTAAAACTAAATAGAAGAATTTTTATAGAACCCAATCTCATCTAATAAAAAAATATTTTATTTCATTCGATATGAAACTAATTTTTGTTAAATGTCACACCATATACATTTAATCAATTAATAAATATGAACCAGAAAAGTATAGTATATTAGAAATAATACGACTTTCATACCCAACCGGGAAGACGCTTCGATTTGTAGTTCAAATAAGAAGCGACAGCGGTGATAGACACAACAATGAAGACAATGGCGCCCACAATCAAACCAACGTATTGAGACATCTCGTGCGAATGTGAGGCGGAAACAAAGACCAGACACCGACGTTGTGTTTCAGTCTCAGAGGTTGCCTTCGGCTTAAACGGCAGTTTGAATGATTACTTGAGTGTTTGTGTTGGAGAAATTAAAACAAGATGGCAATGGAGAGATAGCTATGGGGAGAAAGTTGAATGGGAAGGTGAGTGAATGAAGGAGATTAATCACTTATTAATACAAGGATTAATTGCTTGATCCGATTGCAATGGAGTTTGGGTTCAAAAGAAGAAAGAATGTATTCGTTTCTTTCTCTTCTTTTCGTTCTTTTCTTCCCTTTTTGCTTTGGAATTTTACTATACCAATTTTCTTCTACGCTTCTACTCTCTTTTCACACTCTGCAATTCTCATCTTTAAGTGAAGATAATCGATGAAATAGCCGACGATGTTAGACTCCAAAATGCTGCACATTTTTAATACTTCTGGTAAAGGGTGTAACTTGAATTTTGCATTTTATCAAGTAATTTCAGGTTGTTCAATCCCACTAGCGTAATTCATTTCCTTATAATTAAAGAAATTTGACATATTTTTAGATACACAAGGGCATAAAAGTACGTGACCATGTTTTTATCACTTGATTCATTTTTCAAGGGCTATTTAAAGGTTAGTATGAAAAGTTAATTAGGTCAAACACAACATAAGTAGTCAAAATAAAACAGTGCAAATTTAATGGTCTAGAAAATATTTGAAAAGAATATTTTTCATTGATTCATTTTTAGATAATTCAGTCACCTAGGGGAAATTCTTAGAACTTTTGATCATATTGGGATGATTTTTGTTCTAAACAAATGGAGGTTGAATTTTTATGGGAAGAGGACTTACTTGATAATTAGTTCAGATACGGTAAAAATGACCAAACATTTTTTTTTCTCAATTTTAGCACATCTTTGTCAAGTTTGACGAATAAATATCTTTTGTCATATGTTGTTATCTAAAAAGAATAAAAATGTTAATCATTACCCTTCAAGCCAGCTTTTATAAAGTTAAATCACACTGTATTTATAACATGGCTCAGGGATTTTCTATGGAACTTCTACTACCAAAGAGAAAGAAAGAAGGAAAGAAGGAAAGAAGGAAAGAGACTTGACTTCTTTTCAAGGCGAGGGCTTAAATTTTGCTTTGAGTAAGAATCGATATGGTAGGGGAGCAAATCCTTTAGAAAAAGCAACAAATCTGATTTTTAAGCATGCTGGTATGCTCAAAATCTAGGAAAAGTAACAGAAGGAAGATGCAAAGTCGATGTCCTTTGGAATTCTATTTCTTCAAAGCTAAGGTGTCGAGGTTTCAGCTGCTTTGGATTCTTCTTAGTGAGTACCACTGGGCAATATTTTAGTGAACTTAATAGAAGCATCTGTACTTTATATGCTTTTGATCCGACCTCACTAAAGCAAAACTGTAGCTTCCTTGATACCTCTCTCTTATTGCTTATCTTCATTCTCGAATATCAATGTTTACTATTAGACTAGAGAAATTCAATTGGGTACTTCAAAGTAATGATTTTATGACTTATTTAGAGAATCACCTATACTTATCTGATTTGATTGATTCCCCCTAGCTAAAGCAAAACCGCTGGCCATGCGATACCTTGCTCCCATTGTTTCTCTTATCTTGCTTTTGTCCAACCCATGAGATGTTCTTTGTACTATGTTTTGATGGATAAGGTCGAAAAGGAAAAGAAGTGGAAGAAAAAGAGGGTAGGGACCACATATGACTTCGATTTGATCGTATAAGAATCTATGGAGTTAAATTAAAGATAGGATGGATCGCATGGTAGTACAGAAAGAATAAGAAAACACAACTCACTACATCTCTTTCCCTTCTCTTTCGTTGGTGCAATTGTTTCTTCTTTTGTTGGACACAGCAACCGTGATTTTCTATGCATCCATGTTCTAAATTCTCTTGGAATATATGTGACCTCTTTTTCAACTTGGTGGTGGTATTCTAGAATATATCGATTCTGATATGTTTAAAAGGAATTAAATATTGTGTCTAATGTTGATTTTTGTGGTTGTACTTGTCAGAGAATAGGGAAAAGTTACATCAATATAAAAAAGATTGAAACTTGTTCTATAAATAGTGGAAGGAAAAGAAAGAAGAACATATCTTAACCCCAAGTTGTGTCAAAACTCAAATCATACATATGGCAACCTAACATTCTTTGTCCAAGCACGAAGTAAAACCCATTTTAAATGGCTGACTTGCAGCAGTATGAGAGCCCCTAGTTCTTCAACCTCACAAATCGAAGAAGAAACAATTGTTGTTAATCTCATATATTTGGTTTTTAAATCAACTCTATATGTTTCTAAAGAAAGTATGCCCTTTTGTTTGCATGCCGTGACAACACTTCGGACGATCAAAAAATTGTAGGACGTGATCATGCAGGGAGACAACTCAAGGAATTTATTGTATTTCCTAGGTGATCATGCTGCACATAGATTTCAAATCAATTGTATGTTTTTTGATTATTTATTATACACTTGTAATTCACTAATGATACGTGTAGTGTATCAATAATCCATGTCTAAACATATTGTCGAGAAAATGTCCATTTTATTGCATTTTTTTTTATTAATTATATACTTGTAATTCACTAATGATACATGTAGTGTATCAATAATCCATGTCTAAACATATTGTCGAGAAGATGTCTATTTTATTTGTGTAATTGTCCAATGTGATTGTCATTTCTCTAACATTGGGTGCCCTTTGCCTACCCACCTTTGGGCGCTTGGCACTTGGCGCTTAGCATTGAAAATGAATTATAGGTTGACTCAAATACTACTAGTTATAGACCTGGATTCCATCCCAAAAGGTCAACCTTAGAAAAGTAACTAGTTTACTTGTATGGCCAAATCATCCCACTTGTTTTTTTAACGCGAAAGAATGAAATTTGTTACATTTTTTCCTACCAAAATTTACATCACCCTTAACGTAGGTAGGGTCCATTGTCAACTCACATTAGGGGTAAGAGATAACAATCACAAGAGCCACTGGGTGGGCCCATTGGCTACCTCACACTATGGGATAGCAATTGCAAGCCTATCTCGAGTTGGATTACAATTTAACTTTGATACCATTTGTTATGGACTTAAGTTCCATCCCAAAAAATTAAGCTTAATTGAGAAGAATAACGAATTTTCACAGTTGTTTTGCTCTTTGACATATCTTTTTTTTTTTTTTCAATTAATACCATTCTTAATTATCTCATAAAAAAAGGCATGATGAGCTTCCATTCACTGTGAATCATATCATGTTTAATTGTTATAATCCTTAATTATATGAAACATAAGTAATTTGTACAAGCATTAATAGCCTAGGCCATTACCTTTGATATGTAAATATTTATAATTAACACAAGTAATGTAAACTTTAGTCTTATAAAATGATTTTTTGTGACATAAAAGCTTCAAATTTCTTACTACAAATAGTTTGTACTTTGATTATGTGGAGATGATAAAGAATATAAGAATAAGAAAAAGATAGTCATATCCCCAATTATCTTTTGAGGCATAACATATCAATTTCCTTTTATTTTATTTTAGAGAAATTGGAACCCGATTTTAAATCAATTAAAACATCATTAATTTGGTGAAATCTTGGGCACCATACCAATTATCTTCAGCACTATGATTGCTGTCTCGAATACTTCGCGTTTCGAAAGAGAAAAAAACGTCCAAAAACTTGTGGGGAGCCCGGACACGCTCGTGGCCGTTTCGGTTCTTTTGGGGGTTTCGGCAGGCATCCCCCGTTTTCTGCAGCATTCAACAAAATCCGCCTCCGGCTTGGTTGAAAACGGATGTGAAGTCACACACAATGGGGCTCAGTAGAGAGGGGAAGAGCTCTCATACATCGACATCCCCTTGCGCCCATCTCAGAGCTGCCTACCACAACTGCTTCAACAGGTTCCCACTTTCCATCTTGTATTCTGGGTTTTGCTTCATCTCGGGCAAAGGGGCTTTTCCTGATTCCCTTAGACCCTTCTTAAGCCTCTCCTCCTCAGCAACTTTTTTCAACAAAATTATCTGTACAGATGGTACTCGGAGAAGTTCGTGAAGGGTCAGTGGGAGAAAGAGGAATGTGTTTCTGAGTGGAAACAATACAGAGCTTGCCTTTCTGTACGTTTTTTGATTCTTCTTTTTGTGAAAGGCCATTTCCCTTTTTCTTCAAGATTTCCCCATTGGACGATAAAACAGTATTCTTTGGTGCTAATAGCTCACAAGCAATTACTAAGATCCCAACTTTCTCTCGTTTTTCTATATTCATCTGAATATGCAATTCTCACTCTCTTTATCTCTCTCTCCCCAACGATTTTGTTGTCAGGAACATTTGAATGATAAGCATCTGAGTCGATTCTTGGAAGCCGAAGCCGTTGTCGATCCAACGATTCAAGAAGAATCTGGAAACCCAGCTGATAGTGCAGCTTCTGGCGCTCCTCGGTAATGTAAGTTCTTACTCCAATCAAAGTTGGGGAAGAACAAAAGTAAAGGTAATCACTGGGAGATTGACTTACTTATTCCTCCAAATGAAAATCAGAGATTTTGGTTAGGATGGTCTTTCGGTTTTGTGTACTATTTTGCACTATGGCATTCTTAGGGATTTGATTCCCTCGAACTATTTGATCAAATGGACAGCAAGGCGTTCTTTTTCTAATAAATTTATGTTTCAATGGTCTATATCAATTCTTTTATCAGACATCGAAGGTGGGTGGGGGACTAAGAAACAGAAGTAATTTAGGTGAATGGTAAGGGATTTTAAAGGGCTGAAGTATGGATAAGAATACTGAAACATCGGAAGATGAGGTTGTCATCTATAAGAATGATTTTATGTCGTGGTGCAAGAAAAAACAGGCGCTATGATTTCATCCTCTGTGGATGCATTATATGAATTCTTCTGGGGTTCTTGATGCCCTCTTGTGTTTCTTGATATCAATTTGGGTTTTTGCTTTCTGTCATACATTCCTGACCGCAGTGGACTATAACAATGCAAAGCCAACTTTTCTATGATGCCCCGAGATCCAGTAAATCTTAAATTATCACAAACATTCCTAGTGTTCCATTGAAAAAACCTTATCTTTGGTAATCATGTCTGCTGGTGCATCATACTATTTGTTAGACCCCTCCTTGTGATGCATATGCTTGTGCATACAACCAATAGCTAACATTGAGGAGCTTGCTTTTGGTTGGATATATGGCACCCCATGAACCTTTGGAGGCTTAATCGATTTTAGCCATCAAGAGTTGGCTGCAACTCTAGATGGCAATACAATTTCTTTCATGGTTTGCCGTAAATGTTTCTACTCGTTGTACTTCCTACGATACATTTTAATTGGACCTTTTTTGCCAGTGTAGGATCCCTTCATTTGTTAAGCTTAAATCAGTCTAAAGCCAAAATTTTTGTAACCTAGCCATTAGACTGCTGTAGTTTGAACCCTTGAAACCAACACGATAGTTTTTTTTTATGATAGACTTAATAGATCAAAATAGGTTCCACACTTGTTGAATTCCAAAATTTCGAATTCTAGACATGTCACCTAAAGGATTATAGATTCTGGTGGGAGGCTCGATGCTTTTCTTTCCCACTATGCTGTCTAATAAGCTGGATTCCATGTCTGGTAGCTTCCACTAGCAGCGTGCATGACTGACCATATGTAGGTGGCAGTTGGAACTGCATTTCTGATTCTCTTTCTGTAGCTTTGTCATCTGTTATCTTTTATGATCCAATTGGAGCTCCATACTGCTTGCGCTTGGGAAAAGCCCACAAGTTCTGCTGCAAAATTCGGGCACTCATGACAAAATGAAAGAAGTTATTCAGTTATAATCTGTTGTCTTGCTGAGGATTTTGTAGCACTAACATCTTTAAGCAGAGTTCTAACGCTTTGTCTTGTGCTTAGATCTCTAACACCTTCACTTGCCAGCAATTCCGTTTGAGATTGTTATTTATTGATTCATACATATGTTCAAACCGCAATTGTACTATACTGCTAGTTACAGTGGTATCTTTTATCCCGGAAATTCAGCAAGCTTATACATAATGTAAAGATGAAAGAAGAGACGAAACCTAGGGTTTATCATGGGTGGACCATATCAATCTAAGGACCTTTATACTTGCTAATTGGGCTTTTCATTTAACATTAGGTTGTTTAATGATACTTGCCCTATGTGATCAGGTGAAAGCTTTTATCTTTTTGGCAACCGTTCTTTCCCTTTCTTGCTCTGTTCTCCATCTTCATGTTCATATCCTGTTTAATCCTTTCATGACTAAGAGATGGATCAAACTTGAGCCAAACCAGTGGCTGCATTTCCTCTCTGTGGTGATTGGCGTGTTCTGAAACTTCTTCAATCATGTGCTGGGCCTTCTCCTGTCTCACTGCCAATCAAATTGTGGGCTGTTTCATCCGCCTTGAATAATGGTTGCCGGTTTGCACAAGATGAAGAGTTCTATATATGATTATTGCAACAAACCTCTTCGTGAAAGTAAAAATAAATAAATAAATAAATAAAATGAAAAAACAAAAAGCCAATCGTGCTTTGCGTACACTCTCGATTGTATTTCCTTTTACCACTTCCAGCATGGCTTTCCCAGGCTTCTGTAAAGTAGCACGTAATCAGAAAAGGTAATATTAATAATGTGGAAAAGTACAAAAATCACAAAAGGTTTCATCATCATTGATTTGCGAACTTAAGAAACAATTTGTTTACGCTAAAAGCAGTTTCCTCCTTATTAGAATGTTAGCACAAGGAAATCTTAATTGTCTTGCATCCCTTTTTGAAAGTCTGCGACTAAGAAAATCATCGAGCTGGAACGTTGCTTCTGCTTTCTATTTCTTTTTGAATAAGAAATGTGCGACCATCCATTCTTCTCCATCGTTGTAATTAAAGAGTTCTGCCACAGCAATGAAGAATGTTCTCCAGTAGACAGTCCACTTGACAGCAGAATCTTTGCCGTATGTTGATTCCATGATTGGCTTGATTGAAGCAGAATTCTGGTCCATTCTCTTCAGCCACTCTTCACTGCATAAATAAGTGTTCTCTTAGTAAAACAACTACATAAATTAGCAAGGGAATCACCGTCAGTAAAGCACCCCGCTATTATAAAATTTCACTAGTTAGAGCTAGTGTTATGGGCTGTTCAGCTTACCTCGTCTGTGCGTAGTGCTTCCCATTCACAAGCCAGTGATTAACAACGGAGACATCATCCTGCATAAAAACCATTGCCAAGAAGCCAATCACAATTTAAACTTACTCTTATCTCTTGGTTTTGTTATGATAATTAACAGCAATATCGACGCTATATAATACCCTGGACTTAAAAAGGATAAAACTCCAATTTATAGGCATTTCTGATTCCAAATGAGATTACAGGGGCAAGTATCACAAGTTTTTAAGGGCGAAGTCTACAGAGCTCACCTGAAAATATAGGAGCAGATTTGCTGAAGGCATTGTACCTCCAGTGAAGAAGTATCTAGTAATCCAATCATCATCATTTACGTCCTACTCACGAAAGCAAGTCCTTACCGTCATACATACGAGTTTAGTATCCAAACTAACTCTATAACGTTAGACTAATTGCTGCTTAATTTCATACAAATAAAACCAAAGTACCTCATAGTGGTATGCAAATGCTTTGTGGCAGAAATGGTGAACAAAGAGAAGGCTGTCCGGGTTCATCCAATTGGATATCTTCTTCAGAAGATCCTTGTAGTTCTTCATATGCTGTGTCACAGGGAAAAGCTATTTCGTGAAGCATTTCTCAACAATGAGCGACTTGTCTATGGTAGGGCTTTAACATGAACTGACCTCAAACATTTCAATAGAAAATATACGATCATAGGTTGCTTCCATTTCGAATGTGCTAATATCCGCAACAATGATCTCCACATTTTGCAGCTGAAGCTCTCTACAGAAAACAGATAAGGACCAGTTAAGCATATTGCAAGAGATTGTAGTTTGCCTACTAACCATAATTAACAATTGCCATATAAGCCACCGTAGTTTGACGAAGAGAGTTGCATACCTACACCGCTGATCAATATCTGCCTTCTGAGTTGTCGAATTGCAAATCCCCGTAACCTTGCACTTTCGATACTTCTGAGCAATGTATAAAGCCAGAGACCCCCAGCCACATCCCACATCAAGAACAGAGTAACCATCTTTTAACTGTGACCTCTCACAGTAAAGCTCCAACATTGCCACTTCAGCGTCCTCTAGAGTCCTTGACTTATCAGTGAAGTAACAACAACTACACAAATCCATACAGCTTTATACTGTAAGTGTACAATCTAACAATCAAGCATCATAAAACCCTTAATTGTAAAACTGAAGATCCGAGTTACTGCTATCCAAATAATACCTTTCGGATTGAATCGAAGAGAGGAGTTACCTGTAGTTGAGATTCTTTCCAAGGACCAGCTTGAAGAAGGAAGTCGGTAGCTCATAATGTTGAGCCTTAGGCTCCTCAGTCTTGATGGCTATGGGCATCTCTCTTAAAGCTGCAAAACAGAATTAGAATAGTTCTGACCTAAAATTCTAGCAGCCAAATGATTTAAAGGTCGATATATTACAGTGTACGAATTGAAGGAGGTCGGCCAGCTGGAGTTCGGCAGTGGCCTTGTAACTGGAGCGAAGCCGGCCGGCCAAGAGCACGCGAGTGAGCCTCCGTATCACAGCGTCGGGCAGCAAATTCCGCTCCAGTGATGCAAGCATCAGCCTCACCGTGGCATCGTACGGCACCTTCATTAGCCCATCCATCGTGTTCTCTACCCCGTCTCCGGCGACACGAAACGTCAATAATTTCAATTGCTTAGACGGTATGAGTTTTTGCGGCTGGGCTTTCCCGATAGGGTAACGAATCCATAAAAAATTCAGGAGATCCAGCAATTTTCTAATATACCTCGACGCCTAATCCATTGAGGTCCATGGCTTTAACCCGTCTCCTCCTTTGCCTTATCCATATAGAAATTCGGAGTTGCTCGTGAAAAGTGTAACTTCTGACGTTATTGTACTGAACCGTCGCTCAGGAAAAGAAAAGAGAAATGGGCTTATCTTGTTACATATATATATATATATATTACCTTTTTACTTCAGTGACAAAAAATGGCTTCTTCCAGCTTCTAGGCAAGCTGGGTAATAATTTTATCTGCTGATGAAGGAAATAAAAAAATAATTTATGGATAAAAAGTGATAGAAAAATGAATTTGCTTAGATTATCATTAAATCTCTTGGCAATAGGCTTAATTCTCGTTAATCCCACACTTACAATGACTCATGCAGTTATCTTGAAAATTAAAATTTTGATGTACTCTTATAGATAACAGGATATATTGTTATGCCAAAATCAAGAAGCAGGATATAATAAATGCTGACACTGTAAAATATTTATCGATTATTTTAGAATAATAATTGGAACATAAATAGATCTAAGTCATAGAATATTTTAGGAATTCTATAGAATCTTGACCCATCAAACACCAACAATACAGTTTTAACTTTCTTCGTACTTAATATAACAAAACAAAAAACTTTTAATATAACAACACTAAATTAATTGGATCCATTACCTCTAAGTAAGTTCAAATGAAATAAACTAAAAAATAAGGGAATTTAAACTTAAAGACTAAATGTATAAGTAAGTAACTATATATTTTGTCACAAAATTATCACATTTAAAATATATTAAAGATAACATATTTGAATAATCACAATATTAAATATCATATCGCCTCTCAAACTGATTAATCTTTTTTTATTTTAAGTGATTAGCATGATCATTTGACTCTTTTAGAATGTAAAATAATAACCAATAATTATCTTAAAAGTACGCTAATCATCATTTTAGTTATCCTATTTTTTCTTAAATCAAAACTTATACGAGTCACCTTGACATATATAATGGCAAATGAATAAGTGGAATTTGTGAAAACATAGCCAATCCAACCCAAAACAATATCTATTCTCAAACCTTAGTAATTTATTGTCTTCAATCGTACACAAGTATTGTACAAACCATGTCCATATCACAGCCCTTGACAGAAAACCATTAGCATGGAAAGCATAACTTGTAGCACTGCGTGTAAGATGTCCCGTCCAACATGCAGCAGCACTATACTTCGAGAACTAAGAAGAGCTTTGGTGGTTATGGACGCCTTCATATGTTGTGATCACATACCTTGGATCTTCTCCATCTCTCTCGACTCTTTTCTTGACAGGGCATCCCTCGACGGAACATCTGTAGTAGTTCCTGTAATCAAAGAAATTATGGTCATTTTAGTGTACATTCACAATCTATGTTTAACAACTTCTTTTAGACTCCAATATAGTTGTTAAAGATAGAGTCATATTTAACCTCAAATTATCAAAGATAAAGTTATACGCAACCTAAATCATTAATAAATATAGATCAAGACTGTATCATCAAGTAAAAACTTGAGCTTGTAACCAGAAATGGTGAAAGATTTTCCTAGCCTTTTGTTCGAGACTACCTTAATTTTAATGCTGTAGTGGTTACCTGGGATTTGGGCTGTTCTTGACCATCTTCTTCCCATATTTCCTCCACTTGAACCCATCGTCCAGTACTTCAATCTCTGATATTGTTTTAAACGCAACTCGCACTCTGGCTTCTCTTCTCTCGCTGCCACCTTCAGGATCTCCCACTGCAACAACCGAAGAATTAGACATTGATGCTATACACACTCAAGATGATATTGTTTAGTTTTGTACCATGCAGACCTTGGAGGTGCTAATTAGTGTCAAGTCGGTATCATATTTTGAAAAGAATGGTGTAAAATGGTCATGTTGTATAAATTTTAGTAGAAAATTTTCTTTATAAGATACAATTTCTTCCTTATAATTTCATTTTAAGAAGAAAACTTTCAAATATATTTATATTCATGAAAGAAAGAAAAATTGATGTTCGCACTGCAAAATTGCTTATCAAGGACCGGAGTTCTACATATACTGCAGAAAATGAAATGCTTATCAAATAATTCGCTTACTTGTACTAGAGCCTTCGACGTGGCTGCCACTCCTTCCTGACTCATCCTCTTCATTCGCTTGGTAAACCAGATTCTGCATATACCCAGAAACATTAGTCGCTGCTGGATCATCCTCCACCCAGTCCTCGCCGGGCCACTCGTCAAACCTCAGGAACTCTGAAAGCTCAAAATCGGACTGGCCGGCACGCTCTCTCTCGGGGAAACCTCTCGGTGTCGGATTGTTATCAGCCATTTTCAGCGTCAAAAAGGCCGAAAGCTTTTGATGTCCCGTTTAGATCAAACTGAACGTCCACGGCGCAGATATAAAAACCTTCATGGTTCGCAAGGCGGCTTCATCGCGACCTTCCTACCAAAAACCCGGAAGCTTCAAAGCTAGTGCTTAGTAGAAGTGCGGCATAGCCAAAACAAAACCCATAGCGGTAAAAAGGGGGGCGACACGGGGGTGGGGCATAGCAGGGATGACTTGGGGTAGACTTTGTAGTCTGAAGGGCACAACCTAATCTCGTGCGTAGACGAACCCCTTCACGACGGAGAAGAATACAAGTCAAATGTGACAGTGACTGGAGCTCCGATCGGCTGCTTCGTTCCCCGGCATACTTATACACGAAATCGACTCGACAAACTTGGCGTCCCGTAGAAACTGTCCACACTCCTAAGGTCACCAGCATGATCTTGAAATATTCTCGCGTTCCCACCTCTCACTTGTTTCGATGAAGCTACACCACGTGTACGTCTATTTGCTTCTTGTCTATTGGCGACCAATATGGTTTCTAAAAGCTCACCCCCATACATCCGTTTGCTCCTGACGTTGACTTGGACGTGAAAAGGCATTTATTTCTACGGAATGACAAAAGGACCAAAATTCTTAGGTAAGATTATGCGGTGTCCTATGTTTATATATTCGAACCCTTAGATGTTTCTGGTTCAAATCAACGTAAGCTTCTGATGTATTTAATTGAAACTCATAACTTTGATGTTTTGGAATTTGGAGGGTGTCCTCTACTATTTTCTTTTCCTATATCATTTTACATTTTTAAAATTTTTTTTTTTCTGTATGGGTCTTCTACTTGAGTACAAATTTATAACTAGGAGCAAAAGTTAAATGAGAGATAAGGAATGGCGAGACCCGTCGAACTCGCCAAGTCAATGTCAAATGGCAAATGGGACAGCTCTTGTCTTAACTCCGAAGTTTTAAGGAAACTTCTTTGGTTGCTTGTTCCTATAGATGATTTTGAAACCAAATGGGCCCTAGCTGACAATCAATTCATCTTTGAAATGTTAAGCCTATTTTAAGAGTTCTAGAAATGATAATTTATTAAACAAAGTATCATGCGGAACTCTTTAAGAGTATAGCACGGGTGCAATAACCAAAATAACATCATGCTAATTCGACTTTTCTATCCTAAGAGATCATCGCCACATGTCAAACAAGGTGAGATCATAATATTCCTATTTAGTGTGCGTCATGTCGTGTCCAGGCATCTGTCAAAATCGATTAAGATTCCAACCCCCTAAACCATTTTCTTCGAAGCCTCGTACGAGGGGAAGTGAAGGAATTTTCTAGATAATTTCTTCAGTCTAAGCTTGATTGAAGGCGGCTTCAGGGCCTGCAATTCAGCAGAGGCATTATCTCCTACAACACAGGTTCTCTTTCGATGGCCATCGTCTAGATTCCTGTTTCAGCTGATTATTTGGAATAATCGCTCGTGTATGAACATAAGAGGCATATCTTCTTCTTCTTCTTCTTTTTTTTTTTTTTAAAAAAAGTTCTCAATATAGGAAAAATATATATGAGTAAAAAAATACTACAGTTTAATTTATTAACAATGTAATATACACATCTCAATTTTGATATAGAAAATATGAAAAAATATATCTCATTGTAAATGGTATTGAATTGTCTTACATTGTTAACTCATAATTTTAAAGTTAGAGCTTAGGCCTTCTAACATGATGTTAAAACTTTATTTTTTTTAACATCCTATAAGTCTACTATTTGACATTATTGATGGCTAATATTTATCTATCATAATAAGAGAATGTATTGATTTTGTGAATTATCTCATATTGTCAATATATATACCTTGAGTTATTTATCTTATTGTAAATAATATTAAATTTTCTTACATTATAAACAATATTAAATTGTCTTATATATACATTTTTAGATTAGACCTTAGGCTTTCTAACATGATATTAAAACTTCATTTTTTTAACAACCTTGTAAGTCTACTATTTGACATTATTGATGGCTAATTTTCATCTATCACAATAAGAAAATGTATTAATTTTGTGAATTATCTAACATTTTCAAGATATATATCTTGAGTTATTTAAATAAGAAAAATTTCATTTGATTCTTTGACTAGTTTTTAAGTTGGGTTTTAAGCTTTCTAATATTTATAAAAATACAGATCATTGTATTTTGAACTCTAATATTATTATAAACGAAAATCCAAAACCCTTTTTAAAATTAACTAGCAAGTTAAAGAACATACAATCTCATTTTATTAATATATTTTTAAAAGATTCGAAGATTTTGGGAATAATACCGGCGCGAACAAATCCGACGTAACAAAAAAGAGGTTGAATTTAGTCCCTTCCTAAAGCGATGACAACAACAAAGAAACTGTCGTAAAAGAAAGAGAGTCCCGTGTTATACTTCATCGTGATCACGTGTTGTGTTGTGTTTTGGGTTTTTTTTTTTCTTTCTTTTTTGGTGTTGTGTGTCTAGGGCAGTGTAATGACAACGTCGTCGTTTATACTGCAATAAACCCCCAACTCACTGAATCTCCCCCCTTTTCGAGTATGGCGGTGGCGCGCGGCAAGAAGGCGAAGGTTATAACCGCAGCACCGAGAGCAGCAGAGAAACCGGTGACCAAGCGGCTGAGCAACGCTGAGCGGTCGGCTTACTTCTGTAGGAGAGAGGCAGCCAGGGTGTTACGCACAGTTCTCGAGGGCGACGCTCGGCGCCGAGCGGTCGGCTCCATCAAATCGCTCGTTTATCGACCTTCTATCAGGAACAAGAAGGGCACGTTTGCTCTGGTCTGTCAAACACTCAAGCGTAAGTTTGCCGCGAACCAAACCCTCTGACATCGCTTCACTGGTAAATTAGTTCAACTTGACGTGTACAATCTGGTTTTGTTTTCAGACCTTCCCATTATCAAGGATATCCTGAAGGCTACTGGTATAGTGAAAGGAAAATGGAAGGTATGAAAAGATCATATTCTTTTCCATGTGGTTTTTATAAGTAAGTTCATCATTGAGTGACTCTAAAAATCTACTGACGCATTTGCTGTAGAGGCAAGAGGAGTTGATTCACGTAATCGTATACGACATTCTTTTTGGCCAGGTAATTTCCGGTGTTACCCTCTTTCTATGGTTTCTTACGAAGAGTGCATGGTGATATCTGATATTTGTGACTCTGCTTGGTTTGAGTACGTGTGATGATTCTTGGCATGGGCTTTAATTTCCAGGCAATTTCTTTAGCTGGGGATGCCGAAATGTTCCTGATTGGCCGGAAGGACGCTCTGCAGTTGGCTTTGGCGCAGCTTTTAGCTAGGAAAAAAGTGAAGACGGCTGAAGAGTTGGTCGATCTTCATCGAATACCTGGTGTGTGCGCCCCTTGTGCTCCTCTTAATTTTGATTTCATGCCTGAAATTTAATCCTGCTTTCTTGAGTCGTATAGCTTCAGGTTATAGAGAGGGAAATTGTTTGGCTTCACTCATTGGTTACGTTCTTTTCCCCTTTACGAAATGGAGACTAAGGCGTTGCCTTATAAGCTGATCATTGAAGACACTCCTTTTTTGAAACAAAATATCTGCTTAGGTTTCTGAGGCATACAATTTGTGTGGTGGGAAGTATGATTTTTGTGGGACAAACGGGTGGGGAATGGGGGTAGTTGGGGATTTTGGTCATTGGGGGCTGCTGGGGAAGTGTGGCGGTGGTGGAAGTTTCTGGAGTTAATGGAGAGGAACAGAAAATGGTCTCTGCTTCCATTATCTGCTTTTAGCCCTCGTTTACGCTGATCAGAGACATACGCCTAATTTTTCTTTGACCAGGGACGTATGCTTAGTTTTCTTTGACCAGGCTTAGTTTTATTTGACCAGGGACATAAATGCCTTGGTATTCCTTGACCAGGGACATAAATGCCTTGGTATTCCTTGACCAGGGATATCTCCTTTGTTTTCCTTGACCGGGGATATCTGCCTTAGTTTTCCTTGACCGGGGACATGTGCCTTAGTTTTCTTTGACCAGACATAAGCCTTGGTTGTCCTTGACCAGGGGCATGTGCCTTACATTTCGTTGTCCAGGGAAATCTTTTTCATTTTCAGGTTGTACTAAACACTAGAAAACAGTGTTGATCAATTACCTAGATATATTGATTTTAGGCATGGAGACTCTATATTAGTTATTGCCTTGCTTGTATTAACCAATGTCTGAACCCGGTTTCTAATTTATGATGCAGAAGTTTCAAAACCTCGTTATGTTCGTGTAAATGCTCTGAAAATGGATGTTGATTCTGCCTTGCTTGAGTTAGGGCGAGAAAACGTGGTAATGCAGCAATCTTTTTGAACATCCGTTGAGTTTAATTGTAAATTTTGTGAACTGTATATAAGTGAAGAAGAAGATTACAGGATACTTTCAGCTGAACTAATGAAGATGACTTGTTTATTGTTATTTATTCGATGCCATAGTACTTGGAGGAAGTTTCATAAATTCCATTAGTTTTGGCCTTTCAAAATGTTTTCTTAATCTCATAGCATTTGGCACAGTACTAGAGAGGACCGCAAAGAGAATAAATTTTCAACTGTTTGATATAAAAATGTGGAGGAAAAAAAAGAAAGAGAAGATTTAGAGACCACAAATCAAAATTTTCTAGTTGGGCCTACCAAATTTCTCCCTGTGATGAAATTTGGGAGGAATTTAGGTTCGTGGAGGAAAGGCACAAATTTTTTATTTCATATTTTCTTGTTGAAATTGAGTGAGGATGTAAACTTTGTTGCCAATTTTGGCATGGTTCCTTTCTCCTGAGTTGATTGGTTTCTTTCTCTTTTACGTGTATTTGTGTTGAATAGGTTCAAAAGGATGACTTAGTTCCAGATTTATTGATACTCCCACCGGGTGCTGACTTACATAACCATCCTTTAGTCATGAATGGAAGCATTTTCATGCAAGTAAGAGTAATTTTTTTGCTTTTGAAAAATTACCACGACTTGTCAGTGGTGATTGTTTGACATTACTATTAGTTTTGTTTGACTGATATTTATGATCTTCATTTTACATAGGGAAAGGCAAGTTCTATGGTGGCAGCAGCCCTTGACCCTAAACCTGGATGGGAGGTGAGTGTTGCTTGTCTCATTTCTATTGGTAATTGGGTTTGAGGAAAACAGTTTAGTTACTCATATTTCTCACGGTCCCTGGTTTAATATTTTTATCTCATCCATTGTGGACAGTTTATCATCTAGAGTGGATTGGTCAACCTATTTAGGCACATAATTTCTAACGTTGCTTACCTTGTAAATGAGAGGAATTTTATCATCTAGAGCGGATTGGTATAAATCTATCTTTCTTCAGTATAGTCATTGGGTAGAGGCAATTTATTTGGGATTCTCAATCATGATTATATGTACATATAGTTTATCTGAATTTTATTTCTTTGTTTATTTTTTTTTTTCCCCCTTATTGTCGTTTTTTGATTTGCAATGCATTCTTGACATGTGAAAGATTGCATGAGTTGAAAATTTAATAAGGGGGAAGATGCCTGTGAAAAACAGAAAATTAATAGCTTATGTAGCAAAAAAGGGGAAGTTTCATTAAGGGCATGTATCCATAACTTGCCTTTGCTTAAGCAATGTGATTGAGATTAATAAGATTTCTTCTTGATTGTTATGTTATGGTTGGGTGATGTTCAGTTTATATTTTTCTGTTTGAAGGTTCTTGATGCATGCTCAGCCCCAGGAAACAAAACCGTCCACCTTGCTGCTCTTATGAGAGGAAAGGGGAAGATTATAGCTTGCGAACTGAACAAGGAAAGGCTTATACGTTTAAAAGAGACTATCAGCCTTTCTGGTGCCTCTAGTATCCTTGATATAATCTCTCTGATCTTTTAAATGCCATCCTCTTTGTTTTACTAATACTACGTATTGGAGACATCTTTCATTTTCATGATTGTTTAATGATCTCTATCTATTCTTATGTCTGTTCTTGATCTGTGCTATTCATGTTTATTATACCATTCTATATTGCTTGTATGTTTCCTGGGTTGTTTCTGATCCATTCACACCTGTCACTGCTTACTGTTCGTCATGGCATGGTAATCTAAGCTTAACCAGGATTTCAGACATTAAAGTTCTGCATGGAGATTTCTTAAAAGTTAATCCAAAAGATCCGCCATTCTCTAAGGTAAAGCATGATCTGCTCTCTTACATTGTCTTTGTGTTCTACATTGCCTATTGGCAATATGAATTATTGATCATCACCTTATGTCATTTGAATTGTCCTTTCATATAGACTTTTAGACATAGTCTTTGAATATAACACAAACTGGAGACTAGATTGGATTCCAGCCTTCTCTCTTTTGGAACTCCCTCCAAGCCCCTTTACTGATCTACCTGATTATCATTACATTCTGTGTATGATTTACACTTACAAGCTTATGAAACAGTGCAGGTCTGTGCTATTCTGTTAGATCCTTCATGTTCTGGTTCTGGGACAGCTTCTTCGAGATTGGACCATCTGCTCCCATCTTGTGCAAGAGGTAACTTTTTAGCTTCTCTCTGACTTTCTATTTTTGTTGTTTCAATTTTTTTTTTTAAATTGTTATTAGGTGAGGAGATTCTATTGCTAAATATTATCTTTTATACTTTATCAGGTGGTAATCATCTTTTATATTTTATCTGGTGGTTATCATAATAAGCATTTGAAGTTAATTTAATAGTTGAGACTTGGAAGGGTTAAACTTGGAAGCTTGAACCGAGTAATTGAATCTGCTGTTGCTTTCTTGTGGTCTAAGATAAAAGGCCTAGTATCTTTTGGATCTTAATCTGCCTGATTCTACAAACTTCTTTTGACTTTGTTGCCTAATCTCCTCGGCCCTTTCTGTGAGCGGACCACTCTGGATTACTTCTCTGGTGAGGTTTGCAAAATGAGGCCCCATCCACAAAGTGTAGGCCTTATTGTCTACCTCACTCTTTACTGATGTGTCGCTGCCCCCATGTTATTATATCCATCATGCGTCCATACGATGTCTGATACAGGATCATCTTTGGATAATCATATCTATCAAACATGTCAATGAAGATGAACTATCGAAGCAAGTAGGTAAAAGACAAAAACACTCTCATTTCATTTATTTGCATTTTGTTGTTCAATGTGTTTGAGCATACCTCACATTATTTTCCTTTCTATGATATCTGATTTTGAAGTGTTCCTCTATATGTAATGGTTTTCTTAGGGATAAAGAGAGTTCTTTCTATTTCAGGCTTCTTGCTTGAAGTTTCACAATTACAAGAGGGACAGCAACTTCATATTGGTTGCTTAGTTGTTAAAAACCATGAAGTTCACTGCTGTGCTATCATTCAAATCATAATCATATTCCCTTTTGTTTTGACTTTCATAGGGCGTGCTACTGATTTTGTGGACGCTGAAAGATTGAACAAGCTTGCCGCTTTCCAAAGAAAAGCTCTCACTCATGCATTATCTTGTAAGTCTTTTCTCTGTACATAGAGGTGTCACCTTTACTCTCTTTTTGCCTCCAGAAGTCGGTCACTGGATCAGACTACAATTGATCCCAACATCTTCTTAAGGATTTATCAGCCTCAAAAATTATCTTGAACTCAGTAAGAACATTTAGTTGTTGAGGTCTGCATAATGAAGTTCTGTTTGCCAGAAACCTTAGTTATAAAATCTAAGAATTCATTTATTCTCCAACTCACCCCTCGTACAACTAGGACAGCTGAACTAATCAAACCGGCTTGTTCCTAGGATTGAACCGGCAAATGGACCGGACAATCTAACAACTATTATAATTTTTTTCTGTTCTGATTTATCCAAAAATTTCAGCGGATAAATCTTTTTTTATTTATTATTTATTTTTGAAATCTCCAAATAAGGTTAAAAATATCTAATGCTCGAGTCATTGACCATACCAGTTAGATTATAATAAAACTTCTCTTATTTACTCGAATGTGGCCGATGCTTTCTTATTCAATCAACTGACGAGGCAACTTTTGTTACCGGGGGGCATAAACAAAGTACTAGTATTGAGTTTAGGTGATCGAAATCTTGTGAATCTGCAAATCTTGAAACACTGGGGTAATAGGCCGTCAATGCGCCATTTGACCCTGTTCTATAGCATTTCATATGTTTCTTTTAGCAGTAAATATATGCAATATATGAAGATGGCTACTCTCTGTTGGGCAGTTCCTGCGGTTGAGAAAGTGGTTTATAGCACATGTTCCATCCATCAAATTGAAAACGAAGATGTTATCAATTCTGTTCTTCCTGTTGCTGCCTCGTATGGTTTTCAACTCGCAACTCCCTTTCCTGGCTGGCCGCGCCGGGGTCTCCCAGTTTTTGAAGGCGGTAAGCGCCACGCTTTATTAAAACTATCTGATCACCTAGATATCAACTTGTGGTCCCTGGGAGGAACTTCTGGAGCTTCAAGAAAGCGAAATCTGATGATTTTTTTATTTTAAATTTTTTATTTTTGGAATCTAGTACTGCAATACATCTTAAGATTGTTTGTTTCTCTGGTGCAGCCCATCATTTACTGCGGACCGATCCTGTCGAGGATGGAGAAGGCTTCTTCATTGCTTTGTTTACCAAGAACACTGATTACGCCTCAGAGATACAAGCGACCTCCAAAGTCACTTCCAGAGCTCTTGCCAATCAACGCCACAATAACCCATTACCAAGTGTAAAGTCAAAATTCGCAATATCCTTTATTCGTCCTAATTTGTTCCAGATGTGGTTGCATGCAAAACAGAGTAGGCGGCCAAAAAGAAAGGTGGATTCGAATGGGGCAGGGGTCCACTGATTCCTTTCAGGATTTGAAGATAAACTCCCATTCTAATTTAATCATTATTTTCAAAGAACGCGATTTTGACTTCCTCGTTCTGGTGTATTGCTCAATTGCAAACTAAATCTTTATGCCTGTTGGTTGTCTTTCCAGATTGTCACGGTTAGCAGAACTCAGCAATCCATTCCCTCAGACATCGCTAACTCGCGGCGCACTGTCGCCACCCAGATTACAGAACCCTATCTAAATTCTATCTCAATCAAAGGAGGAATGATTGCCATCCGTCTTATCCTGTTCAACATTGCTAAGAGGAAACGGGGAAGATATTATTTTCTCACATAATAGCATAACATGCATCACAGATAAAAGCATTCCTAATAAAGAAGCACACGGAAAAACATTACAAAACCTACGAGAAGCCGTACAAGACACCCAGAAAATCACCATAACAAGATACCTTCACCACAATCCGAAAGACTTATTATTGAACTGGGAAACATCATGGTCGTAGTAAACCGAACAGGTCCCTTCATCAAGCGATCTTGACCTCGATGGTCTTAGCCTTCTTGGGCTCGGGAGGAGGCAGCTTCTGCACAGTCACAGTCAGCACACCGTCCTGGCACACTGCCGAGATGGCGTCCGTGTTGGCATTCTCAGGCAGCACAAACTTCCTCATGAACTTGCCGACTCGCCTCTCCATCCTCACGTACTTGGCTCCCGCTTTCTCCTCCTCCCTCTTCCTCTCGCCACTTATCAGGAGTGTGTTTTCATCTTCCACCTGGACCTTGATGTCCCCGGACTTGAGCCCCGGCATGTCGATGACGAAGACGTAGGAGTCTGGGTACTCCTTCACGTCAGCCGGAGTGGCCGCCATGGCCTTCGCATCGCGCACGTATGACCTACTCGGGGCGTTGAAGGACTTGTCATGCTCGTCCGTCAGATCCATCATCTGCTGCAAGGTCGCGAACAGCGGAGAATCCTGATTCATGACTCTGAAATCCATTCTTCTCTTCTTGCCCGCAAGAATTTTTGCTTCCCAGAGACGAAGTGTACAACGCTTGTGAGTTTTCTAAGGCGCTACTCTGCTGCAAGGGGGCGGAGGCTTTGGGAATTTAAAGGAGTGAGGGAGAGAAAGAATGTTCTAGAGGGATACGGGAGAAAATGGGACGTTCTAGCAGTTTCGTGGACGTGGTTCTTTACAGGTGTCCAGAATGTTGTCGAAGGTTGCAAGAACAAGTCATTATTGCGCGAATGCTATTCTAGAAGAACTAGTCGTCCCACTCCCGCCCTGCCCCTTTTCACATTTTCTATATCCCTGTTATATAGTTACCTTTAAAAGTATACGGGACTACTATTCTTAGTTAATTAACCGCATCGTCGCTGAAACAGAGTTCGACCGTCTATTTTAAGATTTTTTAATTCCGAATCGTTGATAGGGATTAGATATTGAATAATAAGGACCCACTTTCCTTGTTAATGCAATATCGGTTGGGCCGGTGGAGCCCATGTAGTTAACATTGACGTGGGCTGGGCTGGCGTGAGATGGAAGAAAATTAACAAGCACTGGTTTTCCCTAGAAAACTTTTGTAGTTCATTAATACATCAAGTTGACACTTCGATAGATACGGAGAGGTGCAGATCCTCCCTCCGAACAGACACAAGCAAAAGGCGACGACAGGACCATTAGAGTAGCTTCAAAACAAAGAGAGGGATACTCCCGCTTTCGACAACACACAAAAGACACGTACAAACACAAGGGACAACCACCCAGGAACACCAACAATGGCAGTTCCTTCTTGCCACGGTACATGATCCGTTTAGCCAATTTGGACCTCGACGGTCTTGGGCTTCTTCGGCTCTGGGGGCGGCTTCTTCCGGATTGTCACCGTCAACACGCCATCTTGATACACCGCTGATATCTTCTCGTGATCGGCATTCTCTGGCAACGTAAACCTCTTCAAGTACTTGCCGAGCCTCCTCTCCATTCTCACGTACCTGACGCCTTGATCCTTCTCTTTTTCCCTCCTTCTCTCACCACTCACAATCAGCACGTTATCCTCCTCCACTTGGACCTTTACTTGGTCCGGCTTCAGCCCTGGCATATCAATGACGAAAACAAAAGATTCCGGGTATTCCTTCACGTCTGCAGGCGTGGCGGCCATGGCCTTGGCATCACGGACATAGGCCCGGCTTGGGGCGTGGTGGGATGACTTGTCTGTCTCGTCGCTCACGTCCAGGAGCTCGTGGATGGTGTCCACGACGGAGGGATCGAAACCCATGAGCCTTAGGTCCATTTTCTTCAATTTCTTACTGTGCGAAACAAAGTTTGATGACTAAATACTCTGGCTACAATCTCTAAATCGCTTTCTACTGACTACTGAATTGTGAGCAGCGGTTTGGTTTATATAGCGGTGAGGAGATGTGGAAACAATAAGGCGTTCCCAGAGAAAGAAAAGAATAGCCGCACCAAATGCACTCGGTGATGCTTGTCTTAACGCCTGCTACGTGTTTGTCCACGAGGAGGTTCAGGTTCCACCTGGCTCTGTTTTCTCGTAGTTTATCAATCTACAGCCACGGACGTGGCAATCCCAGGATATCGTTTGTGAGTAGGGAAGATCGCGTACATGTTTCGTAGAATCATTATTTTTGTTTTCCTTGTCTCCGACGCTCTGAATTTATTAATTGACTTAATGGATAAAGGGTATGCATCAAAGCTAGGGAAAAGAAAGCACAAGAACAATCTTTCTTTTATTCCACTGATGACATACATTATTAGCACAACATCTTGCACGTGTATCTGAGATTATGTTTGGCTCTATTTATTTCATATTCCCTCTTAACAAAGTGGTTGTTCTAAACATTCACCCTCCATTTTAGTGGGCGTTTAGTTCTTGAAATAATTTTGTTTGTTGGAACCAAGACAAGAAAAAACTCATAGAGGAGAATCATAAGTTCATGGGTACGTGGGGATTTGATTCCTCTCCGACAATAAATAGTCAATTAAAGAACATCTTGCTGTGGTAGGTTCAAAAATATCATGTCTTAATTTAGTGACTTTGGATGACAAATGACTGAATTTTGGACAATACAAAGGTTTCTTAAGTAATTAACGTTCTGTGCAAGATACATGATAAAGTGGACAATACGCGTGAATAAATAGGAGTTTAATATATAGATACATGATAACCACAAGAATAAAAGGTGAAGAAGCATGCAACGGGCTTGAAACTCATGCTTTAGATACCTTATTACGTCAAGCTTAACTATGGAACTAGGCAGTCAAACACTTGTGTGGCTTTTTTAACCAACCATCCTCTCTCTTCTTCTCGGAGACAAGCAATTCACAAGCTTTCTTGCCAGGTTTACTATGATGCGAATTGTGTGTCCCAACAGAAGAAAAGCCATCACACCGCCCCATACTAGCATTCCTATAATAGCTGAATTAGAGGCGGCTGCACTGCACTTGCTTGGTGTGACAAGTTTCATCGAAACAGCATAAGTTACGGCCATCGAACCGATTGCCACCCACATGATCCCCGTCAAAATCCACATGAAAAACCTAAACTTGAAAGGTAAACCAGTTACGCGCAGCAAGATAATGCTCAGTGATGCTATGAAACCTATTGTAGTAGAATAGAGGTATATGGTGAAATAAATTTGCGGATATTTGTCATTAGTACACATTATCGATGTCCCTGCATCATGTGGTGTTGTGGTATTGGCGCCCGTTGAACCTCCGTTTGAGTCCTCTTGCCAAACACCACCAGGAGGGTTAACTCCAGCTTGGAAAGCCATTGTCGCAATCAGGGATGCCACAACCATCAGTGCTTCTTGCTTACGTGTAAACCAATCCTCACGCTTGGTATACTTATCCAAATGATTTTGGGGGTTTGGAGGATCAGTACGGTGATATACAGGAAGAGGCACATGCCTGAAGGTTGAAGCTCGAGTTCTATTAGCAACTGAAGGAACGTTTGAGGTTCTTGAGGCTCCTGCGCCTCGAAGAGACTCCGAAATGTCCCAATCTTTAATATGTCTACGACTTCGTGCCAGTAGGTCCAACGCCGTGAATCCACACACGTTTTTAGCATTTATCTCTACTCTTGTATTGTTAATAAGGAAGTTTATAGTCTGCATGACACAAAAGATTGTGCGGGATTAAGGAGGGAAAACAAGAAGTAATGAAATCTATTTGTTATTTTGCACTACTTTTTTTTTTTTTCTTAGAGCAAAATTATAAAAGCTAAACGTAGATGCATGATGAATCGAAATTTCGGAACTCTGTCCAGGAGTTTCCCTAGTAAAGATGCTACGAAAAGGAAAATAAATTTATTTTCTTGAAACTATTTTCAAGGAATTCGAAAAAATTTGAATTTGAAAAAGAAGCATCTCTTATTTCTAAGAGTTAAAAAATAGTAGATTCATCCGATGCCCTATACATATCAAAAAATGTTTACACAAAATTAACGGCTATTTGTCTTTAAATAGTAAACTCATCAAATAGTAGATTCCGGCTAAGCTGCCTTTAGATATTAAGTTCATCCAGACTATCTATATTCTTATAATTGGTTCTAAGTTTCTGAAATGCTATGAATTCTACTTGACCATCTAAATCTTGAACAACGGGGAGGAAGATCCCCGTCATTATGGTCTGGATGGATCCATACTGGGGACCTACGTTTATCCAAAAAGCAATGAAAAGGATTGTCACGGTGAATCGTAAGCTTATTTGTCTCTACTTCTTTATGTTAATATGACCCATACCTCAATTTGTTTCTCGGCAACAGCGAGGTGCAGGACAGTGAAGCCATCGTCATCTTTAGCATTCACAAGTTCTTCGTCCAAGCTCTCCACCAATATTGTCAGGGCCTCCAACTGATTGTATTTTACGCATAGATGCAATATGGTCTCATTCCGATGCACCGTGATCTGTGCCGCACGAGGTCTAGCTTGAACCAGCTCTTTCAAGACATCGACTTGGCCTTTTATGGCAGCAAGGTGGAGAGGGTTTCTTCCATCTTGGTCACAGACAAAGCACATGTCTGGGTTGACCCATAACAACTTCTTTACAATTTCAACATACCCCTTCGCTGATGCCAAGTGAAGAGGTGATAATCTCTGAGAATCTAATTCTTTTGAAAGTTCAGGCTTTCTATCCAATAACTTCTCCACAAATTCGGAGTGGCCGAGCATCGCTGCTACATGCAATGGAGTCTCGCCGAGGCAATTCACGATGACTCTATCAAGGATCAAGCGGTCTTGCTGAAGCAACTCCGTTAACGCGGTAACATTCCCTTCTAGTGCTGCCTCATAAAGGATAGCTTGCATACCATCCATCTTGTGCGAAATGTGTGCGTGTGAAAGAGCAGGCAAGCGAGTGGCTAGATCAAGGGTGGCCAACTTAGTCCACGACTACTGTTGCCTCTTCGATTTGAATAAATTGTAGTAGGGCTAAGGTTCATAGAAAAGCTGGGTTCATTTGGCATGTTCGTTTAAGTAAAACAGCTTAATGTTATAGCTATATATTGTAACAAAAAGGAAAGGAACACAGAAAGTATGTTCTTACTAGCCCACAAGTAAATAACTTGACGTGCACGACTCCATACCATCCAAAGATTGACAAAGATAAGTAATAAACAAAGGTTGCGCTTCATTTCTACTCGAAGTTTTCTATATTTCAATGTGCTCGACTCTTACATATTTATAGACCCGATTACTTATATTGTAATACTATGCAAGAGATAAGTTTTTATTGTGAGCGATGGAGATAACGATGCTGTCCCTCCAATTATTTATTAAAGTCAAGCATCCACTTGTAGTAGGATAGAGATAGCTCCCAATCAGTGAGCTTCAACACCCATTTGTCTGAGGGTCAAAGCCCCTGTATGTTGATTGTAAACTTCCTTTATGACCAGGGCAGGATCATGGGCAGTGACAACGCCTCCACGATATTCAACTTCTGTAATCCGGTCACCGTCCTTATCACTCAGGTCAATGGTAGCGATACTTTGAGATTCCTCATCCAAGAGAGAGGAGGATGGCAATAGGTTCTGATTTGTTTGCTCTTTTATCCACGAAAGTTTCACTAAAAAACAGACAAACTACTCTAGAATTTAATGTTGTGGGGTAATAGTAGTAGAATTTTTTAACAGGATGCACATGCAGCCGGAAAAAAAAAAAAAAAAAACCTCCATGTCATTTTCAAAGTAAACGTACTCCCCTTTGCCACCAAACTACATGTGCTCCATGTGGATAAGGGACTAAATGGTGGGAAAAACTTGGTTCTTGCAATATAGTAAAAAAATTCAAGTAGTTTGAGAAAAATTATTTACAATAGTCAAAAAGTAACAAGAATTATTGTAATTATGGTGTCCCGAAGAGCCCCATAAGTCCATATGAACAAAATCAAGGACCATAATACTCAACGTTTGATATTTGTTAAAAAAATAAACCTACACTATTTTGTCAATGGACAAATAGGATAAGAGAAAAAGAAAAAAAAATTAAGATGCCATATATGTTTACCAAAAATAGAAAAATTCTTTTAATTTGTATGACTAAGACAGCGATGCAAAAAATTATGATTAGTATTAATAGTTTCTTTTATGAAAACTATTCACATGCAAACTACACAAAAGCAAATGAATAGACAACAAGATATGATTAATACAATGAGGCAAGTCAACAGTAGCGGATTGAAGAAAAATACACATATGGTGTTAAAAAATTTTATTCTATTCAAAAATCAATTCAATTGTAAACAGTTTTTTTTTTTTAATTTTGTAAAAATAAATCTTAAAATAAAACCTAAACAATTTGAGACACTTTTGTCACATAATTTTTAACATGTGGATTGCAAGCTTCCTACGGAGGTTTATAATCACTTTTGAAATCATATTGGGTTGTAAACTTTGTGTATGGGAGATGTAACCTCTTGAACTTACATTTGATATCATGTAAACTCTTCAAGCTTGAACTTGTAGTTATATAGTGAATATTTCTAGCAAGGCCATGCTCCTGAATGAACAATATTTCGTACCGTTGTTTATATCACCATTTGCATTGATAGGGAAAGTGAATATGAACTTCTGTGTCTGTTGTGATCAAATACTTTGTGGGTTTCCGCCAAATTGCTTCCGTGAAAGACATGCAATGGAGATTTTATTTGAACTTGTCCTCACACTGAAGGATATAATGTTGAGATCTTTCAGTGGGAGAAGCAACGCCAGTAGGACAAGCAAAATGGAAGCAACTTTGAGCCAACCACGGTGTTCCACACCACATCTTGACTTTTGCAAGACTAATATCGGCCTGGAAGCAACACATGGGTTTCAGAAAAGGCTTATTTGGGTCTAAGAAGTAGGCTGGTTATTGGACTTAAAATCGGCCTTCGCTGGTAATTCATAAGGTTGCTGCTCTGGGCTGGAAAAGATAAAAGGAAGGATCCAAGAGGCCATGCAAAACTAGTTATAGATTGATTTGCAGTTTAGTTTTATCTTATAGGATGGATAATCTTGTGAAGATTGAAAACAAAAAAAAAAGACGATAAAGGAAACAGACTCCTATTGTTGTTTCTTAAATCTTATTAAGGAAACCTTTTGACACTATTCAGCAAGAGGCAACCTTAAGCAGCTTGAAACCCAGCTCAGTCAAACCTTGTTTACGTTTTCTTGGCTGCAAAAATAAGCTCAACTGGTTTAATTTACAAGCCAAACCAGCTATTTCATGTAGTTCCTAACTTTTACCCTCTGTCGGATGCTCCTGTTCATTTTTGTTTATTTCTTTATTGCGGTCTGGGTTTCTAATCCTATTCTGTCAAACGAGAATCGTCCATACTATGTTAAAATAGAAAAGAAAGCAGACAGCAATTTAAATGGCCACATACAAAAACAGAAGGGGGAAGAAAAAGGGGAAAGTAAAAAAACTGCAAACTTCATATAGGGACTATAACTTCCACTTAGATACACAAACACAGGTTCTCAAGTACAAGCCAAGATCCAAGCACAATAACTTCCACTTAGACGCATAAACATAGGACTCGACATCTTCAACATCACCAACACAACCTTGCAAAAAGCAGGGGGGCCGCCTAATCCATTAGGCAACCTTGACCTCAATGGTCTTAGGCCTCTTCGGCTCCGGCGGTGGAAATTTCTGGACTGTCACAGTCAGCACCCCATTCTGATATACCGCTGATATCGCGTCCATGTTGGCATTTTCCGGCAGTGAAAACTTCCTCATAAACTTGCCGACCCTCCTCTCCATTCTCACGTACCTGATTCCTTCTTTCTCCTTGTCTCGCTTCCGCTCGCCGCTCACCACCAGCACGTTCTCGTTCTCTACCTGGACCTTAATCTCGCTGGCTTCGATCCCTGGCATGTCGACGACAAACATATAGGAGTTTGGACACTCGATAACGTCAGCCGGGGTCGTGGCCATAGCTTTCGCGTCGCGGACGTAGGCCCTGGATGGGTTGTTCCTTGACTTCTCGGTCTCTTCGGGGATGTCCAGCATGTCTTCCAGGATCGAGAAAAGTGGAGAATCGAAACCCAGGTTTCTCAAATCCATGCTCTTGGTCTGAAAGAGTGTGGGTTTTGGGAGGTTATCGCAGACCTTCAATTTGCTGGATGCAGAATGTACTGGGAATGGCAAAAACTCCGGGGGATATTTATTTATATAAAAAGAACGCGAGACTTCTGGATTTCTCATGGGAAGGGAAACGGTAGGGGTTCCACAATGTTCTCTCTAGATTGGTGGAGAACACAGTCGAACGTTCTTCGGGCAACGCCCCCGCCCGTGGGCCCCCCTGGCTCCGATTATTCTCGTAGCTTAATGGGACCAACCAAAGGCCTTGTTTAGATAGCTGACGTGGCAGTCCATTGTTGGCTCCCTCTAAAACATATGACACGATGCATCCAGCATTTGCAAAAATATATCTTTTCAAAAATAATATAAGCTATTATAGTGAAACGCTCAACGCTCTTTCAATAAATAAATATCATCATTAGGAGTAGTTACATGTATAAAATTTTATACCCCATGGAAAATAACACTATAATTTATTGCATTTGAATAATTTATGCTACTTACATATTCGCTATGATTTCTTGTTTTGAAAGTCTTAAAACTACTTACTTCACCTTAATTGTTTCATTATTTGTTTTGGTAAGAAAGAATATTAGCATCATACAGATTTAAAAAAATTTTGGAAAATAATTTAATAGTTAAAATTTTGTTAATATAATATATTTTATTTAGTCGGTTTAGACTTACCTGATTTATATTCTTTTTTCTTTCCAAAAAATTTCCTTAGATACAAATCCCAACTAGAGCAATCTAAACTTCAAACTTCCAGACTTTACTTCCTTTTCTCATGTGGGACGTCTTTTCCAAGTCTCATTGATAGGGACTTGAGAGGCTACGATGATATGACCTAGCATATGCTTACTAAATATGCATAAAAGTCATCTAGTTTCTCCATTTCTTTATTCTTTTTGGAAATTAAAAGTTATTTATTTGCATCGAAAGAATTATTCCCATCGCATGCAATGCAAATTTATTAAAAAGGCTTAACAGTTTTTTATACTGGTTGAATATTTCTTTAATTGAAAATGCACAAACTAACGTTACAATAATAATTTAAGTATGTATGATTACTCCCATCATTAGGTCAAGTTTTTGGGATGAAACTCAAGACCATGAGATCAAGCTTTCTTAGAATAGATCTAATACTTCATTGTTTAACTTCCTGGAATGAAGTCAAAATCGTAACACTATGCTTTCTTGGAGTGCCTTCTGTAAAGAAGCAAACTGAAGCATGGAAGTAAGTTCAAACTGCCAATCGGTGCAAGGTCTATATTACAGTTCAAAGGGAACATTTATTTGGTAAACATTCATTATATTAAGGGAAAAAAGAAGAAGATAATTCACCATATATGTATTGGCATAATAAAAATGGCAAGCAACGTCGTTTACTTGCGCAACTCTAACAATCAACGTTGTTGAAAACTCGTTGTAGACTTATAAACAAACATAATATGTGATTAAAGAAACGACGTTAATGACTACTGGATAGGAGAATGTTCTACTTTACGGATGAAACTTCAGCTTATCTCTTTATATTACTTAAGTAAATTTCTAAGAACTTTTCACCGATGGCTTCTATTGGTAAGTCTTATTCTTAAAGTAACTGCAAATACCATTTCTCAAAGACGGAATCTCTGTAGCTGTTACACATAATATGTTATGAATGACGTTGCCTAATGACATATCTATTCGTATTTTATAGTCAGTTTACGTTAATGACGATACAATCTTAACGTAAACTTGAAGTAAGGAAGAGGAAAAGTCATTGAATTGTGGAGAACTGAATTTGTTCCTAGGGGAATAATCCCGTTGATTTTCTTTGTTTTCTTCATTTGTCGAAGGGTGTGATAATGTTCGGTATTGTTAGTTGGGCAGGAACGAGGGCTCCGTCCTGCTTTCCATTCTTTGCGACCCAAAGTCCTTGTTGGACCAGCAAACCGGTTTAAAAGTATGAAACCCTTGACGGAGGTTACGACCCAGTGACCCGCAGTGTCATTATTTGCAAGCAAAGCAAAGAAGAGGAGCATGTGTCATTCGGGCTCTTTTTCGTGTTTCTTCTCAACAGAAAATTTGTGACGCCTTCACCATACCACTTGATTCTGTTCAGTTTATGTTCTCTCTTAACAAGGTGGTTGTTCTTAACATTCACCATCCATTTTAGTGGGCATTTAGTGCTTGCAATACCTTTGTTTCTTGGTTCCAAGACGAGAACAAACTCATAGAGACAGAATCCTAAGTTCATAGGCACGTAGGGGATTTGATTCCTCTCTGACAGTAAATTGTCAACCAAAGAACATCTTGCTGTGATGAGGTTAAAAATTATCGTGTCTCCATTTAGGGACTTTCGATGAAAAATGGTAGAGGCAAGGGTTCTATATTTCGCTAACCATAAAAATGTAGAATAGTAAAACAACTGACTGAATTCTGAACAATAATAAGCTTTCCTAAGTAATTAATGTCCTACACGCGGATAAAGTAGAGTTTATAAGAAGGTATATGATAAACACAACAACGAAAGGTGAAGAAGCATGCCACAGCCTATGAAACTCATGCTCCAGATGCCTTATTACATAAAGCTTGACTATGGAGCTATGCAGTCAAACATTTGTGTGGCTTTTTGAAACATACATACTTTCTGTTCTTCCCGGACGCAAGCAATTCGAGTGCTTTCTTGCCAGGTTTACTATGATGCGAATTGTGTGCCCCAACAGAAGAAGAGACATCACTCCGATCCACACATAGATTCCTGTTAAAACTGACATATAGGAGGCCTCAGTGCAGTTCCCCCGGGTGATGAGACTTACCGAAGTAGCGTAAGTATAGGCCATCGAAGTGATTGCCACCCACATGACCACCGTCAAAATCCACATGAAGAACCTAAACTTGAAAGGTAACCCAGTAACGAGCAGCAAGATAATGCTCAGTGATGCTACGAAGCCTATCGTATTGGAATAGATAAAATCCGACGGCGCATGTTGAGTACACATTATTGCTGTCCCTGCAGCGTGTTGTATTGCGGTATTGGCGTCTGTCGAACCTTCTTTTGAGTCATCTTGCCAAACACCACCGGGAGGGTTGAGTCCAGATTGGAAAGCCATTGTCGCAATCAGGGATGCCACCACCATCAGTGCTTCTTGCTTCCGTGTAAACCAATCCTCACGCTTGGTATTGTTATTCGAATGATTTTGTGGGTTTGGAGGATCAATACGGTGATGTACAGGCAGAGGCACATGCCTGGGGATTGAAGCTCGAGTCCTATCAGCAACCGAAGGAATTTCTGAGGTTTTTAAGGCTCCTACGCCCCGAAGGGATTCCGAAATGTCCAAATCTTTAACATGTCTACGACTTCTTGTCAGTAGATCCAACGCCGTGAATCCACACACGTTTATAGCATTTATCTCTACTCTTGTATTGTTAATAAGGAAGTCTACAGTCTGCATAATACAATATATTTTTCGGGATCAAGAAGGAAAAATAAGTAATGAAATCCATTTGTTATTTCAGACTAGCAAATTTATAGAATCTAAACGTATATGCATGATAAATCGAAGCTTTGGAACTCTGTCCACGACCTTCCCCTGTAAAGATCATATTGAAAGGAAAATAAATTCATTTTCTTGAAACTATTTTCAAAGAATCCAAAAAAAGTTGAATTTGAAAAGAAACATCTCTTTGTTTTAAGCGTTAAAAGAGAGTAGACTCATTGGATGCCCTATTTGTATCAAACAATGTCTTTACAAATTAAGGGCTATCTATCTTTGGATAGTAGATTCATCAAGATTATCTGTCTTCTTATAGTTGGTTCCCAAGCTTTTTGAATGCTAGGAATTCTACTCTAGTATAAAAGTCTTAATAACAAGAAGAAAGGGCCCTGTCATTATGGGCTGGATGAATCCATACGAGGGACGTATGCTTATCCAAAAAGCAATGAAAATGATTGTCATGGTGAATCGTAAGCTTGTTTGTCTCTACTTCTGATGTTAATACGACGCATACCTCAATTTGTTTCTCGGCAACAGCAAGGTGCAGGACAGTAAAGCCATCGTCTTCTTTAGCTTTCACAAATTCATCATCCAAGCTCTCTACCAATATCTTCAGAGCCTCCAACTGATTGTATTTTACGCATAGATGCAATATGGTCTCATTCCGATGCACCGTGACTTGTGCCGCAGAAGGTCTAGCTTGAACCAGCTCTTTCAAGACATCGACTTGGCCTTTTATGGCAGCAAGGTGGAGAGGGTTTCTTCCATCTTGGTCACAGACAAAGCACATATCTGGGCTGACCCGCAACAACTTCTTTACGATTTCAACATACCCCTTTGCTGATGCTAAGTGAAGAGGTGATAATCGCCGAGAATCTAATTGTTTTGAAAGTTCAGGCTTTCGATCCAATATCTTCTCCACAAATTCGGAGTGTCCGAGCATTGCTGCTACATGCAATGGAGTCTCATCAAGACAATTCACGATGACTCTATCAAGGATCAAGCGGTCTTGTTGAAGCAACTCCGTTAATGTGGTAACACTCCCTTCTAGTGCTGCCTCATAAAGGATAGTTTGCATTCTATCCATCTTGTGCAAAATGTGTGCGAGTGAAAGAATGAGCAAGCCAGTAGCTAGATCAGGGGTGGCCAACTTAGTACACGACTATTGTTGCCTGCTTGACCTGAATAAATTGACCCGGTGAAGCGAAGGTTCATAGAAAAGCGCTTCCATTGAATGAATGATTGATCCGGACTCTAAAAACAACGACTGAACAAGTCTTTGCTTATAGAAAAGTTGGGTTCACTTGATTTATTGGTTCAATAAAACAAAAAGGAAAGGGTACTAGTTCATAATTAAATAGCTTGACGCGACACCACACCATCCAAGGGCTAAATAAGTCTTTAAGAATGAGAAAGTAGTTTGGAATTTAGCGTTGTGGGGTAATCGTTGTAGAATGATAAGCCGTATGAAAGATAATCTTGAATGAGATTTTCCACTACTCTTGCTTGTGGTAGGGCCTTCACTAAATGCCCTTATCCCTAAACTGTTTCCATTAATCTTAGGGACTGCGATCTATTTAGATTTCTCGGAACTTCCCACCGATGGTGTGCATTGGTAATTTAGAAATCCAATTTTATAGGGCATAAAATGGATAAAAGCTTGGTTTATTGAATCAAGCAAAACCATTGTTACACAGAAAGAGGGGAGAAGATAAAACCCCCAAAAAACAATCGTTCAAGAAAGAAGAAGAGAAGAAAAACACAACACAAAAACAGTTGCATCTTATGAGTTGTGCGAGAACACACTATATTAGGAACTAAACTAATAAAACCAGGATACATAATAAGTTCTACAACCAAGCTGCCATTTACAGGCAGCCCTTCAAAAAACATTAGATAAACTAGTTCAATAAGAAACACAAAATATCCTAAGGCTACTTTTTGGTCGGCTAAGCTATTGCTTTTCCTTTCCTATTCATTCCACTAACTGTTATTGCTTTCTTCAACTTGGAGTCATAATCAGTCCCACATTTCACTCTCGTGTTCCACGCATGAGTGGGGGCGGTGCTGCCACTCCTGGAACCCATATGTCTGACGTCCCTGCTTGCGTTGATATTTGCTTTGGTAACAAAGTCTTCTAGCGTCATTAGATTTAAAAAAATTTGGAAAATAATTTAATTGCTAAAATTTATTTTTTTAAAAAAATATATATGTAATCAGTTTAGACATACATGACTTATATTCCTTTTTAGAAAAAATTTCCTTATATACAAATCCCAACTAAAGCAATCTAAACATTAAACTTCTAGAGTGATCTTCCTTTTCTCACGTGGGACGTCTTTTACAAGTCTCGGTTGCTAGGGACCCAAGACGCTATGATGATATTACCTGGCATTTACTTCTAAATATACCTGAAAGTCATCATTTTCTCCATTTTTTTATTCTTTTTGGAAATTAAAAGATATGTTCTTGAGAAGGTTCGACAGTATTTTTTTGATCGGTTGAATATTTTCTCAATTTAAAATGCATAAACTAACATTATAATAATATAAGTAGGCTTAATTATTCTTTTTATAAGGCCAACTTTTTGAGACTAAACCAAGATCGTGACACCAAGCCTTCTTGGAGTGCCTTCTTTAAATAGGCAAATTGAAACAGTACAGTAAGCCCAAACTGCCAATCGGGTAAAAGTTTATATTGGTGTTCAAAGGGGAAGTGTTATTGGGTACGCTCATTAAAGTAAGGAAAGAAACAAAAGAGATAATTCACCATATAATTTTTTGCATAATCATTTAAAATGGCAAGCTACGATGTTTACTTGCTTAGCTCTAACAATCAACGTTGATGAAAACTCATTGTGGACTTCTAAACCAACGTAACGTGATCAAAGAAACGACGTTATACGAGAATATTTGTGAGTCATACAGACGAAATTTCAGCTTTATCTCTATATATTAATTAATAAATTTCTAAGAACTTTTCGCTGATTTCTACTATTGGAAAGACTTATTCTTGAAAAACCACAAATACCATTGCCCAAAGGCGAAACCTCTGTAGCTCTTACACATAATGTTTGAACGACGCTGCCCAATGACATATCTATTCGTATTTTATAGTCATTTTACATTAAGATTGTATAGCCATTACCTATCAGGAAAAAAAAATTGTCTCGTCATTAACTTGAAGTATGGGAGAGGAAAAGTCATTGAATTGTGGAGAACTGAGTTCGTTCCTTGGGGAACAATCACATCGATTTTCTCTGCTTCATTTGTCGAAGGGTGTGATAATAGTGGGAATTGTTAGTTGGGCAGGAACGAGGGCCTCGTCCTGCTTTCCATCCTTTGCGAACCAAAGTCCTTGTTGGACCAGAAAATCGGTTTAAAAAATATGAAACCCTTGATGGAGGTAACGACCCAATGAACCAGAGTGTCATTATTTGCAAGCAAAGCAAAGAAGAGGAGCAAGTGTCATTTGAGCTCTTCTTCGTGTTTCTTCTTAACAGCAAATTTGTGGCACTTTCACCATGCCACTTGATTCTATTCAGTTTATTTTCCCTCTTTAAAAAGGTAATTGCTCTTAACATCACCCTTCATTTTAGTGGGTGTTTAGTTCTTGCAATACCTTTGTCTGCCGGGACCTTGATAAGAGAATACTCATAAAGGGAGAATCATAAGTTCACAAGGATGTAGTGGATTGAGTTACTTAGCTAACTAGATCAGTGATAAGCTAATAAAGACTTGAATTGTGAAGTTTGGGATTCAATATCTTGTATGCATGAATTAGGTATGTAAATTGTAATATTAAATAAATAAAAAAGTAAATGTAGAGGATTTGATTACTCTACAACAATAAATTGTCAACTAAAAAATATCTTACTAGTGAAGTTAAAAAATATAATGTCTCAATTTAGGAACTTGGATGACAAATGGGAGATGCAGAGTTTTTTTTTTTTATTTCTTTAAGCATAGCAATGTAAAATAGTAAAGCGACTGACTGAATTTTGGACAATAATAAGCTTTCTTAGGCAATTAATGTCCCAAACATGGATAAAGTAAGTTTAATATGAAGATACATGATAAACACGGCAATAAAAGGTGAAGAGGCATGCAACAGGCTATGAAACTCATGTTTTAGATACCTTATTACGTCAAGCTTAACCATGGAGCTATGCAGTCAAACACTAGTGTGGCTTTTTCAACCAACTATCCTCTCTCTTCTTCTCGGAGACAAGCAATTCGCGTGCTTTCTTGCCGGGTTTACTGTGATACGAATTGTGTGCCCCAACAGAAGAAGAGACTGCCCCATGCTGCGATTCCTCTAGAAGCTGTTTTAGAGGTGGCTTTAGAGCACTCGTTTGGTGTGAGAAGCGCTATCGAAATCCAGTAAGTAAAGGCCATCGAAGTGATTGCCACCCACATAACCGCCGTCAAAGTCCGCACGAAGAACCTAAACTTGAAAGGTAACCCAGTAACCAGCAGCAAGATAATGCCCAGTGATGCTACGAAGCCTATTGTGTTGAAATACATAAAAGATGGCTGCATATCTTTAGAACACATTATCGCTGTATTATCGCTGTCCCTGCATCGTGTCCTGCTGTGGTATTGGCAGCTGTTAAACCTATTTTTGAGTCATCTTGCCAAACACCACCAGGAGGGCTAACTCCAGCTTGGAAACCCATTGTCGCAATCAAGGATGCCACAACAATCAGTAGTTCTTGCTTCTGTGTAAACCAATCCTCACGCTTGGCATACTCATCCCAATGATTTTGTGGGTTTGGAGGATCAATACGGCGATGTGCAGGAAGGACCACATGCCTGGAGCTTGAAGCTTGAGTCCTATCTGTAACCGAAAGAATTTCTGAGATTCTTAAGGTCCTGCGCATCAAAGGGACTCCAAAATGTCCCAATCTTTAACATGTCTACGACTTCTTGCCAGTGGGTCCAACGCCGTGAATCCACACATGTTTGTAGCATTTATCTCTACTCTTGTATTGCTAATAAGGAAGTTTACAATCAGTAAAACACAATATTTTGTTCGGGATTAGGGAGGAAAAACAAGAAGTAATGAAATCCAAATCCCTTTGTTATTTTGGAGTACTTAATGTCTTTTCTCATAGCGAATTTAACAAAACTAAACGTATATGTATGATTAATTGAAAATTTGGAACTCCATCCGAGACCTTCCCCTGTAAAGATCATATCGAAAGGGAAATAAATTTATTTTCTTAAAACTATTTTCAAAGAATTCCAAAAAAAAAAGTTGAATTTGAAAAAGAAACATCTCTTAGTTCTAAGAGATAAAAAGAGTAGATTCATCCAATCCCTTATTTATGTCAAATAATGTTTTCACAAAATTAAACATTTTCTATCTTTGGATAGTAAAATTATCAAATGGTAGACTCACCAAATTGTAGATTCATCAAATAGTAAATTCATTTAAACTATCATCTTTATAGTTGGTACCCTAGTTTTTGAATTGCTATGAATTCTAATTAAGCATCTAAGTCTTGAACAACAAGGAAGGGTCCTCTCATTATGGTCCGGATGGATCCATACTGCGGACCTATGCTTATCCAAAAAGCAATGAAAAGGATCTTCATGACAGTAAAGCCATCGTCATCTGTAGCATTCACAAATTCATCATCCAAGCTCTCAACCAATACGGGGGCGGGGGCCCTGGCTCAATGGTTAAAGACACTGAGTCAAATCCTGACCGGCGAGTCCACCCGGTCGTGGGTTCGAACCCCGTCCCTCCCCCTCCCCCGGGTGCGTGCGTTATAAAAAAAAAAAAAAAAAAAAAAAAAAAAAAAAAAAAAAAAGCTCTCAACCAATACCTTCAGAGCCTCCAACTGATTGTATTTTATGCATAGATGCAATATGGTCTCATTCCCGAGAACCGTGACTTGTGCCGCAAGAGGTCTAGCTTGGACCAGCTCTTTCAAGACATCAACTTGGCCTTTCATGGCAGCAAGGTGAAGAGGGTTTCTTCCATCTTGGTGACAGGCAAAGCACATGTCTGGGTTGACCCGTAACAACTCCCTTACGATTTCAACATATCCCTTTGCGGATGCTAAGTGAAGGGGTGATAATCTCTGAGAATCTAATTGTTTTGAAAGTTCAGGCTTTCGATCCAATATCTTCTCCACAAATTCGGAGTGTCCGAGCATCGCTGCTACATGCAATGAAGTCTCACCAAGGCAATTCACAATGACTCGATCAATGATCAAGCGGTCTTGTTGAAGCAACTCCATTAATGCAGTTAACATTCCCTTCTAGTGCTGCCTCATAAATAGTTTGCATTTTATCCATCTTGTGCAAAATGTGCGCGAGTGAAAGAGCGAGAGAGCAGGCGAGTGGCTAGATCAGGGTTGGCCAACTTGGTACACAACTATCGTTGGCTTCTCGACTTGAATAAATTGAAGAAGTGAAGCTAAGATTTATATTAGTTCAATAAAACAGAGTGAAAGATTCTTTTAAACAAAAAGCTTGACATGCACAACTCCATCCTCTAAAACCACAAAACGAGTCTGCTCGAGCAATTATCGAATTCAAAGTGGTGGAGCAATCGTTTGTTGAGTGATAAGCCATAGGAAATGGTATTGTGGATATTAGATTTTCCACAGTTCTTACTCATGGTAGGGACTTCACAAAATGCACTATTCTTCCCCGAAATGTTTCCACCAATCTTAGTGACAACTATCTATTTAAATTTCTCAGAACTTTCCACCAATGGTATGAGTTGATAATAATCAAAAGAAGTGTTGGAATGTGCTCCCCAGCTGGATATGGGCTCCAATGTACCAGTGAGAAAGAAATAGTGGGGACAAGGTTAGGTGCAGGTCAGCTTAAGACTGCCGGGCCGTCACACTGCCATCCAAAGGGCTCACCGTCACAACTAGAGTTAACAAAGAAAGTCACCAATGAAGAATGACTAGATAATCAAACAAAATTGCTCAAGGGGCACACTTGATCGTCATCTCCACACGTAGAACGAAGGAGCGAAGAGAAAAATAGAGCATCGCCATTAGGGCCTCAAGAAGATGACTCAGACATTACCAAAGGATGGCAAACAAGAGTCAAGACAAGCATGTTGATCATAGAAAGTATCTAGGAAACAATCATGTACAGTAAACTTGTATAAATTTTGCAGAATTTTCATGCATATGCACGCTTCACAATATACTCCGGAAGAAAGAACTTTTGCGCAAAATGCATTGTCTCTCAGCACAATCGTCCACCTCCTATCCCGCAATCCTGCAGATTTGCGCAGACAGAAGTGCGATTAGCACGATCATATATACCCGTTTTAGATTTTACGAAGTACCCATACTTTTTTGTTTTACCTTAGTAATGTGTTTAGCGAGGACTCATACTAAAGGTTGGTTAGAACAGTACTATTTTTTCCAAGTTTGAAGGTCAATGTGTTAAGTTGGAAGAAATTAATTCAAGGAGGACTTAGTGTTGAGTTCAGGGCAAAAACATTGTGTCACAAGAGAAAGTCTTGAAACCATTAAAGAATTGGAAATAGAGAAGAGGGTACCGTTGATTAATATTTCAAAAGGGAAAATGGAAGAAAGTGAAGTACTTTGTAGATTGGATGATTCCCTTCGGAAAGGTAAAGAAAAAATGGAGAGTTTTGGTGAAAGCCCCCTGACAAGGGGAACACTACAGATTCACCTCTGAAAAGGAAGGAATTGGAGGGTGGTTTGAGACGAAAAAGAGAAATCCTTTTAGAAAACCATCAGAATTTGACGGAGCTATTGATCAAGATGTTTGAATCAAAGTTATGAAAAAGGAATATGAGAGATTTATGAAGAATCAAGTTGTAGGGTTGTTGTGTTTGCCTCCAACCAAAGAGCTGTTAAATCAAAATGGGTGTACAATCTGAAACTAAAATATGATGTTGGTTCAGTGATTCACAAAGCCAAGCTAATAGGTGCTGAGCATCCTTAGATGGCTAATATAGTTGATGACGCATTAGAGAAAGGGCAGTTTTCTGGAATTGGTACCGTAAGGGAAGTTTTTGCTTTGGATACTAAAAATGATTGGGAGGCTCATCACTTAGATAAAAGGGGTGAATGCTTGAGTGAAAAGCTTAAAGAAAATGTATTTGTAAAGCAATCTTGTGAGTTTGAAGTTCCAAGAAAAAAGGATCAAGTATTACTCAAGGGAGGAATATATGGACTGAAGATTGCTCTGAAGGCTTGGATTACTTGGTTTTATGTTTATCTTATTGGGAAAGGATTTCAAAGAAATGTGTGCGGTGCGAATAGGCCAGTTAGGAGAGATACAACATATACTTTTGTTATTGTTTTGGTTCACTATGATGATGTGATTGTGATAGGAGATAAAAATAAATCTTTCAAAAGTTTTAAGAAAGAGATTGTTGACACTTTTCGGATGAAGGATTTACGACTAGTAACACAATTCCTAGGCTTGAAGATTACCCAAAGAAGAGGAGAATGTTTTATTTCACAAAAAAGGTTGGTGAAGTCTCTCATCTGGGAACATCAATTCAAAGGATGCAGAATAGTAGTGACTCCTATAGGGAGTGATGAAACTAAAAAGAAGAAGATGGCAGTGGTGTAATAAATTCAACTAAATTAAAAAAATTGATAGAGAAATTTCTTCACATCTCAATTACCAGACCAAACATACCCTTTTTTTTTTTTGTAAAGTTGTTATCTCGTCATATGTTGAATCCCACTCTAGAGCATTTCAAGGAATCAAAGTGAGCAGTAAGGTATTTGGAAGGGACACAAGAGTATGGTCTAGTATAATCTAAAACTGAGAAGATAGAAATTGTTAGATATTCAAGCTATAATTGGAGAAGTGGAATGGAGAAGCGTAAAAGTTGGGAATCTAGGGAAAAGGAAATGATTACATTCTCCACTATATGGGGAGAATACATGGAGAATCCATTATCCATGACAGTTCCACTAGTAATAGACAAATTACCTTGGAATTTAGCGTTGTGGGGGGTAATCGTTGTGGTGTGATAAGCCATATGAAAGGTAATCTGGAACAAGATTTTCCACAGCTCTTACTCGTGGTGGGACCTTCACAAAATGCGTTATCCCGAAATGTTTCCACTCATACTCTTTTTGTTCTAACTTATTGAAGTGCATGTTTAGCAACGTATATGAAAGCATTGTAAAGTCATTTTCGTCGACAATTGCCAAGTTCAGTGGTAAACAACATTATTTGGGATTTCTTGATTTTAGTTTGGACATCCCAAGAGTGTGTTGGGTTGGTTTAGCCCATATTTGGGGACTTATTATTGGGTCCAATTAGGGTAATGTGGCCCTAAGGTTTAAAAAAAAAAATATAGGATTTTTTCTTTAGGAGAAGAGGTGAGTAGCCGTCAAAAACAAAAGAGAGAGAAGAAAAGAGCAGAATTTCACAAGAATTAGAGGCCCTGCGCAGCAGTTGATAAAACGTCTGATCAAGGTCGATCCATGGTTCGATTGAACTGATTTTTTGTCAGTAGGTTCGGAATTGGGTGTTCTTCATTGTGAACGGTTGGATCGTCGTTTGAAGCTATTGAAGTCAGCAGATCTTGGTAAAAAATCTTGGTGATATTTCTCTAACTTTTCTTGGTTAAGTTATTGTTTACAACTTGTTCTTCATTATTTATTGGTGATTCTATTATTATTGAATCAGTAAATCTTAGTCCTATTGCTATTGTTAAGGACTTGATTGGGTTGTAACCTAACAATTTATATAGTTGAGATTTGGGTGGACTCCATGATCGGTCCCGTAGTTTTTTATCCTTCACATTGGAGGGGTTTTTCCATGTAGAAATTTTTTTATGTTGATTGTGATTTGATTATTTTACTTGTGATTCAGATACATCGTTGGTGTTTTAATATATCCTCGTAGGTTCAATCAAAGTATGAAACTTTATACGTTATTTTTCCATCAGAGTGCACATCTCCATCACAGCTTTCTAGATTTGTTGAGAAAGGAGAGGAAGAACCAGCCCCCATCACCTTTGCTCCCCTCACGCCTCTTGTCTTCCCACGTCACACAAGTAATCCAAGCCGTAGACGTGTAAACCGGTCCGGACATCCCTTCACCCAATTCTGAAATGTCATGTTTCAACAATCCTTTTGGACACTTGCATCCTCATCTCCTCACGAGTAAACTAGTTATAATGTTAGAACCAAGGATTTAAGGCTTGAGAAATACCTACGGACATCCCTTTATATAAATCATTCATAAGGAAGTTTCATCAAAGGATTAATTTTCCTCGTAACTAGGGAGTTGGGCTGGCGCGCTGCGTTGAGGAAGGAGACAGCGCTGCGGCATTGTTAAGAAGCCCTCTGAGCATGAAACGAATTCTCAAGTGGAGGGGATGCGGATTGCTTCTGAAGACCCGATCGTAACTAGTGGAGGTACTTTATGTACAACGGCTATTAGTAACTTGAGAGGATATGCTGCAATTTGGAAGACATGGATATCGGAATGAAAGGCTTTTGACCAATATCAAACCTTGTTGGCGTTAGAAAGAAGGGTGTTAGTGTGCACAAAAGAAGACGGCTGAGATCAAAAGATGGATTTTGTTGAAGGAGAAGGCAACACGTCCGTGGAACTCAAGTGTCTTCTCAGTAGACCCTTTACCAAAACAGCTGCCATGAAACAAGTCCCCAAATTTCAGAAGTGGAGAAGGCTCTCTGCAGCCTAGTCTACCAAAGCGTGGAGATAGAGAAGCCTAGGATCATAAAGTATTTTCAGTCGTGATAAGCAGGTAGACTGTTGTTCTTGAATAATGCCTTCTATAAGATGAAGTTCTCGTAGCTTTGTTGTTATCGATTTGAACCCTTGTCTTTGTTCTCAGTTGTAATCTCAAAATGCATTGCTTCCGCTTTGTTAATGAGAACTGAAACTTTTGTCGGGTCAATTGTTTTGAGTGTTTACTTGTTCTAAAACCAGTCCCTTGTTACCCGTTTGTGAGTTTCATTTCCACAAGTTCGAGTTTTTTTCTTCCTTGTGTGCCTTTCAAATCTCTCTAATATGGCTTCAACCCCATCTTCTTCGTCCTTAACATCAATCTTTTCTGGTCCTTTTATTCCTAATTCCCAACTTCCTTTACCCATTTTCAATGGGGAGAATTACCAATTTTGGTCTATTATAATGACCACTTATTTCAAAGCTCTGGGACTTTGGGATATTGTCGACGAAGGAATTCCACAAGTCTCAAACGAGGAGGAACTTACTGAAGCTGAAAGGGAGAAGCACGTGAGAAATCAGGAGAGGGAGCTAAAGACGCTTCTGGTAATTCAGATGACGGTAGCAGACTCAGCTTTCTCATGGATTGCACATGCTACAACGGCTCATGAGGCATGGACCTTGCTGAAAAATGAATTCCTTGGGACTCCTAAGGTCCGGATGGTTAGAGTCCAGGCTTTAAAGAGAGATCTTGCAATGGTTAGAATGGAAGAGGATGAGTAGGTTGTTGATTACTATACCAGGGTGAACCAAATTGTTAGTCAAATTAGGGCTTTAGGTGAAGAACTACCAGACCGTAGAGTGGTAGAAAAGTTGTTGATAGGCCTAACTGAAAATTTGTATTCAGCTGCGATTACCCTCAAGGAGACGAAAGACTTTACAAATATGTCGGCCACTGAGCTGATGGGTTCACTAGAGGCTCTTGAAAAGAGGATAGCTAGGAAGAAAAAAATGGGGAATGTTGAGACGGCTTTTAAAACTAAGTTGCTCTTAGAGTCGGACTCTAGTAAAGATAACAAAAGTGGGGAAGAAAACAAGAGTGAAGGGAAGGGCAAGTATCCACCTTGTAAGATTTGCAAAAAGACTAATCATTTGGAAAAATTTTGTTGGCAAAAGGGTAAGCCCCATCGCAAAAATTGCTTGAGATTTGGTCACTTTCAGAAAGAAAGATTGTTGACTGAAAGACTCTCACCAAGTAAATTTTACTGATGAAAGGGAGAAGCAACCTGAAATTACCCTATTTTATGCATGTTGTTCTACTGTCTGTGCTAGCGTAGAAGTATGGTATCTTGATAGTGGCTGTAGCATTCATGTGTTATGATGAAAGAATTTTCTGCATGCTAGATAAATCTTTCAAGTCTCATGTGGGATTGGGAAATGGTCAGCTGATAGAAAATGAAGGAAAAGGTGATATTATTTTCAAAAAAGGCGTAGGGGAAAAGGTTATCAAGGGGGTGTTCTTTGTACCTAAATTGAATCTTAACCTATTGAGTGTGGGTGAGATGGCGTTAAATGGCTAAATGTTAGTCTTTCAAAGTGAATTCCATTTGGTGTTTGATGAGAATGATCCAGAAAAATAACTAGCTAAGGTTAAGATGTAAGGCTCAAGAAACAATCCGCTTAAGTTAACGTATACTTGATCTACAGCGTGGTTTGCAAGTTCAAGATGAAGGTACACTGGTGCTGTCATATCCAAACAGCTCCACCCTCATGGTCTTTTGAGTAGAAAAATGAACTCAATGAAAAATGGGAGCAGTGACGGCAGTGGTGCTGACACTAGCGGTGAGGATGATGTAGATGAAAATTCAGCTGTTTCAAGCCAGGATATGGCGGTCAGGTTTGTTAGAAAGGGCAAAAGGGAAGACGCTCAAGATATTAGAAGAAGATGAAGTGACTCAACCGGGACTGGTTTCAGTACCTTTCATGGTAATTTTTTGGCGTGTTCTTGTTAGCTCTCTTAAGAAGTCATATTCTTTTGTTAGTGGTAAAAACTACAGCTCCCATGGAGACTAACAACTGCTGGATCTAGTCCTTCCCTTGATGCCCCAAAAGATTTAGAAATTTGTAGCGTATATTCTATTTGCACAGTTCAGTTTTTTCCCCTCTAGAGAAAGCCCAAATTTATGGATGAAAAGTGACTCTTTATTTTTATTTTTATTTTTCTTTTTCTTTTTCTGTGCTCATAAGCTCCTTTGCTTACAATTTGGAGCTTGCTTTGGACCCGTAGGTGTAGTTGTAGACATGTGCAGTGTCTGAATTTATGTTTTGATTTCTCTATACTTCGCTTGAGCAGGAGTGTGAGCTCAAGAAGAGGAAGAAGGCACCCGATGAAGAACGCAAAACTTGCTTTTGACAAGTTTGAATCATCTTTGAGGGAGATGCAGGATTCAACTGGGGCAGAAAGTCCGAAAGTACAGGCTCCAAGTGTAGAAGGGTATTTGGTGCTGCAGCTAAAATGCATGCCCCGGAATCGAGAGAAGTGACTAAATCAGATAACTTTTATGCAAATGGTAATAGCGAAGATGACTTGGAAGCCAAAGAAAAAATTCTTGATTTCGGGAATGATGGGAACAATGATTTGCGGGAGGACGTTAATATTGAAACTGTTTTACCTAATGAAGATTCTGTATCACGACAGCACTCTGTTTTTAAGGTAACGGAATTCTTCTGGCAATCTTCATGCTTTTAATAAGGCTCGTATTTCGTGATCCGGAAGTAAGAAAATGAAAGTGTATCTTTTATTGTCACAGAGCTTTAATGACATAGTTAGAGACGCAGGTCCCTAGACTACATATGAAGTTGCTATTTTCGTACCAGAGAAATGGATAAAGGTTAATTTCATCATCAATGTCCTGGTGTCATCAAGGATTTCTTTGCGTTGGAGAGGTTCTTTTACTAATCATGTCTGTTCATTGAGCAGATGGAAGACAGAAAGGAAAGTGGATGTCAACAGCAGAAAGTCCCTGAAAATAATCAAGATTTAGAGGTATGATCTTTGCTGATCGTTTCTTTGTTTAGTTATTTAGAAATCCGAGGAACTATTAGCCCGATAGGTTGCCTTGTTGACATTCAGGACCATGTGAAGGACGTCGAGGAGAATAGTGATTCAGAGACTGAAGGATAGAAGGTGGATGGAGTTTAAGCTTTGGGTCCTAAACCATCTTATGAACTTCCTTCTCAATATAAAAAGCTTTTGTTGATATTACTCAAAAATGGCAAGCATTTAATTATTGTTTAGTCATCAGTTTTTGTTTAAGAGAACTGGTGAAGGTTATTTTTAAAGAACAAATCAGTTTGGATTAATTTGATATTAATCTGCAAATTTCTTGCTGGTTATTGACATTTAAAATTCAGTAAAGAACGTCATTTCAGTCAGAGACTTCTGCAACATCTGTTCCATGTAAGCCAAAAAGCTTTTTAAGTAATCTGCAGCATCACTTCCCTTATCTCTTATATCCCTCTGTTTTGGATTATGGTCAGCAAATTCCCCACCCCCCAACAAAAGGAATAAGATGTTTGTTCTCTATTTCTTTTCTTAGTGATTATCTGAATTAACTCTGATGTTTTCAGCTTGTTTTATGAATGGTGTATAGTTCTTGCAATGAAGAGAAGGGGATTCGAAAGAAAAAGGACATGGAATATTTATTCAATTCATTCTCAGAGAAAGAATTTTCAGCCAAAAGGAAAAGATATGAATCAGACAAAAGTGAAGTGTCATATCTTCGCTACTTAGCTTGTTTTCGTAGATTACCTGCTCCTGAAAGTATGAGGACGATCAACGAAACTTTGAAATTTCACATTTTATTATATCATAGAATCAGATGGGTTAGGAATTAATTCCATTTTCTTTCTTGCTGTATTTATATCTCAAATTTGAAGTGCTAAGGATTCTTGTTACTAGTTGCAAGATGGATGAAAAGAATATATATTTTTTAAATACTATAGTTTTAAAAGTAGTTCTTTATTGCAACAAATCCATATACAGTAAGTCTAACAAGGGTTTTCATTCCTATGCATGAGGCAATAACAATTTATCTTTACTTCTAGAGTTTTCATATATTAGAGTGTTAATAAGGAATAATAAAAATTGGATTGAGAATTGTTTGGGGATTTATAGTTCCCCCTGACGTCCCAAAAGGTTGGTCAAAACTGGGTTTAGAAATAGTGCTTGCATTTGATTCTCGTATCTGTGAAAATTTTTAGCTTCTGCTCAATTTTTGTTAATGAAACTTAGGTTTCACGGGACAATCTACCAAGTTGTCCGTAGCATCAGCACAATGAAAAGAAAATTAGAAGTCTTCCAAGTCCACCAGCTCTGACAACTATTTCAAACACGAGGATCGACTCTGTTAACGACAGAATGATTTTACAAACCTTTATAACAGGGCTTAGAGTTGTGTTGCAAGGAAGATGATTTACTTTCTGATCTAATTTCTGTTTTTGGCATTAATCACCATCTCAAGTTCCCTTTCTTGAGTTCAATTATTTCATACTTGGTTTTGAAGTTCCTCCTTATGATTTACCAACTTGGATCTTTTTCAGGCCGTGAAGCTTTTTCCCGTTCAAGCCAGATCCTAACCATATAATATTAGTGAAGGATCACATTCCATTTTGTGGTGTTGTTCAATTGTAAAACATTTTTGAACAAGAAATCAAAATTTCCCAGTTTTGACTGACCAATAATTGTACATTGGTGGTTGTTTTATCTGGTTATGAATTGTCTGCTTGGATTTGGACTCTAATTTTAGATTCTATTAGTGAATTACAAACTGCAGATCTTAGTTATTGAATTAATACAAAGAGTAGCTCATCTTTTTCAACAAACTTTTTCAGAGGTTAGAAAATCTTTTGGCATCCAAAAACAGAAGTATTCGACTCTTTGAAAATATTATGTTGCTTCTCTTGCATGGTGCATAAACTTCAGGTCTTACTTTGGTATTCCATTTTAAAAAAAAAATTATTACGATAAGCTGCAACAATAAATTTAAACTATATTGATTGTTATGATACAAACTTTAATCTTGGATAGCCATCTCGATCACCAAAGATCAAATTGTTCCCTCAGTAATACCAAGTGTCCTGCCTCGCGCCTCCCCACTGGAAGTATTCCCGATTAAGATATGATTGTGTAAATTTTTTGTAAGGATTTTACCATGACTTGCATTCTTAACGAGAAAGGAACTTTTATTCAAGTTGATATATTATGAACTTCATGAAATGACTTGCGGAAAGCTCCTGATTTTTATCTGTACTATCCTGTTATGCTTGTACAAGATACTTGAAAAAGAATTTCTTGTCAACTACTCTATAAAGAAACTGCATCAGAAGGCAAGGAAAGTTTATATCGATCTCCAAAATTATAAATCTCACAAAATTCTTAATAGGGCCAAACCAAAGTGAACTAATACTATAAAAGGAAGCATAGTCGACCAAAAACAAATAGAGGTTAACGTAACCATTCCATAAAAATTCAAAAGCTCAAAAGCCTTACAAAACTAGATTAAGCCTTAAATCCAGGAGCAATTTACTTCTTCTCATCCTTCTCAGCCTCTGCTGCTCTCTTCAGCCTTGCACCAAGATGGCGCTGGTTCGTGCGCTCAATGCGGAGTTTGTCATATGCCTTGAAGGACTTCATCTCCTCGGTGATCTTGACAAGCTCCACGGATGGCTTCTCACGTACAATTGGCATGTACGAGCCTTGGACCTGGGTTGCATTTGCTAGTTCTTCAGGTGCAGAATCACCAGCCTGCAGCGAAGGTAAGCAAATGAGACGTTGTACAACAACTATTGTCCAGAATGTACTTCGACAATTCTATAAGTACCTTAAATTTGCGAGCACGCCTTGGGAAGACAACCAACTTGGCCTTGTAAGTCTTCAGCCTCTGCACATTCGCCTGAAGACTTTCCAGAGAACGATTTCTCCTCCGGTGATCAATTGCTATCCCAATAGTTGGTGCAAGTTTCTTGGGAATGTTTGCAGCCTATTTTCAGAAGAAAAATAGAATCAGTACACCATTCGAACCAAAAGAAAAGAAAAGAAAAAAAAAAAAAAGGTGAAACCTATCTTCTAGATAAGCAAGAAAATCCATGGGCGTGTCTACACATTTGTAAATGAAGCACTTCTAAGTCGCCAACCACAACAGACTCAGTCAATTGTGAGCTTTCAAGTGGTATGAGTAACAAAAAGATATATAAAGCATGCGCTATACGAATGCCTAAAACAGAGACAATGATCCAACCTACAGTCATTCTCAGACAACCATTGAAAATCTTTTCCGGATACATCCATCTTTCCTGGAAAGAGGACCAAACATCCAAACATGTGTATCTTCATAATGCATGGAATAGCAAAAGAACAGAGACTTTTATTTCCCCGCGAAAAAAACGTCTTTATAAGTACAGCTTAGTTGTCCTTCAAGAATACTTTTCAAGTGAAATTAACCTAAACTAAGAATTAGAAGCAAGCTACAAATTACAGATATTAGACTTCAAGATAGAAGTTTAAATGAAAAAAAAAAAGGGAAGAAGACTGTTTCTAAACATTAACAAGAAAACAAGAATGGTCATAGTACATAACACAGGCAAAAACTTTTCTTCCATGATCATCAGTAGACAACAAATCAAATAATCCAAATAAACTGACCAAAGTAGTGAGAAGTCAGCATACAGGACGAAGCCTTCATGTACGATAAAGTTGATATAAAAAAACCTCACCTTCAACTCTTCCAGAGAAAATCCCTTTCCAGCCCTCACTTTCATGTTGTACTTCAATGTTTGCCCATGTACAACAGGACGAAGAGGTCCAGCAGTTGGGCGAGGGAAAATTTTTACTGCCTTCTTCTGGCGAGCTGGTAATGGTTAAAAGAAGAAAGACATCAATATTCAGTAAAAAATGCAAGAGTAGATGCATTGCTTGTGTACATGTGTGTTGACCAAAATTTAACAGCTAAATACGTAAAACGGGCACATATAAAAGGAAGAAAGTAAGATACTCACCAGCTCTTCTTCTGGTTTTCCGGGCTGGTTGATTGAACCATGTCTTCACATAGTTCTGCCAGTGCTTCTTAAAGTGCCCATTAGGCACAACGTTGTTGTGCTTAACCATTTCTTACCTGCAATGCCACAGCATGAATGAGAAACATCCTCAAATGAAATCTACATAGTATTCTGTTTAATGCACTTTGACTTTTTTTATTTCTTTTTTTGGGGTCATGTCCATAGGACACCCCTCAAATCCCGAGAAGTAGCATTGGACGCACATGAAGATCTTTTTACTTCCACCTTACACATTACAATGGCACCCCCAAAGGTAAGTCCAAGCATTCTTTTATACAGACGCTTAGATGGACACTATTTATGCCTTCGTATTTATATCATTCTCACCACCCGTTACAAACTTCAAATTAAAATAAAACCAAACTAATTCGACCAGACTGAGATAACATAGATCAGAAATAACAGCTCTCATTGGAAGAAAAGAGAAAGAAGTTAAAAACCCAATATATAAAATAACTCATAAAAAACATCTACTAGTGTAGTTTAGGCCGTGCAAAAGTCTCCTTCGAAAGCTCTTTCAAAAGCCAGAATGCTATCGATCATGCTACGCATGTAATGCGTTCAAACACAAAGAATGCTACTAAAGAGGGAAATTCATAAATGATACTGAAACACAACTGTATTTCATAATCTTAAGCATTATCAGAAAATAACAATGGGTTACGATGACAAAAATATTAATAAGATTACTTTTCCCAAGTTCGACAAGCACAAGCATTTTCTTCTATCCTAGTTGCCAAAAAAAAGACACCATATTCCCTAGCATATTTCATGATTTGGGTAGATAAAATACAAACAGAACCAAACGAAGTAAGCATTTAGATTCAAAATCAACTTCACTTTCCCTTTTACTGAACCCTTCTCCCCTACTACCCAAAAGCGTTTACTTGAAAGATAAATCAGCCAAAGTAAAACCTTGTGAAGAACCATCAATGAATTCCCTCATCGCTACATTCTAGCCCTCGAGATTTGCAAACAGGTCTACCCAAACCAACCCTAACCCAGGAAAATCAAAACCAACAAAACAAGAGAAGCACACAGAAGATGGTGTAGTGATCTTACACGCCGCCGATGGAATGGAGCTCCGCCTTTTGAGTCTCTCGCTCAAGCTCGGCCGCAAGAAGCTTTCTTAGGTCTGCTTAGGTTTATATAGGCGAGGGGGAAGGAAAACCCTTGTGGAAACCCTATTTTTCTGTCTGAGATGGGCCGGAGCCGGGCCTTTTCTTTTTATTTTTTAATGTCAGGGTGTTGGGCCGGACCAACAAGCATAAGAGATGAAGTCGGCTGATAACTGGGAAAGCGTTGGTATCATTCAAGTCGGCCCATAGAAGCTGAAGGCCCACACAAGATCCATCGGGATGACCCGGTTCGGACATCCCTTCCCGACAACCATTGTGTTTCAGCATCCCTTCTGCAAGCTAACAATTAGTGGTGGGACAACGGGTCTTTAGAAAATAACTAGTGATTGTTCAATGATCAGACTAAGTGTTATTTCACTTTGAATTTCATTCAATGGCTAAGCATGTCTCCCTATGCTTTTGGAAATCCTACTTGTATTCCTCCAAGTTGCAGCTTAGTAAATCCTTCTTGTCATTACCTGCACTGTGAATCCTATGTCTTTCCATCACTAAGCTTACCTACCAATGACAAGCACTATATTAGTGTTCTTTCTATTCGGTATTTGTCTTTGTCGAGTTCATGGAACTTGGTAGCTTTCTAAACTCCACTAAAATTGGGGATATTGGTCTTTGTTTGAGTCAAAAGCCATGCTGGTGGGAAGCTTGATTAGAAATCAAATATACTTTTTTCAACATAGTCATTTATTTAAAGATGTGGAATTAAACACGTAAGTGTAAGGTCCAAGTAACAAGGACAATAAAACATCTTACCTTCTTTGTTACAACTAACAAGTTTATTAAAATTCAACTATATTACATGTTATCAATATATTGACATGTTATTTCTTTATATATATATAGAAGTATTCTCTTTTATTGCAATGAAATGTGAAGGAATCCTTTGTTCTAAATTAATTTAAAAGAAAAGGTGGCCCATAAAATAAAATCCATTATCTTAAGGAGGAGAAACCATTAGCAAGAGCAGCAATAAAATGTAGCCCAACCCACCCAAATCAGCAACGCTAATTTCGTACTTGCACCCACAGAATTGAAGAAAATCAAAGCCAACGAGCAACCACCAAAACCGTCGACCATAGACGCGGCTAAGTTCTCGAAATGCCATCGACATGATAACTGACACGTGCCAATTGTCCTCGATCAGCAAAACCCTTGCAAAAGTCTACTATCCTGTCCCCTCTATTTAGTTACTGCCCTGTCTCTCTCGTCTCCGCCTCCAGTCTTCGATTTCCTTTTTCTCAGTCTCTCCCTCTTTCTCTCTGCAGTCTAGAGTCTCCACGCGCCCAGGATTTCCGGGAAGTGGTTTATCTCAAAGATGAAGTGGATAAAAGATGATCAAGGTTCATGAATTTTGGTAAGAATAACTACCCGCTTATTAATCGGCTTCTTCAGTACACAGATGCTTGAACCCCTTATGGTAATCCCTTCTCACTCTCAACTCTCTGCCCACCAAGGGAAAGATACTTATATGCTTGATTAGCTAGCTGCAGGACAGCTTAAATACTGGATCTTATCTTACTAGTCCACTTGTACTGTCCAGAAACCACAGTTGGTGTTTCATTTTTATCTCCCTGATCTTCATCTTTTCGATTATTCAGCAAATAGCTGCTTGTCATTTGGAACAAAATTTGATTAAGGTTTTGTTGAGCCCAGTTGAAATAATTGGTGCTGACCCAGTAGGATAGGGATATTTCGTGCTTAAAAGTGGCGAAGATGAGCTTGAGCGCTGCCGAGGATGATTCGGCTTCTGAGATTCATATTCCAGCTGATATAGATTGGCATATGCTTGATAAATCTAGATTCTTCTTTCTTGGTGCCGCTTTGTTTTCCGGTGTATCGGCCGCACTTTATCCAATGATCGTTTTAAAGACCCGGCAGCAGGTTTTGTCCACTGACCTTTCTTGTTTTAAAATGTCCTTGGCCATTATGAGGCACGAGGGTTTAAGGGGATTCTATAGAGGTTTCGGCACCTCTTTGATGGGTACGATCCCTGCGCGAGCGCTTTACATGGCGGCGCTTGAGGTCACCAAGAGTAATGTAGGGACTGCCACTGTTAGGTTAGGCTTTTCGGATACTATGGCCACCGCTATAGCTAGTGCTGCCGCTGGGTTGAGCTCTGCCATGGCTGCACAATTGGTTTGGACCCCAATTGATGTGGTGAGTCAAAGATTAATGGTACAGGGTTGCCCCAGTGGTTGCCCCAGTGGTGGCAAGAACATCCTTCCCAATGTGAATTCTGTCAAGTATAGCAACGGGATTGATGCGTTTAGGAAGATTCTCTATACAGATGGTCCAAGAGGATTGTATCGGGGATTTGGGATTTCCATACTAACGTATGCACCTTCCAATGCGGTTTGGTGGGCTTCCTATTCTGTGGCTCATCGGCTTATTTGGGGTGGTTTTGGCCGCTACCTTGGTAGAAAGGAAAAGGACGAGGATGGTTTGGTTAATGGGTGCAATTTTAGGCCGGATTCCAAGGCAATGGTGGGCGTGCAGGGGTTGTGTGCTGCTATGGCTAGTGGAGTTTCGGCCGTAATAACAATGCCACTGGACACGATTAAGACTAGGTTGCAGGTTTTGGATCGAGAGGAAAATGGAAGGATGAAGCCACTGACGGTGGCGCACACAGTGAGGAACTTGGTGAAGGAAGGGTGGGTTGAATGCTTGCTATAGGGGGTTGGGGCCAAGGTGGGTTTCAATGTCCATGTCTGCAACTACCATGATCACCACCTACGAGTTCTTGAAACGGATGTCTACCAAGAGGCAAGATAGCTTCACTTCATGACTTGAGACAGAAGAAAACTAGTAGATATGCTTTTCTATTTTTTTTCTTTCTCGATTTCTGTTTTCCTAAGGTTGTCTATATGTCTCTTCGCTGCTTGCCAAAGTGCTGTTAATGTCCATTCTATTCTCTCTTTTTCTGCGCCCTTTTTATTTTCGTGGGGGTTTACTAGGTTGAGGTTACCTCTCTCATTCCCCTCATTTATCCTATAATAATATAAATTTATCTCATTGTGAAACAAACACATATCTGCGTTAAACCAAACCATAAATATATAAAAGGAACAAGATTTAGGATGGTTTGAATTAACACAATGTCTTATATCTACCGTTATTGGACCATTTTCATCTTCTTAAACCTTTTCAAATGAATACAAAGGTGGTGTTTGTAAGATTCATGCATAGCTCACACCACTTGTATGGTAGCTCTCTCATCAAGTTATGTCTTCAATGTCAATGGATTGCTGCCCTCGTGAAGTGCTGCCGCTGTCATTGGATGTGGCTCTATTTTCTACCCTCCAAGTATTTCTGCAATCTTTCTTTTTTAAACTAATACCAAAAGATGACCTCTAGAATACTAAATTTTCATGCACTGCTGAGAAAAGTTATGCCATTAAAGTAATAAAAGAGGAAGGTTCTGTCCATAAATGGGCTATGCTCAAAATGAATATGGTCCCTTTCTTCTTTATTAGTCATCTCAATGCAAAATCGCAATTTCGATCGTGTAAACCGGGATTATTGACCTTCTGAACGTCCAAAACAGAAAAAGGCGAAATGCTTTATGGGTAAAAATATTCGCCTTTGAATGAGGTTGTACAGTTAAACTGGAGATTGAACGAATCCATTGATGTAAGAGATGGCCTTGTCTTTACGTGCTTTTCTTTCTTCCGATACATACTCCTTTCTGACCTCTTCGCATATTTTGCTTTCTGAATGTGCGGATTCTTCTACCTGAAGTGCGCGTTTTACTGCAATTGTAAGACTGGAAAGAATAAAGCTTCGGGCATTCATCATTAAACTCAACAGATTCTGACTCCACTTAGAAGAATAAATTACTACATTCTCTTAGGGCAAAAGAAAATTCCGTTCATTAAGAAAAATGTGAACATATACAGTCGAAATTGAGTCAAACGTTGGAAATTTCTCCAAGATTTTTCAAAGAAAATTTTACCATAAGGGTTGAAAAATACTCCTTCATTAGTTATTACCGTATATTTGTAAAGGTTTTAAATAGAAATGGGTAACGCATAAACACAAAACTATATCTTAACACAATTTTTATTTTTTTTAATCGATGGCATTCCATCTACGACATCAATCCTAGGCCATGACGCCCAGCTGTAGTTTCAGCAAATGGCCAAGAAAGGGTTGTCAAAAGACAATGCGAAGTGTAGCGTCAGGAAAGATAACAGCTCCAAGAAAGTGATTGCAGTGATCCAGGCACATGAATTGGAGAGTGCAGGCTTATCAAAATCATTAAAGCTGTGAACTGACAGCATGAGCAGGGATGAACTTTTGTTTCTTTTTGTGGAATCCGAGAACAAGGAGCCCACAGATAATACCTGCCAAATCCATTTGCGAAGGTCGTCTCTGTGGACGATGAACCCTCCGCCATCACCGTTGCTTGTCGTGGACTAATTTGGTTCCAAAAACAGAGGGCGCGACGAGCCGCCCCCGCGTTCACTCCTGGACTATAAATTTCCTCAATTTTGGCTAGATCGGGGTAATCTTTTAATTGGTTCCGATTCTTGGCGATCCGACCATGGTTTTAGAGAGTTCGGTTCAATAATTGCATTTGCACTTGTATTGTAATGTAAGTTTTATTCCACGATTTGTAATGATAACAGCTTCGATAATGCTAAAAGGTAGCCTAGTGTCGATAATGCTAAATTGGAAGAATTAAGCACGGCGGCATATAGTTCATTATTGTCTGGTCTCAAGGTGATGATCCATTTGAAGACGAGACGGTGTCGTCAAGAAATAAACTAGGGAAATCCAATCAGTTTAAAGCCAGCCTCTACAAGTAACGTTTAATAAAATACCACTAATCAAATTTTCAATACAATACTAATTGTCCGAAGCACTTTCTGCTGAAAACAGTCGAGTCTACTGATACTACTATTAAATGGTCTTGAGCTCATTAAAACCTGGGCATCCAGTCATCCAGTAATCCAGTAATCCTTAACTCCAACAATCCGACTTTATTTTTCCCTATTACTGCCAAAAAAATCTAGCTTGTCAAAACCCGTTAAATAGATAAAGATCTCGGATTCATAATACAACTCCAATGATCCACTACAACAATCAATTGGTTTGAGATAATCTCCTTGAAATAATTATTTGCATCAAAGATGCAACTCGAAAGCTGGGCACACGGCAAATTTTCTCTCAAGTAAAAAGATGGATTATGACACGTCACGAACAAACTTTCAGTCGGCAAATTTTCTCGCTTCATAAATGCAGGACAGCCCACCGTCAAATAAAGTCACGAATCAGATAATTCCCCTCCTTCCGCTGTTTTAATGGACAAGCCCACACTTAACAACCCAGCTATATTAGGAAAGAAGGATTTTGAGAGAAGTCTGAAGCGCAAACAAAATATTGAACACCTAATGAGAAGCAACAAGACATTAGAGATCAAATTATTTGTTCCTTTTGAAGAACATAGAGCTTACCAAATGCCCTTTTAAACTTGAAAAATTATTTAATCATATCTTTAAACTTCAAACCAAGCTCAAGCTTCAACTGAAATCTTGAAAAAAAGAAAAAGAAAAATCAAGCTTGAACATCAGAGATTAGCGCATGTTTAAGGTAGAATATTGAATACAATGATAAGCATAAAGACGGGAAAGTACACGGCCATACTGTAAACGCCTAAAATTCAAGCAAACACATAACAAGTCTTTCCATGCTGGCATCTAGAAAATGAATCCCTACCCGAGTATAAACACCCTAATTTATAATGGATTAAACAGCACATTTGCTAACTGCACATTATATTCGAGATCGATTTGCTAAAACTAGGAACCCAAGACTAAATTAACCTAATCTACCAGAGCGTTAGCAGTCAAATATAGAAAAATACAGCCACCATCAAGGTCGGCCTCTCTTGTTACTGCAAGATGGGCATTTATACTGCTTAATATGCTCAGCCCTTGCAGGGGTGATCTTAACACATTTCCCGTGGAACCACTTCTCACAGATGTCACAGCAAATCCAAAACTCATCAGCTGCATAATTCTCTCCACAAGCCCCGCACAGTGTATCTCCATGCTCCTCCTCATCTTCCTCTTCCAAACCTTCCTCATCTTCATCCTCCTCCTCGTCCTTTGACTGTATTGCCTTTGAATACTTGCCCTGAGATTCAGAACCTCGCTGCATATGGCAACCCAATAAGCGAAAAATTTAACCCATCGCAAGATTGCAAGGTAGTTACTCTCAAGTTCAAAACAAATGGAAACAATTTATTTCATCCATTCTGTGTGAAATGTTGTAAAAGAAATGCTGATTGTGTTCAACTGATGGATGGGGTTATCAACAAAGCAGTCAAGATAATCTCTTGCCAATAGCTAACAGCACAAAAGTTTTGACATTCAAAAAACAAATGGCAGCTACATAATTCTCCAACGGTGAGATTAGACTTGACTGTAACATGTCTGCAACGTCTCCAGAGTAACATGTAACCAGACAAAACAATAGCCACCCATACACTAATTTAGTTCACATAACAATATTGAAAAGCAAATCAACGTCTCCAGAGTCACTTCATACCTTAGAGTTCGATTTAGATTTGTTGCTGCTGTGATTTGAAACTGATGACTTCTCCTTTACTTGTTTCTTAGCTGTCCCTGTTACAACCTCGAATATTGTTGGAAGGTCATTTATCATATTAAAAAGGCGTTTCCTGCACCACAATTAACAAAAAGCTGTTGTTATAAACTAATGAAGTGTCTATGGCAGCAAATATTGAACTTGTGAAACCATAAACGATCACAAGAAAATGAAATGTCCGCAGCAGTTTGCTACTTCAGTGCAAACCAATGTCAGCAAAATTAAGTCCCCCATTCAGAAGAGTGGAGTTATTTATAAGACCAGTCGCCCTTTTCAGGCCTTCAAAACCTTGATGAACTACAATATTCCTGTTGACATAATACTCTTGCAGCAAGCATGGCTAGAGATTTATTAAATCCAATGTACAAATTTATTCTCCTCATAGTTTATTGTTAAAAAAGCAAATAAAAATTTTGCATCAACTTCTCAGCAAAAAAGAAGTTTTTTCCCATAAGCTATATAGAGGTCGAATAATGTTGCGAAATTTGAATGAACAAAGGAAATTCAGATGCTTTAAAGCAAAGGACATGAAGAAAATTATTAAAAAAATCCTCAAACATAGAGGATAATCACGAGGTTAAGCCCCAGTGGATAGAAAAAGAAATGAAACCACATAGGGCCATACTATGTAATTTTCACTTTTCGGTTATATCTACCTCCCAAAACTGAATTTTAGGAAGCAGTTTAACATTCTAGATTTCATAACCATTATATTGTACCATTTATTTAAGGGAAAAAAAAAGTTTTTGACATAGAAAGAACAACACAGGATAACATGCTCAATAAAATGTGGAAAAGTAAGGCACTAATTAAGTAGTTTTTAACCCCCTCTATTTTTGCTAGGCAGAACAAAATCAATCAGTTACAACCAGCTGTGACTACTCTCCACAGATTTTCTCCCTTATCTGGTGGCTCAAATGAACTACTAGGGGAACTCAACTTAAAGGGCTGGGGTACGAGACATCCCAACCCCCTTTCCCTTTACCTAATAAATAATAATAATAATAACAAACTCCAGAGATTTTTAACCCATAAGCACCTAAGGAATTGTTTGAAGATAAAAGTAAACATTTTTCTCTTCTGCAGTAGTACCATTTGTTTATTTTTTGAAATTAAACAAAAAATATCATTTTAAAAATTCAAAATCAAGTATATCGGAGATGTATTTAGGTTATTCCAGTGTTTATTTATTTATTTTGTTGTACAAAATAACTTTTTGAATTCCCTGTAGAAAGAGATTTCGCTAAAGAAAAAGCTTTCAATGCTACCCAATAACCCTCTAGTTTCCAAATATTTTTACGAATTCTTTTTTTTGATATAGAAGTGCGTTTTTTTGGAACTGCCATTAAAAAATTAGAATAGGGTATTCATTTCTATAGTTGGATGTGAAAGACATCTATTGTTCAAAACCAAGTGTTCTTTACTATATAATTATCTATTTATTGTCTAAATTCTACTCTCTTCATAAAATCATAAAAAAACTAAAAAAAATACAAAAATATAAACCAAAGTGATTGTCCTTTAATATTATTATTTTTTTATTTGCATCGTGCTATATTTATACGTGTAATATGTAATAAAATACATCAAAAAGTTTAAGAAACCCATCCGTCTCGAAAAGAAATGTACCCAATTCAAATTTCAATCACTTGCCAGACTCTTATGCTTTTTTCCATTCAAATTCTATCTCAACATAGTCCCTAAATTACCCAATTTGTGTCTTGAAACATGAGATTCATAATAAAAGTTTACTACTAACACATAGGCGATAAAATTCAAATAAAAAATTAAAAATAAATTAATGTAAGTACAACTAAGTTGCATTGAGCAAAAAATGAAAAAGAATAAGAGATGTGGACAATTTTTAATTTGAGTAGTTGACTTGTGAAGTGGCAAAGAAGGTGAGAACAAGATTTGAAACTCCAGGGGAAACTGACTGCAGGCCTAGGCCAAAACCAACAATAGATTTCGCTTGCAAATCAAACATTCCACCGTATGAACACATGAAGTTGTCTTCTAAAGTCAAATAACAAACCCAAAAGGAGATAGAGAGAAACACATACCTATCAGCTTTATCAAAACCAAACCTAGCACCAAAATAAAAGGCTACAGCAAGTAACCAAGCATCACTGTGGACAGCAACCAAGGATAACCAGTCCTTTTCTTGCATCCCATCTCTGGCAAAGTTAATACCTAGTGCAGGCTCAGGAAGCTCTGGCGGTACCTCTTCAGCAGGTAAATTGACTTCCCACTGCTCACTGGGAAATCCATATAGGCAAAGATTTTCTTTCTCTGCAATTAAAAAAGAAAAAAAAGGCAAACACTAACTTGTGGTCTCATAATAATATCTGCACCAATTAAATGGTTGCATACAATATAATTAATCATGGCACACTACAGGGCCAAGGCGCAAGGATAAATTGGGCAGGAAATCTTAAACAAGAGGAAAAAAGGGCCAAAGAACTTGAGGCTGAAGGCAATGAATATGTAACAATAAAAATGAAAGGGAGGAAGAAACTATAGAATTCCAAGGGACGGACAGGCAGGGTATCCACCAAGAAGAAAAGATCTTACTCCAGTAAAAGGCAACGTAGTTATCCATGACTCTTTAATACATTCTGATTTCCTAATTTCATCCTGCACCCAGTGTATTCAAAACACTACTGAAATATTTTATGCTCTCCAAATTTTTGGAGAAATTATCCTATTCAAAGTCTTGTTGAATGAAAACCATTTACAAATTTGTATAGAAACGGTTAGCATAGACATGAAGAATTTGATCAACTCAAATTTCTGCCTTTTAAGCAAGTGGCATGCTATTCCATGGCCAAGACTACTACAAAATATCACTTAATTTAAGAAAAGCAATTAAAAAATGTTAGAAGAAAAAAGTCTGGATTCATTGTTAAAAGATTAAAAAAGAAAAAGAAAGAGAGAATTTACACAATGAATTGTCACTGACAAGCAGAACCAATAACTTTTACAATTGATAAACACACACTCACGCAAAGATTTTACAAATAAAGGCGAATATATGTTACCAGCCAAAACTGCAAGAAGTCCTAACAGATGGAAATTGGAAACAAGCTAGAATTGAAATTCTATCAGTCTGTTTATAGATGCACATATTTCTAAGTTTGTCTTTTACAACAGCATAGGTTCCTCGTCTCAAGTAAAATTCGGAATACAAAGAACTATAACACAGCAAACTCGTAACTCCTTCAACGAATATGCAGAGAAACAATATTTACAGCATGACAAAAACACCGAAAAATGAGAGAGGTAAAACCAATTGAGACCAAAAAAAAAAAAAAAAAAAAAAAGGAAAGAAAATACTAATACACAAAATTAACCATGCTATCACTGGAACTTAAGAATTCGTTGAGTAATTTTTTATGATTCTCATCTTTAAAGTCTTACTTCAGGTCCTTTCCCTCCACTTTCTTAGCAAACAGAGTATAAAACACAACCAAATAACTCAACATAAACAAAAACGGAAAGAGAAGAAATCTAACCAGGATCACACTGCTGATAAAAATCTTCAACATCTGCAGCCACAGAACAAAAACAGAAAACAAAAAGAATCTCAATCTTTGAAATATAAATAAAAAACAAAGTGCGTAATTAAAGCTGTAAAGGCGTGCAGAAGAATAGAGTACCTGTGGTGAGGGCTTTAATCATGGCAGCTCTCCGGCCCTTGAAATCCCTAAAGACCTCCTCAACCGTACGTGGATTGTACGCTGCACCACCATCCATGAGTTGTATGGAGCTTTACGCTAATTGAAAAAGGTAAGAGAGTGAGTTATAGAGTGAGAGACACTGAGGCAGAGAGAAGCTCTAGAGGAAGGGAGGGAAGATCGAAAATCAGAGAGGGAGAGACGGAGAGTGAGTATGCGTTTTGTGTGTCCGAGAGAGAACAGAGAGAAGGAAGGGAGAGTGAAGGGGCATGTAAAAGGAGGGAAAGATGGGAAAATATTTGACCTTCGAGAGGGGGCTTCGCGGATTTGAATCGGATTGAAACCGTCAGATTAACCGAATTTGATAGAGAATGAAGAGTCCGTGGAGTACCCGGATGGGATATGTTTTGGCTCATTTCAAAAGTTGAATTTCAGCGATTTTAGAATATAAAATAAAATAAAAAAGCCCAAAAACGACTATTAAGCTCTTGATAAAACTTGCATAACCAATTAATTTAGTGATATAGTAAGAGTTTCAATCATGACGGACAGTTCCTGGCTCAGTGGTGTTCTCTGAGTCAAACCCTAACTGACAGTTTTATCGATCACGAGTTCAAATCCCCATCCCTCCCTAAGTTATAATCTTAAAAAAATAAATAAAAATAAGTGAAATTCAATCAAGATACAAGACTATAATGAAATAAAAGATTAAATTAATAAAATTTAATGTACAAAATGAATAGATTTATTAATTCTATTACAAATGTATAGGAATGCTTTTTATATCAACATTCCAAACAGTATGCAATCCGAGGCAAATTCGTTAAGAATAGTATATGTTATTTTATATTGTCTCAGTTTTATTTTGAAATTATTTTAAAAAAAATACATTTATTTTTTTCATAGTTGAATTTTTTTTAAAAAAAGAGTTGGATAACAAATTTGATTCAAATATAAAAGTCTCCTTTTACTGAAGAAGAAAATAGAGAATTACGCAGTTGATGTGAAAAAGATAAACTGAAAGAACCAATCAAGCAACAAGACATGCACCTCATCATGAATTATATTAATCGTTGAAGTCAAAATTAATTCTATTCAGAAGACTGACATGATATTACTCAATAGATTTATTAATTCTATTACAAATATATAGGAATGCTTTTTATATCAACATTCCAAATAGTATGCAATCCGAGGCAAATTCGTTAAGAATAGTATATGTTATTTTATATTGTCTCAGTTTTATTTTGAAATTATTTTTAAAAAAATACATTTATTTTTTTCAAAGTTGAATTTAAAAAAAAAAAGAGTTAGATAACAAATTTGATTCAAATATAAAAGTCTCCTTTTACTGAAGAAGAAAATAGAGAATTACGCAGTTGATGTGAAAAAGATAAACTGAAAGAACCAATCAAGCAACAAGACATGCATCTCATCATGAATTATATTAATCGTTGAAGTCAAAATTAATTCTATTCAGAAGACTGACATGATATTACTCAATTCGTCCAAGTCATATGACCCATGAACTTTGGCCTACACAACTTGAAAGGTTATTTCAGCTCCTTCGGCAAAGCCAATTTATGACTTCCATAAAAGCTCTTGTCCTGTTAGGCTTCGTAGCCCTACACTCAAGCAAGACTGGCCCTGCAAATCATCTACAACAACGACAGGGGTGGCGACAACTTGTGTAGAAGTATTTTTGGGTGATGAAATGGATTGAAATTCAACATATTCGTACGTTTTACACAAAGTTTTCCCTGTTGATTTTGAGAGTCTTGGTCATTTATTGCTGCTAATAGTTCTTAAGTTTAACTTGGCATGAGATTGTCGGATCCCAGGGATGCCATTCTCTTGGGGGACGGAGCTTTGCAACAGCCATCGACGGAGTAGCCTCGGGACATGTTTGATTAGGCCAACCCATGATGTGAAGCCGAACTCTACTCATTTGTGCGATTGCTGAAACGAGGACATCCCTAAATTCGTTATAGTCACAAAAGTGTAATAGCCCGTCACAGCTCGCATTTGAAGGCAAGAGACTCTTTCCTTCTAATCGAGAGATCACAAGAAGGTATCCAACGGCGTTTGCTTCTTCATGCAGTTGTCCAAGACCAGCACGGTCAGCTGCTAAACCCTCTGTGACTGAGTGGACATAGATAAAGCACTGTAGATATTATTAGAAACTGAAGGGCTCATCTAAAATACAGAACTGTGCAATAGTGGATTGCCAGCGGAAGCTTATAAGGCCAGGCTCTCCTGTCGCCTTACCCAATGTGGGACTGGATATTTTAACACTCCAACACTCCCCCGCAGTCTCACGTTGGGCGCGATGAGAGGTGGGACCAGTCTTAGAGGGACCACACCAAGGTAGGCAGGACACAGGGCCGGCTCCGATACCATATTAAGAAACTGAAGGGCCCATCTAAAACACAGAACTGTGCAATAGTGGGTTGCCAGCGGAAGCTTATAAGGCCAGGCTCTCCTGTCGCCTTACTGGACTGGATATTTTAACACTCCAACAGATATCAACCTAATAAATTCCCTCCTACCCCCACCCCGTGAAAATGATAATAATAATGACAATAATGATAATAATAAACAGAAATAATAGATAATCTTGGAGTTTTAACGGTAATATATTACCTCGTCACTTTGGTTAACGTCCATTCCAAACCGCACTTCTCCTTGCCGAGGAGCCAATTCAAGGGGAACTTCAGAAACTCCAGGCAAAAACCAGAGTCTTATGCCCTGAAGCATTTGGATGTTTGTGTAGTCTTGTTGCTTGCCGCGACATATGTCTCTCCCTGAGCAATTAATGCTCTGCTTCAAAGGAAAACAATTTAGACAGCACAGTGGAGATCAAACAGATTGGTTAGTACATTTGTTGACAATAATTCTCGGTGTTTCCAAATATCAATCTATACACAAATGCAATGCTTGGAAGACTAAGGGAGAGAATCCTACTGATCTCATTATTTGTTCTGTTTGGATGTTGATAAAGACCAGGGGAGCTCCTGAAGAAACTGCTGCAGAAAACCAGGCCATGCTTCTGGTTGTAGTTGCCTCAATGCAGTACTCATACTGCAAAGGCATGAATAGTATAGAACTAACGATAGAAGCACGTTGGTCTGGTAGGTAGGTTCCCACTTTCACCCTCCAATTATACTTAACTCCGGTTTTCTTGAATCCCCAATCACTCACATTCACGACCCTTCTGCTCATTCCTGCAAGGTCACTTAGAATAATTCTTTAATGTCGCAACCCTTTATACTGTTTAGTTGTGCATTGAGGGAGGTTCACGAAGAAGGAAAATTATTTCCCTTATGGTGTGTTGCTGTTACCAATGGCTTTTCTCAAGAAGTTATTGATAAAACAAATTTGAATTAAACTGTAAGCCTTTTTTAAGCTTAAATCTCTTCCTTTGCTGATTTTGATGGGTGGTTGTTTAGAACCTTCGCCAAGCTTTAGATCATAGGAAAGCAATAACTTTGATGGGTAATCAACTGAAACAATTTTGCCATACTCATTTTGTAAAGTTCATATTGCTATCATTTTGTTTCAACAGACTGATATTTTTGGATTAAAAAATGAAAAAACGAGACAAGAAAATAAACTAAATATAATGAGACCAATTTACATGATTTGAAAAAAAGGTCGAGGTCTGGGGTCAGACAAACTCATTAACAAAAGCAAGAATGGTTAAAAATATTCATTTCTAGGTTGATACGAAATACTCAATTTTCTAATTTCCACTCGTAACTTCAGAGAGAAAAGTAGAAATTTGAAGTGCTCAATTCTAAGCTATGGTGATATAAGTATGAATAAGGAAAGGGAAGTAAAGCAGGCAGCACTAGACAACGTTCCCTTGTTATTCACCATATTGATCGATGATACTCTTACCACTTTCACTATCAAGACGAACTAAAATTGCTGGGTAAATGATGAGAACGGAAACTCACCTTGTAATTCAACGCATTGTTCTAAGGTTAAGTTCCTCAAAACCGCAACATGCCTTTCATCTCCAGCAGCACTAATAGTCAACTTTTTATGCAGAATTGAGAACTTCTCTTCCACGATACGTGCTTGGAGCTTTATGGTTCTGTCACCTCTTCTAACCTTCACACATATCCCCCCCACCTGTTGATTAATCTTGCCAAGCAGTGACCTAAGCTCTGATTTGGCCTTCACGGGCACAAATTCCTCGGAGTCGTCCTCGGCTAGCCCTTCAATGATGTCCCCGGGAAGAGGCATGCTCTCATCCCAATCTTCCGGTGCCTTCTGCTTCACTTTCTTCACGCAGACCACTGTCGTCCGAGGGCTGTCCATTTCCTTCGTTAAAATCGGACGACACCTATCCATGTTAACGATATTCAAAAACGTCAAGGATATGAATGTTTGGGTCTTTATTGTCCATCAAGAACAACCATTTGCGTATTGTTTTGTGCTTCAGAGATTAGTATAATATGATAACATCAAGGCCGGCTTCCTAGTTTCTTGTTACGCTTTACCACCTTGTCCTAGGAAACGTAGAAGTTGATGAGGACCAACCGTAGAAGAGTTGGGACATAAAATTACATTAAAAAAGAGGAAGGAACATTGCTAAGCATTTGTTGTGGGTTTATTGCAATCATTTGTTCTAAGGCTATTTATGCTTGTGTTGTGTGTAAATCATTTTTTTGAGAAAGGGTTTACATGAAGTTCCGCATCTTTCCATTCTTGTGTTGCTTATGAGAGTCTCGGATGAGTATTGGTTTCTTTGTTTCTCCCAAAAATAATGACGGAAGTTGTTCTCATACAAGGGCTTATTTGCTATGTATCACTGTTACTACGGACCTTGATCTCGATCTCTTTTAAAATTGGAAAGTCATTTAAAACTCAAAATCAGTTAAACAGTAAGGGGTCTTCTTTTTTATAAAATATTTTTTTATATAAGATTTAAGTGATATAAAACTCTTATTATACCATTCTTAATAAGTTTTGCTATAGCTAATGTCCATTATGAGTTTCGTCCATGAGTGTGTTGCCTCCTTGAACTTACGTTTTGATAATGTTAAAAAACCAATTCCTATTTACAAAGTTCGCTTAGGAATATAAGATATTTTTTCTATATAAAGAACCTCTGAATAAAATTTAAATAATGTGAACTTCCATCATACCACTCTTAATAAAAATAATTACGATACCTATCATCTCAAATCTAATTACAAGGAAAAGGAAAATTCTTCACTCAAATGCAAAATTTGGAATGAATTAGTCTGTCCTAGATCTAGGAGGCAAATTACATTCTTCGTATAATGAGTTTGAGACCACCCCGGCACAAACATTGGTCAATTCTTGTTGAAGCCTAGCCATTTCAGCTTCAGCATTTGCCTTTACCTCTGGGTTATTTGAGTCTAAACCTTGCCGTCAAACTTGATATTTGCCTTTGAATGCTTCTAACCTGCATCATCGAGAAGAAAAACAACTCAATGGAGTGGATAGCAAGGGAAAATCAGAAGCAAAGAAATTGAGATACACAAACCTTTCTGTGGGGCCATCGATTCATTCCATCTCTTCGGCATATCTTCTTGAGAACAGTGGGGCATAATTTCATTCTCCTTGCAGCCTCTTCGATAGGAAGATGAAAGTAACAGGCTACGTCTTGCAGTGTCAACTTTCCTGCTCTTTCCCTCTGCTCTACTCCATATCACAATAGAAAAATCCGTTAAAAAGAAAAGAAAAAAAACAAAGAATTGGCAATAGCATCAGTGGCCAAAGAAAAAGGCCGGATGGTCTGATTGATGCTTAGACTTAAATATACCTATAGATTTATATTTACCATTTAAGAAAAAGTATAAGAATTAGTGGGTTTGATTAGCAAGAATTAAGATATTTCTCCTTCTTAAATCATGCTTGTAAAGAGAATGATCATTATCTAATATGAAAGACACTATTCAACAACTCTCTCCATCCAAGTGTGAGGAAATCATGGATATTCTTCTTTCTTTAAATAAGTAAAATGTATATACAAACTTGTGATTAACAAAAATTGAGTTATTTTTTTCCTTCAAAACTAAATTGTACAAAGGAAGATCATTTTCTGATATATAGATATATTAGAATAAGACTTAAGACATATAAATTTTACCATTTTTAACATAAAAAGTAAAAAGTAAAAATAACCTGTATGGCTAGAGAATTTTTAGATGCACTCTCTTTCTCCTGTTCGGCATTTGGTTCATTAATTTGATGTGCTGTTTCTGAAACCAAAACAATGAAAGCTCATAAAACATGGCTAGCACCACTTGAAGAAAATACCGTTATTGATATTGAATTGCTAAAATAATAAACACATAGTCCTATGTTTGCATGTATGATTAATAAGTATTTGACTCAATTGAAAGCAAGTGTTATTTAAAACTTCTTAGTTCCTGTTTTAACAGTAAGTATATAAGTTTGAGTATATGTAACAATAAAATAAATAAAAACCATGTTTGCATGTAAGCAAAAGTTTGAAAACCAAATGCTGGAGAATGAATTTCTAGTAGTCAACTTAAGTGGTAACTCCTGGTAATCAAACTGTAAATGACAGAATGTTGAAATGGCAGACCGCAAACTGACCTGAATCCGAGGGGGATGACTGGAAAAAGTCGTCAGCAAGCAGGTCTTCATCCCAATCCAGTCCAACGCAGAGGGCTTCGTAGAAAATTGCAAGGGGATCTTGCACCATAACAAAGCCCGCAAGATTTTGCTCGATACAATAGTTTACTAAGAAGTGCTTCACATCCTCAATGCTTTTCTTGCAGAAACTGATTAAAATTGACACAAACCAAAAGTAAATAAGCAAATAAATCCTTACACTTAAATCTTCGATTCATTAGATTAACCGCATAATTTTAGCCAAAGTGGAGTGTCAAGATGTACAGATTAATTTTGACTGTCATCATTCGTTATATATATATATAATTTTTTTTCTTTAAGTCAAAGTTTAAGAATAAAAATCAACAAATCACTATCATTGATCACGCAATCTTTATTACTTGGAGGAAACTAAATGGAGATCTTACTCAAACATTTGATATTGATTGCTTGAAGAATTCACATTGACATTTTGCAGACTCGAGAGAATAGCATGACAGATCATACCAAATCTTCCATGAATCTCAAGTTTCTTGGTGCAGGTCCCTACCAACAGAATAGGAAAAGGGAAGAATTTCAGTGATTACTGCATTAAAGATCTGGGAAACCCCAACTTAAACAAACTAAACATTCTGTGGGAGTACCATTAGTATGAATTATTTCCCTGAGCACTTGGCAACAACTACAACTAAACGGGATTGGCTCCGTCGGCCAGATTGGAAGTGGCCTCATATTCCCCCCACTTGGTCTCTGCGATTCAACATATGCCCCCTCTGTATTAATTGTTCCGGCGTGAACCTCCGAGGGACCCGCTTGAGAATTTCGTGCTTCGTTACTAGACACATTACACATATCCCACAAAACCGAATTGGCGAAGGGATCGAAATCAGGCGGAGGCATTGTTGGAATAGAGTACGATACGTCGGCGAGGGTAGGATTGGCGTCATCCATGAAAGTGAGAATGTCTTCGGGCAATTGGCCGTCATAAGGGTCATGGTAAGGCACAACTGCCCGAGGATCTGCCATGCTTCAGTATCTTCCCTTCGTCTTTGTGCAAGTTTGGTTGCGTCGCCAGAGGGAAAGCGGCGCACCAACGGAGACAGAGGGTACCGTGTCCACCGAGGAGTGTTCGCAGAGCGAGAGGACGATAAAGTTTTGGTGAAATGTTTGAGTTTAGTATTGACGGGGTGTAAATAACCAGGGGGCGCGAGAGGCAGTTTATGACCGTTGGAATGGAGTCGGTTGGGGTCTTGAGAGACAATGTGTGAGCGGAGATTTAGTGGTGAGAGATACAACGTAATGGGCCTAGACCACCAGTTGAATAGACTCGTTTACTCGTCTTAACAAACTTTTTTTTTCGTTTATTTATTACTTCTTGTTATGGGTATGTGGGTATTGGTCAGGTACTATTAGAACCAAACCTATATATTATGTATATAAATAGAGAAAAAAAATTGTAAGGGTCTTTAGTTGATGAATAAATTGAAATTTTTCCTTGATTGTTAATGTCCTCTATGATATTGGAGGTTGATCCCACTCAGATGAAATTATTGAGGTGTGTATCTTCCTCTGATGAGACCCTATTCCAACTAATTTGAAGAAAGAAGATTTTGGCACGAGTGATGGGTTAGACAGCTTTTAGCCAAAATAGGGTCTTGTTTGAGGGAGACACATACCTCAATAATCTCATCTAAGGGAGATCAATTCCAACATCATGCGAGACATTGACAATCATGATAAAACTCTAGTTCATTTATCAACCAAAGGCATCTACAAATAATTTTTTTTCCTATTTATACATATAATATATGGGCTTGGACCTAACATTACTTGACCAATCCAACATACCTCCTTTGTTTAGATGTGAGGAGATATCAAACGAGGCAACAAAGCCTAGTAGCAACCTTTAAAAATATCTCAAGTTTCCACCCTAACAAAATATTGTTTGTTGCCTTGTCTAGTAGCATGCTCTAAAAATATCTCAAGTTCCCGTCTTAGTGAAAGATTGTTTATTACCTTGTCTAGTAGCATGCCCTAAAAATATCTCAAGTTTCTATCTTAATGAAAGATGGTTTGTTGGTATAGTAGATGCATGGTTCATCTCAAATCACATAAATTTTTGTCTTCTTTTTTTCAATTCTCCTTGATCACCTGTTAGTTTTCGTGGTGTTTTATTACTTTGATCTTTGAGTACATAATACCCATCATTCTACTTCATGTATTTAAGCCCTTAAGCCCAACAGCTAGAGCAAAAAGAATTGTGGAGACAATAGGTATGTGCCTTTTCAAATTAGATTGTTGCAATTAATTTATTGAATTTAACCATTCACGGCCGTCAAGTGACTCTATATTGTTTCATAAGTTCGAAAAGTCAAGATTTATTTGAAATGGATTATAATATGAATGAAAGAGACCAAAGAATATACCAACATAAAAAGTTAGAACTCAAATAATTTAAATGCAATGGTTTGTGATGCCCTTTCACTTAACCCATCAAGACAAAAGAAGGTAAAGACAAACAGACATCTAAAACAATAATCAGATTATTACAAAATGGTCCATTGGGTGAAAAATATACGAACCGATTATTGTTTTATATCTCATCACGAATTAAGTTTGATTTCAAATTTGACATGGGTGCGGGCGACATGTACTTAAAAAAAGCAAAATTAAAAACCTAACGGTAAACCTTTGGTATATTCCTCTTCTTCGTGCCTTAGAAGACTTGGATATAAATATTTATTTAACCTAAAAGACACAACATCTCAGTGTTACTTCGCCTTCCTCTCTCTTTGTAGGGGCTCCCGTTTCCGCTCCTAGAGGCCCAAACAAGTGTTGTGCCTTGTGGATTGAGTGTCGCATCCATACTTACAGGGCTCATTGTATCTCCGTGGCGTCGTTGTAAAATATCGTAGAACTGTGATCCACACTCTCGCGAGTAGGGTAGACCCCAACTTCAAGCTTGTGGCAATGAAAGCAGCATTGTCATCCTTGCTTCGATCCAATATTCCGAGTCTTCACCGGTCCGCTCAGCCTCTCTCTCGCTCTATTTTCCACTATAAACCCCCCTCCAAAGCTCCGATCTTCCTTTGCCCCAATCGCTTTGGTTATTCCACCCGTTTTACCCAAATCCATACCGGCGTCACACCGATAATGGCCTCCTCTAACAACGCCGAACAGGCCAGGGCCCCACCCGCCATTCCCTTGCCCAAACCCCCAGTCTCGACGGCAAGTTCTTTCTCTCATTTCCCCTTGATTTTTTGTTTCTTGCCTTACTAAACGAGAAACTTGAAGTGTCTTTCTTTTGTGCGTTCTGTTATTCTAGTTCAAAATCGGGCTGTGCCAGATATCGGTGACGGCCGATAAGGAGAGGAATATCGCGCACGCCCGGAAGGCGATCGAGGACGCCGCTTCAAAGGGGGCCCAGCTTGTTCTCTTGCCTGTCAGTAGAACCTGTTTTCTCGACTCAATTTATTGTGACTTGAAGCTTTTGCAAGTCTCTTTTTCGCTGTCTCAGCCAATAAATTTGGTGTTACCATACTTTCATTTTTTTGTCATGAAAGGGGCTGACAAATTCTTAATGAAGATATTTCCGGAAATTTGGAATTGTGAATTATATTTTCGAATTCTGACTGGGTTTTGTCATTTCAGGAAATATGGAATGGCCCATATTCGAACGCAAGCTTCCCAGAGTACGCTGAGGACATTGATGCAGGCGGTGAGGACGCTCCTTCGATAGCGATGCTGTCTGAAGTTTCTCGTCTTTTGAAGATCACAATAGTTGGTGGTTCCATAGCGGAACGTTCTGAGGATCGACTGTATAACACTTGTTGTGTCTTTGGTACTGATGGAAAGCTGATAGCTAAACATCGGAAGGTACTGCTCGAGATACAACTTCCATGATGTATGTTACAATATATGCTGATCTTGTGGTGGGAATTGCAAGTTCAGGCAGTAATAAGTTTAAGAGGCGAAGAACTCTTAATACTTGGAGTGATTAGTGGAAGGGTTGGACATTCCGATTGCTTTCTTTCTTAACCCTCCAAAAAAAATTTGATGTCACATGTAAACTATGACACAACTTTGCGCCCCAAGTATGACTATTGTTACATAAGTCGTACTCAGCTCACTTTCCCTGTTCTTTTGTTTGACTTCATTTAAAGTATGGGTGTTTGGGAAAATAGAAAGGATCCTAAGATGTGTTTATATGCGAAAACGTGTTTCCTTGGCTACATGTTGAGATGTGGTGTCTAAAGACCCATGCTTCTTGTAGCGAAGATTTCGTATAATTTCTCGGACCTCTTTGTTGCTGGTTTCTGTATAATTTCTTGTGTGCCTGTCTGACTATAGGTACACCTTTTCGATATCAACATTGCTGGGAAGATTACCTTTATGGAGTCAGAGACTCTCACTGCAGGGGATACTCCTACCATTGTGGACACAGGTAGTATTAGCTCTTACCATTAATATGATGACCTAGATGAGACTGTTTTTAATCCCTTATACTTGCTAAAGTTTCCAAACACTTTACCAAGTTTAAAGGAGATGGCTTGTAATAATTTGCCGAATCAGCCTTGAGAGATCTGCTTCATGTATAATTTGATCCCATTACAATCTGCGGAGGTTTTTGCTGGACAAGCCTCCCTTCAAATAATGGTGTGTTGTGGCGTATTACCTTTTAAACACTTGAGTTCAGTCTATGGAATCTGTTGGCAATATATACTTGGAATGTCCTTTTGCTATAGAAGGGAAAGAGCAAAAATGCATCTGCATTCAAATGGCTGACAAATTTATCTTCTCGTTTTACATCAAAGATGATTGTTTGACATGCTTTTCATGATGAGGCTACTATGATATTCATTCTTTTCCTTAGTCTCTTATTTATAACTAATGAAGTTCTCACTTCTTCATTGATCATTTTAACCATTATTGTTTCATGCAGAAATTGGACGTATTGGTATAGGCATCTGTTATGACCTTCGGTTTCAGGAGCTGGCAATGATTTATGCGGCAAGAGGTTTGTTTCTTCTTTTCACCAGCCCGTGAAAAGTCTAATTTTTGCAGAGCTGATGGTGCTTAGTATTATCAATGGACTGTTAGTGATCGGTTGTGAGATAGAAAAACGGGATTTATTTAATTATTTTTGTCGCTATTGCAAAAATTTGGTTGTTATTTTGATGTATTAATTATTTATATCTCTGATAAAGAGTATAATACACCTGGTCTTTTTTACTCAAAGAACAGTCTTGATTACAATCAGTGAGAAAAAGAAAAATATATTCCTCAATTGTGTAGCCCCATTCAATGCATCTATTTTAATTAATTATTTGTGAAAGGTATTGCACAAAGATGGAACTGCTTCGATAAGGTTGCAAGATAGTGCTGAGTTTTGTGCATTTCTCTGCTCGGGTTCTCTTATCCTTGTTTCTGCTCTCTTCATTGGCATTTTCCTTCAGCTTCCAAGTTGGAATTGCAAATCAATGGACTAATCAATATTGTGTCTAGTACGAAATGAAATCCTTAGCCCTTTGATGCATTGACAGAATCAAGTATTTGACATCAGGTGCTCACTTGATATGCTACCCTGGGGCATTTAACATGACAACTGGACCATTGCACTGGGAGTTATTGCAGAGGGCAAGGTAGTTATAAGTTTTACCTTTTGCCTTTTCTTCCTTAGAGAAGTTTTAGTATTACAAATACCCATGTTAAGGTCATACTTTGAGGCTCTTTCTCAATGTCATTCCATGGATTGGGGGTGGGTTGGTAGGTGTTTTGGTTTTTTCTTTTTTTTTTTTGCCCGCCGGGGGCCGGGGGGGGGTTGGTGTTGTGAGGGGGGAGTGTTCTGCAGTTGTGTGTGTGCGTGTAAGAGAGAGAGAGAGAGAGGGATCTAGCTGTTGTTTGATCTTATACTTACACCGTTGTGTGAAGACCAAGTACCATGGAAAACCAGATCGCTTATACCTGTTACTTGGTCAGATACGTATTTCAGTGCTATAAATTACTATATGCCTTTGAAGCAGATGAATCTTCCTGCAACACCTATAATGGAACTTTACAAAATATCAGGAGGAATGGGCAAGAAAACTCAGTACTTTGGTTTTAACTGCAAAAGAAAATATCTCCCCTTTACCACAACATGCGACATTAATAATTCTCATCTTTATGGACATTCTTCTTCCTTTGGTATCTCCATTTAGCCTTTATATTATCGTTTACTCTGTGACTTCCAGTCATTTTATGGTATGATTTATATTACATCTAATTTGACATGATTATTGGAATCATTCCTTAACTGATAAGTGCCTTGTTTTTCCATGTGTAGGGCTGTAGACAATCAGGTATGCTTCCAAAAATTTATCTTTTCTGGATTTGTGTCAAGTCTTTTGGTTTACCTATGTCTCATCTTTTGTGTATTCAAGGCTCGCATTTTTTCTCATTGAAAGCATTAATGTAGATATGCTGGCCAACAGTAGCAAATTAGGGTGCCCTCTATGGTTATGACTTGGAGTTTTCGATGGTATTCTTTGAATCAGAATTCAAGGATATTTTTCTTTTCTAATGGTTAGTAGGTTTACAAGGGAAATTCGGTGAAATTAAGTGGTTAATGTAGCTTATAGCTTGGTCCTTGTGCATGATTCAGCATTTCTTGCTGCTAAGATCTCATCAAGTGACCTGTAATATTTTTGGAAACATCTAAATTTGTTGCAAACATGTCTTTTCATTTTTTTAAGCTCATGGGGAGTGTCTGAGGAGTGTTTAATTTGTTTAAAATTTGTAATCACAGTTATATGTGGCAACCTGTTCACCTGCCCGAGATACTGAAGCTAGTTATGTGGCTTGGGGGCACTCCACTCTTGTTGGACCAGTAAGTGGATGTTGAACCATCGCTTTTCTTTGTACAATAGTTACTCATTTGGGAGATTGATGTGTATTACATGAGGAATACAGAGTGATTTCCTCAAAGTTTATTTCGCATTTATGATCTCAGTGAAGCTCTTTGGGCTTGTTAGTTATATTATCACATAGATACTTACAAGACTGCAAAACTGTGGCAGTTTGGAGAAGTTCTGGCCACCACTGAACACGAGGAAGACATAGTCATAGCGGAGGTTGATTATTCACTAATGGAGCTGAGGAGGTAATGTTCCGATTTAGCAGAATAATATTTTCTCTTGTTGAAATATTTATACAGTGCATTGTAGAATTCGTTTGTCCTAATTCTGTGATCAAAACATTCAGGATTGGCCTTCCCTTATCGAAGCAGCGGCGTGGTGATCTTTACCAGTTGGTAGATGTTCAGAGGCTGAACTCGCAGTGACTGAACAGAGGAATACTGGAGTATTGTTCTAATGCTGGGAGAAGGATATTCAGTCAGAAAGGTTACTGCCAATGAATGAAACCGTTGTATATTGAGACCCTACTGCATAAACCTTTCCCGCTACTGAATGATTAGATCTGGTCATTTCGAACTTTGTGGCTGTAGAGGACTGTGTTGGACGGTCCGTTCTAGAAATCTCAATGAGATAGGGTATCCTTGGTAATACCTTTTATGTCGAGCTCCATTTTTGGAAAGCTGCAGAGAGCTAACAAATGGAAACTCCAGAATTAGAAGAAAAAGCGGTCGCTATTTCTTTTCAGAACGAAGCTTTGTAAGTTTGACAGCACATATGAGCGAATGACTGATCCATTACTTGTTCCAATTCCCTGATTTGTGTGTTTTTGTATAAAAAATTGATCAACAAGCTTAACAATACGAAGTGGGTTCCGCACAGTAGTAGACGCCCTCCATTTGGTGGGAACTTTCTAGGGTGGCTCATCCTTTGGAGTTGTTTGGGCTCCGCATTCGATTCAGGATCTAGCTTTCGGAACATCAAGGAGCCCGCAAGAGTTGAAAGGACTCAGAAGGAAAGGAAGAGTGAAGCAAGCCATACGTCCACAACACCTCTAGAGGGTGATAAGAAAGAAGGATGAAGCAGATTTCTGGAACACAAGATTTTCTTACGTTACGAACATTAAATTCTAACGTAAGATATAATCCTAGAGGGTTTAAAGGGCTGGTAGGAGACGCGTTTTCTAGAAGAAGTACTTGGGCTTCCTTGAAATTATGAAGGTAAGAGGTGAATAATTTCTCATTGAGTGTATCCGCTATTGCCCCGTTAAGTTTAAGTCTACATTGATTTGGTTGGAGCTTATATGGTCCATTTATGATGCTGAAATTTTTCCCTGACAAAAGGCAATAAAGTTTTCTGTTTCGTTTAACTAGGTAATTGCCCATACAACGAAAAAGCAATCCTGGGGCGAGATTGCCCCCCCACCTGCTATAACCTTGTATCTAAACTGTCACACTACTTTTATTTAAACGATAGGCAGCAGGCATCTTTGTAACACAATTTGTCTTCATAGCCAATTGACAGTTTATTCGCAACCCATTTGGGGAAGTATCTAGTCAAGATATTAGTCTTCCCGTGTGCTGCTGCGAGGCCTTCCTCCTGAGAATAGTGAATTCGTCAACAATCTTGACACTCTTTGTAGGGTCCTCATATGGATACGCTGCCTCCCACCGGCTGGGGTGATCTCTTTGGTGGCTCTTTTTGTTTCCACTTGATTCCTTATCTTTACAATAATCCCCATCGAGCTTCCAAGCTTCTGGGACCTACATGTCAACATGGGTTAACCCGCTACAAAGATAAAAAGTTCATGGTTGAAGCATCTCAGAGATGTTATAAGAGTTGCTTCATTTTCCAACAGTTAGCAGGAAATGGTAGAGTTGTCAAACTGGAATTATCGTCATAAAGGAAGCATCTCTTACCTTATCGACACCAAGGGTGTAAACATGAAGATCACCATCTTTGTTGATATGAAACCGCGTAAATGCCTTGTAATCAGGAATTCTGAGAGAGGAGAAGCCCTCGTCGTAGTGTAAGTTAAAGAAGTTGACGCAGATGTATAAGTAGCTCCCGAAAACCAGAGAAACGAAGGGAGTAGATAGGACCCAAAAATAGAGGAAGACAGAACCATAATAAACGATGGCAGCCCTTCGAGAGATGTACTGCATTCCTTTCTTGCAAATGTTGCTCCGGGTGACCGCCTTGAGCTGGTAGAAAATTTGAACATATCTTTGTAAAGAATAAGAAAAAGAAGCACCGATTTTTTGATCGAGGATGTCCAATCTAACCCACCTCTGGTACGTCAAATGCAGACAACAAGTATTTGATGCCTGACGGATAGAGGCCGAATGTCCATTTTTCCATACGAGCTCGAGTGCTTTCCGAAACTGGAAAATATCTTTCCTTGGATTGGTACCACCGATATAATGAGTGATAATCTGAGTAGACAAAAAGAAATAGGTGAGTCGAAGACAATATACTTGGATTATAAGATACAACCTTAAAGAAGAACCCACCTGAAGTTTCCAGTAAGTCATGGCGGACTAGCTTCTCAACCCCCAGTTCCAAAACCAGCATAAGTATTAGAGCTGCTGTCAGGTGTGCAGAAACATGAAGAATTCCAATAAGTATCCGAGTCCACCATCCTAATTTGGAGGGAGCAAATGCAGTCGTCACAGTAAGCAGTAGCATAGCACCTCCGAGGGACACATAAGAGTGGTCCAGCATGTATACGAAAGCTTTTGACAACGTGCCCATGAAGTACCCCAAGAAATCCAAAATTGAATCTGTTTCGAACATGTGATCAAGGTCACACTAGCAAAAAAGAAGAGAAAAACAAAGGATCTTTATCAGCTAGAGCTCTTTAAGTTGTTTCAATTCGAGAGGGAAAAAGAGGAGTTAGAAATCTTAAATTGTTAAATCGATTGAAGCAGAATGGTTGTGCACCTGTGGGAACATAGAAAAGACCAATATAAAGTATACAATGCCACCAACATAGTCAAATTGGCCATTCTCCTTTCGGAAGTTCCAAATATTTCTTAACGCAAGCTGATATAAATGAAAAGGATGTTATAATCAAAATGCAAAGCAAAATGTCACGAAAAGTAGGGTTGGTATGGACATGGAAGGAAAGTTTAGAAAATTACCCGGCGTGAAGCTTCGAAAGGAGGATATGCTGCTTTGCATATATAGGGATCTCCATTATATTTACTAAAACCTTCAAAGACATGAGTGGGATGTAGAAATGCTCCACCACATCCATTTACAATTAGATGTGGTCCATCCGATTCAGCTTTTGAGTGGCGCATATAATGATGTATGTCCCCAGCAATTCGAAGTTTACATTTTTCTTTTATAATGTCTCTTATTAAATAGGAAATATTCTTTTCTATTAAATGGGAAGTATTATCTTTAGGATCATCATTCTCATACCAATCAAGAAGCCAGTCTGGTTGGTGCGTTATAACTATCACAGAGTGCTCATCTAGGACCTAAGTCAAAATGAAGAAGTTGAAATCAATCAACAGAAAAGTTAGGAGCAAAACTTGAATAATTTTTTTTGTCTCTCTCTCTTTTTAGCTATCATCTCCAGTAAGCTGAAGTATAACTGTTACAAATTACGCATTCAAGTGAAACTGTGGTTAAGATTATGCACAAAATAATGAAAAACAAAAGTGAGAAAAACACCTCTCTTTCGACAAGTTTTTGGAAGAATTCCAACTGATATACATCAATATCACCGCGGAGTGCAAGATCAAGACCAAGTACCCACCACCCATGTGGGAGTACCAAAGCAAAGTAACTTTTCTGCTGCGGCATAAGCCATCCCCCTAACCAATCCTTGTGACATATATTTCCCATAAAGGTATCAAGCCCATCAATCCAATCTGTCACACGGAAGTAGAAATGATTACCCCCCCCCCCCCAAAAAAAAAAAGAATTAAAAAAAGCATGGTCTATTCAATAATCATAGATGACAATATGCTAGAATTAACAAAAGCATAAATGATCGGTACAAATATAAATGTTATTTTGGAAAAAAAAAAGGTTAAATTAGAAAATGATCAACTAAAAACTAAGACCAACCATGGTTTCCGGGAATTATATAACACTGAGGCGTATCCATTGACGGCCATTGGTTTGGTTTGTTGCCTCCTTTACGACCATTTGGACCTTGTTGAGGTGCCTCGGTCTCGTTATTGCCTTTTCCAAGAGCACACTCGAAAGGACGGAAAAGACGCTTTTCATACGTGGCTTTTGATGGGTTAGGATACCTATAATTCAACGCCATCATATATCCAGTTAAACACACAAAAGATGTGAAAAGAAATAAAATGGATAATGTTTTATCTTTTAACAGCTTTGTGGATGTTAATATAACGCAATAATATTTACCCCTACAGAATTGTTAATCATGAACACACTTGAATGGTCAACTTTGATTATTTCGTCTAAAGTGGTCTGCGTTAGGTATCAACTTACGCAATATCCCCTCCAATGATTAGCAACTTTCCACGTTCTAATATAGGAGAACCAGGGATTTCAATGAAGGGTTTAGCAAGTAACTTCGCCACAGTATAAGTTGAGTTCCAACCGTCACCAGTGTCAGCCATGAAGTCAAACCATAGTTCATTCTTTTCACTAAAAGGGCGATAAAGAGAGCCTACATCTTGATCCGCATTTGATGGCCCAGATTGAGTTCGATTCATTGCTGCCTAAAGATACCAAAAAAAATCAGAGGATTATTATATATGTTTCAATTTTGTTTTTCTCCCTAGAACAGCCAAAAGGAGAAGAAGGGAACTTATTGGCATTACAGAATGGAGGCGTATTTATGATTTACTTTACAAAAGACAGTTATTGTATTACCTAGGCCAGTTGATATAATTTCATATCAAAGAGCAAATTTAAGGGAAAGTCGAATAGTAGTGGACACAAGATGCTAAAATGATCTACAAACATTTCACCTGCTAGTATATGTGCACCATACCTGCAATACACGCATGTCAAAGCGACCCACGAAGAGGGTCACTGATACGAGGAGGTCAAAAACAGTCTTGTAGAGGTCAGCTGATGTTCTGCAATATAGTCATAACAAATAGTATAAATGGGACAAAATCTTCTTACAAATCACCACACACACCCTTCCAAAAAGGAGAGAAAAGGAGGGGGATCAAAATAAACAGAAAGGGTAACGGCCTTGTACCCCGAATACCAGGGAACCATATCCGAAAATTCTGCCTTTTTTTGCCTATTCTCCTCACGTTCTTCGCCTGACCTGCCCATGTAGCATAAGAGAACACTAAGTTAAGTTCAAATTCCTAGCAAGAGAGTTTGAATCGTAATAGGCCAAGTCAAGTATGAAATTAAGGTGCTCTGCCCATTACTCACGTTGATGACCTCTTCGCCTCATAATTGAAAATGTAAATGATTATAATTCCTGTCCATAGCCCGTAAACGTGAGATATCTCATCTTGTGAGTCCGCTGGCAACCAATTGCTAATTAACTGAGGGAAAGGAGAAAAGGAGAATACTTAGAGCAAGGATAAACAAAGCCGAAAATATCCAAACTATTGGCATAGGAAATATCTGACTCCCGTCAAACCTGTAATTGCTATAGCCTAAATTACAGGTGCAAAATAATGCAAAACTTTATTGAGATCATATCAAGAGATAAGATTTGGAAATCTTTGATGTATATGCCAGAATCAGGGACGTTGATCTCTTTTTCTTGACTAGGATAACCAATAATGAGGGAAGCTTGGTGGGAAGGAACTAGAGGTGCCACTTTCCCGTGTCATTCTACTGATTCTTTTCTTGCGGTAATTACTTTTTACCCGTTCTACTGCCTCACATTAATTACTTTTTTTTTTTTTTGGTGAAAGGTCAAATTATATATCACTCATAAAAAATTTACAAGATTGTTCGATTACAAAATATCATCATCTAAGCTCAAATATTGCACTTGGCAAATTCCAAAGCTCTTGTAAAAATTTATTACAATTTGTAAGCTTAACTCCTCTGGTAGATGAAATCTTGCCTCTCACGTCCTTCTTAATTTTAGCAATAATGGTTGAGTTTTCTAGACTTGTATTGCTGAATCTTCTTCTATTCCTTTCGCTCCAAATGTGATACAATACGGCCTTGAAAGATATACTAAGTAAAGTAGCTGCAAAGCTCTTCCTCTTAACAGTGTTGATCATCCAATATATTTCAGCTCTCCAATGTTCAATTCTTCGAGTTAATCCATTCATGCCTAACAAAGCCTTCCAGATGTAGTTTGTGAACCTGCACTTAAAAAATAAATGTTCATGTGATTCTTCTTCTTGTTGGCAGAGGTTGCATCGTAGATCCACTGAACTATTCCATTTTGCCACCCGATCTGCTGTGGATAGTTTGTCTCTTAAAATGATCCAACATATAAAATTATGCTTCGGTACTCCTTCTTTCCAAACAAGTGTTGCCCATTTGGAATCTTCTCTGTTCTCTCTTAGTGCTACATAACTCTTGGCAATATTGTATTCTGAGTCTGTCACTAGTTGTGTTAGTTCACTTCTTACTTGTAAAATATTCCTAAAACTCCAAGCTAGTGATCCTTTCATCTCAACTTCTAATACATTCCTTTCCTTCAAATTTTCTGTTATCATCCATTTAACCCATAAGGAGTTTGAATTGGGGTGCACAAGAGACCATAGGAGTTTTCCAATTGCTGCTTTATTCCAAATGTGAATGTCTATCAAACCTAGTCCTCCAGAAACTTTAGGCCAGCAAACTTCTTTCCATGCCACTTTCGCTACACATCGTCCATTAGATTTACCTGTCACATTAATTACTTTTAAAGTAGGACTAATCAATGAAGTTTTCTCTTACGCCAGCAAGCTGCAGCTTATCAATCCAATCTTCTTTGCCATTCCGGAATACTGGTTCTCTTCGTTTATTCTGCCCGTAAAAGTAATAACGAAGGGGCCCTAAAATAAGCTAGGGAAACTGTCTTTTGTTTTGGTGTTCCACCATTCTTCAAAAGGAGGAACGGCACCGGATAAAAAATTTAATAAAATAGGTTGTAGGTTGTACCTTAACATTTCTCTTTGGGATCGGTGTCTCTCTACAATGACGTGCAAAAACACAGCAAGCAACACTTACAACCTTCAAAGCATGAAAAACTTAATAAGAACTTACATTAGAAAAGGAAAAACTTAAAATGATATGTGGAGGAATCGAAAGGTTCTCTAAGACTTACGGTAGAAAGGATGAGAATTTTCCCTAAAATTTTGAGAATGGTCCATATATCAGGCCGCTTCCGAGCGCCAGTCTCACGTGAAAAGAGAAGGGGTTCCAAAATAAAGTGGAAGACAAGAAGAAAGAGAATAGAAAAGGCAAAGGTTATCAACAACAAAGTGGGATTCATTCTCATAACTGACCGAGAACTGGGAAGGTGATACGCAGTTGCCACCGAAAGCCACGATGCGTACCTGAAAAAGCACCCAGAATACTCATACCATTGTTTTCTGCCATATGGGCGCAGGTGGTCTTGCCACCGGCCACTTCTATATGTCTAAATTGTGAATATAATACACATATATTGCCTTTCACGGTCATGGATACAAGTATAAAAGTTACCATTCAGATATATTGCTCGGTTTCCCTGTGAATGGCTGGGAAAAGGATCGGACCCAAGGCTGTAAAAACAAATAGAAGAACCCGAACAAAATGACATGCATAAACCACCATCCAATGCTGTTGTTGTCGTTAAGAATACAACTAATGTCGATCAAGGATAAAAAGACGCAACTCAGGAATAGAACGAGTACGGCGTGGCGTGATGTGGTCAGAATGCTGAAGCACGCATGAATCATGTTCTTGGTTTTGGCAAGGCATGATTCGGTCCGAGTTCCTATCCCTTGAGCCGCCCGGTTCATTTTGGCACGACATGAGTTGATCAGAATCTGGAGCCAGTCATGAATGGTTCTAATGGTACCTATTCTGATGGCTTCAAGTAAGTTCATCTTACAGCTTGGTTCCTGATCTTGCACTTGGCCGTCTTCCAAATCCTGTGAAAAGAGTACTGCTGAGAGTTTATGCTCTATTTTTGCTTGGCTTTTGTCCTCCCCGTTCTTGTTGATTTTATCAATCAATTTACTTATTCAAAAAGAGTATTGTTCCCATAAAAGTCTCCAACATATTGTTAATCTTGGTGGAAAAAGCAGTAACCATAGCTAGTACGACATCTAATGGAAGGCATAATTATGAATATTTTAGTGTATTAGATTCTAGAATTCAGCAAACATAAAATAGCATAAGATAGATTGTCATACTTCTCAATATAACAATACCTACTTATCGTTTTGTCTATGTGTGCACATGCGTATGTATTTTAACTCAAATAGATGTTTGATGAGAAGTTGTAGTGATTTAAACAATAAAAAGAATGAAAAAAATATAGAAGGGAATTATAAATGTGGAAATATCTAGTCTAACTTGAATACAAATAATCTATCTTTAGAATATTTGATTTTTATGATAAAGATTACTGTCATTGACAGCAAGTTTGGACAAAAAGAGTACTAAACAAATAAATATTTCAAGTTGAGAGTAAGAAGCATCTGAAAAAAATTATCATTTCCTTTTGAAAAAATGTATTAAACGACAACTGGATCTTAAACTTGTATGATTATATACATTTCCACGGGATACTGTAAATGAACTTTATAGATGCTCTACATTGGAAAAGAGAGCTAATCGAAAGAACAGAACCAGAAACTATGCATGAAAATTTACAAAAGCAAACAGCTGGACGTCAATAATGATCACGATCTGATTAATAATGAAAAAAGAAATTGGTCAGATAAGGAGGAAGAGGAGTACCTGCAGATCCGTAGCTTGCCAAGGAAAGAACTGAAGAGCAATGGGTAGGAGGCAAGAAGATATATAAAGAAGAAAACAGTCTAGTGTCCATCTACCCTATACTTGGAGCAAAGTCAATACGCGATACCAACTACCATGCTACAAGGAAGGTTGGTAACAGTGGCATATTCTTGAAGAACCCAGTCGAGTTTTGCGATTCCTTAAATAAAAGAGAGATAGAGTTCTTTGTAAGTGGATTCACACCAACCAAACACGTTCTTCCAGAAAGAAGAGGAATAGAAAAAATGTAGGTTACATGTGTGCGACACTCTAGGTGGTTCTCCTGTTCTTGTCAAACTAAGTTCAAAATTAAGATAAAAATGAGTCCACCAAGAAATTTAGAAGGGAAGAAATGCCAAGAATTATACGTGCATCATGTGATTGATTTTATATATCTGACCCCGAAGACTTATATCTGAACAAGCTCCTTGGCCAGCTCACCACTGATCATGGGACATCGAGCAGGAATCGGGATATGTAATGAGGTGGATTAGATTTCTTCCACATGAAGATGCCAATCAAAGTTAACGTCGGGACTGCTCCCAGCCTTGTGCTTCTTCTCCTGAGCGAGTCACTGTTTTGTTTCTCCATGTGCAACAGCCTTCTCCTAGTGGGAAAGGAATTTGTTAACCAGGGCGTAGATAAAGATTGAAGAGTTGGCCTCTTCCTGGGGATGCACAAAAAAAATTAAATAGAGTTAATTTACCTTTGAATATGCGAATCTTGGTACTACGTGTCTGCTTTATTTTATTTCTTTTTTTCTTTTGTTTAGCAATCTAAAATATTCAATTTGTCCTAGCAGAATAAGTACTATTATTTGGAATAATATAGTTATTTCCTGTTTGTTTAGTCGATCGCGAGAATAATATAGAACTTAATAGATGAATTGTATCTCAGAATAATTAAGAGAAACGACTAGGCATACAAGTACGTGGCTTTCCACAGAGAGAGAGAGAGAGAGAGAGAGAGAGAGAGAGAGAGAGAGAGAGAGAGAGATATTTTCCGTGATCCGTTCGCCAATATTTGATACGTACGACCTGCTCAGAAAAGAAGCAAACACATCTACCTCAACATTTGGAACTGTGCATTACGTCATACTGCTGACGATAACAATGTCTTCTAGACAAATAGGATGATGGAAATCAAGCAAATCGTACGTCATCAACGGAGTGGCATGGGATGGATGGAATCAACAATTCAGTTTTGCCAATTCTATTCCTTCAAAAATGGTTCTCAAATGGAGAAATAGCTACTTTATTATCACATAGTTAGTCAATAAGTGTTTTGTTTAGTAACGAGTAAATATTATTTAAGATTTCTTAATTTTAAATTTAATACGGTAAGGTGTATGAGTTTTTTATTTTTTATTTATTTATTTTTTTAAAAAGAAAATATCTTGTGATTGTGCACAATTGAAATGGACTATTTTGAGCTACTATTTTGGCCTTAAAGCTTCCCTCTCTTTACCTTTCTTTTTTCTTTTTCCCCTTAAACTTTGGGATTTAAGATCTCTCTCCAATTCTTTCAGTAGTGTTATTTATTTTGAATTCAAGTGAAGCTCAAAATATACGACTGTAGAGGTAAAAGAGAAAAAGATCAATAACTAAACAATTGAGTGAACTAATTGTTTCCATCAAGATGGATGAATTAATTGTTATAATATCATTGTATTAAGCTTAATAATATCTAATATAAGTTCAGATATTATAACAATATCTTTTATAAGTTCAGATTTTTGGACAACGATCCATTATAAAAGTGTTAAGCCACATTAGTTAAGGTTTGTTCTCTCTCATTTACAAGAGATTGTTAAAATATTGGTCAAATAATTAAACTAGCATTCTTCATATAATTTCTTAGAATTAAGGATTGCGTTTTCTCTTCTCATGTCTTGTCAAATCAGCTGGTCTCCAGAAAGTTGATGTGCTTGAAAGTTTTCGGTGCAAATGGTCAGTGCTCTTCATTTTCAAAACATAAGGCTAAGCATGCAAGAAATTATTCCAGTTTAGCATAGATTTATAGATCTAGTGCTAAAAATGCCATCCAAAAATATTTATACTTTGTAACACAATTTGTCTTTTTAGCAAATTAATAGTTTATTACCAAACTATTCGGGAAGTATCTAGTCAAGATGTTAGTCTTCCTTTGTGCTGCTACTAGGCCTTCCTCCTGGAATAGTGAATTTGTCAATAATCTCAACAGCTTCCATTGGGTTTTGGTACGGAGAAGCCGCCTTCCATCGGCTGGGAGATTGTCTCTTGCGAATCACTTTGTAAACGATTGCCAGGAGGCGTCTTTATAACACAACGTATCTTTCCAAAATGACTCGCAGCCCTACTTTATAGAGAATGCATTATAGCAAATTGACAGTTTATTCCGAACATTTCGGGGAGTATAAAGTCAAGATATTAGTCTTCCTTTGCGCTTGAAAGCTTTCGACGAAGACGCAACAGCTAGAGGACTAGAATATTACGGTAAGAAGAAGGAAACCAGGTGAGAACACGAAGGCCTTGTTGTATAATCACTTCCCAAATGCGGCACTTCGAAACCAAATACCAGGAGGCAAAGCATGATGTCACGATCCCTCGACAGAGCGGGTTGTGGGCCGAATGGTCGGCAGAACACAGAAAATTTCTTCTTTCTACCCAGCGCTGCGTGAAGGAGACAATGAAGGATGGAGGATCCGTTGAAGAGAACCCAAAACTTAACAAAAGTTTAGTTAAATTCTGCTTGTTATTTATGAAGGACGTCACCTTCTTGTGTAGACAAGTTTCCTCTGTTCTGCAAGAGACAGAGTAAGTGTCCAGCAGTTGAGAGTTAATCGTTTTACAAATTCAAACGACTGACAAGCAAAGCTTATCTGGTGCCTGTTGTCTATCGATGGTTCTGCATTTTGACTCATACATAATAACATATAATACTAAATTAAGAGACATACAATCGAAGGAAACTGCCCAAGCTGCTGGTAGTGACATCGGGTTCTCGGTAATAGCTCTTTTTCTTCATCTCTACTGATGTCTTTAACGTGCTGGTGCTTCAGCGGCTTCTGCGTCGTAACACATTACCAACCACGGTAGCGCAAATGGAAAGTCCAAATACAATATTTACGACAGGGCTGCTACTAGGCCTCCCTCCTGAAATGGTGAATTGGTCAATAATCTTAACAGCCTCCACTGGGTCTTGATACGGTGGAGCTGCCTTCCACCGGCTGGGAGATTGTCTCTTGTGGCTCATTTTGTCCTGGACTCCTGGCTCATTCTTCCAATCGTCATCCTCTGTCCAATCCTCTGGGACCTATATGTTAACATGGGTCAGCGGCTATAAAGATGAGAACTTTGGTTGAAACATCTCAAAATTTTTATAATAGTTACTTCAATTTCGAACAGCTGGTTGGAAACAGGGGATCGTTAATCTAGAATTATTGTCGTAAAGGAAAATTCTCTTACCTTATCGACGGCAAGGGTGAAAACTTCAAGATCCCCATTATGTTTGATGTGAAACCGCGTAAATGCCTTGTAATTAGAGATTCTAAGAGAGGAAAAGGCCTCGTCGTAGTGTAAGTTAAAGAAGCCGACGCAGATGTACAAATAGTTCCCGAACACAATGGAAACGAAGGGAGTTGATAAGACCCAAAAACAGAGGAAGACAGAAATACGATATAAGAGGGCATCCTTTCGCGAGATAGACGCCCACCCATTCGTGCAAATGTTGCTCCGCTTGAGCGCCATGAACTGATAGTAAATTTCACATAAATGTGCCTATGTAAAGAAGAGAAAAAGAAGCAGCAATATCTGGACCAAAGATAAGCAGGTCTAACTTACCTCTGGCACATCAAATGCAAACAAGAAGTAATTGGGGAATGAATCTGCAGAACAGTTAGTTTCTCGGGATAGATGCCGCAGATACAAGGATTGACAGCCTGGGTAGACAAACAGAAATAAGTACATGATCTTATTAGGAAGGAGATACTTAACGGGTTGAGAATCTTAGATTGTCTTCTTGCACATGTTAAGTAAGGGGATGCTATCACTTTTCCCTCTAGGGAATACTGCCTCTTTAGAGGCATTTTCTATAAATAGAAAAAAAAAAGATTTGAGGAAACAAATTGCTCATATCCTTCTACAAAATTGCTTCTAATTTACTATTTGATTATAGTGAAAAATTATAATTTTAAAATTCATTGATACTAAATTTAATTATTTATGTTTATATGATCCGTTGTTGAGCCATTTTACCCATCATATAGTTCATCTTTCTACATGTTACATGCCTAAGGTCAACTTTATTTTAATTTACTTCTTCGCCTTTTTGGATTACAACATACTTGGATTACAAGATGTGGCATAAAAGGAGAACCCACCTGAAGTTTTAAGTAAGCCTTCGCGGACAAGCATCTCGGTGCCTAGTTCCAATAACAGCATAAGGATTAGAGCCACTGTCAAGTGTGCAAAGACATGAAGAATCCCGAGTACTATCCGTCTCCACCTTGGCAACTTGGAGGGAGCAAATGCAATAGCCAGAGCCAGCAGTAGCACAGCACCTCCGAGAGACACATAAGATTTGGCCAGCATGTAAATAAAAGCATCCCAAAGTGTACAAGGGAAGCGCCTCAAGGAAACGAAAATTGAACCTTGGAACATGTGTTCAAGCTCACACTGGCGAAAAAGATAGTAAAAACAATGGACTTTCATCAGATTAAGTTGATTAAGTTGTTTTAATTCAAGAGAGAAAAAGGGGAAACAGACATCATAAATTGTTAAATCACTGGGAGTAGAACTGTTTACCCGTGGGAGCATAGAAAAGACCAATATAAAGTATAAAATGCCACCAACATAGTCAAATTGCCCATTCTCCTTCGGAAGTTCCAAATATTGCGTAATGCGAGCTGCTCCAAGTGAAAAAGATTTATAACCAAAAAGCAAAAAGAAAATTCCTTGAAAATAAGGTCGGCATTGATATGGAAGGAACGTTGAGAAAATTACCCTCCTTGAAGTTTGAAAAGAAGGATACTCTTTTCCGAGTTTACAGGGTTCTTCATCAAATTTCTTAAAATCTTCAAAGACATGAGTGGGATGCGTAAACGCTCCGCCACAACCATTTACAAGTAGATGTTTATGGGGTGGAGCCGATTCATCAGATTTAACTATTGAGTGGCGCATGTAATGATGTATGTCCCCAGCAATTCGAAGCTTACATTTTTCTTTCAAAACATCCCGTATTAGTTCAGAGATGTTCTTTTTGGGTTCTCCCTTCTCGTATCTATTAAGAAGCCAATCCGGTTGGTGAGTTAAAACGATCACAGAATCATGCTCTCCAACCTAGTCAAAATGAAGAAGGAAATCAGCCAACAGAAATATTAGGAGCAAAAATATCTGAAGTAGAAAACCTACCATTTTGGAAAAAAGTTTTCAAACTATTTTTGAATAAAATAGAATTAAAATGAGTTAAGTTTTTTTAAAAAAATAAAAACAAAAATTCAAGTTGTAGCGCTGTTTTGTTGTTTTATAAACTAAGGATAATTGTTATATGTTTGTTATTATTATTATTTCTTGTATCTCTTTTTTGAGTTATCATTTAACAAGTTGGTGTATAACTGTTACAAATAACGTATACAAATTAATGTGCGGAGACAATATTATCCAGTCAATAATACCCTAATCAAGCCATATTAAACAATGAAAAAGAAGAGTAAGAAAAATACCTCTGTTTTGGCTACTCTTGAGAAATATTTCAATTGATAGACGTCAATATCCTCACGAAGTGCACAATCAAGACCAAGTACCCACCATCCTTTGGGGAGTTTCAAAGCAAAATAACTTTTTTGCTGAGGCATAAACCATCCCCCTAACCAACTCCCGTGACATATATTTCCTATAAAGGTATCAAGCCCATCAACCCAATCTGTCGCACAGAAAGTAGATATTAGTTCAAAAAAGAAAAATAACATTCCAAATGACTTGCCATTAACTTTGAGGGCTTTGAAGTAAGAATAACGAATGATCTGTTGAACATAGATGACAATTCACTAGAACAAAAAAAGCTTAGCATGCATGATTCATACAAACTATATTGTCTTTTCAGGCCAAAAAAAAAAAATCATTTTATTCGTAAATAATTCAAATTAGGAAATGATCAACTAAAAACTAAGACTAACCGTGGTTTCCAGGAATTAGAAAACATCGAGGCGTATCATTCGACGGCTTGTTAGCTTTTCCTTGCGAGGATGGTTCCTGAAGAGCATAGTGGAATGGATCGAAAAGACGCTCTTTATATATCTCTTGCGATGGGTGAGGATACCTACCATTTCACGACAGCATATATACTTAATTATCCGGCTACATAAACAGAAGATTTTAAAATAAACATACAATAAAATCAATAACACCATACAACGAGAATTTTAAAGAATGAAAATTTTCATTTCATGCAATCAAAATTAAGTGACATTGAACAACCACCTTAATTAGGTAATGCATCAAGGACACATGTTCACGAATTGTACTTAAGCTTGTATCTTTTGATATTTGTAGACAATAATATAATATGATAAGATACCTGTTAAGTCCTATATGGAAAATATTAAAATATTAAAAATAATTTATAAAAAGATAGATTCATCTACCTATTTCCTTTGAATTTTAAGTTAGATATAAGTTATTTTCTCTAAAAATTTAAAATGGTAATAGGGACTAGATTTTTTCTTGGCACTCTTATGGATAAAATATAATATGATAAGGTATCCATTAAGTCCTATATGGAAAACATAAAAACTTAAAAAGTAAATTATAAAAAGATATATTCATCCACCTAATGCTTTCTAATTTTAAGTTAAATACAAGACATTTTTTCTAAAATTTAAAATGAAAATAGAGACAAGATTTTTTCTTGACAATCTTATAAATATTGGTAAGCCCAAAATAACACAACACAAGATGGTTTGAGTTAAACCATTGTAGCGAGGGAGTGCGTTAAATAAACAATGTGAGATATTCTATAGTGCTAAAGAGCTCATTAAAAATGTAAGTTTAATTTTCTATCCTTTTGCTTGTGATCAAAGATCCTTAAAGGAAGTGTTGCCTTAAGCATTGTGTGAAAGGGTGTATTAAGTCCCATATGAGAGACATGAAAACCTAGAAATTAATTTATAAAGGGATTGAGTTTCTTTACTTAATCTTCTAAGATTTTAATTTGGATATAGACCTTTATCTATATAATTTAGTATGGTATCAAAGCTTAGATTCTTCCTTAACACTCCTATGAATATGGGTAAACCTAGAATCCATACAAAAAGCAACATCACATGAGATAAGAGGCTGTTGCGGTGAATGGACTTGTTAAAAAAATTATATTAAGTTGTTCCACATTATTAAGGAGTACATTGAAAATTTAGGTTCAATTTTCCTTCTTTTTGCTTGTGGACAAAGATTCATATGAAAAGTGTTTGTTTCATGCTTATAAAGGAATCCATCTCTTTGTAAGTTATTTGGTAAGTTTTATGTTTCCCATGTGGGACTTAACATATTGCCATGCCTTATGGTTTTAAGTTAAATATGAGGGTTTTTTTTTAATGAAATCTAAAATAGTATCAAAATTCAAGTTCTTCCTAACATCTCTATAGATATGAGTAAGTCTAGAAATTATGTAGAAAGTGATATTATGCAAAATGGTTTGGGCTAGACTATTGTGGTGAAAGGGTGTGTTAAATAAATAATACGGAGTTTTCCTATATCACTAAGAATCTATTGAAAATCTAAATTCACTCTTCCACTTATTCACATGTGGACAAAGATTCTTGGAAAAATTACTACCTTACTTTCAAGGCAAAGTAGTATGTTAAATCTTATATAAAAAATATAAAAGCTTAAAAAATTATTTATAAATAGATGAATTCTTTCACTTAATGAGTTAAGATTTTAAATTAGATATGTGTCATTTTTTAATAGTATTTAACCATTTAAATCTATAATATCATGAACAAAATTAGAATGGTCGCCTTAGACTTCATCTACTTTATAAGGAGAATGAAGTCTCCAAGTTAGGAACCAACTAGGTATGGTGATAGAATCATAAAATGAGAATTAAAAACTTACGCAAGATCCTCTCCAATGATCAACAACTCTCCCCGTGGTAAGTTTTTCCTTGAACCACTAATGAACGGACCAGGGCAAGAAATGGAAGGTTGAGCAAGTAACTTTGCCACTGTATAAGTTGAATTTCCACCATCACCAGTATCGGCCATGAAGTCAAACCATAACTCACTCTTTTTGCTAAAATGATTTGAAGTCTCTTCTTGTTCAGCGTCATCTTGGCCCCCATTTATTGGCCGACGTTGACCCCCCATTCATTGCTACAAATGAACCCTCAAACTATAACACTTATTTATTTTTATTTACCGAGAATAGCTACAAGGTGAAGAAAGGGAGCCAATAGGCACCATAGAATAGAGGCGTAGATCAATGATTTTACAGGAGAGTTATTCTATTGTATATACCAGTTTATATAAGTTCACATCAAAGGGTAAATTCAAGGGAAAGTCAAATAGTAGTGGACACAAGATGCTAAAAATGATGCACGAACATAACACCTACAAGTAGTATATTGAATCTGATTCCTTCTATTTAATTCAATGCATGCTCAACAAATGGATAACTCCATGGAAATTGGAATATGTCATACGTCAATGTTTGACTATGATTCCTTTACATACACTTATATGTCATGTGCATCGTGAGGGGAATATGGTAGCAGACCGTCTCGCCAATCATGGTCATGCCATTCAAAATGTGACAATTTTTGATCAGTTTGACTCATTGCCGCATTCATGCTTAAATGATAGAGCAAGGGCACATAAACCAAAATAATCTGAACTATTCACATAGGAAATATGTGACTCCTGTCGAACATTTATTTGCTTTAGGCTAAACTATAGGCGCGAAATAATGCAGAACTTCATTGAGCTCATATCGAGAGAGAAGATTCGGAAATCTATGATGTATATGCTAGAATTAGGGATATTAATCTCTTGTTCTCAACTGGGATAACCAATAATAAGGGAAGCTTGGTATGAAGTAACTAGGGGTGTCACTTTCTACCTCTAGGATAAACCACAGTAATTGCTAATGTCCCACTATATTTTTATTCTTGTAGTAATTACTCCGTACCCAAAAGGAAAAAAAATCAAGAGATTTGACACACATGAATTACCGTTACAGCAGGATTAATTAAAGAAGCTCTCTCTTACGTTAGCAGCTCGAACCTAACAAGTCCATTTTCTTTGCCACTGGGAACAATGGTTCTCTTTGTCTATTCTGGCCCGTGAAAGTAACAAAAGAAGGGGACACTACTGTAAGCTAAGGAAAATGTTGTTCGTTTTGGTGTTCGTTTATTCTTCAAAAGGACCAAATAGAACTGGGATCAAAACTAAACAATAGGTTGTGGGTGTACCTGAATATCTCCCCCTGTGGGCGTTCTCTTTTTACAGTGGCGGATAAAAATGCAGCAGACTGCACTAACACCCTTCAAAGCATGAAAAACTTAATTAGAACTCACATAACAAAAGGAAGTAACTAAATAGTATATGGAGGAACCGAAAGGTTCTCCAGGACTTACCGTAGAAAGCATAAGAGTGTCCCCTAGAATTTTGAGGATGGTCCATTTATCTGGCCACTTCCGAGAGTCAGCCGCAAGAAAATATAGACAGCCCTCGAAAATTGAGTGGATGACAAGAAGTAGCAGAATAGAAACCGCAAGGGTTACCCAAAACATAGAAACTCCATCTGATTGAGAACTAGGAAGATGGTATGCAGTTGCCAATGCTAGCCATGATGCCAACCTGAAAAAACACCCAGAATTACTTATACCCAATGTTTTCTGCCATATGGAATGCCGCACATGAGACGCAGGTGGTGTTCACTTCCATATGTATCTATTGTAAACGTAATATACATATATGCCTTTCACTGTCATGTATGCCTACAAGTGTCGTCAGATTGAAAATGATGCTTACCACTCATTTATATAGTTCGATGCACCTGTCCATGGACGGGAAAGAGATCGGACCCAAGGCTGTAAAAATAAATAGAAGAAACCGAACAAAATGACATGCATAAACCACCAGCTGATGCTGTCGTCGTCGTCTTTAAGAATACACCTACTGTCGACCAAGGTTAAAAAGACGCCACCCAGGATCGCAACAAGCACGGCATGGCGTGATCTGATCAAAATGTTGAACCACACAGGAATGGTTCGAACCGCGTTCTTGGCTAGAGCCCCGAACCTTCGAACCGCCTCGTTCATTTTAAGGGCTTCAAGTAAATTCCTGGTACGGCCTGGTTCGTGATCTTGCACTGGGTCACCTTACTAGGCTGTCTTCCAAATCCTGTGGAAACAGTACTGCTGAGTGTTTATACTCTATTTTTGCTTGCTTTTTATAATCCAATCCTTGTTGATTTTCTCAATCAATTACTCATCCAAAAGAGTATTCATTACAGAAAAGTACCCCGAAATACGCAGGTTTCACATGTTTGAAATTGCGTAACGATATAGATAACGAAAAAAACATGAAATAATTAAAATAGAAAAGTATGATTATGGAAAACATTGAGTCTACTTTGAACATAAAAATATTTACCTTTAGTATACTTTTTTTTTTATTATTATAAACGTTACAGTCAATGAAAGCAAGTTTAGTCAAAATCGTTGAAGTATTTCATGTAGAGAATAAGAAAGATTTGTAAATTTTAATAATTATTTATTGAAAATAGATTAAATGGCAACTAAATATGAAATCTTAATATTTATGTACATGTACTAAGAAATACAAAAAGTAAACGTTGCACATACCCTACATTTACAAGAGAGCCAAGCGAATTAAACGAAAGAATAGAACCATGAATTATGAGTGAAATTGTACAAAAGCATTAAGAAAGTCGAAATCAACCCACCAGACATCAGGAATGACCACAATCTAATCAGACATAAAGAAAGAAATTCATCAGATAGGAGGAAGGGAGATACCTATGAGATTGGGAGAGAACTGAAGAGCAATTACTTGGAGGAAATGATATATATAAAGAAGAAAAGCGGTCTGCTACTCATCTACCTTCCATCATATGAACAAAGTCAACCTTTGACTTTGGTGGAAGTAACATAGTACAACTGTCATGCTGCAAGGAAGGTTAGCAACAGTGGCATATTCTTGTAGAACCCAATAGAGACCCTACGATTCCCTAAACAAGAGAAAGAAGATGAACTTGAAACTAGACTTAGTTATAAGGTTCTATCTAACATGTAGGCATGCGTTAGTACGTGTGTATATGGATTGAGAGTTTTACATAAAAGGATAAAATCTTAGAGGTAAAGTTTAAATTAAAAAATAATCTTTTAAACTTTGAGTTAACTTTTGAGTTGACTCTTTAAATATTTTAACTTGGTATTAGAGATAGGTTGTACAATCTTAACTCTAATGATGCTTGGTATAGAAAGGAATATGTGAAAGACAAGCATGAAAGAAAGGATTTTTGAGATGAAGTTTAAATAACTCTAATGATGCTTGGTAGATGACTTTTTAACTCTTGAGCTAACAACATTAAAAGATAAGATCCTTAAAGTAAAGTTTAAATAAATAAAAAAACCATTTCAACTCTTGAACTAGTTTTATACATGTATGTGTGCACACTCAAAGAGAAAAAGTTTTTCATGTGATCCTTATTTCATTGTTTAAGAGGACTTATACAAAGCAAGGACGTTCTTCCGAGAAAGGGGGGGAAGGGGGGGGGGTGGGGTGGTGGTGGCGCGTTGGTTGTTGGAAATTGGAAAGAAACGTAGGTAACACGCATACCACATTCTACGTCGCTTTGTTGTTTAGGTCAACACAAGTTTAAGATTAATGACAAATGGGGAAGAAGGAAAAGAACAAGATTAGAATGAATCCACCAAGAAGCGCAGAAGGGAAGAAATGCAAAGAATTTTGCATACATCTTATGATTGATCATACATCTCAGATCTCGATGACATTTATCTGGACTAGCTATCAGGCCAGTTCCGCCGATTTGGCTTAGGATTTCTTTGATGCATTGAATTAAAATCGAACAAGAATCTGGAGATGAAATTAAGATGTCAGACCAAGTTGATTTCAGGTCTGAACTGAGACTTGCACTTCCCTTGACCAAATCACTTAGCTGATTCCCCATGTGCTACAGCTTTCTTCGAGTGGGAAAGGAATTCTTGGACCAAGCATACTAAATATAGAAGTATTAAGCTCTTCTAGGTACTGTTATTACGAATAACATAGTACTTAAGTAACTGAATCGTCCTATCTTAGTAATTAAGAAAAAAGATTCGGCGTGGGACTATAAATGCGTCAACAATGAATAATAATAGTAAATTCTAGGTAGACACACCCTGTAGTTTCTGGGCTTTTGCAGGAAAAGAGAGAGAAAAAAAGAGAGAGAGGTTTAGTATGAGAATAGAGCTGTCGTGTAGAAGACAGCTCCGCGTGGTCCTATTTTATAGACACACAACCGTCTTTCATGGATCCATTGTCAAATAATGGAACTGACTTTTGTTACCAACTTGCCTTAAAAAAGGACCATAAACTGACTTGTATAGATGATTGATGGTAATAAAAAAACAAAATAAATTTATATGATGTAGTGATAATGGCCTACATGCAGGACTTTTTAAACTCTTTGATATCATGTGACATAATTTTTTTAAAGTCTTGCATGGAAAGCACTATTTAATTAATATTCTGCCTGGGACCAAGAAGTCCTAGATTTATTACTCAACTCCAACCAATCATTAAAATTAGGTGATACCAATCATTTATTTATTGTTTACTTTTCATTATTCCACGAGCAGCGAAAAACGTGTAATTACCAAATGTCAAAGGTAATATATTTCTGTTTCAGATGTAATACTTTTACTTTGCGGGTCCCCCTTCCGATCAAATTTATTAGTAAGTTGGATCTAATGAGCCCATACACATAGGAAAGGATAACATCAACTGTCTGATTTTTTACAAGGCTAGATTGTTTTAACTGTGAGAATTACACAGCATTATTAGTATAATTTCCCAAAATTAAGAATTTCTTTTTCTCTTTGTGCTTCTTGTGAAATCAAGTATTCTCCAGAAAATTGATGTGCTTGACAGTTCTCATCACAATAATCGTCACCATGGTTCATTTTCAAAACATCATAAAGGCTAATCATGGTGAACATTACGCCAGTTTAGTGAAAGTTTAAAACCTTACTCATTGAAAAACAAGTTGCAGGCAGCCTGACAAACATATAAACCCAGGGAACAGAAAGGAAGAGGCCGTGCGGTTGAAAATGATGTCGTTCACGAAAAATAGCTAAAAACCTGAATTTAACTCCTTTTTTGTTCTTTACCTTTTCGTTTCCCAACTCTAAAATTTGAAAACCTAAGGGAGGGGAAGTTAGAAGAAGAACTATCAACCAGATACGGCGGAAGATATCTTCTTCTTCAAGGTCCGTTGTGCATATCTTAATAATTGGAATTGGTGGTCGGAAAAGTGGACGGAAAAGTGATGATTATTGTAAAATTTGAGGAATCTTATTTGCAATTGATTAACTACAAATTTGTATTAATGAATCTATTTATAGATAGATCATAGATACAAAATTGAAAATTTTGAACCATTCTAGGCTGTTAAGCCTCCGAAAAATCACTGTTTTTTCAACGGGTGACCATTTGCATTTGGCTCAGGGATAATCATTTCACTGCCTGCGTCGCAACTGTGCTGGAGACATGCACCTAGGGCTGACATGGCCCTAGGCACAATCAATTCTAACATGCAGCTGATGTAGCACTATTGACATGGCGTTTATTGCTGTGGTGCCCTTTTTTTTTTTTTTTTGTGGTGCCCTTTGATATTAATTACCCAATAGCTTTGGTTGTTTAGCTTCCCATCCTTGTCAGAACCAAACTTCGACTCCTTTGAGATTTGCCTTTTGTAATCTGATGTAATTAATATAGTGAGAAGAAACCCTAATGGGTTAAGTTGAGGGAATGGGTTATATCTTAAAACTTGTTCAACAACATTTCAACCAACCGTGTATGAGATAAGAAAATACCTCTCTCACTTCGATAAAACTTCCATTTCCAGAAATATGCATAAGTCCTTAGTCATTTATTTCAAACGCACCAAGCATATCATTCTTGAACAAAAGTATTAAATCCTCGCCATTTCGATGAAATCAAGCCATCAATATGAATGGAAAAATGAAGAACGTGGTACCTACATTCTTGATAAAAAGAGTAGGCTAATAAAAACTCAAGTAGTTTTTTAGTATATAAAGCTCTCAGTGGTTTGAAGAAGCACTTCGTGTGTTAGTTATTAACAAAATTTCTTCTTTGATCTCACCATTCAAAATGTAACTTCACAATCCAATTTTTTTACATTCCACTATTTTTAGCAACCAAAGCAATAATCTGACGAATTATTTCTAATTTGCAACTAGAGCAAATGTTTTTGAGTAACCTACTCCAGAAATTTGAGAAGATCATTTAACCACCAATCTCGTTTTACACCTCTTAATACTCTAAATTTAGTTTAGTTTTGTAGATCTATTTTACAACTTCTTTGTCCTTGTGTAGTTTCACAAGAATCTGTGTGTCATTCATTTCAATGGTACATATCTTCTTTTCCACAGCTTTAATCCAAACCTCCTATTGCGGCCTCTTCATAGTTTCCAAATTCACAAAATTTCTCGACTTCTTCAATGCACAGTAGCCCTAGAAACAACAATGATTAGCGGCATTGACTTAAAAGGATTGGGAAGGGAAAACTTGTGGATCAAGTAGCGAACTTCAGTTCAATACCTTAGGAAAACGCCAAAATTTGTTTCAGTTTGTATAGCAGAATAAAGGTTTGCTTTTAAAAAAGTAACAATATTGATGTTGCTAGTAACAAATATCCTGTTTTGTTTAATAGGAAAGAACATTAGTCAACAAAAGGCAATTCTTAGGCAAAATTGCGCCCCCTCCCTCCCCCTCTTCCTACCACCTTGCGTCGCACAATTTTTTATGTGGACTACTGGCTGCAAGTGTCTTTCTTTGCACCACTGAAAACGTGCTAGCGCTGCTTTACGAAACAACCTGCTCCACAATGTTTGAACTGTTGTGTTGTTTTTCCTGCTCCTACTAGGCCTTTCTTTTTGCAGGATAATGAATTAATCGATAATCCTAACACGACAAGAGGTCTTCATACGGATTAGCTAACATCTTCTGGCTGCAAACCGTTCTCTCGTGGCTCAGTTTGTTCTCCACCGTGGTGCTCAATCTCATCTTCCGCTGTGCTTTGGCCTTCTCTTGTGCTGCTACCAGCCCTATCTTTTTGTCCAATGGTGAAACGATCAATAATTCTAACAGTTTCTAGAGGATCCTGATACGGAGCAGCCGCCTTCCACTGGCTGGGGAACTCCCTGTTATGTCCCAATTCGTTCTCTGCTGTTATCTCCCCCTCCCTTGTCCAATCATCATCCTGCGTCCACTCCACTGGAACCTACAGGTCAACATGGTCAGCATACAAGGTTGGACAAGGGGCTAATTATTATAGGCCAACAATTAGTTCTACTAATCTTTGTTCTCAAATCAGCCACAAGGCTTAGCACTGAAGCCAGGACGAATTCGAGGCAGTATTTTATTTTATTCATCTAATTTTCCTGTCATCCAAGTAGTTTTGCAACAGGAATAATTTGACTCTTAAATCCTAATGGAAATTGGGGATTGACCCTATCAATATGGTCATCATAAAGAGAATATCTCTTACCTTATCAACGGCAAGGGTGAAAACTTCAAGGTCACCATTATGTTTGATATGAAATCTCGTAAATGACTTGTAATCAGCTATTCTAAGAGAGGAGAAAGCTTCATCATAGTGCAAGTTAAGCCAGTTGATGCAGATGTACAAGTAGCTCCCAAACACCAAGGAAACGAAGGGGGTTGATAAGACCCAAAAATAGAGGAAGACCGAGACGTAATAAGCGATGGCACCCCATCGGGAGATAGACTCCATTCCGTTCTTGCAAATGTTGCTCCGAGTGACCGCCATGAGCTAACAATAAATTTCACATGAGCGCACCTCTACAAAGAAGAAGAAAAAGAAGCACCAATTGCTGGAACAAGGATAACACATCTAACTTACCTCTGGCACATCAAGTCCCGACAAGATATATTTGATACACGCCGGATAAAAGCCAAGCGTCCATTGTTCTATCTGAGCTCGAGTGCCATTTGAAACTGGGAAATATTTGCTTTCTATTGATTGGTATCGCCGATACAACGAGTGATAACCTGAGTAGACAAAAAGAAATAAATATTTGACCCTTTTGGACATAAGGTTTAATCTCTCTCTTCTTTCGCAAGTAAGAAATCGTTAAAACCCGTTGAAGGTTTTAGATTGTCATAAAAACTAGTTTATGTGATCCGTTGTTGAGCTGCTTAGATCACTATAGAGTTCCTCTTTATACGAATTGTATGCGTGAGCAGTTCTTATGTCTCTTTTTCGGGGGTTTGATGCCAACAATCATCTGGGAACCGGTGATTCATAGACAACATTTGGCAGAAAAGGGACAACTCACCCGAAGTTGCCAAGAATCCCTGGCGGACAAACGTCTCAACTCCCAACTCCAATACCAGCATAAGAATTAGAGCTGCGGCCAGGTGTGCGGAAACATGAAGAATTCCTATCAGAACCCGTCTCCTCAATGATACTTTTGCAGGAACAAATGCAGTTGCTATAGCCAGCAGCAGCAAAGCACCTCCTAGAGAAACGTAAGAGCGCTCTAGCATGTATATAAAGGCATTCCCCACTGTGTGAGAGAAACTCCTCCAGAAATTGGAATTCGGGTCTACTTGGAACAAGTGATCGAGCTCACACTATCAGAAAAGATTGGAAAAACAACATGTTTTTATCAGATAGGTCTGTTTAGTTTGTTTTAATTGAAGGGAGAAAGAGAGGAGAAAGACATCATAATTGTTAAATCACTAAGAGCAGAACAGCAATTCACCTGTGGGAACATGGAAAACACCAATAGGAAGTATATAATGCCACCAACAAAATCAAACTGCCAATTTTGCTTCCGGAAGTTCCAAATATTTCTAAATGCAAGCTGCTCAATGTGAAAAGATGTTAATAACCCAAAAGCAAAAGAAAATGTCACGAAAGTTGAAATTGATAGTGGGATGGAATAGAAAATAGGAAAAGAAAACTTACCATTCTTGAAGTTTTAAAAGGAGGATATTCGAAGTTACACTTATAGGAAACTCTTTTACATTCGGAAAAACCGCGAAAGGGATGAGTTGGATGGACATATGCTCCACCACAACCATTAACAAGCAAATGTTGGGCATAAACTGGCTCTTTATCAGATCCACGAGGATTTGACTTCTTGGGTTCAACACTTGAGTGGTGCATATAGTGATGTATGTCTCCAGCAATTCGAAGCTTACACCTTTCTTGCAAGATGTTACATATCAAGTCCGATACATTAGTTTTGGGATCGATATTCGCGTACCAGTTAAGGAGCCACTCTGGTTGGTGGGTCATAACAATCACAGAATCTTTCTTTCCAACCTGGTCAAATGTGAAAGTATAAGTCAATCAACAAAAGAATTAGGAAATAAAGGGTTAATGGAAGAGCCTATATTTAAGAAACTAAAAATGTTTTAGATAGGGAAAAGAAAATCTATGAACATGATGGGTTTAAGAAATTTAGTTTCTAAAAGTGAATCAAATTTTAAAATGCTAACAAGTTCCTATATTGTCATAGTTTTGGAATTTGCAAACAAAATTAAAACTCATAAAAAAGAGATTGGTCCTGATCTTATGATCATCTCTAATTTCTGTTTTCTATTTCCCATTTTTCAGCTATCACCTTCAACAAGTTGATCTCAAATTGCTGCGCATTATGAAGAGAAATGCATATACACAACCAATATAATCCATTCAATAATATTCTGTCTAAGCCTACCAAGAAAATTGAAAAGAAGAGGAGGAAAATACCCTGTCTTTGGTTAGTTTTGAGAAGAATTCGAATTGATAGACATCGATATCACCATGGAGTGCAAGATCAAGACCAAATACCCACCATCCTTTGGGGAGTTTCAAAGCGAAATAACTCTTCCTTTGAGGCATATACCACCCACCCAACCAATTCTTATAACATATATTTCCCATGAAGGTATAAAGCCCATCGAACCAGTCTGCCAAGCAAAAAGTAGATATTATGGCATATAAATGACATCCTAAATAAAGAATGGTCGATTCAAGTCAAAAATGACAAGCTGTTCGGATGAACAAGAGCATGTGTGATTGCTACGGCTATAATCAAACTCAAAGAAAAAGAAGTTATAGGAGAAAATGATACAAAAAAAGAGAGAAAAAAGATTCGAAACTAGAAAATAAGACCCACCATGATTTCCAGGAATAATGAAACACCTTGGCCCATCATATCTGGTTTGTCGTTTATTCTTCGATTTCTTGCCTTTCTCGGGCACCCCTCGAGGCACTTGAGGCTTATTAGCAGCCATATGGTCTTCTTTATACCACGGTGGTGGCTGAAGAGCACGCTCGAAAGGAAAGAAAAGCCGTTTTTCATATGTGGTTTGTGAGGGATTAGGATACCTATGATTCAACATCAACACATATCCAAACAGAAGGGAAAAAGAAAAAAAAAAAAAGATTTTAGGGGAAAAAAAGGAATTAATAATTCTGTACAAAGAGAACTTCAGCAACTGAAAATTTTCATGTTTAATAATTGCATCCAACTAAATAACAACCTTAATCAAATAATGCATCAAGTATAGATGCAAACATATGGTACCGAGTCTTTTATATTTCAAGAATTGAAAGAATTGAAAATCATTCAAATAGTAATTAAATGATAAGGGGATAAAATATAGGTCGTTTAAGCTGAACAAAATGATTAGGATGTAGGGATAATACAATCTATAAAGTATCCTAAAAGTTTTAAGAGGACATTAATTCAAATGGAATGGTGTGAAACTCACATTTTGATGTTAGGAATTGTATACTAGGATAACGTTTTCATGACATTGTGTGCACTATCAAAAGGAAATCCTAACCTAAAAGTAATAATTGTTAAATCAAAAACGTTACTAATTTCGTGTAACAATTATATTTGCTTTATTAATTTATTTTATCAACTTCTTCTTTCTTAATCTCGACCCTCTTACTTTCTGCTTTCTCTCTCTATTTTTAAGCTGCAAAATATTTATAGTTCGCCTACTTAAATTTAGCAAAGGAGCCTACGCATTCGCAACTTTGAAATTAAGTATGAAATTAGAATGATCAATCTCAATAATATCCCATCCAACAAGGGACAGGTCTCCAAGTATGAATGAGCTAAATGCGAGATTTAATAGAATGAATCATAAAAGCGAGAATTGTCAACTTACGCAAGATCCCCTCCAATGAGCAGTAACTTTCCACGAGGTAATTCAAGCTCTGAATTAGTGCAATGAAGAGAAGGTTGAGCAACTAACTTTGCCACAGTATAAGTTGAGTTTCCACCATCACCAGTATCGGCCATGAAGTCAAACCATAGCTCTTTTTCTTCGGCAAAAAGATCGTATATAAAGTCTCCTTGTTCAACTTCATCTTGACCTTTCTTTTTATTTGTTGGCACTCCTTGTATCCGGGTAATCGCTGCCTTCAAATGGGAGAAAACGGAAGATAAAAGAAATCACTAAATTATGATATAGTTAAGAACTTTTCTTCCTATAATATCAAAAAGAAGAATGAGCACAATTGTTCTTTTACCAAGACTAGTTACCATAGCTTCACAAGAAAAGGTAAATTAAAGGAGAAATGAACATAATGATTGAAGTTGGCTGTTCCGTTCTTCATACTAATTGATGAGAGTACTTGCAAGTGTACCTGCAATATACGCATGTCAAAGCGACCTAGGAAGACAGTTACTGATACCAGGAGGTCAAAAACGGTCTTGTAGAGGTCAGCTGAAGTTCTGCGACAGAAAGCATAAATAACGAGTGAAACCCTCTTACCACCCCTCCATTCCAAAAAGGAGAGAAAAGGTAACCCAATTTGAAAAAAAAAAAAAAGAAAAAAAAAAGGAAGTATCAGAGAGATATACCCTGAATACCAGGGAACCATATCTGCAAATTTAGGCTTCTTTTCCTCATGCTCCTTAGTTTCGCCTGACCTGGTTAAGAGATCATCAGAGAACCCCTTGGTATGAGACCTTTAATCACAGTAAGTCATGTCGAGTATAAATTCAAAGTTACTGTGCACATTATAAACAATCGACAAAAATCACTCACATCGATCGCCTCCTTATATAAATGAAAAGGTAAATGAGGATTAATGCTATCCATAACACGAAGGCGTAAAAGATTTCTTCCGGAAGAACCACAGGCAGCCATCCGTTAGCTAACTGAGAAGCCAAACGAGGGAATTATCTGTATGAAAAGGGATAAAAGCAGCCGAAAGTGCCAAACTGTGGATATAGGAAATATACGATAACAGTGGAAATTATATTTGCTACACAATGCATCTAGAAAAAAGAGTACCAAGGGCTAGTTTCCTTTGCCATTGTACTGATTTTTTTTTTTCCCCGTAGTAAATACTTACTAGCCAAAATAAATAAATAAAACACTAGCCTCAAGTGGGTACGGTTCTCTTAATTACTGGAGTAAAGTATGACTAGCTCCAGCTTATCAAGTTTATTTTCTGTCATTCAGAAGTATTGGTTCTCTTTCTTTATTCTGCCAATGCGGCTAGATTATCCCAGATATAGCACTTCGTTATTTTGGTGTTCGACCGTATCTCAAAGTTAGAAACAGTAGTAGGATCAAAGCTTTGTAATTGGTTCAAGACTTACCTTAGCAATTCTCTTTGCGAACGGTCTCTTTATACAATGACGCGTAAAAACGCAGCAGGCTACACCAGCAACCTTCGCAGCATAAAAAACCAATAAGACCTTACATTATAAGGGAAAAACCTGCAACATATGATGGAACCAGGAGCCTCCCATGACTTACGGAAGAAAGTCTGAAAATGTTCCATGGTAGATTGAGAATGGTCCATATATCAGGCCACCTCCAAGCGCGAGACTTACGTGAAAAAATGTAGGGAAGGCCTTCGAAAATCAAGTGGAAGAAAAAAAGAAAGAGAATAGAAGAGACAAAGGTGATCAAGAATAAAGAGGCGTTCATTCTCATGGAAACTCCAACTGACCGAAAACCAGGAAGATGATACGCCGTTGCCACTGAAAGCCACGAAGCATACCTGAAAAAACTCCCAAAATTACTCAAACCATTTGTTTTCTGTCATAAGAAGGTCAAACATGCGATGCAGCTGTTCTTGCCAGTACGCTCTGACATTGTATATATTATGAACCCACTGCAAATCTACCTCTTTCAGTGTCAAGTATGCATGCAATTATCGAAAGATTGAAAGTAGCATGTACCACTCATTTTTGTGGGTCAGCTTCCCTATCGATGGTTGGGAAAAGAATCTGACCCAAGGCTGTAGAAAGAAAAAGAAGAATCCCAACCAACATACACGCGTAGAGCACCATACAATGCTGTTTTCATTGTTAAGAGTACACCCAATATCGACCAAGGAAAAAAGGAAGTAACTCAGCAGTGCAACGAGTATGGTGTGGCGTGATTTGGCCATAACCTTGAACCACACGTGAATGGTTCTGACCGCCTTATCCATTTTGAGGACTTCAAGCAAGTTCTTGCTCGAGCCTCGTTCGTGGTCTTTAATTGGGCACGCCTTACTGCTCTTGATTGAAAGTTTAAGATGTCGCCGGAGTTCTGCGAAAAGAGTACAACTAAGTATTAATGCTACAGCTTTGCCTGTTTGTAATACTCCTTGTTCTTGTTGATTTCTCAAGCAATTTACCTATCATAAAAGAGTATTAATTCCGTAAAAGAACCTCAAAGTGTTGTCGCTTCTGTGTTTCACGTCTACTGATCAATTGATCCAGAGGGAAGGAGCAGTAATAATAGTTGGTAATACACAACACACCTTCTATTGTACGTATGGTTCATGAGTATGCCTAGCTCACTGTATTGTTATTCAACCTCATAGATGTGCGTAGATATAAATTTATGCGTATGCATTTTACTTTGAGCATATGTTTGACACTAAGATCGAATGATTAGATAAGATGAAAGATGGTAAAAGGACTAGAACAGGAGTGTATCCAGTCTCATCTACTTTTGAATTTTACAAACCTAAATTTTAGAATACTTTATGTCTTACGATAGACGTTATTGTCGAGGGCTTCAGGCTTTGACAAGATAATAAATAAAAGAATAAAATATTCCAAACACAGGCTAAAAAAATGACTTGAAATTTTTATGCAAATTCTTTCTGAAAAAGGACTTAGAAGAAAACTAGATCTTAAACCAGCAGAATCTTTCCAAGGAACCGAAGAACGAACATTTTACACGTTCTGATATGAAAAGAGAAGGAAACGAGAATAAACGAAAGAAGAAATCTAGAGTCATTCATGAAATTGTACAAACGCATTAAGAGAATCAGAAGCAATCATCCAGAGATCAATAATGAGCAGAGTCTGATAAAAAATAAAGAAAGAAAGTCATCAGAGAGGAGGAAGAGATGTACCTGGGAGATCTGTAGCTTGCCGAGGAAATAACAGAAGAGCAATGGGTTGAAGGAAACGAGATATATGAAGAAGAAGAGCCATCTACCTTCCATTCCTCAGACCGCTGACTTGTTGGAAGAACACACGGCACCAACTACGAACGAGGCTACGAGGAAGCTTGGTAACAACGGAATATTCTAGGAGAACCCAGTCGATTCCTACGATTCCTGAAACGCGAGAGATTGTGTCCGAAACTAGACTTCGTCATAGAAAGAAAGATAAGAGTCCCGTCGAAGAGGATCAATACAAACCAACCGCGTTCTTCCAGAAGAAGAGGAAAAGAAAACGTAAGTAGTTTGTGTACGACACTCTACGCGGCTCTGCGTTTTTGTCAAAGTCAAGTTTAAAATTCATTTCAAGAGGGGAAACGTAAAAGGCAAGAATAAAATGTAAAAAGTCCACCATGAACGCTGAACGAAGAAATGTAAAGAATAATACGTACGTCCTATGATTGATTAATGATGTCGGATTGACGGCATATATCTGGACTAGCTTCTCGGCCACTTCGTCACTGATCATTGGGTAGGACATCTTTGATTGACTAAATCAACATCGAGCATCAATGGGGAGCTGTAAAAAAGTGGCTTAGGTTTCAGCCGCTTGAAGACGCCAGTCCAACTTGATGTCAGGCCGGACCCCAGCTGAGTACTTCTTCTCCTGACGACTCGGTTGTTTCCCGATGAGCAACAGCCTTCTCGAGGTGGGAAATGAATTGTTTGACCAATCATATGTGAAGAAAAACATGTCCAGCCCTTCCATCGATGCACTGCGAAATGAGGGAAAGCTACCTACCTTTGACTATGAAAACCTTGAAGTTACGTGACCGCTTTATCTTACTCTTCTTTATTCAACATTTGGCTGTCCAAAGTATTCAATTTGTCTTTGCAGAATAAGTACGATTATTAGGAATATTATAGCCATTTCCCGCTCATTAATGCGTGGATATGTGTGTCTTCGACAACAGTAGTAATTTCTTGGTGAACACATCCCCGGTCCGTAGCTTTCCCAAGAGAAAGACAGAGATAAGAGTCCGCGCGTGAACATAAGAAAGTTCCGTCCGGTTCTTGTTTACGCGCACAGATGTGTTTTCAGTGATCCATTCGCCAATGTTTGATGCATACCACCTGCTCAGGGAAGAAGCAAAAAGAATATGCCACATATTTAGGAATCAACTGAGTTTGGAACTTCACGTCACCAACACACAGGAGTTGCCGGGCTTGAATCAAGAGTTCAGGTTTTCCTTTCAAATATGTTCCCCTAGGAGGAGTGGCATCTCTACCCCTACATTCCATGGGTTGTGCTCAACCAAATGGACTAATTCAACTTTGGCCTGCTGCCATACGGCTTCCACTCTTTATTATTATTATTATTATTATTATTATTATTATTATTATTATTATTATTATTATTATTATTATTTTGTCCTCTAACTCTGGGATCTAAGGTCTCTTTTCTATTACTAGACAAACAGGAGTATAAGATCAAAAGGTCCATTTTGATTCTTTTGTTTGGATAGTTAAGGTGGATGAACAAACTATTAAACGTCCACATTATAATACTATATCTTCTATAAGCTTAAATTTTAGGCTAATTACTTGTTAACAAATTGCTAAGATAATTATTTGTAGAGATTCACATATTTGAATAAAAATTATATTTGATGAGTCAAACTCTTTAAAGAATATCCTCGTTTAAAGAAATTGTTAAAATATCAATGAAAAATGATTGTATAGTTAATTTGTTTTTAAAAAGACCGCACGTGGAGTTAGGTACATAATTGATTAGTAATAAAAATAAATAAATAATTCGATATTTTATACCTATAATGACCTTCATCCAATATTTATAAACATAGTGGAAATAATAGTATAACAACATTGGCAATACGCATCATTGGTAAATACGTCGATGGGTTATGTTAAATGGAAACGACAACTTGACTAGCGTTATTTTAGGTCAAAGTTGAATCATGTATGCCGGGTCTTTCTTCTCTTTTTTTTTTTATGTATTTTTCTTAACTAATCTTGAATTAATATATTAATGTTCAAAGACATAAAAGTGAACACAACTTTGTTCGGTGTTTCGTACCAAGCACATATATCTTACCTAACTGTCTTATCTTTTAAACATGATAGTTCTCCCTTTTATGATAATCCTTTCAAATGGTTGAATTTATCTACTATAGTTGAATTTATCTTCTAAGGCATTCCACTCTAGAAACTATATTTCTATTTTAAAATTAGCCAAACACTTTTATTTATAAATAATAGAATAAGTCAATATATTAACAATATCAAAATATAAATCAAATTTTATTTCTTACAAAGTGTTTGGCTCTCTCCAAATCTAACTTTTGATACCATGTTATAAAGTCAAACTTCCTCCTTCATAATCAACTTGTAAGAGAGGAAATATCTTTATAATAACAAGTAAGTAATTTGATATATTAGTAGTATAAAGACATCAAATTTAAAAATGGATTATACGTCCTAGTTTTTACAAAGCTGGATTCGTTTAAATGTGAGGATTTCACGGCATATAATTTCTTAGAATCAAGAATTTGTTATCTCTTCGTGCATCTTGTTGAATCGAGTATTCTTTAGAATGTTGATATGCTTAATAGTTTTCGTCGCAAATCATCATCATAATTCATTGTGAAAACATCATAAAGCTAAGCATGGTGAACATTGTACAAGTTTGATGAAAATTTGGAACCTTAATCCTAGAAAGCTCATCCAAAAACACATTGTCGGCAGCCTTGAACATATCGTTGTAACCTAGCGGTGTCCTTAAAATAAGACATTCTCGGTGGAGGACTTCATGGCTCCTAGGTTCTTTTCATCTGAACTTCAGTGTTTTGATGTAAAATCCACTTTGAGTTCTGACAAGTATATAAAAACACCGAACAAAAGGAAGAGAGCTTGCAGTTGTAAATGATGTCGTTCTTCACGAGAAAAAGCTCAAAACCTGAATTTAACTGCTCTCCTTTTCTGTTCTTTAGGTTTCCCTTTCCCAGCTTTGAACTTTGAAAGCCTGAGAGACGGAGAGATTTAGAAGATGACTGTCAACCAGGTGTGATGACCGAAGATATATATTTCTTCAACAAGGTTTCTTACGCATATCGTTGTTTCTAGTTCTCTCTCGCTTTTAGAAACTCACCCACGTTTATCTTCATGACAAACTTCGGAGTTCTTTGGGAAATTTCCTCTGTTTTTTTTTTTTTTTCCTTCTTTCTTTCCAAGTTTTATGATTTATGTGCACCTATAGCTTCCCCGAAGTAGATGACTTGGTACAGAGAATATCTCTAACGTTTTTCATTCTCCTATTTTCTTTTTGCTTGTAATGTAACGGAATGCTTGCTTTGATCTGAATTTTTCAAGTATAGACCACATTCTGACCATTTCTTTTGCCTCATTTTTCTCAACACGTACGACAAGCGAACCCCAAATCCTTATTAGTCGTTATTCTTGTCTTCTAACTGTTTTCTGGCAATTTTTAGATGGAAGCAACTGTAAGCTCCTATTCCCATTAGGATTGTTTCTGTAATTCTTGCAATCTCTCATATAATTTTCATGTTATCTTCCAAATGCATTCATATCTTGTTCTTTCATTGTGATCCATGTTATAACTGACTTCTGAGGGACCTTATAAGTCTCAGGATACACCGGTAATAAAGCCTCATAAGAAATCTCCATTGGTCTTAAGGATGGTGGTTCTACTTTTTGTCATGGTTTGTGGAGTCTACATTTGCTCCATCTGTTTAAAACAGATAAGCACCAACACAAAAGCCAAATTTCTGAAGGTAAAAAAGGGGGATGAGCCATGTCAGGCCCCATCTACAGAACAATGGGAGGTTCCCTACGTGCATTATCCGAGACCTGAAACCTTTAGCAGGTACCTTGAAAGTCATTTCTTCTGCTTAAATGTGCCTTTCCAATTTAGATTTTTCCAACCTAATTGTCTGTTGAATATCTTACAGAGATGAATGCGCATGCAACCCGGTCCGCTTCTTTGCCATCTTGTCAATGCAGAGATCGGGGAGTGGATGGTTTGAGACATTGTTAAATAGTCACATCAATGTAAGCTCGAATGGAGAAATTTTCTCAGTGAAGCATAGGAGGGCTAATATTTCTGCCATTGTAAAGACAATGAATAGAGTTTATAACCTTGACTGGTTCAATAGTGCTTCCAAGAATGAGTGCTCCGCTGCTGTTGGGTTCAAATGGATGCTTAATCAGGTTAGTAGCATGATAAGGTTCGGCTCACGAATTGACCAAATATTTTTATATAAACTGACGCTGTTAAAGCATCTTTCATGTCATTTCTTAAGCACTTACCCAGGAAAAGAAAATTGACTTCTTTAACAAGCCAATATGCCTTTCTGATCCTAATTGCTAAGTCTATACATGCAAAAGTATGTGAGGGATGATATGTTTGATTGGTTGGCTTCGCTTGAACTTGACAAATTGGTTTTTGCACGAATGAAACCTAAAAAGGACTAGATGTGGGTAACCACCGACGAGTACGAAGCAGTTATGGGTCTCAAAACGTCTGCTTTCTCTCTATTATAAAAAATTAAAAGAAAAATGAATCTGATGTATAGCCCTTTAACATTATTGTTGTAATTCCTGGAGTGGAATTCTTTTCTTAGAATTCTAGGGCTTGATCTCTCCGTTTATAGGGTTTGATGGCGCACCACAAGGAGATAGCACAGTACTTCAAGAAGCGAAGCGTCTCCGCCATACTCCTCTTCAGAAGGAACTTGCTTCAAAGAAAGATCTCTGTCCTTTCAAACTCCTATGACCGAGATGCAAAGCTACTAAATGGAACCCACAAGTCTCATGTGCATTCCCAAGCAGAGGTCTCTCTATCTCTCTCCCAAACGTTTAGGTATATGATTATCAAGTGCTAATTTCTTAGTGTGTGAGGATTGCAGGCTCAGATCCTAGCAAAATACAAACCAGCGATCAACGTAACACTGCTGATACCGGAGCTGAAAAAAGTATCGGATACAACGGCGAAGGCTATAGAATACTTCAAAGCACCCGCCATATAGTTCTCTACTATGAGGATCTCGTCGACAACCGTACGGTTAGGCTTCCACATGACTAGCATTAGGATTCATGCTTTAACTTTCCCCGTGTTAATACCTAATCCCTTTAACTTTTCTAATGCAGAAACTTAAGGAGGTCCAACAATTTCTAAGGTTGCCATACAGAGAGCTCACGAGCCGTCAGGTCAAGATACACACTGCCCCCTTGTCAAATCAAGTTCAGAACTGGGAAGATGTCAAGAAAGCACTGACAGGAACATCGTACGAGAGTTTCCTTCATTCAGACTCTCAAACGTAGTTTGCCACAGTACTTTATACGTGACAGATAACAACTAGGAGATCAATTACTGCCCCGATGATTTTTAGCGTCGACTCATGTTGTGACACCATTTTTCTCTTGGAGTAGAAAAGAATCGCGCTTAGTTGACCTTTCCAAAATTTTGATCCTGTAAATCCGAAACTTCATTTAAATTATATTTTGTTGCATGGTGTAATGCAGCAAGAGGATCTAATGGATTTCTAGAACCAGTTAACACGTCAATTAGAATAAATAAAAAAGAGTACAGGGCATTGACTGCATAAAAAAAAACTTCGTTTAAATAAATTTGCTATATTAATGAAATGGCAATATGTCTGCGACCTCACTTTGATATACAGAAAAGTTTTTAGGCAACTTATGTTGTCGGTTAGATAATCTGTTCTAGTGAAAAGAACAACTGGACCAAAGTGAGACCCATCTTATAGCACAGCCGGCGCAGTTTGAAGCTGTAGGTTGCTAGGAAATGGAAACTCCACATTTTGAGGAAAAAGCCTCCGCTGCTCACTTGCAGAACAAAATAAACTTCATAAATTAGAGTAGCACAGATCAGCTAGTGATTGATCCATTACTTACTCCAATATCTGATTTATCTGTTTTTTGTATAACAAATTGGTCGACAATCTTAACAGTATGAAGCGGGTCCTGCGGAGTGGTAGCTGCACTCCATTTGCTGGGGAACTTTCTACGGTGGCTCATTTGCTGAGGTTGTTTGAGCTCCGTATCCCATTCAGGATCTAGCTTCCATTCTTTTGGGACCTGCATGTCAATGAGTTCATAATACAAGTTAGATGCCTCCCCGGTGTCCAAAAAATGTCAGGCAATTGCATTCAACACTCGGGTCGAAACTAAATACCCTTCAAAATTCAGATCAAGACGGACATTGAACCACCCAGTCTACAGGTCTAAGGATTTCTTCATATCACAAAAAGAAAGACAGCACCGGTGTACAAACAACACATTCTCTAAAGGCTTGAAACTTTGAGTATCTAATGTATATTTTGTTTACTAAGTGTTATTCAAACATCAATTTGATCATTCCTTAAAATGGCATCCAGTTCAGAAAAATTATATGGAGCACAAATAGTAGCCAATTATTATTGGGAGAAATTAATGGAAGAAAAATGGAAAAAGGAAGGCTCTATAAGGTCCCTAATCAAGGAACATAACAGAAAAGACCCAACTATCATCACAAAATTTTACTAGTTACCTTCGCTCCCACATAAGGCACCCCACACCCCCCCCACCCCCCCCCCCCCCCCCCGGCCCCCCCCACCCCTGCGGGGCGTCCTTCATTTATTGAAGGGAAAGGAAAAACTGAATTGAAAGTAAGTTACTGAAGGAAAAAAAAAAAATCACATACAACGTAAGTGATTTCGTCACCTTATCAATAGCAAGGGTGAAGACTTCAAGATTGCCATTGGATTTGATATGGAAACGAGTGAATGCCTTGTAATTAGCAATACGCAGAGAAGAAAATGCTTCATCAAAGTGTATGTGAAGCCAGTTAATGCAGATGTATAAGTAGCTCCCGAACACCAAGGAAACCACAGGAGTTGAAAAGACCCAGAAGTAGAGGAAGACTGAAGCATAATATATGACCGCACCCCCTCGAGAGAGTGACTCTATTCCCTTCCTGCATATGTTGCTACGTGTGACAGCCATGACCTGATAATATTACACCATGAATACACTGAACTAAAGAAAAGACAGCAGATTTCTGGAGGACAAGATTCTCTCACCTCAGGAACATCAAATGCAGACATAAGATACTTGATACATGCAGGATAAAGGCCATGGGTCCATTGTTCCATACGAGCTCGAAGGCCAGTTGGATCTGGAAAGTGCTCACTTTCTACAGATCGGTACCACTGATATAAAGTGTGATAGCCTGGAATAAAAAAGTGTCACCATCATACACATGTAACCTACTTTTCCTTTAACAAACAGATCACCCCAACGGTCAATTGTACTGAAACCTACTTAAGAAAGAGAAACAACAACACAAGAGTACAAGATCATCAATCATATCAAACTACATTAGTTACTGTGATTTGTCAAACACAACATACTATCTTTAGTTTATCTGACTCTCCATACATTATAATCATTGGAAGTAATAAATAAGAAATCACAATTGAGGCAGCCATGACTCACATGAATGTATGACCACGAAAATGTCAACCTAATCTTTAGGCACCAATTTTGTTGTACGCGTAAAAATCTAGCTTATAGTCATAATGATGTGCAATGAACCCAAAATCAAATGGCAACTCTGCCCACCATCGAAGTGGAAGACGCAAAAATGGAGATTCAAGATCCAACAAGATGCAGTGTAATTATCAATAGGAAAAAGAAATAACAAAACTAAATTAATATTGCCAACTGTCATTATCTCCTTATGGAAATATAAGTGGAAATCCTTGACTCTTTAAGTAAATATTTCAAGAAAAGTGACATATCAGAAAGAAAGAACATACCTGAAGTTGCTAGTAGCTTGTGCCGGATACAAGTCTCAACACCCAGTTCTAACAGCAACATCAGAATCAAAGCTGCAGCTAGGTGTGCAGAAACATGAATAACCCCAATCATTGCACGTTTCTTACGAGACATTTTGGAGGGTACAAATGAAATTGCCACAATTAGCAGTACCAGAGCACCCACAAGAGATACATAAGAGCTTTCCACCATGTATACAAAATTACTCCAAACTGTGCCAATGAAGCTCTTCAAGAATCCGGAAAATGAATCCTCATGAAAGATGTGATCAAGCTTGCACTAGATAAGGAAGGGAAGTAAATTTGCCTCTCAGTAACAAAGTAATATTTACTTAGTTAGGTAAGCAAATATAATAATAACTGATTACAGAGGGTAAGAATGAAACAGAGTGACAGCAGTCACATGTTACAAGCCACTTCCAGGTCAGCCTTTAGGGTGTCCTACTTGTCTAGGTGCAAACACAGATGCCTAAAATTAGGGCAACCACCAAAGATCTGAATACACAAAAAAGTAATGAGCAGATGCCTACCTGTGGGAACATAGAAAAGACCAATATAAAGTATATTATGCCACCAATAAAATCAAATTGCCAATTCTTCTTTCGGAACTTCAAAATATTTCCCAATGCAATCTGCATTCAGTGACAAATACATTAAGTACCAAATTTGGAAAGAAAATGATATAATATGAACTCTGTATCATAAGTGACATGGAAGTGAAAAACAGTATTACGCATTTACCCTGCTTGAATCTTCATAGGAAGGATATGCAACCTTGCACTCATAGGAAACTCCACAAAATTTTTTAAATTTACTGAAGACATGGGTGGGATGCAAAAATGCCCCACCACAACCATTTACAATAAGATTTGGCACATGGACGGGCCCATCTGATTTAACAGAGGAATGACGCATATAGTGGTGCAGGTCCCCAGCTATTCGGAGTTTACACCTTCCTTTTAGATAATCAGTTATAAGGTGTGTGACATTCTTTCCAGAAACATCATTCCAGTACCAATCAATAAGCCAGCTTGGTTCATGTGTTACAATGATCACGGAATCCTCATCTCCAAGCTTGATGATACAAGGTAAGATGAGCACGCATGGTCAGTAAGGAAAAGAGGTTTTCAAAAATCACTAGCAATATATGATTAATTGGTCATAGCCACTATCACTAAACAATAATGCATGTATGCTTGACTGTATCTTTTCATGCACAAGAACCATTAGCAGTATAACTATTGAACAATGGATACTATCAATATACTGCATAAGATCCCATATCCTTTTTGAGCAAGGCAAACATTTTGATTGATGTCCAAGCAATATTTGAATGACAGCTGACAACAGGCAATATTTTGATTGATGTCCAATAGGAAATATCTTGCTAGTCACAGCAGAGAAGCAAAAGCATGGGAGTCTACACGGAGAGGAAGAGAGCTGTTTATGCCATTTAGAATGTAACTGATATTCAGTGAGTGCAAAGAAATGGAAAGCATTCGTTGATCCAAGTTATTTATGACATAAAGCATCACAAGGCCCCCACTTGTCCACCAAAGAAAATGCAGCAACAGAAAGATGAAGCAGGCCATGAGAGAAGCAAACTATTTAATGGGGATTCTACAACATATGGTCTACCCTTTTTTCCCCCAAAAGATTACTTCAGTGAAACTGAACAAAAGGTAGCAACCAGAACAGCAAAGAGAATCAATCCTCCCCCAACATCGGTACCTGAATGTAAGGAAGGCTGTGCATAAATTTCTTAGTTGCATCATTATATTAGTTGATGTGGGAATTTAGTTTTAGCTATTTCAGTATATTGAAAAAAATGATTTTGTCATGCAACAAAAACCACTGGATGAACTAGTTTGAATGAAGGCCAAATTTGTAGCTCAAGCCTATAAAACGGAATAATGACACACGACTTTCTAAATACAGCTGGAAAAGAAACTCACACAAATAACCCCAAAAGAATTATATGCCTTGTTTTGCGCTGTTTAGTCCACTTCATCAGATATAGATAAGCAGGAGGGTTATGCAAATTAATATTAAAGAATGAGAGTTACTAGCTCTAACTTCAGAAGCCTAACATTGAACAATTTCGAAATAGCCATCTCAGAAACTTTATCACTCGTTTGGGCAAAATAGCATGCCCAATGCTGAACGAGTTTTGATTATGCAAGATCTTCCCCAACAATACAGCGTGATTTATATGTTTGCTGCACACGTAACACACAGGCATGTCTTGACACAAATTTTAAATGCACCACATATAGAACTAGTCTAACATTAAAATAGATATAATGAATCAGGTGAACATCTAAAGTTTATAGCATAAGCAATAGAGTCACCCCTATCAACTTTGACATAATAGCAAAAGAGTGACCATAAACGCAACAGTAGTAAGCATTCCATATGACGTGACCTCTTGGTGCAGCATCAAGTCATCAGCTGGTAGTATTTTCAGTGAAACAAGAAAAGGAAAAGAAAATAAGAAATACCTTGTTCTTTACTAGTTCTGAGAAGAATTTGAATTGGTAGACATCAATATCACAATGGAGCGCTAGATCAAGACCAAATATCCACCATTTTTGAGGGAGCTGCAAAGCAAAATAACTCTTCTTTTGAGGCATAAACCATCCGCCCAACCAGCTCTTATGACATACATACCTCATAAAGGTATGTAGACCATCAAACCAATCTGTATTGCACCAGAATATCATTACACCTTACTAATATCTACACTAACAAACCCACTGCTTTTCATGAGCAGAACCAATATCTAAGAGAAAACAAGTAGAACCAATTCTGATTATCAGATAAATGCAGCAATATATCTACAAATGACAGTAACAGAATCAGTTCCAAGAACTTTTCTCTCATGTGAGGAACAAAAGCAAATCATAACAGACACATAACAAGAAGTAAGACCCACCATGATTTCCGGGAATAACAAAACACTGTGGCCCATCATATTGCTTCAGTTCAGACACTTCACAAGGTATCTCAGGCTTGTTTATAGCTATATGCTCAGGCTTATACCATGAAGGAGGCTCAAGAGCATACTCAAAAGGACGGAAGAAGCGTTTTTCATATGTAAAAGCTGAAGGATTAGGGTACCTGAAACAGAAACAGAAATGTCAATTTGAACTTAAAACTTTATATAAGTAGTTATACATAATTCCATGCATCCATATGGATTGACCATGACTTGATTCAGCCCCCTAAATTATAGGCAAGGAGATGTCGTCCTATGGAGTATCTTGGATTCTCCTCTATGATTGACTTTGATCCAAAGAACATTGGCAAGATTGAGAGCAAATTTTGATACTTAATGAGGAAACGGAAACAAAAACAGCTATGTTCAAGTTAAACAACTGTCCACCAAATTCATCTTTACAGGAACAACTCATTCAAACTGCTGACCATAAAGTACGGACCTTAAATCCAGCACACCGGTTAGAAGTTAATCACCAGCCAACAAATACTTCAATACAGAGAAGGCAAAAGTAGTGGAAGAAATAGGGACTCAATGTGGCAGAAGGGAGGTGGTGAACACTACCTATGGGTGGTGCCCATGATAGCCGTCATACTCTGGTGATTTCAAACATGTTTAGAAGGTGGTGATTGCAAATGTTGTTAAATTCTAAAGCTGAAGCTCGTGACCACCTGTAAAATCAATGTCAATGGCTCAACGAGTTCCGTTTGATTTTAAAATAAAATTTTCAATTTCAGGTTATTTCCAATGCAAAACAAGGTTACCCAATTCTAAGGAAAAAAGGATTCCAAACTTCAACCGTTGAGAATCTATTGGAATTCTCAATATCATTTCAGGATCTTCAACATCATATTCTGTCACACCAATGATGATAGAAAGATTTAATTTATCCACTATCCATTGACTAGTTTCGCACCTTGCCAAGATCTTTAGTGTCGACTATCACCTCAAAAGGTACCAACGCTACTGAGGATGTTTAAAGAATTAATGTCAACCTATAAGTCAGGAGTAAGCTTTTGTATATAAAAGGACCGAAGCAATCATGCAATACCATATATCAAAGAAAGAGTTGACACTCACGCTAAATCCCCTCCAATAAGTAGCAAGTTGCCACGGGGTAGGGTGAGTGCAGAATCACCTCTACTGAGACGAATAGAAGGCTGAGCAAGTAGCCGTGCAACAGCATAAGATGAGTTCCCACCATCACCAGTATCGGCCATGAAGTCAAACCACAGATCATCCTTCCCACTAAATTGATTATACAAAAGATCACCTTGCTCTGCTTCTTCTTGAGCCCTGCTCATTGCTGCCTAGTGGTGGAAGAAAGTGAGATGTAATATATGTGATTATCTCGGAACAAATATTCAAATGGAACTACTATCTGAAAAAGGAGCTCATTTGCACCAAAGAAAATAAGTGCAACAACACAAATTTCCCTGAATATATGAAATCTTGTAACAAGGAGTTAATTTGAGAAAAATAAATTAAAGTGGGATTTGGATTTATTTCCCTATCTTGTGAAATATAAATTAAAGCTTCAATTTACAAATATTTTAAAAGTACACACGAAATACTGATATTACATATGGATTCTTCGTTTGAGAACACTAAACTCTGAAACAAATGAGACATTCATAAGTTCCGGATGATATTCTTTGACTAAGACAGGTAACTTAAAGTATCAATTTGAATATTTATAGATATATTTCTATATGTATATATATCTTGTTCATCTAATATATTGATGTAAAAGCATCATGCAATTATACCTGCATCATACGCATGTCAAAGCGACCAAGAAAGACAGTTACTGATACCAGTAGGTCAAAAACAGTCTTGAATAAATCAGCAGACGTTCTGCAACATCCAGTCAGCAGCAAGTTAAATCCACCAAATGAAAATCAGCTTCAGCACCCTCAAAGCGGAAGGAAAAGATTAAAAAACAAAAATCTAGTTAAACTATATACCCCGAATACCAAGGAACCATATCCAAAAAATCAGGCTTCATTTGCTTCTTCTTCAACTTCTCATATTCTTTAACTGACACAGGATGAGTAAGAGCCCACCTGTTAATTGTCAGACGTTAATGAAGTGGAATGGATTGGGGAAACAACGAGAGATGTAAAAGTAAGCATGAGTGATATATAAAACAGGAAAGAGCTTTATTTAGCGTGATGAAACCATCTTAAGCCTTAAATCTCAGACTTTATAAATATAAAAGTTTCTCTTGTTCACTTCACATCCTTGACAAGGCTTTCTTGACAACTTTCCTTCACCCTCCACAGATATTGAAGGATGAAAAGTTTTATATATCATATGGTTCATGACGTCCTATCAGAACCTAACTAAAATACTTTAAAAACTAAGGTTCGAACAGGATAGTCGAGCATGGAAAAAACTAATAACACAAGAATATCAACTCACACAGTCAGTCATTTCCATAGTCCTCCCACTCAACAAAAAAAGGGAATTAGTTCTTAGATAAAACCACTTAAAACACCCTCAAACTGATAATTAAAAAGGGCCAAAAATAGGTGAACTACAAAAAAGAAACAAGAGAAAGTACTCAGTTCAGTCACTTCAGTTATACAGAGTCATTTGCAGAAACAGAAGCTTATATTAAGAAAACCAAATTTTGTGACAGAGAATGCATCTAGAAAATGTGAACTTCATGATCCTTCTGATGTCAAGGGCTAACATTTAAAGTATTTTGAGATAAGAAACTGATTACAGATTGCCACTCACCCAGTTGACCGTTCAACTACATAATTGGCAATGTAAAGGCCTATAAATGTAGCCCATAACGAGTAGATGGGGGAGATTTCATCCGATGGACCCGCACATGAGCCACTGCAAGCTAACTGAAATGAAAGGAAAAATTATGAACAGAAAAGAAGTAAAAAGAGAAAATGAAATAGAAAGAAAAATGACAAGAAATTATATAGGATTCAAGCTGTACCTCACCATAGATAACCCACTTGGACAAAAGCGGATAGTCACTTGCAGACCCAACTGGAGCAAACCAAGATGAGCAAACCTGGTCTTTCAACTCATTCATCCGGAGAAACTTTGCAAGCCAAGTGTTCCTCTCTTCTTTCTTGAAAAAGGAAAACCAATTAGAGCTTTTCCGCAAAAGTGGTCTGTCTCTCAACATAGCACGGTTGCCACAGTGACTATAAAATACACAGCAGGCTATACTAAGAACCTGCACCATGAACAGGGGCATCAAGAAAATATTCAGGTTGACATGAATGGAAAAGGCATGCGGTAAAGAACAACTATAAAGATAGACATCTTTGAAACTTACAGCACAATTTTGAAGAATGGTCAATAACTCCGGTCTCTTTCCAGCCACACGTGAGACAAGGCCAATGTACCAAAGGCCATAAAAGATAATGTGGAATACAATAAGAAATAGAATAGATGATAGGTATATTGTTAAGAACAAAGACAGATTCATCCTCAAATCCACTCCCATTGACTGAAAACTAGGAAGATGATACACGGCTGCTACTAAAATCCATGCTATGTACCTGCAGAAGTAAATTTCAAAAACATTACTACTCACACTGGATTCTTATAGTTTGCTCTATGAATAGAGTGACAGAAAACATGGATGCCAAACATGTCTTTGATTATGAGAAGTAAACTTAATAACATAGGATAGAAAAACTTACCACCGACTGAAATTTGAATAGCTTGGTTTAATAGTCTTCCCAATAAAAGGTGATGAAAAGAAATAAAAGAAACCAAATAAGCAGGCATACATAGACCACCATTTAATATTCTTGTCTAACTTCTCTATAAGGGTATGGATGTTGTCAGATGAGATGAAAAACAGACAAGCCACAACAACAGCGATTATTGCATGCCGGGAATGCTCGTGAGGGTATGGATATGCTGGAGTTAGAATCGTCCGAACCCTCTCCATTCTGAGGGCGTCCAGTAAACCAACAGATTGCCTATCAGAGCCCATTAAGAAGATTTGTACACATTCAGATTACTTCACTTGGTCCAAAGATGTACAGAAAAACCCACTCTGGAAGGACCAAAACCACCAAAGAATCAAGCTCCAAAATCCTGACAAAAAACTCATGTTATAAGAAATGTTAACAAGTACTACAAGATTGATTAAGAAGAAAACAAACCATGGGGCACAGAAACAAGCTCGGGAATCAATACAAAAGGTCAAGTGGGAAAGATTACAACATGCGATAATATTGTTATCAGAATAAAGTAGCCGGACTAATAACATCCTAGTTCGGGAAGACTAGACCAAAGCAGACCCTTGCATTCTCCCAACATTGACTTAAAGACGGCATGTCATATTATTTTTGTCAGAATACTGCAGTCGGAGTCAAACGCTCCCAGTTCAGGAAAATTCAACTAAAAGCAGGCCTATCCATCCCAACACCCCCACATTTCCCAACATCAAGAGATTCTTTCTGAAACATTTTTCGGCACTTACTTGCCTCCTCGAATTTGAGACCACAAAAATTGAAGATCAAATTCTTCTTCTGATCTTTCCCTTTTCTCACTCTTCAACCCAAATTGAACTTTCAAGCAATACTTTCATTAAGTCATCCCGTGAACCAAATCCACAATTCAGAAAGTAGCTCATGACTCAAAATTGACGACTATTCGAACCCCAGAACCGCTACTTGTATAATAGGAAGCTCAACTAATTAAAATGAACAGTGAGATAATAAATGCATCCATCGCAAATGTACAAAGAGCTTCGACACGCACAATAAAGCAGAAAATAAGACCGTTATGCCTTTAGAACTAAATAGACCGTGGATACACATGATAGTATGTTTTCACAAACAAATATCTGATCGCCCTTTCAGCAGTCACCGAGTCTAGATTTACTCCGTACCTCAAAGCATAGCCCTAATTGACACCGGTAGTAAAGAAGAAAATGAAAGCACGGCACGTTTCAAGCGTAACCGCCATCAAAACGAAACTTCATTTGCAGCAACATATAGAAAAAGCAGCGATAAAAAAGAAAAAGAAAGGAAGTAAGAAGGAAAGAACTTAATCGGACAATTATCACGCCGAAGTTCAAAATTTTCCAGAAAAAAGGAAACAGAACGATGAGAAAAGTAAAAGAAAGCGCACCTGGAAAGAAAACCAGAAGGAGAAGAGAAAGAGTGCATGCGCAAGCAATATGCGTATGTAAGTGTGAAAGAGAGCGAGACGAAGCGAGGAAGAGCGAAGGGCTAATATTCCCGGAGCGACTTGGCATCTGCGAATGTCTGCAAGGAACATAACAATGGCATATTCGCTCCGCCTATTATTACTTCGCTCTTAATAAAACTCAAAGAGTTGTGTCAGAATTTAGGCGGCGTCCACTGTCTCACGGAACTCTGGGGGTTGCTTTCGTTTTACGATATACCTCTTTTTCCTTATTTTCACGCGTTTGTTTTTTTCGAAACCACGTAATGAACGTTGGATTTGTGGACCTGCATGTGTTGATTTCGGGCTGTTGTTCTGTAGTTCGGCGAGGCCACGCCGGGCCTTTACTGGACCAAACCTTTCTTCTTTGGGGCGGCTTTGACGCTGAAGCTCGAGTACCGATCCTCAAACCCCAAATTGGATCTCCATATTCCGATGTACTTCGATTGGTCTGGTTGGTTCGATGTCTCTGTTTGCGACAAATCGGACAGAACCCCGGAGCTCCCTGTTAATAATTTCCTTGAACAGCCACTTGCGTGTTTCAACGTGTACGGAGGACGATGAAAACAAAAGAAAAAAACAGAAAGGCTTTGGTCGTTTTCTCTTTCTACATCTTCCATCGTTCCCATTTCTTTCTCCCTCTTCCTCTCCAGAGAAACAAACCAATTCTGGAATGGAGTTTTCACCCCCATTCCCTGCCAATGTGCAGTTCTTAATGCAAACTGTTGGTTCGTAAAATCTAATTAGATAACTTTTTGTAAAGTAGAAAATTTTCGTGTTAATCCGATAACCGGTCGATTGTAAGATGGAAAAGCCTTGGCTTTGAATGACAGAATAATAACAACAGTACCATTTATGCGAAAAAGTTATTGTTGGGGGTTCATTTTTCAATTCAAAATTTCATTTAAAAGATAGTGAAATTTGTTATCTTATAAACAATAATCGTAATATATTTTTTAATCATGTCAGATCTATTGATCACATTTTTACATGTCCTCTTGCAATAGATTGTTAAATTATCATGGTTCCACATTATACGAATAATACATAAATTCAAATTAATAATAGTTTATAGGGATGTTAAGACAAATCTTTATGATAATCATAATATATTTTTTAATCATGTGAGATTTATTAATCACATTTTCATATACCTTCTCACATTAAGTTATGGGATCATCATGTTCTACATTACATGAGTAATGTGTGAACTCAAATCAATGAAAACTTATATAAGTGTTAAGGAAAATCATTGTTATGATGTTATTTTAAAAGTAGATTAAAAAATTAGTAGAACTTATTATCTTATAAACATAAATTCACCTATGAGTTCCGTGCGAGGATCCGGTTGAAACTAAAAGCTAATACCATTTCCTCTGGACTCCCGCCAGCTTCAACCAGAGGCCCATTGAAAGCTAGTCGGTATTTTTGGGCCATCTTATTCTCCCAACCAATTTTAGGCCCAAAGACAAGCCTGGCCAGGTAGGTGTCCCAATAAATCTACCGAAACTACCATTGGTATAATGTGAAAATTTCTTATAACCCAAATGAAATTATGAGGATGAATAGCTTCGTCTCGCTCAAGATTCAAATAAATGAAGATTAAAACCAAATGGAGATAATTTCCTTCCACTGCCTCTGCCCTCTATAGCACTCCCATGTTACCATTCACTCTAGCCTCGAGGGAGGCATATGAATCATAAGAATTTACTCCACTGCATGACCCAAGGCCAAAAGAGAGAGAGAAAAAAAAAAAAAAAAAAAAAAAGGCAGAAATCTTTAAGTTAAACAGATGTATGAAAGTCCACCAGCACAGTCGTATAGATCATCTAAATTTCAACCGTCTTAAACAAATGATCTATTGCATTCAAGGATTGCTAATACAATTTCTACGATGAATTCTATCTTCTATTCTGATCTTAAACAGATGATCATAACCCTTTAAGTTGTTAAAAGGAAATGATCATATGGAAACAAAAATAATACAACGTTGGAGCATGCGAGGTGTCCATTATGTTTCAATTCTTTCAGTTTGGTATTCGCCGATCGCTATCGTCCCTTCTTCTGATTTTGCGGCGACGAGGCTCCTGGACGGTCTTCTTCTACTCATAGAATCACCGTGACGGCCTTATTTTTCCTTCCAGAATGCTTCCGAATTCTCAGTGAAATGTCGTGTTTCACCTTTGCTGAATGATTCCTGGTTTTCCTCTTGCGCTTGTCTTCTATCGTTTTGACATTTTTCACCAATCAATGTCATTTTGATTAGTTCTACCAACCTCGTTTAAACTAATGACAGCGTTTTTCTTCAAGCTATTTATCAAATCACGATCTTGGGTCCAAGTATTTGGTGCGGTTCCTATGTCGCGTGTCTTTTGCGTACTCATTGCGAAGTACTCATTGTTGAAGAAATTGAGATGCAAAAGGCACCGCCATTCGCCACCCTTGCATCGAAGCGACAACTTCTTTTTCAGAAAATGCCATGAGAACTAGAAAGACCACGGAAAGCGTTGTACAGCCATTTCTTTTATGCGGTGATGGTGAAATAAATAGCAGAAACTGAAAAAGAACGTCGTTTTTCGTCCTTCTAAGGTTGTCTATTGGTCGAAAATTGTTCTAGGGTTCCACTTTTACTCCTATACCTCTTCACACCAAGTCGAAGGTGAAAGATGAAAGGAGAAATGAGAGAAGAAGGAAAAAATGCAGAGAAGCTAATGCCGACATCTAGTGGGGGCGGCGGAAACTTTTCAGAACAAAGTTGAAATCAAGCAGCCTAGTCAACAGAAAGAATCTGTTTTTCCCATCTGGTTCCTTCAAAGATACCTTAGTATTCAACTAGCTTTCACTTCAACGACTCTTATTTGATGGGTCCTGTAGTGGTTTTCCATTTCAGCCGCAGTTATATTTGGTCACATTCACATCCAACAGTGCCCGAGACTGCAAGTGGACAGGTTCTAGGGTCGAACAGGGTTGAGTGGTGACATGAACTTCCCCAAGTTGAGGAGCCAACCCCATTATGTCAGAGATCCTAATCTTTTGTTCTACAACCACGGAAAGAGGACTGTGGAGAGATGGAACGTTTGAGAACCTCAGAGAAACATCAGTGTTTTCCAACTGTTGATCAACTTCTCTTGGGGATGAAGACAGACGGTAATGGTCAAGGGGTCCTCATTCCTTATGCATCTGATCTGTGGGGTTCGAGAGGCTGCAGACCTTTCTTTTACTAGCAAAAAGTCTCGAAAAGTTAGTGCGCATTCCGGCCAGATCCTTGCCCTTTTAGTAATGCATCAAGATCTTTGATGTCACTCCCCAAATCCAATTTGACATACTAAATTCCGAATTGATTATGATTTGAAACAAGGAAAATTCATTTTATGAATGACGCTAACTCTTTTCTTTAAGCACTTTGGACCACCTGGCGCCAACCCCATGAACTGCTGCCGCCACCATGTCTGCCTAGATGTCGCTGCCTACTTGGTGCCCTAAGCAACCTGAAGCTCGGTTGAACTCCTAATCATAGAGATCAATTTGAGCTTATAAAAATCCTCTGAGTAGGCAGCGACAGACACCTGTGAACACAGAGGGAGGGAGGCGGTATAGGGGTCGGGTAAAGAGCTTCTTGTTTTTTCCTTCCTTTTGCTCGGCGGTTTTGAGCCTTCTGAAGTGCTCAACAAAGATACTGTGGTTCCATTTTGAAGGGCGCCCGAAACGAGATGTTCCAGTCAAAAAGAGCCCACAAAACCGAAGGTTGATCCTTTCATCATTACCCGCGGAAGCAAATTGCTTGCACTAGCAGAATATTCTAACAATCGTACACGCAATGGAAAACCATGCTATTACTATTTTATTGTTATCACTATGCTTACAGCTAACAAGTCAAAAATGTTGTAATCAACACACTTAAATGCATGATTCACCAAAGCTATAAACTAACTGATACATAACATGAGCTGGATGGAGTTGTTTCTAATTCATCAATATAATTTAAAAGTTAAAAGAAAACGAGCAAAAGAAAGAACTTTTCCATACTATGGAGCTACTTTTCATTGCCATGAAAACTTTTTAAGCTGAGAGAGATTTCTGATTTTCTTTTTCTTTTTTTCTGGAAGAAAGGATAAGAAGTCATGGTTTTCCATAATCCCTTTCACTTTCGTGAAATTCTTCTTCTTCTTCTTCTTCTTTTTCCCTAGGAAAAGTGGGGCTTAGACGGCTAATTGCTAATCACTGAATTAGCTATTGCTAGCCCATTAAGCTTTCTGGTAAATAAAGAATGATGCCCTTTGCCACGGTGGTGGCGCGTGAAATATGAAGAAGTAACAGTAATAACACCCTGCTAAGGACAGACAAAACACATAAGTCAAATGTTGGATCTTGCCAGAAACGTCTCATCATGCCTTAACAAGTGGGTTTAGATGCTTCGCACTAAGCAGTGGATTCTATTTTCACATGAGTAAAATATATGCAGAGAAATGGAGAATAGTTGCATGGCACATGCAAAAAGAAAATAATAAATCCTCAACACAGGAATTAATATCCCGTGCAGTGTCTTCCAAAGGGAAACTTGGCAAACATAATCATTAGAAACGTTTACAACGTTCCATTTCAGTTCCCCATTTCATTATAGTTGAAACAATTATTGGTATTTACACCATTACCAGCTAACTCGGGGTCTATATAAAGCCACAGATACAAGAGCTGCATGCCAACCCTTCCCTTCATTTCTTCTAGCTATCACTAACACACTCTCTCGCACATTTGAAGCTTTGTCTTCTTTTCCCACTCTAATTCCACTCCGAAGCAAGCACGTTCCCTCAAATCTCATGGCCACGGTCAAGCTCATTTGCACTAGTGTTTTTCTTCTTGCAATAATCTTTTCTCATGGGGTTATTTCCACTGAGGGAAGGCAGTTGAGGGCACAACTAAACAAGAAATGTGCATATTATCTGAGCATTTGTGAGAAAAACCCGAACAGCGGCAACAATCTCATCTTGCGCCGTGGCACTTTGGATCTTGAAGAAGATCCCAAAACACCTGTAACAGATGATCGAAGTGCTAGTGTTGGCACTGATGAAGCAAAAAGTATTGATGATTTCCGACCTACTGACCCAGGCCACAGTCCTGGTGCTGGTCATGGTGGTGGCCCTGGGAGGGCGGGTTCAAACTAGTAGAACATATATGTTCTCAACGTACGGGCATGATTTCTACGATCCGTTATTGATAAAAACATGGGAGTATTGTCTGTCGGGTATTATTTAGATGTTTCGATTTGGTTTTATTTATCATGTATGCTGTTTATGTATGTCCTTCCTTTCTGCATGTAACCGTAATATGGTCCCCTGTATCGATCGATTGAAATATTGAAGATTGCTAGTTTGTATTTGCACTAGAGGTTGGGTAGCCTGAAAAAGTCTACATCTAAGTTGTCTTCTGTTTCTCTGCTATTTATGATTGTAAGATTTCCATGTAGTTTGTAAGATTTCTCTACTTCTATTTCTTTTCTGGCTCCAGTTTCCATCTTTTTTCCTTCAAGGATGTTAATATTAAAGTGCATGGCGTTGGGGGTATAATCAGAAAGATAAATGCCTCAGAACCTTTGATTTGAGCTACCGGTTAGAACATCTTGAACATGGCTGGTAATACCAAACTAACTAAAAAGATGAATCATTATTAAACCCGAGGGACCAACTAGTACTAAAATCATGAGGGGCACTTCATGTTATAATTAATTGTGTTAATGATTGATAATCACTTGAACGATCTTGACCTCCATGATCAACTAATAATTCCTTAAAACCTTTCGTATTAAATCTTTTGTCCGAACTCGTAGGTAGAATCAAAAAAGTTTGATAGCAACGTTGAACTTTGCTTCGTCACCCATAGTGCTTCCTTCAAAAGCGAGAAAGGCTTACTCCAACTCGTTTTTGCAACGTGTTCGTCGGAATTTTCCCGAAGGGAGAATCTAATCCTATATAAGTTGTCCCCTGGACCATGGCCATCTCCTTTACTAGGTTTTCTAATCTGGGGACTGGACGTTAAGGATGGCAACTGCTTTTGGCAGGTTTTTCTTTAATAAACAACTTTGATCATAAATTCAACATAAACATAATTTATTTCGGGTTATTTGAAGATGATCGTATGTGAAAAAGGAGTAATTTAGATTGTAAGTAATTATTACAAGGACGAAAAACCATTTTAGGTCCAATTCCAAACCTGTTAACAAAAATAACTTTTTTCGAAATTAAAAGATAAAAAAAAAAAAATCTCACGCACTAACATAAATTCTATATTCTGATACGATCTATATAATCTAATGTGATCTACCGTAATACGACGTTCTCCTAAAAAAAGCCATTTCAAGTCTTTATTTAGTGGTATTCTAAATACAGCTATGAAGAACAATCGCCGGCGTCTTAAGAATAAGTCGGCACCGGCCGAGGTAGGCAGGCGTTATTGTAATAGAATTGCTAAGTCCATGGAACAGAGGATTCACCTGTACTCCTGACTTCCTGCCTGCCAGTCATCGTGTGACGAACCAGGCACGATATGAGTGAGAGTTGATGCCCTTTTCATCCATCTTTTATCATTTCCCGGTCTTGTACGTTGTTATTGAAGGAGCGAAAATCACTAATCCGTCTCCTTTTGTTTCCAGGCACCTGAAAAATCATTTCCGGTTAAGGCTGAAACCGGGGCCGTTTAGCCGGAGTTCTGCAGACAGAAATATTATAAAGTGGCAATTCCAGTAATAAAAAGAAACAATTACCTGAATAGCTATATTTCTCAACAGGATTCACAGCTTCGATAAATAAATAACCTTTATGGACTTATTCAAACAAGATATTAACAGCATCAAGCGGAATTCATAGCCATCTGTACCAAAAAGGTAACCGTGGGAGTGTTTCAGAAAACGACGGTGCTCACAACAATGCAATAAAGCAGTGACTACTCGATTGATTGATGGTGCTTTTGGACGTGATGGCTGTGCCCATCAGGCCCTTCAGCAGTGACCAACCAGCCAATGGGCAATGGCCAAGGTGATCAAGCATCCCATGTACTGGGAAGACTCCATTGTTATGTCGTGACGAAAAGACAAATTTAGGTATAAATTGTTCAATGGCAATAAATAGAAATAGATGTACTAAAGCGTTGAAGGAGCTTTATTTAATAACATTTGTCATAAGCAATACAAATGAAAGGAACACACTGAAGTACAGATGGACATTAAACCCACCGTGCTTGCCGAGGCTTCTTCAAATGGGCTGTCAACTCCTGAGACGTCCTGTCCTTCCACGACAGTTTTCACCCCACACAACCAACATGCGACAAGATCAGGTTTATTATCAATGCCATCCAATTTGACGAATACTATTTAAAATGATGTAAATTTTAGTGGTTTGTGATTAAATGTATTTACAATTGACAGGAAACCTATATGTTACCGTACAAACTTAAAGAATTGAGGTTTATGGCTATATTATAAGGTGTTTATTTTTTTATTTGGTTAACTATTGTATGATGAAACTTAAAGACATAATAAGTGATATCAAAACTAACTTATGACTCAATTCGATAATCAATATCCTAAACCTAAAGAAGGTTGAGAGGAAATGATTGACACAATGAATTTGCGTGGAAATGAATGTTCTAATATAGACTTTATTTCATATTGAAAAAAGAAGGCGAAAGTTCGTGATTATATCAAGAAATTAAGTACTCCTAGTAAATTAATCTTTTGAAATTGAAGGAAGGCCCTAAGGAGGAGATGTATGATGGATATCTAGAACCCCGAGGATTGCGAAGTCAACCTACCTATCCTTTTTCTTAAAGTCAAACAACAATCTCACACCTCTTAAATTAAAGCGAAAGTGAAGTATCTTATCTGACGTTACAGATTGTCGTTCCGTTTTTGATTTTCTTCAATTTCTCTCTCAGAAAAGGAAAATATTTTCTTCGATTCCATCTTTAAGTTCACGAGATTTACTAGTCTTTTTAACCATGTAAATATTATCCTGTATGTAACCCTGCATGCTCGGATAAATTGAATCAATAAATAACTTCATTGAAATATAAATAAATGGAGTCCCTGTTAATTCCAGTGACAAACGAGGACGCGACTCGCGGGGGTAAAAAGTAAAACTATCTCCCTACGGCAGTAAATAAAGCTCTAAACGCAAATCCGAAATCCGAGAAAAATATCTGAGGGAGGGGGGCAAAAGCCAAGGCGAGCTGGCGGCGGATCCATGAGTAGAGAACAAAGAGAACCCCAAGAATAGCAATGCAGATCACCGCTTATGGATTCAACGGTCACGATCAAACCCTGCCGCCTAATCCAATGGTCGTAACTACAACCGCGTTTATCATCCATCAAAATAAATCCTCCGCTTAGACGTGCTCCGTACCTTTCTTCTCTTTTCTCCTTCTCTACCAGCGCAACTCTTACCAAGACCCTCCCCTCCTTCGCTAACGCAGGGATTCTGTTTCCTTTTTGTAGGTTCTCGAATTCGAATATTTCCTTTACGTTCATACAGTGAGTGATTTGAGAGAGAAACCGAGAGAGAGAGATAAGATGCAATCGAACGGCTCTGATTCGAAGCCGCAGGAGGCGGATAAGCAGAATCAAAGGCCGCAGCAGCATCAAGCGCAGCCGCCGCCACCTCCGCACTGGATGGCGGCGATGCAGTACCGTGCGGCGGCGATGGTAATGCAGCACCAGATGATGCCACCTCAGCATTACGGACCTCCACCGCCACCCCCGCCGCCGCCGCACTACATGCCGTACCATCCGTACCAGCAGCGTGTGCAGGTACAACACGCGCAGCAGCAGGGACAACATCCACAGCAGCAGGGATCTAACGGCGGCGAGAATAAAACTATCTGGGTCGGCGATTTGCACCATTGGATGGACGAGAGTTACCTCCACAGTTGCTTCGCTTCCACCGGAGAGGTCCCCGTATAACTATCTTTTTCTTTCTTTTTTTAACGTTGTTTCTTTACGGAAACATGGGAAGACGTGTGTTCGTACTGCATACACGTGCGTATTTGCGTATATACATTACTTTGGAATTTATTGTCGACCTACTTGTGTGTTTGATGCGAAATTATTGGAAGATTAATACGTTGATGCATTGGGCAAGATGCTACTCTTGGGAGTGGATTATGTACGTTGTATTATATATGGAAATGTTGAAAGAAGGTGGTTTTTGCTGAGAAATTGTGGCGCTTGTAGAGGAATTGTGGGTTATACGTGAATGAGGTAAAGAACAGTGGTGTGAAGATGGAAATATTTGCCAAAAAAAAGCAAGTTGATCCTTTATTGCTTGATATATCGGGTGATTACTGGTACTAACACGTGTTTACGGATATTGCTTCGTTAGTTGCTTTTACCGTTAGAATGTCTGTCAGCATCTAAACCGGATGTCCTAGCCCCTCATTCATTTGTTGTCTTGAGGTACCAATAAATGGCAAATATGGTAGTACTGTCAGGGTGGGTAAAGTAATTGTTTTCAGTGAGATTGTAAGATTATTCAATCTTTAATGATGATTTGGAATGGAAATATTGAAGTCAAGGTTATCAAATAGATACGTACACATACAAAATTGCAAGTGTGTGTATAGATAAGGAAGTGAAACAACCTACTATTGTTTGAAAATGAGATGAGGATTTCTCTAAGTCTCTTTTTTTTTTAACCATGTCTTAAGATGTTAACTTCTAACTCTAGTAAATCTTCTGCAGATTTGTCATCACAGTTCAATTATCTTTTGGGAAGCAATATTTGCAGCAGGAGCTTTGTTAATGAAAGAAAAAAAAAAAAAAAAATTTAAGATTCTTCCATCTGAATCGATGAACATTTTGTGAATTTACGACTTGTTGCATTCGTCTGTTTAGTTGGTTGCTATGTCCTCTAAACTGTTGTTATTTCTCATGCAGATCACCTCGATCAAGGTTATTCGCAATAAACAGACTGGTTTATCAGAGGGCTATGGATTCGTGGAATTTTTTTCACATATTACAGCTGAGAAAGTTTTACAAAGTTATGCTGGCATATTGATGCCTAATACAGATCAAACCTTCCGTCTGAACTGGGCAACATTTAGCATGGGTGACAAGCGTTCAGATAATGTTCCTGATCTTTCTATTTTTGTAGGAGATTTAGCAGCAGATGTGACAGATAGTTTATTGCATGAAACTTTTGCTGGTAAATATCCATCAGTTAAAGCTGCAAAAGTTGTTTTTGATGCCACTACTGGCCGTTCAAAGGGTTATGGCTTTGTGAGGTTTGGAGATGACAAGGAGAGATCGCAGGCCCTGACTGAAATGAACGGCATTTACTGTTCAAGCAGGCCTATGCGTGTCGGTGCTGCAACACCCAGGAAGTCATCCGGATATCAACAATCACAAGGTACACAATCATTCTAATTGCTTCCGTTATACATTTTTAAGTTGTTGTGTTGGTTCTCGATGTTTAGATGGAGTTATCTAGTTTCAGTGCTCAAACACTGGGTTTTCCCCTTTTGTTTCAATGAGAAGTAAGGCTGTTGCAGTACTTGATACCTTGAGATATATTGGTAGGACCCCTGTATATCTTCAATCGCGTGGTTTTCCTCAAATAACTAGTGTTCTCTCTCTCTCTCTCTCTCTCTCGCTCTCACTCTCTGTCTTCACATGCATGCGCGAGCGCGCGTACACATACACACACAAAAACAAACATAAACTCACTTGGACAAGTTTTTAAGTATCGTCTGCAATGCTTCAGATAAAGACAGTTTCAATTGTGGGTGTCCTGAATTTCATATGTGCAGCTGCTTTTTTAGCTCTTGTCTGTGCTAAACAATGAATATATGTCTGGTCCTTTACTCCCCTGTTAAATGCCTTTCCAGTATTAGTTGTGAGATATCTTTGAATTGGCTGCCCCTATCTTTCTGCTTTTACTATTTCTCTTTCCAAATATTGTGGCTGGTGGAATTTGAGTCTACGGCTAGAATGACTGTTCTACCAATACTAGATCTGATGTCACCTGTTTCTAGGACTAATAGTATCTAGATTTTGAACAGAATATATCTTTGTCACATGATGAAGGTGTTAGCTTCAGTATTTTTATCATCTTTCCTCAATGTTAACTTTTTATAAGTGCCACCTTTTATTAGTAGAGCCACTTAGGTTCCACCAATTTTTTTTTCTTGCTGCTGTAGTTTTTCAGTTTCAACTTCTGGTAACTTATTCTTGTTTATTTCTTAACATTGCAGTCCCTTGATTTTTGTTACATTTCTGCCTTTTTTGTTCTTTTGATCGTTCCGATGTCAACTGACCTTTTCTTTATTTCATGTGTCACGTTTTTCTGCTTTATGTCTTAGCTACTGACTCTGATCTAACTAGGCACACTATTATATTTCTTATCCTTTTGTGAGGCACATGTGGAAATATATTCATTGATCAACCAGGAAAAGGGAACAAATCCCGCCATGTTCAATGATAATTTGATCACTGTTGGAAAAATGAAAGATTCTGGTATTAGTTTCTGTTCCTAATAGGAGGGACTTGATTGTGGAAGCAGCGTTGTCTCACTAAGATTGCTTTCTGATATGTGAGAAGTAGTCATGTAGGCTTTACTGTTTTCTTTTGCTGCTATAATATGAATTTCATCATAAGATATTTATGTTGATTACAATAGTGGTTAAGTAAAACTATTGCAAAATGTTATCTCCTATTTTTGGTGAAGGATAAAAAGAAGGGGTTGGGGTGGAAGGGGGATCATGAATGCTACACAACTTCTGGAACCTCGATAGGAAGATCATCATTTTGTTGCATAATGTTGCATTGTTGACGTCAAGTTGTGAAGAAGGCATGCCTTATCACTCCAAGTTATGCAGACCCAAAATCAGGTCATTAGGGAGTCTTGTGGTGCAGTTCTATATGTGGTTTAAGCGTTGCGATTGTCTTAAAGCTTCAAAATAACGCAGCTCTCAATTTAATATTCTAACAATGTGATGGTTTCTGAAATGGTTGAAGGTTCTACAACGACTTTAGATTGAGTTCTTCACCACTACTCATCCTTCTTTTCCTGTTTGTAGACCAGAAATTTCTCAAAATGCAATTAAAAAATTTTGTTGTACTATTTTGATCTGCCAGAAGCTACTGATGTAATAGTCCATTGGTCCCATATCATTGGTGAAAAAGTTAAATGAGTTATTTGTCTAAGGTACAAGTGGACTAGATTATAGTTGGCGGAGAGAGTGTTTTCTCTTTTTTCGTTTCTTTTCTTTTCTTCCTTTGGCTGGCTGTCGGTTTGCATGGTTAGCAATTTGCATTTAGATACCATGTACGCATGGGACATATATCTTTAACACACAGTCAAGGAAGAGTTGTATTTGAGGAGCTCTTCCTTCTTAGATTTTCATTACTTTCTAAGTTTCTGCTAGCTGTGTTGTTTCTCAAAACACGTATTCTTCCTTAAGTTTATGTTTGAATGGTTGCTACTAGTTGTTTCCTTCTGTTTCTTGAACTTTTTAAATTTGTTAACCTGGCTTTTTTTCTTTTTCAATTTAGATGTACTCTCTTTTATATCACTTTGTCCTCTCTTTCTACTACACATGTTCTTACCCAAAAAGGTTGCTCAAAGTGGCTCCAAAGCATGGCTTGAGGCATAAGGGCAGTGATCTTTCTGTAACAAGGACTTATAGATTTGACAGTTCTCATTTAGACTTTTACCTCAATTTCTCTTGGTTTTGGTAGGTGGATATTCATCAAATGGTTCACCAGCACACACATCTGACAGGGATTCAACAAACACAACAGTGAGTTTCAACCTTTTCATGTGATTGTGGTTTTAGGTTCTAGCCATTGGGAGACTTACCTTCTTTACTTTGCTAACCCATGTTATGTGTTAGATATTTGTTGGAGGGCTTGATCCTAATGTAACTGATGAAGACCTCAAGCAGCCTTTCTCACAGTATGGTGAGATAGTCTCTGTCAAAATACCTGTCGGAAAAGGGTGTGGGTTTGTACAGTTTGCTAACAGGTAGAGTTTCTGATCGTATCTATTCTTTGTCATATCAAGAGATAGCACTTCAGAGCTTTTCTAATGAGTTTTAACGTAACGATGCCTCCTTCCATGACAATGGCATGGAGGATATGAGCAGGTGTTGATGACTAGCTGGTTGTGTGCTCCCACTAATAGGTGGAAAAAAGAACCACTACATTAAAAATTTTTCTTGTTTCTTGTTGAGCAGAAATGATGCTGAGGAGGCACTGCAGAAACTAAATGGCACAGTAATTGGTAAGCAAACCGTGCGGCTTTCTTGGGGTCGCAATCCAGCAAATAAGCAGGTAGTCTCTATGGAAGAGAATTCCTTTCCTACCACCACCTTTTGATAAATTATTTTAGAAAGGGCTTCACAAGAGCCAGTGCAAAATGTAGAGTTCACCACGCAATTAACTTGGGGAAGGACTGCTTAAGTCATCTCAAGCTGTTAGGAGTCTCAATTCTTCTTTCTTGAATCATTTTTCATGTACACTCAAAAAGAAAAAAATAAATTGCTACCCATTTTTCTTTAATGGCGGTACCAATTTATACAAAGTAATTTGCAATGACCTGCAACAACTCATCTTTTCATATTATCAGTTAGTAAGTTCTGATCACTTGTCATTTGATTTTTCTGAATCACTTCTTTTTTCGGCTTTGGCAGTTTAGGGCAGATTTTGGCTATCAATGGAATGGGGCATACTATGGAGGGCAGCTTTATGATGGTTATGGATACGCTCTGCCTCCACCTCATGACCCAAGCATGTATGCTGCGGCAGCTGCTGCATATGGGGCTTACCCCGTTTATGGCGACCACCAACAACAAGTAAGCTGAAGGAACTGCAGTATTAGTCTTAGAAATTAGAGAGAATCACGCTAGAATGGGCAAAATTTGCTCCATTTCTCTGTGGCCTGGTTGGTCCTGTAGAATTCTTTAGAATCACTCCAATTGTGGAGTGGCACTGAGTTTTGACGGCCGGAGTAATTTTGTAGGGATTTGATTGATTATTTTTTAAGGATCATGGAACATAAATGGGAAACTTATTTGTTGGAAAAGATTATGTCGAATCTAGGTTTTTGCATGGTGTGTTAGGATTTGAAGTATCTTGGCTCCTGGAAGTATCCCTTTTTGTTGTTTCAAGCAGGGCCTTAATGATTAATAGAATCTGCCTACACTTGGGCCCCTTAAGTTTTGCTGAACTTAGAGAATAGTTGGCACCGAATTAGTCCCTTTAGCCTTTGATCAATGATTCAGAGATCAAACGAGTAAAGCATTCCATTTAGGAAACGCTACATACACAGGTACGGTTGTGACAATTCATTTTTTCAGCTCTTTTTTCCCCGCTTTCTTACACGATTTCTACGAAAAGTAATCAGCACTTGAAGTAAAGTATGACGGGAAGAGTTGACTTCTTACACATCGCTGAAGTTACCTATGATATGTTAGGTCTCATATATAGGTAGGGATAATTGTAAGGCAGGAGAATGATGTAATTTTTATTAACTAGCGGTGACTGGGAAGACATTGTTGTAAAACCTTGTAAAAGAACCTTTCCGGTCCAATGTCCGGTTAATGCTGTAACTCTTTCTCGTTGTGTTCGTCTTAGCTAGAGAGAAGAAGAACCACAGTATTGGTCTCAATCCTGATCGGCCAGGTCAAGTATTGAACCTATTACATTACCTGTCTCATTTTGATCCTAACAATTTGGTATCAAAGCTAGCACTTTATCTCAAATTTGAATCTTGATGTGAGCATAATATATAGCGTGAGTTCTATTGAATGGGACCTAGCCTGTGTGGGACGCCACAAGGCCAAGAAGGAGACGAGAAGTGGGCTGTTAGGATATCGGCTTAAAAGGATGCTAGAATGCAACAATTCAAATGAAATGATTATTGATTAGTCTTCAACTTTGGGACTTTTGGCATAATGGTCAAAGATCATAGCATTTAATATTACAGATACCCATGACTGATCAAGGTTATGTGAATCTGAGAATGAAGATGGACAGAAGATTTAAGGATATGATCCAACAGATGTTTGAGGCTGTGCACAACAAGTTCGATAGAAAGAATGCTAAGTTCAAAAAAGGAGAAGGCTCATAGCAAGGCTTCCAATATAATGCTGCAAGGGGAAAGCCAGGGAGAACGATTTCAAATTGCCCAGACGGCCAACTAAAATAAAAAATTACCAGGATTGAATTTCCCAAGCATTAAAGAGTAGCTGATCCCACCAATTCGATCTATGGAGCTAACCAGTTCTTCAGATACCACAATACCCCGAAGGATGAGAAGTTCATGTTGGCATCGTGGCATTTGGAGGTGGAGGCCCAAGTGCGGTGTAAGTTATTCCAAAGGCGAATTGGGGAACAACCAGTCACCTAGTCTCTGCTCAAAAGAGCTAACAAAAAGATACAAACACACTCATTATCATGACTTCTTCTTGGATCTATTTAAAGTGCAACGAATTAGCTCGGTAGAGGATTACTGTATAATATTCTCCATACTTCTTTTAAGAGATGGTAATTTAACTTCCCAGCAAGAAATAGGTTATTTTCTCCATGGCTTAAAAGATAACCTCATAGTAGAGGTATAGGCCAGGAAACTGAGTTCCGTAGCTGAAGCCCTCGAATCACGCAACTTTTTGGAAATAAGGTTGTGGCTAACAAGTGGGGGACCATAACTAATCAACGTTGTACCAGAAATTTCCCTAAATGCTTGGGAAACGATGAAATTAGATGGTAAAATGAGTAGAAGAAGGAATTGTTCATGTTTGTTGGTGAACTTAGGAAGTACCCTCAACTTCCTCAGTAGCCGTTTGGCTCATAAGTGGGGGCTAGTTCTAGATGGAGGAAGGAATTTGCAAGTTGCAATAGCAAACAGATGAACAATGAGAAGTGAAGGACTCTGTGAAAATGTGAAAGTGGTCGTCCTAGGGTTGAGAATGAGGATGAACTACTTTTTGTTGGATTCGAAGAGTACCAAGGCATTTCCTGGGGCGTAATGGCTGCAAAGGCTAGGGTCAATTTTGGAGAACTTCAGCCTATTACAAATGATTTTCAAGGTGAGTGGACGGGAGGTATTACTCAGGGAATTTGAGCAGGAGAGCCGACTATTGTTGATGAGGTCCAATTTCATAAGGAAATGCAAAGGTCCCATGAAGGAATGTTGCTACGCACAAGAGAAATCAAGGAAGAACAAGGGAAAGATGTGAAATCTGAGAGGAAGGAGTGTGACGAGAAACATAAGGAAATAAACGAACATATTCAAATGTATGTGAATGTCTTTTAAGAGCCTAGTGGGCTTCCCCCTAATCGACCTTATAATCACTAGATACTAACAGAAGGGCAATGAGTCTATGGCTTCTAGGTCCTATAGATACCTTCTTTGTCAAGAAAATGAATAGGAGAAAATGGTTAATAGTTGATAAAAATTGGAGTAATTAAGTCGAGTTCTAATCCTTACTCTTCACCTATATTGCTAGTCAAGAAGTAAGATGGAACATGAAAGGTTTGTGTAGATTATAGGACTCTCAATAAGCAAATTATAAAAGATAAATTCTCGATGTCAACAATGGAAGAATTGATGGATAAATTGCATAATGCTCAGTTTTTTACCAAGTTGCATTTCAAGTTGGGATACTAACAAAATATAATGTATTTAAATGATGTATATAAGATTGCCTTTCAGACATATCAAAGTTACTATAAATTTCTCGCAAAGCCTTTTGACCTTATGAATGAACAGTCCATTCACATTTCAGGCATTGGTGAATACAGTCTTTCAAGACTATGTGAGGAAATTTGTTTTCGAGTTTTTTAATGTCTTGATTTATAGTTTAAATTGGAATTGTCCTAAGAAACATGTTACTTGGGCCTTTTAGAAGTTACGAGAAAATCAATTGTTCGTGAGAATAAGTGCTCCTTTGGCGTGCGAGAGATAAGTATCTTAAACATGTAGTGAGTATGAATGGGGTCACAATTGATCAAGAAAAAATAGGTAGCATGCTGGAATGGCCAAGACCTAAGAATGGTAAGGGAATGAGAGGATTTTTAGGACTCATCGGGTATTACAAAAGATTTATACACAAATATAACCACATAACAACTCCACTTATAAACTTGTTAAAGAGGAACGGATTCAAGTGGGATGAAGGTGTAGAGGCTGACTTGAAGTGGCTTAAGCAAGCCATGGTATAAGCTTGGGTATTGGCTCTCCCTAACTTCGAGCAAGAGTTTGCATTGTAATGTGATGTTTCTAGGTGAGGTGTGGGAGCTATCTTGTCTCAAGGAAAGCATCTGATCTGCTTTCTACAACTGAGTATTAAAAGGAAAAAAATGAATTAAATGTGGATCTATGAAAAGGAACTCCTAGTAGTTATGACAATGGTAAACAAGTGAAGATCCTATTTATTAAGAAAAAATTCATTATCAAAATAGATTAGTAAAGCCTCAAGCACCTTGGAAACAGATAATTGTGACTCTGCCTAGCAAAAATGATTATCGAAGCTGATGGGGTTTGATTTCATTGTTGAGTACAATAGACGGAGACGGGAAAAATTAAGCATAAGGTCTTTGTTTAAGGAGATCCGAGTTGTCAAGGGTTGTTTGTTTTGTCCACGGTGTAATTGCTGAGCGATGACTGTCGTAGTTGGGACTTTTGTGGGGTGGAACGGAAGTGTTAGACGAGAACCAACTAGAACTTGAAGTAAAAGGAGACGGGAAGAGTTCACTTCTTACACATCGCTGAGGTTATCTATGACGAGTAAGGTCTAATGTATAATTTCAAGGCAAGAAGATGATGATGTTCTCTATTAACCAAGGCTGCATGAAGCAGGAAAGACAGTCTTGTAAAACCTTGTAAAAGAAATTTTTTTCCGTCGAGTGTTAAAGAAAAACCGTAATACTAGTCCCGATCCTGACCGGCCAGCTCAAACGATGAACCCATCGCCTTTCCCATCCCATTCTGACCCTGACACTACGCCAGGCTTGTCGGCTGGAGAGACATTCCGGTGGGTGGTGAGGAGAACTAGACAGGCTTAATGAAAGCAAACAGCGTGGATAGTAGGGGACCATTTATGCTTTTTAGTAAGAGCTAATTTATTAAGGTAGCTTTAGATTTCAGATAAGAGCAGAAGGATAAGCGGGGTTGGCATAACGTTGCCCATCGGGAGACACCGATCTGAAGATCGTGAATTTAAGATTATAGAATTTCAATCAATCACATTGATGGGAAGTTATGATTGTGGGTTCTTTGAACCATGCCTTAATTATGTAAATCCACTCTGCACGAATTAACCTGAAAAAACGTAATAGTAATGTATCCGCCCACAAGAGAAGTGGTCCCCACTCCACCCCGCCAAATCCGACTCGGCGCATGCATGTGGAGCACAGACGCCCAAAAAAAAAGGGCTCTGATATCGTTACCCTTCTAGTTATTATGGACTGGCGACCAGGGGAATAAAATTCAGGAATCGGTACATGAGCTGTCAATTGTTGGAAGTGAGGGCGCACAGCACCCTAGGGCCGGGTAGGGCAGTTGGGACGCAAAAGGACGGACCTTTGATTTTGAAAACCAAAAGTACTCCGAGGTTCGCTGGTCTCCTTAGATCTTCACCGTCCGTTTTTCTATCGATTCGCCGCTTCCAATTCAAACCCGATCTCAACCTAACAGAAAAGAGATACCCGGGGACCACGAGGTCACCGGTCTTATTCGGCCCTATCAGTGAGTGCCGCGTAACATCCAGCAGCTTCCGCTACAGGTGCACCTACCCTAAACATTTGGGTCGGCGCTATTTTAATTAGTTTTTTTACGCTAACTGTTTGTCAGATGTTTAGAGATAGCAAATAAACTAATCGGATTTATTCTGTCGCGTAATCGATTGGCCAGCATTTGCCCCCCGTCGCTGCTCTCTCTGCGCAACACGTCCACAATGGCTTCTCTCTGCGCTCTCTCTCCCCCGTCCACTTCTGCTTCGTCTTCTGCTGTTTCTCCGCAACTTCCTCGGCGACTTTATCCCTCCGCTATTAGAATCCGAGCTTCTTCTTTTTCTTCCAACTTTTTGGCTTCCACTTCCTCGCCGAGAGTGGTGGTGACAAGAGAGCGTGGCAAGAACGGCAAGCTCATCAAAGTGTTGGTACTTGTTTTTTTTTTTTTTTTTTTAACTCGTGCTCTTGGCCTTTCTCTGCTATTTACTGTGAGACTCGTTTGATTGGGCGTTCTGTTAGATTTCTAGGGTTTCGGGAATGGTCGCTCCTTTTTTTCTACAGTCCTTATGAATTGACCTTTTTGGTTTGGCCTTCTCGCTCTTTGTTAAAATCATTAATGCATTTCCGTATTTTTTTCTTTTGGAGCGTGGATCGAGGATTGATTTGTCACATCAGATGTTTGATTCAATGTTAAGAAGAACGCGGCATCGTCAGCGGTTTGTCTATTTCACATGTATTGAAATGTGTCGAAGCCGTTGCATACATGCTTTTCATTTGCGACTGATTTTACTCGAAGAAAAGCCATTTTTCATCATTCGAAGATATGCTTCTTTACACTATATTTGCTTCACTTCCTGCAAGAAAAATATGAAATATTTAAGGAAAAATATTTTACTTTTCCACTATTCGGCACCTAAGAGGGGGAAGTGAAGGGAAAAGTATGATATAAGAAGAAAACTGTGGTATCTTTTCATTTCCTTTATTCTTTTTTTTTTTTGGTTCCTTTAATGATCATCTATTTTGAAGATAATATGGTTGGACGTTGTTCACAAGTTTGTTAATATTTTTTCGTACCTTCCTTTTCCTTTCATTTAATAATCTAGTAGTTGCAGAAGAGAGAGTTGAAATTAATTTTTTTTTTTTTTTTTTTTCTGTAGGGTTAAAGAACGCAGTTTAGAAAATTCTGTTGGTGGTTTTTTAACTATTACAATTAGTTGCTACCGAATGGACGTAAGAATCATTGTAAATTCATTTAAATTACTTTCATTACTGCAAGCATTAATAGTTTGATAATTTTCTATAACTTTGACGTTAGCTTTGTTCATATTGATAATGATTTCATCATTTGACAATAATGAAGTTTAGTGCAACAATTTGCCTGGTCTGCCGACCATAAGAGAGCATTTTGCACCTGGATCCTTGTCGCATGGGAGATCTAATATCTCCTGGAATTAAGATAAGTTTTATAAATGTTGGATACAGGCTAAGCATGGGATCAACTGTCTGGAGCTTCCCCTCATTCAGCATTCAGCCGGGCCTGATATGGATAGGCTTTCTTCTGTATTAAGTGGTAAGGTCATGATCTTTGTGGTCTAGCTTGTTGGTGATTCCACTCAACCAGGGATTGTTGTTAAGAGTAGTGTTTGGACTGCCTGAGCTTACGAGATGGTTGTCTTATTCGCTCCACTGTGGCTTCCTGCATGATTAGCTAGAATAAAGAGGCTGACAATCCATCTTTCCATCAGCCTAGAGCTCCGTTTTGTGGCTTCCATATGCTAAGATATTGGTTGAAGCTGGGATTAATCTAGGTTCAAGGGTATAAATTGATATATACTTAGGACAGGATCCTCCGCTCGTCCTGTGCTAAACTACATGGTGTTATTTATTCTTCAAATTTTAATCTGAAGATGATTTTAATTTTTACTTTTTTATTTTTGAGTCAGACAGTTGAGTGACTTTGTTTGAAACCACTGCGCGCTCTCTCTCAGCCTGGGTGAAAACCTAATTTTATGCCTGTTTTGATTTGTTTTTATCATCACAGAAGCTCATCCTGGTTCTTCCTATAAGTTTAGGATCTATTATTCAGTTTCTTTCTTCTTTGTGTTTATGGCGGCAGATACTGCATTTGACTGGATTGTGATAACTTCACCTGAGGCCGGTTTGGTCTTTCTGGAGGCATGGAAGTAAGGTTTAGAACTTTTCAACTATTCTCTAACCCACTAAATATAGGATTTATTTCCTGAAATTTTTCTGGGAAATGGTGCTTGAGATTTTTCTATGCTTATTTCTTCTGCTTTCTTGATCTGCTTGCTGTCCTTAATCCTAGGATGCTTATATTATATGTTTTGACTAAAACGTTCTCTTGGACTTATGCACAGGTTGATATGCCTTCTGAAATTTTTAATTTTGTTACGCCAGAGGTGTTAAATTATTAATTGGATTATTGCGTTTCCATGCTTAAAAAAATGTCTTTTGGAACTGGACATAATGCTTGAAGACTGTGTATTTAGTTTATCATAGATAGTGTCTCTTGCTTAACCAAAAAATAGTATGAATTGTCTTAAAGGTGTCTATAATTAGGTAACTTTCTTTTCTTCTTCAAACTTTGCAAAAATGATGAACTTGTTCTTAATTTAAATTCTTAGGGCTGCTGGGACCCCAAATGTTAATGTAGGTGTTGTAGGAGCTGGCACGGCAAGCGTTTTTGAGGATGGAAAACAGTTCTCCAAGCGATCACTCAATGTTGCATTTGCACCCTCAAAAGGTATCTGTTCATATATGCATTTGTAGGCTTGCAAGCAAATTAGACCTGCAATTTCTTATGCATGTTATGCATTTCGGTGAGACTTGCTTTGTTACATTTATGTTTTGTTCTCAACTTATCATTCATGCCTTCCTGGGCACGCATGCAAATACTTATATTGTTTGATTTTGGGGTAATGTGCTGACTTTCATATTAATGAATCTGGTTGTAGAAATTTAATTTGTTGGAGTAATGTGCTGAGTTTCATATTAATGAATCTGGTTCTAGAAATTTAATTTGTTACATTAATGAGGCATTTTCTGCTGATTCGTTTTGGTTTGTTACATTCAGTTTTGTTTTCAACTCATCATTTATGCATGCGTGTTTGCACATTTGCATACATTTCTTGTTTGATTTGCGAGCAATGTGGTGAACTTCTTTTGATTCTGCATCATTACTAGCATGATCCACTGTTTGTAATGTTTTGCCATTGGATATGTCCTCCTTTATCAAATGATTATGTTTTGTCTTTGTTAAGCAGCATAATATGGATTCTTTCTGTAAATTGTATCACTGCAGCTACAGGTAAGGTTCTCGCTTCTGAACTTCCAAAGAATGGAAAAACATGCAGAGTCTTATATCCTGCTTCTGCAAAAGCTAGCCGTGAGATTGGTATGTAAATGCCTATTCTATACGCTATTGTTTTCAATCTGACCATCTTAATACTGAAAAGTTTCTCTTTTAAATAGCTCTACTTACCTTGATGTTTCATGAGGTTCCTTTGCATAATGAATCTGGTTGGTTGTACAATATCTGTAAAGTACTAGGTTAGATGGGTTTATCATACGATCAAACAGTTGATTAGTTGTAGGAGCTGGATGTTTCTTGTACCATCTCTTTAAAGTGGCTACCGATAGGCAAAACCCACAGGATATTGCTAATAAGATGCAAATCATTTCAGAATTTGATAGAAGATTTTCGAGAAAGTTGAGATTTGCAATGGCATTTCAGGTCAAATCGCAAAGAAGATACACTCAATAGGCCAAGAATAATTGCCAGAGTTGCTATGTGAACTATGAAGAAAAGAGGTCAAAACATATAAAGCAGCATCTAGGTGAAAATTTGATAGCTTAAAACCTTTGTTGAGGCCTAATTCACAACTGCAGAAAACCAACATGCTAACTCAACTAGTTGATTTTTTTGTGAAGTACTATCAATTTTGTTCTCAATTAGCAAGATTCCCGTGAAGTAATGTTTGGCCTTGTTTTTGATGGTATGTTTCTTTATTAGTTCACGGCACCAGAGGTGTGGTGCTCTAACTCCTATCTGCAGTTTGTATTCAATATATTCTGTATTGAACTCGCAAGAAATGAGTTAGGATCCATCTTTCCCCAGTATGCTTGCTAGTACTTGTAGGGATTTCTTGCACCAGGATACTCCTTATGGATTTTATGTATTTGAACGTTTAATTAACATTCATTTTTTGGTTCTCAAATAACTAGATGAAGTTTGGTTTCCTGTAATTTTGGTAATGGGCTATTCACGTATTGGTGAATCTCTTCATTTCATATCTAGAAGGAAGATGCTCTAGCCCAAGCTCAATAGGTTGGAACGTTTATAGATCGTGATTTAGCCATCAGCATCATCCTTTTAAGTTGATTTTTGTCTTTTTATTTAAACAAAAGTGTGGGAAGTAATCTTAATCTAATATTGTGGTGTACTTTTACAGAGGAAGGCTTGTCTAATCGTGGATTTGAGGTGACAAGGCTAAATACTTATACAACGGTAAAGTCTTTAGCATCGGTGGTCTGCCTGTGGGTCTTTCGCTTGTTTTCTTCATGCATCAAGAGTTTTAGTGCCTAGGTTTTATGTGACTGAGAATATATATACCCAAAAATCCAATAGACAGAATCTGCTTCATGTACTTTCGCGTTGTTGCACCCATGTATTTGTGTATTCTGACTCGCATATGCTTACATGAACCTGTACTGTTTTTACTTTAGTTCGCAGGAGTTTGCAGTTTGACGGATAGTTATTTGTCGTGTTGTTCTATTATAGTTCACACTAATAGATTCCTTAAGTTCGCACCGGAAAGCAGACGGTAGGACGGGTTCTTCTTGCTAGGGGTTCCATTGACTAGCATGAATTATGAGTTCTTATCATGTCCAAGAAGAGTTAGGTTATGTACTTTGTGTTTTCCAAAGAATATGTACCCTCTAGAGTCAGCTTCCATTGCTTATTATCAGATTCATGCATCAGAATCCAAGTAGTTTGGAACACTAGCCCATTTATTTTATACTAAAACATTAGAAACCTTTCGTTACTTATGATGAATTTGCCTTTGGTATCCAAATAGCAGGAAACACCTTCTCCATTTTATACTGAAGCATTTGAAACCCTTGGAATTCAATTCCTTTAAGTGTCATGAAGTTCATGCATTAGAATCCAAATAGCTGGACACTGGCCGCATCTCCATTTATATCTCTTGGGCGAAATCATTTTGCCAGCTGTGGTTCTGGAAAAAGCTTTGGGAATATCTCTTGATTTGAGGTGTTTTTATGCCCAATGATTTGAGGAGTTACTAGTTTGTATCCAAGCTAGTGAAACTAGTCTTGCAGTAAAGCTGAATTTAATGGTCTGTGGTCGATCTTTGTGGTAACCATCAAATAAGTGGTTGTTGACTCTGCATCCCCGGTTGCTGTCTGTTTTATGTCACATATGAAACCACGAATTCAAGTATGTTAAATTGTTATTGTCTGTTATAAGTTCTATTTTCTTGTGAAGTAATTTCAAGCGGGTTATTTCCAATAGCCAGTTTTGCTAAATATGTCTGTCAGCCCCTGATTTGAAATATCTATTTCCAGGTACAAGTCCAGCATGTTGATCCAGTGCTCTTAGAGCAGGCACTTTCTATCCCTGTTGTTGCAGTTGCTTCACCTTCAGCAGTTCGGTGTGTACCTGATTGCATTTAGCCATATGTCACATTTGTTTAGTTTCCCAAGTTTACACGAGTGATTTTTCATGTTCCGAATTTTGTTACCTTCATTGTCTCTTCCACTTGTGCTGCAATAAGAACTAAGTGAATTGCAGTCTCGCCTGTTCCAGCCAAAGTTACCATTTCATATGTTTACTATTTAGATGCCATTTAGACAACCATACGAATACACTCATAATCATCAAGTCAAAAGAGCACCTTATGCTTTTGTTATCCTCTTTGGGCTAACTAGATTGATCTGAGTTTTTCATTGAGGACGTTTTGCTTCGTGCACTTAGTTCATAAATCTCCATTGCCACAGTGCCTGGGTTAAACTTGTTTTGGATTCAAAGAGGTGGGACAATTCAGTTGCCTGTATTGGTGAGACAACTGCTTTGGCTGCAAAAAGATTAGGCCTGCAAAATGTGTACTTCCCCGCACAACCGGGTCTTGAAGGGTAATCTTTGCCTTCTTTACCTATTATTTGGGAGATTTACTTTATGCTAGTGCCTCCTTGACACATTACTCATTTGGAACAGTTATTCCGAGAGTGCTTCTACTAGTACACATCATGTCTATTATCTGAACTTGGGATATGAGTCTTCTGTATGTTACTGATTATGAACTCTGTTGCTTTTTTGACGTGATTTCTCTAACATTCTTAATTACTAGTGCAAAAGTTTCTATTACAAGGCTGCACTACTGGTGGGCTGAATTTCATTTATATTTTCAGAGGTTTGTTTGGTTTCATTTTAAGTTCCAAGTCATTGGAAGTGGCAAATGTATATCATAAAATTCATTTTACTAGCTATTGTTTCCTTTTTAACTATAATCTGGCTACTAATATTAGCATTTCTTGTAAGCGAAATACTGATTATTTTGTAAAACTATTGGGACGGAAGATTATCTTTCATGTCCTGAACTAGGATGGGAGGTAAAGGTGTCCGAGTTCACTTTGTGGATTGTTCTGCAGTATCAAGTGAAGATATTTTTTCATTAATTGTTGGCAGGTGGGTTGAGAGCATCCTTGAGGCCTTGGGTGCGCACTATCGTTTATAGAAAGTGATTTCATCTAGGTAGCCCTTTTTCTTCTGTCTTTACTGAACTTTTTGCCCTCCTTTTCTTTCCTTCAACTAATTAATGTGAGTGGTTTCTCTACAGTTTTCTCCCAGGACTTGGCAGGTAGATGAGAGGGCAAAAATTACGGATTATTGGTGCCCTGCATCGACTATGCAGCTTCTGCACAACTAACTGGACAACAAAGATGAAATGTTTTGCAAGCAGCGGCATGCAAAAAGGTGTATGATTTTGGACGCCTTGAAGAGAACATATCCAATGGCAGAGCCTCTTTCGATGTTAATCATGGATATCCAGATCACATTTTGAGAAGAAAGCTTTCCGTGTTCATATTGACCTTACATCAGCTGTATGGATGAGTATTGTTTTGTTCCATGTGCTGTGTCGTCCCTGTATATAAATTCTTTATGCTCGATTATAAAAAGAAGCTGTTTATGCTTCCAGTGTTATGCTCTTTGCTTTGACTTGGTTAAGTTTTGCTGTCCCTACCCAAGGAAATGCATGCTGTAATCAATTATGATACCCAGGTTTATAGCTGGCCCTCCTGAAAGTCAATTATGATAGCAGTTGTGGCTAGAGTTTCTCACCAAGAAAAAACCAATATATCTAGCATGGGTTCTTAGCCTTGAAAGCTGCACAGGGGAAAATCTCTTTTTAAGTCCATGGCATGCTGTATTGATGGTATATATGGTTTATCGCTATGTGAGAACCAATGCATGCCAGGTTGATGCAATAGCCTTTGGGTTACACCTCCATGCCCCCTGCAAGAATGTGGTGGTTGGCGGAGTCACGCATTCAAGCGCCAAGAATGGGAAAGCAGCATGCCAATTCCAGGAAGAAAAAGTATTAGCCAGTCAAAAGTCCTGAAAGGGAAAATATTAGGTGTTACCTTAAGATAAGAATCTGATCCTTACGTTAATCCTATTATGGGCCACATTTGAGATCTGTCTCTCTATCTTTTTTAAATGTTGCGTAGTTGTACGGGAAAACAAAGAGGAACTAGTGGAAAGGTTGTTTGAAGATTAATTAGATAACTCAAATAAAGTGAGACGTGTTTCCCATGTAGCGGGGATAGCTCAGTTGGGAGAGCGTCAGACTGAAGATCTGAAGGTCGCGTGTTCGATCCACGCTCACCGCATAACGTGGAATTTGTTTTTATTTTTTATTATTATTTGTTTTATTTTTTATTATCTTATCACATTCAAAGTTACTTGTATCGATTGATGGTTTAAGCTCTGCAAGTTTAGGGTATGGAAAATTTTGGAGGAAGACGCTTTCTGATCGTCGGCCACCAAGTTGAACTTGGGACCTATCTGCCGTTTGCTTAATATTTAGTTTGGATATCTAAATACCTTCCGACTTTACATCCATGGCCAAGTCCTTGTCGCTCTAGTGTGGCCGTGTCACTTGAATAATGTCTTACACTTCTGTTAACGCTCAGTTTTAGACAGGATGGTTTACAATTATTATACTGTTCCTATTTATAGTGTTTACAGGTATGTGACGAATAATTATAGAGATTACAATTTCAAGAATTTGAAAATAAAATGAACAACTAATTTACACCGTTTAATCATTTTTTTGATTCATTACACAAAGCCTCAAACAACTGTCCATTATTCGGGAACGGAAAGTGTATTAAGTATTTGCAAAAATTTATTTTAATATTATTTAATAATTATATTATTTCATTATGTAACAAGAAATATCCAGAGAACTCAAATTGAAAAAGTTAGAATGAATTAACCTAAAAGTTAATACCTTGTAAACAAATTTAATGATCAACCCAAAAGCTAATTTCTAAATAAAAAAATTTCATTTAAACATTCATTAAAAATTACATCTTAGCGTGCAGAGTATGTAAATATTTATAACAATGACAATAAAAATAAAAATAAAAATGAATAGAGAGCGTCGTGGGCTATTTCAGTTTTGAATTTCATATGAATTACAATTTGTGTAACAAAAGTTTATTATTGTGATCAAGTCGTTGCCACCAAGCGGGGATAGCTCAGTTGGGAGAGCGTCAGACTGAAGATCTGAAGGTCGCGTGTTCGATCCACGCTCACCGCATTTGTTTTTTTCTGTTTTTGTTTTGTTTTTTGTTTTTTGGTTCAAAGATAGGGACGGAGTTCAGGGTTTATTCGTATCAATTGATGGTTTAAGCTTGCAAGTTTGGGTATGGAACATTTCTAGTAAGGATCCTTTCTTCTTGTACACATGAAAACTCTAAAAATTTGTGTTATCTGTCTTCTTCCTCACCCACGAAGTTGAACTTGGGTCCAATCTTCCGTTTTCTTAATGTTTGGGGTGGAAATCTAAGAACCTTCTTATTGTACATCGATGGCCTTGTCCTTGTCGTTCTAGTGTGGATGTATCACTTCAATCATGTCTTACTAACAGCTAAGTAGGTGGGCATTAGAAGGTAGTTGCATGGATGAGAAAGCAGTCAAATACATGATACAATCATCGCCAGAATATTTGAATTGCAATGGATTTCCAATTTAATATGTAGTTTATCTTTTGTTCCCTTCCATAGCTGGGGATCTTTACCAATGTGGTGACCTCTCAAGACATATAGTACGTATAACTCCAAACCCCAAGTTGAAAGAACATTTTTCCTAACAGAACAAAATCAGTTCGAACCAGTAGTTTTCCTACAATTTCCCTTCTGGGTCACTAAGTCCAGTCTATTTGATCAAGGATTGATGTTATCTGTAGCAAACTAGAAGCCCTTTGATGTAATTGATGCGGTGTTAATTACAATCTGGATAGTTGCATGGATGAGAAAGCAGTCAAATACATGATACAATCATCGCCAGAATATTTGAATTGCAATGGATTTCCAATTTAATATGTAGTTTATCTTTTGTTCCCTTCCATAGTTGGGGATCTTTACCAATGTGGTGACCTCTCAAGACATATAGTACGTATAACTCCAAACCCTAAGTTGAAAGAACATTTTTCCTAACAGAACAAAATCAGTTCGAACCAGTAGTTTTCCTACAATTTCCCTTCTGGGTCACTAAGTCCAGTCTATTTGATCAAGGATTGATGTTATCTGTAGCAAACTAGAAGCCCTTTGATGTAATTGATGCGGTGCTAATTACAATCTGGATAGTTGCATGGATGAGAAAGCAGTCAAATACATGATACAATCATCGCCAGAATATTTGAATTGCAATGGATTTCCAATTTAATATGTAGTTTATCTTTTGTTCCCTTCCATAGCTGGGGATCTTTACCAATGTGGTGACCTCTCAAGACATATAGTACGCATAACTCCAAACCCTAAGTTGAAAGAACATTTTTCCTAACAGAACAAAATCAGTTCGAACCAGTAGTTTTCCTACAATTTCCCTTCTGGGTCACTAAGTCCAGTCTATTTGATCAAGGATTGATGTTATCTGTAGCAAACTAGAAGCCCTTTGATGTAATTGATGCGGTGCTAATTACAATCTGGATACGGTACATTTGGATGTTCATTGAACAGAACGTTTCCAACTTCATGAGCTGCATTTCTAGCTACATTTTACGTAATCTTCTGGCTGGGGAGTATTACAAGCTTTAGAACGGTTCTGCTCTCGTGGAACTATGCTAAAACACTAACTTGTATACCCATTAAAGTATTTAAATCCAATTCTTAAGCTTATCCGTATTCAAATTTCATTGTAAAAATGGAAATCGAATGTTGGTATTGTTTCCCAGGAAATAGAATGCTGGTGGTGTTTCCCATGAAATAGAACCATCCCTGCTGTTGAACATGTTATTTGCAAGCATTTTGTTTTTGAAAGAAAATAAGCATGATATACAGACAAAAACATGTTGACATTGTTGCCGTTTTGATCTTTGCTCTGACATCTAAATCTTGCCGTTAGAAGACTCAAGTCCAAGGTACAAACCGAGATTCTTATTTCCAGTAGGCATTGCCGAGTGATCTTGTGGATTATCGTGGCAGGGGACTCTTTTGTTAGGTGGGGGGGAAGTCTCCCTTGAAGAAAGGATGAGATCAGGGTTAATGCTCGTACCGGTTGGTCAGATGGAACGGTGTGCCCGGCTTCCATCACGGTGGCGAACATCACTCCTCGGTATCCGATCAAGTATCCTGCAAGCTGATAGCATCATCGCATGAAAATTCCTTAACCTGGTTTTGGATTTGGGTAAAATATGGTGCATGAACAACCATATATATTTACCCCGGAACCGGAATACCAAGGGCGCCAACTGATCTCGACTGGCAATTTTAGTTGGTTCAAAGCGTAGCGAGAGGAGGTCATTGGAGCGGCGGTATCCAAGTCGCCACTGCAGATACATTGGGCAAAATGTTTAACCTGCTATCTTCTTCGGCACGAAGTTTTACTAAGATGATGAACATGGCTAAAGTTCTTGTACAGATGACTGCTTACTTGTATATCCATAATTGAATTCCACTTGATGCGATCTGGCTTATGATGGGTAAAACTGTTGTTATGTTATCAGCCCATGAATGATAGCTGTAGGTAGTGCCAAGATAAATTTGTTCGTTTAAATTGGTAAAGTGCTTACTCCAAAAAAGATCTTCCCCTTGCATATGCAAGCTATGGCATATACACATGGTCATCCATACCTGCAACCCGTCCAATTTGTAGGTTTTGCATGGAATGCTGTTTGCACCTCGGGATGATTAAGATAAGTCCTGACATGTTCTTGGAAGCAGGGATCATGACCATAGACCTGTGAAGTAAGATCAGAATGGTGGTTATGAACATCTCCATCTCAACTTTTATTCCTTTTCTTAAAACTATTGAAGCTAAAGTTTATGGAAACTAAATAGTATTATGCATGAACACTTACAGATACGGTTTGGCTGGAGACGGGTGCTGATAAATTGCATGTCGTAGCATATATGTTGTAAGCATTAACGGCGTTGGCCTCGTCGCTTCCTATATTTTGATAGGATTGACATTGGTCGAAGGAAAATCGCTTAGGAGAGAAACAATACTTGGAAATTTCTTTATGAGTTTCGTCGGAGTTCAGACCATGTGACCAAAAATAGTCAAATATGCCTCTAAAACCTGTGTCATCGTCTATCCAACCATTCCCAACCTGCAAAACATTGAAATTGGCACAGAAGCGTTAATGACTTCTCTAGTATATGCTTTGAAAGACATCAGAAGAAACTTACTGCAATGCCTTTGAGGTTGATTATTGTTTGTTCTGCGTTTTTGTTCCTTGAGAGAATTACTTGAGCGAGTTGAGGAACGAAATGACCAGCATAGCTTTCACCAGCTATATAGAAATCACGGGTTTTATAATTGGGGAATCTCTCGAGCCAGTTTACAAGGAATGTATAAGAGTCTTTTGCTGTGGTTATGTCTCCATTGCTACCATAATCTGACGTAGTATTTGAATATGAAAAGCCAACTCCCACAGGGGATTCCAGGAAGATGACATTTGCCACTGCAGTTCTCATAAAGGCATTAATTTCAAGTGGAAGTTCATCATCTTACATGCAAAAGACAAATACAAGAACACTGCGCCTAAATTCCACTTATCATTTTAAGGGAGAAACAAAACAAAGCTTACAATTGTTCCATGCATAATCATTTTGTTTTAGTGTTTTTCCATCGCTGTTGACCATGCAAGGTCCGAGTTCTTCCATGCCTCCAAATCCAAGTGAAGAGCATCCCGGGCCTGTACATGTAGAATCGTTTCCCATCTTCTAAGTGCTCTGAACTAGACAATGCAACAATGGCAACAATGGACGTGGCGTTATGTGCCGGTTCCACATGGGTTTCGTCTTGCTGTTTTTCCTTTTTTTTTTTTTTTTTTAGTGCTTTATGATATTATTGCGTTCGTACTCTAATTTTGGTTAAGAGGATTCAAGAGTGTCTAATTTAAGTATGAAACACTGAAATTGTTCTAAATTTAGAAGGAAAAATACGAAAAATAAAGAAGAGATTAGGGCTTGGTCAAACACCCCATAACTAAAAATACCCTGAAACATGGGAAGTTAATAGACAACAATTAAAGTTTGAAAAGTGACTTAATTAATTTGCAAACTTAATTAACTTACAAACTTTTGGTGATTACGAAATAAACAAACGGCTGAACAAATGAGAAAAGATTAATCTACAACAGTTATTTTCCATTTTCACTGTGCGAACTCCATAAAGCAACAAAACATTTTGTATTAAATTACCTCCATTTAGCCACAAAAGCAGAGGTTTGGTGGTAGGATCATCAGTTGATTCCACAAAGTAATAGAACAATGCTCCCCCAGTTTCTGGTCTCACCGTAACGTAGCCTGCATACTGTGCAAAATCTACTCCTGCAGGTTGTCCCGGCAAGGCGTCGATCTTGTCGGCATTGTTGAGTCCATCTTGTCGTCCAATATACACCGGTGAATAGTTCATAAAAATATCCACTTGTTCTGGTGAACCGACGTCAGGACTGTCAGAGTAGCGAGATTTTATCAACTTCCTAAGGCTATCAACCTGGCCAGCGTTGCAGGAGATAGGAAAAGCCAGATGGTGAAATGAGAGGAGCCGCAACAACGTTGTGAGAGATGAAAGCTTCATCTTTTTTATAGCTCCGAAAGGACTTCTGAAGCTGCCGAAGAGAATAAATGGATTACAATTTATATAGGAGATAGCGATCTCTTATAGAATGGTTGCCCTGGTATAGATATTTGGAAATTGATCTGGCCCTCCATTAGCGAACGAGTACTGCGTTAGCTATATTTAGTAGGATTCTGACCCAAAATCAGGCGACAATGGGTGGAGAAATTTAGCATTATATAACACGTGGTGCCTATATTTGAGATACCTCATCTTTGACGCTTTTTCATGTGCAAGTTAATACAAGCAACCAATATTAATGATGTAAAGACAGCCAAAGAGTTGTATTTATGATATGAATTAAAACTAATGATATCGGACTAGCCAAAGAACACAGAACCAAAAACGAAGAGAAAACAAATGAAGGAGAGAATTGTTTGGGATTCAACTGGATGATTTACAATTATTATACTGTTCTCGTTGATAGTGCTTACAGGCATGTAAAATTTAGTTATAGATAATACAATTACAAGGATTTTAAAAATAAAAAACTAGTTACACCGTTTAACCATTTCATTGATTCATTGCACAAAGCTTCAAGCAACTCTCTATTATTTGGGAAGGAAAAGTGTTAAATATTAAATAAGGATCAAGTATAAAATAGTTAGATTATAGAGTGAGTGTTAAATGAAGTTATAATAACGATAGAAAATCCTAAGCCTTGTTCGAAGGAAATAACAAAACAAAATTTAATTGCTTAAAAACCTCAAAATAAAATAAAATCTAATCAGAACCAAGCCCACAATCCTGATAATTATTCATGGAACGTCTTTAGGTAATTGACTTCATCCCTAAAGATGAAGAAGCAGCTCTGTTGGCGCGCAAGAACAAGACGGTGTACGTTTTCTAAGGTTGGCGTGGCCTGGATGTTAAGTGGGTGACACATGGCGAGCAGTTTAAAGAACCATGTGAACCCTCAAATCTCAACTTAACTTGAGCTCCACATCAACTTATGAAAATCCATCTTATGTTAATTAATCTTAAAGGCTAATAAGAACTAGGCAATTATAGAGTTCCCATATGATAAAGCTGTATAACTATGTCCTTCTGAGTTCTGGCCACCGACAAGGTCTATTCACGTGAAAACATATGAAATTGTACCGCCTTATTATTAAGTTTGGACTAAATTAGTAAAGGTAATTATGTAACTATCATGTTTATGTTGTGAGTAGTTTATAAGATTTCTCAATTCTATTCTATTTGGGTTTACTAATTCTATTCTATTTAGATTTATTTGGTATTAGTATCAAATGAAATACTATAGGAAAAACTTAGTTATGAGATTATGACGTTACGAAGTTGAGAGAGATTGAAAAAAAACAGAAGTTTTCTATAAACATTGTAGCCCTCTTTATCGTAGTAAAAAAGGCTTCTTAGTTCAAAGACGTAGGAATTATCCCAAACTTTGTAATTTTTGTGTGTTTTTTACCTTACTAATATTTTCTTTGTGTGCGCAGTAAGATCCGAAAGATTCCGTGAGTTTGTATTCTAACACTTATCGGAGACAGCCTACGCTATTGCTAGATCTTTCTTTTTTTCTTTTAGATTGTAACGTGTTGAGTTTCCTTCCTGTCCTTTCACAAGCTGGCCACTGTTAAGCCTCTCCAGCTCTGTCAATAGATACTTACTATTGATGTGTCATTAGTAAACTCTGCGCCAGTGATGTGTCAGTGCTGCCAAAGGAAAGGGTCAGTGGAAAGGGTTGGGAGGAAGACAGCTTGTGTGACTTTGAGACCTTCTGGTTCAGTTTCGCTATACGTCTCGTTCAAAAGAAACTGAACAGATTGAGTGTCTCTTATATCTTTTCTTTCATACCTATAATTACAACAGAAAGCAAAAACCACGTTTAACATCATCGAACTGCCGGCACGTCCCAAGCTTTCCTCGCATCCTATCACGCATGTCTACCTTCTGACTTCTTAAACTGCTTCCACGTACACTATTGATTACCTGCTCCAATTAATTACCCAAATGCAGCCACTTTGTCCCATCGTACCATCCCTTACCAGGTGCAGAACAGCATGGTAAATGAAGCTATACTGTTATGGGTTTAGCTTGTTCTATTGGGCCGGGTCATGTTTTTACCCTAAGCCCGTATGTCTTGTTAGAAAACTAGGTGAAGAGGTAAACTAGGGTTAATCTTGGTTGAAAATAGAAGCCGCCGTATCTGTGTTGAATCTGTGAAAGTTACTATTTTTTGGTTTGCAGCATATTCATGGCCAGTTCACGTGTTGAAAAGGTGGAGGCTGAGGTGAATCGTCAGCTCAAAGAGATGAAGGAGCAGATTCAACAAATGTTCACCGCTGTCCACCATAAGATTGAGGATGTGCATCAACAGTCCATAAGCGGGGAGAGTTCAAATGCACAAACAGGGCAAGGTAAGTGTCGGCCTAAACTTAAGTTTGATTTGCCCACATATAAGGGAGGCAGCGATCCTAGAAATTGGATTTACAAACTAAACAACTATTTTGAGTATTTTAATATCCCGGAAGAAGAAAAAGTCTTTCTTGCATCTTGGCATTTGGAAGGTGATGCCCTGGTTTGGTTCCAGCTTCTTGAGAGGAAGCATGAAGGTAGACTCACGTGGTCACTCATCTCTGAACGACTATCCAGTCGGTTTGGATACAAGTTTAAAGATTCCTTTGCGGTTCTTCTGAGACTGCAACAACGGGGCAATGTGGAAGAGTATCTGTTGCAGTTCTCTAGGTTGTTACTTGGTGCGGGGAAGCTAGCCCCAGAATTTGAGGTTTGTTTATTCATTCGTGGGTTGAATGATTCAATCCGGTCTGACGTCGAGATGAGGCTGCCTGCAAAACTGTCTGAAGCGGTTCGTTTAGCCCGACTTTTCGAGGGAAGGGATTGGGAGGGGCCAGAAGACCCATAAGATGCAGAGACGTTGCCCTTAGCTTGCCAACGTTTTTTTTTTTTTTTTTTTTTTTTTTTTTTTGGTAACCAAGGTGTCCGGGCCAGCTAACGTTTTATGTAGTAGTCTATGTAAATAAGTTGTGATGACTTTTTGTTTGTAATTAGTGAACTCTGCTGCTCCAGGATGTATTATGGCTGTTTACGGGGTAGAATTTTGAAGAGCAGTTTGTGTAACTTGAAACCTTTATCAGTAAAGATGTTCAGTTTCCCGTGTCGCTTTCTTCCTCCCGGTAAGTCAATGTGGGAAGAAGAAAACCTTTAAATATTTTATACAGTTTGTGAATTGTTTAGTGTTATGTCAGGGCTTTGGTATCTTCCCAATGCCAGCAATGCTTGGCCTTTCTCGGCTATCCCCTCAACTAAGGCACCCCAATGTCCGTATCTGCCGTGTAGGGACGTTTCACAAAAGAGTCCCCTTACGTCTAGGAGGTACAACTTACCCTACCCTTGTTTAAGTTAAATGAAGCACAGATTGCACACATCACTTGTTCACACTCTTGGTAAATATTACAGCTTGGATTGATTGGCTATATTCAATGAAGGAGACAATTGAGGTCTCGAAGGATCCACCTCTCGGGCTCCACCTTGTGCTTCATTTCCCACTTTCTTCTGCAAAACAAAAGAGTCTCACAGCACAGCCGATTCTCTTTCTTCTTGTGTCTGCAACGTGCTTGTCCACAGTTGCTCTTCCAACATTAACATCTCAAATCAAGGTGACGGCAAAGCTTCTGCTGCATCTACTGAAGCAGTAATCCAGACTCGCTTCATTTATTGGTTTCTGTCTCATTTGTTGTTGCTGTTAATTTGATTATGACATTGCAGGTGAAGACGTTGAATGCGTCAAGACGATGCTGATGCAGATTTAAGAATACGAAATATCAGAACCACAGCTTAGCTAGCTGTAGCCTACGAAAGCTCCTGTGAAGTATTAAGAAGTACCGAGACAAATGAGGAGGTTTATGTACCACATAGTCACTCTTCACCCCTTTTTTGGTTTTCTTTTTTCAGCATATGGAATTGCGCCAAAAACAATTCACCTTTCACCCTGTTTCATGTTTTCTTAAAGTTGATGAAGCCACCTACTAAATCTGAATAAAAAATGCCAGCACAATATAACTCAAAAAACTCTCATCATCACTTAATAACAAGTATTCTGGGTCATCTTGAATCGAAAAGGGCAGCTCAGAAGAATATAAGATTGAAGAGAATCCTCTTGGCTTAGTAGTAAGCTAGCTCCTTAACCTGCAAGTCCAATAAATCTAGGTTTGAATTTTCCCTCCTTTCTTCATGTTAATTAAAAAAAGAAAAACATTTTCTATCATCAATTGATGATGTTGGGCCAATAACATCCAATATTGATGATTTTGACTTGTATCTATCTTGTAACTGTAAAAGATTAAGACATTGAGCGTGTTCCATAAATAAATAGGCTTTGTTCTTTTAAAGCAAGTAGAATGCAAGATTTAGGAGGAGCTGGACCATTGAGATTATGGGATATAAGTAAATTATTATATTAATATGATATGAAATTTGCACATAATTGTAGAAATACAGGTTCCAATTAACTCATGAAAACCAAGAACTCAGCAGTCAAAGACAGAAACTCGCATCTTTATAAGGTCTAGTACTAAGTTTTCTCACCCCGGCATTGGAGTGCCTTTGTGGAGTTCCTTCACTCCCATGTAGATGAACACTTTGTTAATTTTTGTTGGTGTGAGTCTAGCTTATTGCAGGGATTGTGGGAGCCCACCAAATTTAAAAGACCCCTAGCTCTAATACTATGTAAAAGTGCAAACCCTAGTTAGTCCATGAAAACTGAGAACTCAATAGTCAAAAGGAGAAAATAATTATTATATTACAAAGAAGGAGAGATCTAAATCCTGAAACAACTGTAATAATCTTTTATGCATACGTTTCTCACACATATACAAATTATTTGAGAGAAGACGCTCGTGTCATCTAGCGAAATGGCCCGAGTATAGGTCCCCGTTTTACGCTGGAGAGAGAGGAAGGCAATGGCACGCGGTAATAAGTTTGTGTAGGCAGCAGTGCAGTACTCACTTCATAATAGAGCGAACTGCTGGACACATGTAGGGTCATTTATACTTATGTTGTCGGCTTTTGCTTAATTATCAACCCCAGTCCAAGGTCCATATTTTGAGAAAATTAATAAAGCTCGTTAGTGTCCCAAGTCTAAAGCAACTCTGAAGTAGCTTAATGTGCTGCACAATATTCTTATTTTTATATAAGCAATTAAGTGCCTTGAGAGAGGCACAAAGGAAACCTCTTTCACAGTTTGTCCAAGTTATGCCATATGGGTTTAGTTTTAGGTACCATTTACACTCATCAACGTTTGCTTCCATTAGTTTTCGTCACTTGGGCTGTTTGGGCCTTGGGTTAACATTCTTTAATACACGGTTCTAGAATGCACTAGAAAACGGTGCCTTGTAAGGACTTACGAGATAGAAGCTTCGTCCCCCGAAGGTTTCTTCAATCTGCTAATTGTACTTTCTTTTAACGTCTAAACCTTTTTTTTTCTTTCTTTGTTTTAAGTGAGAATTTAAATTTGTAAGATCAAGACATGGAGTATTTTCCATAAATAAGCTTTATTCTATTTTAGACAAGTATAGGATTTAGTAAGGATTGACCATTGAGATTGTTTTCTTGTTCCTTTGCAGGCCTTTGCTGGCTCAGTTAAAGACCAGGTTCTGCTTCCTTATTTACACACACCAGCATGATCCCATTTTACAGTGGTTACGAATCGCTTAGTCTCTTACGGCATGAGGATGGGACATCAATGCTAAATTAGAAATGGCAGACCAAATGACCCAGCAAAGCTCTTGGTTCTTACATGCAATGAAATCTCTTTTTGCGCAATTGTCTAGTCAATGATTAGAAGGCAGACTTACATGGGAAGACGGTGATCAGAAAGCTCTTGAGGACAGTGCACAAAGGTTTGGCCGATCAAAGCACCGGAGTAACTTCTGCTTTACCCAGGGGGTAAAGAAAGATTTGCCTTTCATATCAAAAGAATCATGATTAAACCTCATTGTTCAACAATATAGACTGTGCGTCTCCTTACAGGCGATCCTACGGGCCCGGAATCATGAAAAGCCGGCAATAATTAACATCACGAAGTTGGGTCCCTAAAGTACCCCAACACTACCCCAGGACACATGGCCTTTGTTTCTCGCCAGTGCGTGTATTTCACATTTTTTTCAGGATGCAGCTGCTTTTGCCCTTTTGTCAGGACCTCGCCAAAGTCCTTTACGTTTCCATTTCCTGCTTTGTCCTGACGCCTACAGAAAGTCGGGCTCCAGAAAGCCATGGACAGTCACCAAACCACCTTCCAAAGATAGTTGGACCATCTCTTGGCCTTTATCACCTTTTCTTGTAGGGTGCATGGTCCTTTGCGTGGCAGGAACTTAACTTCGACAGATTTACTACCATCACAACCGGCAGTATGTTTGCATGTTAATGTTATCTTCGTTGTTTGTCGGATTAGTGTTGAAAAACTTATTCTTTGTTTAAAACTATAAAAAATGGACACATATTTTTTGCATCATTCTTAACATTTGTTTTTGCAATTAACATGAGTTACGAACTTCTACAAAGGTAATATGTTTCTTTTCATATATGGAATGTGCCGCCTTTTGAACATTGAATTGATGTAATGTTGAAGAAGTATATTTTCTTTAAGAAAAGTAAATCTAATTCATTTTAAAAATATTTTATAAAGTTAGATTTAGACAATATGATACGCTCTATACCATTCTTAACAAGTAACCCGAGTTTCATTGAGTGCAATTATAATAGCCCATGTGATTAGAATAGGGTGATTTTTACTGGAGTGTTGGCGCTAATTTTCACTTTTGTATGTTTGTTTTAATTTTAATTGCTCTTATCCGATGTGATATTTGGCCAATAAGAATCTTAGGAACCAATTCTTTTTTGCTAGGGACATTTTACTTCAGATTGGTGGAGGCTAGCAATTATAGCACCCTATCTGTCGAGCTTGATTGAAAAACAATGGAAATAAATCATTTGTCAATCCACTTCTGATGCTGTAAAAAAAGATTATCCTGACATAAGTTGTACTGAGGAGATGAAAAAGGAAGAAAAAGACAGGAAAAAGAAGAAAAGAAAGATGGCCAGCTTTGGTGACCTTTAGCCTTTCACAAACTTTGGTGAAAGAGGTTCAATTATTTCAGTGGTGGTATGCCATCAAGTTCATTTCATCGCCGCAAGTCCCCACGCAAGTAAAGCTTTCCCCACCCAGAAAAGCTGTTTCTTTTTCCTTGTTCTTCTCAACAAACTCAAAATATGTAGAACTCGTATACTGCTATGGATGGAACTTCCGACACCTTGATCCTAAAAAACTTGAAAATGTGATAAAAATCTGTACCTCGAAGAAGACATGAATTGGTAGATGTCTGTTCGATGAAGGACTTGTGGGTTAAGTGGTCCTTAAGGAATCTGGGGCGCTACCAACACCACCATTGCTGACGTCGAAGGTCCTACCGATCCAAGAACGGGCTTGATCAGTTGATGGATTTCTATCCAGGAGAGTCACACTCATGTGTCATGACCCAAAAATGATTCGATTGTTTTCTCTATGCACGTACTACTTTCTCCGGTTTTGGGGCTGAACTTGGACCTACCAACGATTTTTCTTTCAAATTTCGAAAATTTTGTTCTTTTACCCTAACCCCACCTGAAGGAGTTGGTTCCCTTCCTCTCAGTCTCACTCTTATGTAAAAAAGTTTTTCTGGGAGACGCTGTTTTTGGATGGGCAACTCAGCAGAAGTTGAATAATGTGACTTTTCACCTAATCAGACAGGCAAAAAGAAGTTGCCTTACAGACAACTCGTGGAGGTGTATATTGGTAGGGACGAGTGCCTTGTCCTGTAAGGAAAATAGCGATGCATGGAGGAACGACATCCATAGGAAGATAAGTTTTCCACCAGAGGATGAACACCTCCAATCCCATTCCCACCATTGTGTTTCCAACTACGCACAGCATCGCTATGTCCTACAAAGAATTGTCCCTTGCATCCCGTTACATGTTCTTGTATAGTAACCCCTAGAATTCAGCGAGAACTCCTAGGTTCAAGATTTATATGCCAAGGGAAGTTGCATGATGTAGTAGATCGCAGTTGGAATGAGTTGACTGTTTGATATCACTTGTGTTGCACGTGGGTTATTACTCTTGATGTCGGTGATATATTGTCTTAAAAATGAAGTTAAACAGCTCTGCAGCAACCAGCTAATTGAGCTCTTGTGGCAGAGACCGAGAGTTAGTTGTGGTCCGGTCTATCATAGAGTTTTTTAGGTGAAGTCTTTCCAGTCAAGCAAACAATCTAATAATTAATAAACAAATTTTCGATCAATTGGGTGGTCTAGATTGACATTTCATCTGCTTGGTTGCTTTATGACGCAACACTTTCTGTGCTCTTGATGCGTCAAACGACTTCCTGATTTTAATGAAAGAAAGGGAATCTTACGTCTATTCTATACAATTTGGAATTGCATGCTTACCAAATGTCATGGAGACAAAGCAAACTATCTTTGAGTGCAGCCCAACTGTATAAGAGAATCCATTCAACTATATGCACTAGTTCCAATTTGACCAATGTTTAAGGAATTTAGACCTTATGGATAATAATAAACAAGGGCTTGCAATAGAATATAAGTGTTTCCTCCTAATTTAAACCCTTTCCCCGGAGTGGCAGGACCCAGCATTGAATCTCAATGAGAAACTTCAATTATTCTTGAATTTTTTCTTTCGTCTTTCTAATTATGAAAAAAAAAATCATACCATGTCAAATCTAAAATGCATATTTATTCATTAAAATGTTAAATGATGTAAAACTTTCATCTTTAACACTCTATATATTAAATATGATTATTATGCATGAACAATTCCAAGTGAGGAGAAAAAGAAGTGGATCTAATTGAGGGAAAAACATAGCTTAGAAAGATGAGCTTGGAAGTGGTTGCCTTTCCAATGTTGGAGAATAAAGTCTATTACATTCTCTCTCATCCAAATCTATGTCATTGTGAGTGGGGCCTCTGCCAATGCCACATTAGAGGTCCACCCACTGCTCACCCCACATTAATGATAGTAGTCACAAGCGTTATTGGGTGAGCCCATTGCCTACTTCACACTAAGAGATAACAGTCACAAGCTCATCAGGTTAAGACACAATTTAGCTTCAATGTCATGGATTTAAGTTTCATTTCAAAAGATTAACCTTAATTGAGAAGAGTAGTTAATTTCTTTATATAGTCAAATTATTCCGCTTGTCTTTTTGATAAGGCCGAAGCACGGGCAAATGTCCTAGACTGCATTAGAGCCCAAGAACTCGGAGTCAGATGAGATCCCAACAAATTTAAGGTGTGAAAGGCACATGGGGTCCTGGACGGCGTTAGAATCCATGATTCCAGAGGGTACAGCAGGGTGGGGAACCGGAGCCCGACATCCCTGTCTACACATTGCATACAATCATCACTTAAGTCGGCATTAACAAATTGGTATTAAGAATTCGGTTTGCAGAAATATATCTTATATCGCTTAAACCTTAAACCCTAATTATCAATATCATATCTTTAGTCATATAACAGAACCCATTATCCATGTTAAAAACAGTGCAAGTAATGGGTGTAGCAAAACAAGAATAAGGTCCCCATTTGCTGTAGCAGAAGTGGTCACCATCTGGACGTCCCTAAGCTTTATGCTTTTGTGCAATCTGCGTACGCAATCTAACAAGCACTATTATACATCCCCGACCCGGCCTTTTCATTCAATTGAAATATTCATTCCCATGTAGAAAAGCTTAGTGGTCTCGTCAAGGTTTTTGAGGCAAAGGAAAATGTCATTATCACACCATAATTTTTACGGCTCATCATTGTTTTTGCTCTGATAATGAAAGAATAATATCTTGCACAATAATTGCCCATAAAGTGAGATGATTTTTGGCGTTGGATTCCCACACTCTCGTAACACAATCTAAGGGCAAAATTGTTCTCCACATAATCGACAATAAGAAGATCTCTGCAATAATGCTAATGTTATTTCACAATTATTGGTGGAACTAATAGCTTGTTATTCCGAAAGGAAGAACCCAATTTGCTGAGAAAGTCACTATTAGACCATCACATCACATGGCCGCCGATGGCACGTCCATTCTCTCAATGCCCCCGTAAACTCGTTATCAGCTCTGTCACCGCCCATCATGATAAGCTTGCCGCTGGACTTCAATTATACACATATATATATAAATGTGCTGCATCTTCTTCTTTTGGGACTGAGAAGTGGACAAGAGGAAAGCTTTAAGAGAACGTCAGAAAATGCACGCGATGTGGGGTTAGAATCTAGATTCCATACTTAAGCCTTTAGCTTTGGCCTGTTAAAGAATGCTTCTCTGCAGTGAAAGCATTAAATGCGGCTCAGAAAGCCCCAGTCCCATGGTTGAGCTTCCGAAGTTACTTAATATTAAATCATTCCTTGGAAAATTTATTTCGAAAACATCAATTTGATACAATAACAACCTATACGGGAAATACAAAAAGATGATTTTCAAAATTATTGATCTAATAATCGAAAGTGGGGTTCAAAGTAATTAATAAACCATAATCAAAAAGCTGTGTAGCATTAAGCTTTATTTACTTCCAGAATCAATAAATGTGTAGTTGGCAAGCATGTGGGTTGGGCAGTTCCGCCAGCACACAATCTCTTTTATTAAATCCACCTCATCATACTTTCCCGGGAAATCACAAACTAAGAAAGCATAACGAAAGCCTTCCATAGGCTTCCAGTTTTGGACTTACCGATAGATCTGATGGCTTTGGGAGTCAAACCCACCATGCAATATAAAATAAGATGAAATTTAATGGCGAAATAATCTCATTCTTATATTGTTCTGCTGTGGCGGAAGAAAAGCTTAGCATTAGAGATAAAAAGTGGGTAATGGAGAGCATTCGGGATCGAAAAGAGAAGGCGCACGTTGGTTCATGATGATGCGGCGATGGTGCGTCGGAATTGAGTTGCGTACGACAGGACACTGCGCTTAGCTGCATCCACTTGCACTTAGCCCTTTTTGCAGAGCCAACCAGTCTTCCATACACCTGACACGCTCTCTCTCTCTCTCTCTCTCTCTCTCTTCTCTCCCTTTGTTGTCTTGAAACTAAGACGCGGTGGAAGATACCGCCGTGGAGTTAGTCCAATCCATAAGTAGGCAATTCCCACCGAATTCACGTTCTCCAAGGTTGTGTGGCATGGCAGTTTGGGGGGTTGCTATCTGGTAATTCTGCAACTCGTTGAGCTGGGAACGAGGAATGCGGAGATCGGAGTGAGCAGTTCGTGTAGTTCTCGGCTGCTGCTTTTGATGGCATTTGGATTTTTGGTGGAATGAAGTGTTGATTAAGGTCTGATCTCCATTTCAAGCAATTCAAGACAGGTTATTCTTGGAATGGCGAGCTTTGAACTTGTTTTTCTCTCATTAATGCTGTTGTTATTTTGATTACTGGTGAAGGTATTGAATTATGATTAGTGGTGATGTTGCAGATTTGACAAGTCGACGATGAATGCCAAAACCAGGACTAAGCTGCAGCCTGTGAAAACTCCTACGAAGCATGAAAAAGTACTCAAAACAGTAAATTGTCTGTTTTCTTAGATGTTTTCCGAGAAGCGGTTTGTACTGTCGAAATTATACGGTGACAAGTGTTTTAACTGAAAATATGGCTTAAGTTTCAACAAGAAGTTTTTGAAACTAGAACCTCACGGAAATTTCGCAAAAAGTGGAAATCTTGGAAGAGTATCCAAGAAGGATGTTTCTTCAAGTAATTCCCATTTTCTCTTTCGTTGTTATTCAACTAGGCAATTCGCTAACACATTTTCCCAAGAAAATAGATTGTTTTCCTTCCATATTTGTCTCGTGTCTTGGAAACTCCTCGGTCTCCACAAAGGAGACATAAAAGTCTGCTTCTTCGGTCAGTTCCTCGATTTAGATGATTTCTACATCTGTTCTCTGAGTCTTCTTCGTTCCTGCCTCTCTTTCTATAAGCTCTGTATGCATTCAATTCGCTTTGGCTGTCGCATACTTTTCCCGGCGGTGCTGATTAATGTATGTATATTTCCCTAAAGGAGAAACCGGATATGCAGGGAAGCAAGGAAGATGATGCTGCAAAAACAACCATAAGTCAACAAGCTTCAGGAAAAGAAAGAAAGATTGCCCTGCAGAAAGATGTGTGGTTTCAATTTGTCATAGACCCACTTTTTTGTCTCTTGCTTCTTGTTTTGTTTTTATTCATTTGTTAACAATTCAGTTTGACATTTTGACTTTCAGGTCGATAAACTGAAGAAGAAGCTTAGACATGAAGAGAACGTTCACAGAGCTTTGGAGAGGGCTTTCACCAGGCCTTTGGGAGCTCTACCCCGTCTTCCTCCTTATCTCCCTAGTCAAGTTAGTAATTCACTCTCTTCGGACCTTTTTATTAGATTTCTATACTTCAATTGAGTTTACATCTTTAAGCGTATTAACAGAGGGTTTAATGCATGTGAACTACTCACTGATATTTAGAAGATAGGCCTATAGGAGTCGTATTCGAAGAAAATAGTGAGAAAGATGAATGAACTGAATCTATTGATTTGAAGCTAGTGAACAGAGAAAATATCCCAACTTTTATATGATATAGAATAGTCTGTCCAAGCATTTTTCATATTTTTCAAGAAGAGATTTTTTTCTTCAATGTTGGATTTTGAATATTCTAGACACTGGAGCTTCTAGCCGAGGTGGCTGTTTTGGAAGAGGAAGTGATTCGGCTTGAAGAACAAGTTGTGCATTTTAGGCAGGACCTGTATCAGGAAGCGGTCTACATTTCATCTTCGAAGAGGAGCGTGGAGAATTCAGCTGATTCATGTGCCCTGCATACGAATCAGAATCAAAAACCAGAGCAATGCAAGTCTTCAGCGCAAAATGAGAGCGACTCTACTGTTTCCACAATGGGTCATAGGGAAACTCTTTCTTGTAAGTTTTCAGCCCAACTCAATCTAAAAATTCATGCACATGTAGAGCATTCAGAGTGTTTGAAATGGGTTTTCGAACACCTTGCCCTTTTCTTTCCTTGACAGATGATGAGCGGGGAAAAGAGGACAAATCATGTACTCAATTGGCTAAGAAGCAAACGCGTTCCTCGGCACCACGTAAATCAAGTACAATTAAAACTCCAGTTAAGAGACCACCCATTAGCCCTAGATCAGCGGAGAAGCGTTTAGATACTCCGAATTTACAGGTACCTATTGATATGAGTAATTTTAACTGCCTTTCTTCTTCTTTTTGGAGGCTGGAGTATGTATAGTTGCCACAAAAATCAGTGTTCTACTGTCCAGGTGGAGTGCAGAGTAAAAAATCAAACAAATCTAGGCGCAAGAACGCTTAAGTCATCAGGAGATGATGGCCCAAACAAAATTTCTGAAGATACTGTGAAGTGCTTGTCTAGCATTCTCTTAAGAATGAGTTCAACGAAGCATCGAAGAAGTGCAGAAAACTTACCCTCTTTATCGACATTAGTAACGGAAGAAAAAAATTATTGGGACCCTTATTGTATCTGTTCAGAATTTGGAAAAAGAGATATTGGTCCATATAAGAAATTATGTCAAATTGAAGCTGGCTCAATAAATCCAAACCGAACAGCGACTTCTTCGTTTCTACGTCGAAAATTGAAGTAAGTTCTCTCTTCTGGGTAACAAGGATAGTTTCTTTTTTTATTCATGATCTCTGTGTCAATCGTTGAACTCATGGTGAAATTATTTCCAATTCTCAGACTCCTCTTTGGGAAACTTTCTGCCGTCAACTTACAGAGCCTCACTCATCAGGAGAAGCTTGCATTTTGGATCAACATTTACAATTCCTGCATGATGAATGTATGTGAAATCATTCTGTCAATATGGTTTTCAAATTTAAATGAGAGTTATTACATCATTTTTCTTTTTATTCTATTTTGCTTCACATTAGATAGTTTATGTGCTATACTAGCAATTTTTCTAGATCCTGGTAAATTGCAAAGGAAAAACAGCTAATCACCATATACCATATTCCTTCAGGCATTCCTAGAACACGGCACACCAGAGAGTCCTGAGATGGTTGTTTCTTTGATGCAGAAGGTCCGTACTATCCAAAATATCGTCGTGTTGCTTGGATACAGATACATTTGTATTGATGTCTCATGGTCACACAGTACTTAAGTCCAAAGCTTGCGGGCCTCTGTTCAAAATTTAATTTATCTGCAAGTCAACTTTCAATTTTATTGTTTCGTAAGTCTAACAGTTTATGCACTTCTATTTCTTTTTACACAGGCAACAATAAATGTGGGAGGGCACTTGCTAAATGCAATAACTATAGAACATTTCATTCTGAGATTGCCTTACCACTCAAAATATGTGAGCAGCGTCCATCTCATGTGTTTTTGCTTTTCACAAAACTTTTCCAGTTAGAAGATTGAAGTTGGTTCATCAAATACTAACTTTTAGTTCCACCAGACAATTGCAAAGGGCGCAAAAAATGAAGAGAAGACAGCAAGAAGCATATTTGGTTTAGAGTTTTCTGAACCATTGGTGACATTTGCCCTGTCCTGTGGAAGCTGGTCCTCCCCAGCTGTAAGTTTGTACAAAGACTTGTCAGATTTGCCATAATTATCAACCCTAGTCCCAGGTCCATTTGAGAACATCAATAAAGCTCGTCCGTGGTCCCAAGTCCAAAGCAACTCTGAATCTAGTGGCACAGTTAGCTTAATGTAGATGCACATTATTTTTAATATATATTGTGAATTCATGCCAACTTTGAATCTTGACGATTTCTGTGAGAATACTTATTTGTTTCTGGTACTTATTCATGACTAAATCAATACTGTGTAAGCACCCATACTTACTAGTGCCTTTGAGATCTGCCATCACTGACATATGAACTCTTCCACATGAAGGTGAGAGTGTACACAGCCTCTCAGGTTGAAAATGAACTGGAACTGGCTAAAAGAAGAGTACTTACAGGCTGCAGTTGGAATTTCAACGACGAAGTTTGCTCTACCAAAACTGTTGGATTGGTACTTACTTGACTTTGCAAAGGACGTAGAGTCGTTGCTTGATTGGATTTGCCTTCAGTTACCAGGTGAACTTGCAAAAGAAGCAATTCAGTGCCTTGACAGAGGAAAAAAGGAACCTCTTTCACAGTTTGTCCAAGTTATGCCATATGAGTTTAGTTTTAGGTACCTTTTATACTCATAAACCTGTGCTTTATTTAGTTTTTGTCACTTGGGTTTTTAGGGCCTTGGGTTACGATTCTTTTGTACACAGTTATAGAATGTACTAGAAAACTAGATGTATATTCCTTGTAAGTAGTTTTGAGATAGAATTCTGCGCGGAGGGGTTCTTCATTGTGCTTGTAGCTTGGTTTATGAAGAGCTTGTTTCAGATAAAAGGCAATTCCTTTGTCAAGCTTTCTGCCACTTCCTGTTAATTTGGAGTCTAGTTCTGTAGCCAACTTTCTCTGAACAACGAAAACCACAACAAACAACTCCGAACTTTGCCCTTACTTACCAGACCAAAAATGAGTTACTAAGTTAGAACAGATCTTCTTTTTCCTTGAAGCGAAAAGGTATGCAAATCAACTAAATTGCAGAAAGAGAAGAAGGGAAGAAGACTAAGAAGACCAGTTTGAATGCAATAATTTATCATTTTTTAACCTTTTATTTTTCTATGAACCAGGCATTGCAGAGTTTCTGAAGTAAAAAATTTCAGCAATCAACAGTAGGATTTGAAATTAGTTTGTAATGTTCTCGCGGATGAAATTAGTGTCAAATTTACTGATTATCGACTAGGTAATAAATTTGTGAACTTCAATTCATGCAATTGCTTCATAGAACCTTGCTAAAAGTTCCCAGACACAAATCATGGATTTGTTAGCGTACTGGCTTTTATATCGAGTTGAATGATTCTGATTTAGGTTATTCACTAAAGATCATAGTATAGAAGGCATTTCAAATAAAAGCAAACTTTTTTAATTTCATAAACGGCATACACCTCTTCGTTGCAGGAAAAAGTTTCAACAAGATAATTACTGCCATTCACAGGTTATTAAATTTCATGTGTTCGTCCCGGACACGTTAGGTAAGAGTATTTTTTATCTCCTCATATAGTATCGATTCTGATACTTTCTGTGAAATTGAAGTATGACCAACTACATTAAGAATTGCGAAAAAGCTGTAATGGAAGCTTTACTTCAAAGTATTAGGTGTAAACATTAAAATATCATAACTCGCTCTGACATATTAATGTACGAATTCCTCGGAGGATGAAATTCTCAAGCAATGCTGCATAGAACCATTGATGTGGTCAAAGATATTGGTCCCGTTTGATCTTTGTGGAAAACAATTCAAATCAATGCTCGGCAGAGCTTGGTGCCATTTTCAGGTTAAGGGTGACTCTTTGACTTGTTAAACAGCCCATTGATGAACGATACAAGTAGCTGCTGTGTTTTGGGTGTTTACCACGATGGGCTGGTCATGATTATGCATTATAAGCATTATAATGTATACATGTCCTTAAGTTACTTTTATCAACTGTGAGATTACTTAAATTAACTCCATACATGTTATTTTTTCTGCTCTTTCAACCCAGGCCCAGTGTCCGGTTCCTCATCTCAATATCTACAGAGGACTTGTTCTAACGAAAAAAGACAAAGCTCCTCACATTTCTGTCTAAGTTGCCTAAACATCTTAGGCTGATCTACATTGCAGAACTTATGGGGCCACTTTTGCAGAGGACTGGCTAATTTATGATGGGGCTACTTGGAATTAGTTAGGGGGGAAAGAAAAAAGAAGACGAGTGACTAGCAATCCAGTCATTGTCCTTTCTGGAACCAATCTGTTTGTGGTCCTTGCTTTGCCCTGCTGAAATGGGACTATTTACCAGCCATACACGGGGACGAGCAAAGTACTGTCTGGGTAGGAGGGACCAGTTACCAGGCAAATGGGACTCCAGTGTCCAAAACAAGAGTCACAGAGACTTTTGATCTGTACAAACTGTAGATAATTGAATGAAAGGTTGTTAGAGTGGGTGGCATTTGGCTGGTAATGTTGAATGAGGCTGATTTTGGGGTTGGTGGAATAGGAGGAATTGAGCCTGTTCAAAGAGTAGAAGAAAGGTACCGCTCAGCTGTTAACTACAATTAAGTACAGTGCAAAGAGAGACGCAAGAGATGTGAAACACCTTAGCTTCAAAGATCAATACCCACCGATATAGTTTTCAATAATGGTTGTTGGTGAAGTTTGTTAGACAAAAGATACCTAAGAAGGAAATCATATATTTATTGTGATACAAGATGAGTATGAACAGAAATGTTGTGGATAAGAATACCAATCTTGCATGTGTAGTAAGCCTGTCCTTAGAACTTGGTTATCTACCAGCTCTTAGCAAGGACGAATCTAGAAGTTTGCACTACAATCAGTTTTTCTATTAAATGTAACAAGAAAAAGATTATTCAAGGTCATTCTTAAGACAGATGTTTGAATTGGTTTTGTAATTGATGGTGTGAGAAGCATTGCAAGGACAAAAGATAAGATCATTTCAAATATTAAGGACTTTCTATTTGCAAGAGTGCAAAATTGATCTGGCTGCGGTTTTTTCATATGATAAAAAAGATGATAAAAGCTCCCCCAACTCAAAGAACCCCATAAAGTATAGCCTTTGTACTTTAACAAAATATTATTATTGAAACACAATTAAAACCATTAAACATGTTATTGATTGTATGTTCAAATGTTATTAGTAATTTGTCATGGAACTAAAATAATTAAGTTGATGTATTGATTTCACCATTTGTCCTTATTTAACTTTAAAATATATCATATATATTATTTGGATCCATATGTGTGGAAAAAATAGTATTGTTAAGTCCAACATAAAAATATATATAAAAGATTGAGAGAGTAGTTTATAAAGAAACAAATTTCTTCACTTAATTTCTTTTATGTATGTATCGAAACTCATACACTTAGTGTTAAACCTAAGATCAAGAAATACTAGATTCTACTAGCTTATCACTGAACTATTAAGTGATTGACTTCATTTTATGCTTTATTGTTTTAAATTAGATATATGTTATTTCTATGATTTCTAATATAATAGGTATCAAAAAAAGGACATGGAGTTGTTGTTCCATATGGCTAAAGTGTCCATTCAAAGATTAAATTCTATATTTCATCCTTTTGTTTATAGATAAAGATTTTCATAAAAAGAGTTTTTTCACACTTTTGATGACAATGTGTTAAATCTTACATGAAAAACATAATAATATAAGAAAATAATTCATACAGAAATGAGTATCTTCATTTAATACATTAAGATTTTAAGTTAAATATGTGCTATTTTTTATAATTTGTAAAAATTATTAAATAATCTAGACTTACAAAAATCCAATATTAATCCTACTGTTAGGTTCGTAACTTATGTACAAGAATCACGACGTTCATGTCATCCCACACTCTCTCTCTCTCTCTCTAATAGCATCTCTCGCGGTATTAATTATAGTCACATAACTAATGTTCTTAACAGTTTTTATTGAGAACAAGATTCCAAGAGTTGATTAAAGTAAATTGATACTGTATGAATTATATTTAAAAGGTTTTAAAACTCAGGAGTATCAATATAATCAAATCGACCCAGAAATGTCAAAATCATCCTACCTGTCATTACAAATGCCACCAAGAAGAGGCGAAAAAGAAAGGGAAAACGCAAACTTCACCATCTAAATGATTCGACTTGACAATATGTGCAGCCTGATTAAATGAACTTACCAATAGCCTTAGAAGGCTATTTTCTAAAGCTTGAACAAGGAATCCTTTGCCTGGATATGCCAGCATCCCCATCGGCGGCATATACTAAATCGTCCATGCCATGCCACCTTGCTGTTTTTATTTTTACTATTACTTTTTTAGTTGACCTATGGAGTTATATATGAAGAGATGAAGGTGTCAAATGTACACCTAACATCAGCGCTTAGGTTGCCTTCTGACCAAAGTCTTCTGCACAATCTTAGTCGCTCAACGGTGTTTTCCGATGTCATAAAAATCTGCTATGGCTAGAGTTTCAGTTGTCACAGAATGACCCAATTGCTGTCCGGTTCTCCTGTTTCTAGATGGTCGTTGTCCGTAATATCTCGAGTTTATTGTTCATACGTAACGCCCAAACCACGAAACTGTTGGGAGCTTTCAAGCCCTTTTGTCCCTTTGAGGAGGATAGGCATGCCAGCCACCAAACAGATAATCCTTGGCTTATGGGATTAAAAAAAAAAAAACTATGCTCCTTTCAAAGATTTTGCTAGCTTCTTACACCAAATCCTGCCTCCTGTTGTTAACTGTCGCAAAATTTGTGCTAGTTTATAATTATTCAGCCAGATTATGATCAACATTATAGTCAACAGCATTGTCATCGGATGAGTCTCCCTATATCGCACAAATACTACGTGGGTCAAGTCTAGGCCGGCTGTTCTGAAAGCGCCGCGGGCTAAACTATTCTTCCCTTACCGGGCCAGACGCTTCACTTCAGGGCCTATGACTTTTATATCTATCAGAAAAGCATAATTTTCTCAAATCCATGCAACCACTGGCGTTGGAAGGTTAACCGATTCAAGAAAAAAAAAATACGTGAATTTGTTCATTCGTTGTTAGTTTATTTGTAATAAAAACGATGAAGATGGAATTCTTTTAATCAAAAGGGTGGTTGATGAGAGTTTTGACATAAAATACGACCTTCAGAAGGTAGGAGACTTGGTTGTGTTCCTAAAATCAACCAAAGAGAGCTCAACTTGAGTTTTTTTTTTTACCTAACCTTCCGCCTAGAACTAGATTTTGCAGCAACTAGCCTAAATGTTGACAAATTCAATCACCCTCATGCTTAAAACGGAAGTCTACGACTCTAGAAGCAAAGAACAAGTCGTCAATGGTGATTTCAAGCACATGTACGTGGGACATGACAACTCACAAATAGCTCCACTGTCGCCAGGGACTAACAGACATTATTTTCATAATCAATCATTTTAAAATCTGCCTGTTGTTTATAATAAATCACATTACGTGCAACTATTACATGAAATCTGAAGTTCCATTGCTTAAACAACGTCTGCTCTCCACTTGGTATCCCAGCAAATGACTTACAAATCCCCCCACATCGTTGTATTTTGAAAGTAACAAGCATCAGATAAGAAAACCTCGTTCGCTTGATTCGTTAATCACCACGCTTCAACCGTGGACGTGTGTAACAGAGATGTCTTATCTTAATAACAGAGATGTCTTATCTTAACTTTAGGAAATAAAAAAAGACAGCAAAAAGTCATCAACTATATTGACCATTACCCTAAGACAAGTAATAGTATTTGTACAACAAATGCGTTGATGAATGCGAGCACGTAACTCCAACTCTCTCCCGAAAGTTATGGGTGACCATGACGGGGGAACTCAAGATATTTTTTACGTTCTTCCAACATGTTTTTATCTTTGGATAATTCCTTGATCAGCACGTGTACCGATCTTCACGTTTCCCACGTCTTTTGGGCCTCCACTTTCCTAGAATGTTCCCCATTCATGCTCCCAAACTAACAGTAAATGTTTTATCTTTATTTTACGCGCAAGTATCTTATGGGGAAGTTATTATTCCATATTATCAATAAATTCATTAGAACTATGTTTAAATGCAAAAGGATGTTATTGACATAAATTATATTTAAATTTGGAGTCTACACAATGCAATAATACATGCGACTCCAGATCTTACTGTTGAAGTCCTTATTAACTTACTATTGAGTTAATTGGCTAAGTAATTATTTTATAAATCTTGTTTGAATGTGAAAAATATCATCTTCCTATTGTGTTAAGATTTTGAAATAAATAATGAATTTATTACACCTTTCACCAACAAAAGACAGGCATGAATTTTTTTACTTTATTTTGAAAACCAAGTATGTATAGGATCAAGCGAATAATGCCGTTGATTGGGGAAGAAGGAACAAGACGAAGCTGTAGTAAAATCAAGTGTGGAGGCCAAGGAAAGGTGACGACATTCATTACTGCATATAACTTTGTAACATTATTTTGTATCTATCATATATTCAAAGCTTACATCCTTTCATGGTTCCACGTCTACCTTATACTTCATTGAAAACTCGTGTGGTAATGGGACCCCATGACCTCTCTGAATACATCAGCATGGGTTGTTCTAGGAGAGATTCCCATGTGAAATAAGAATCAAAAAGGCTTATCTATTTGTAACTCAGCTGAAATGGACAAGCATTTTTGCACTAAAGTATGAAAAGGCGGCTTGTAACGATGACTAAAAAACCAGTCGCTTTTGTACTCTTCTATCAATCAGATTATAATAAGCGAGTGGTCAATAATCTCAGCCTCTCTCTCTCTGTGTGCTCCTTCTTCCCACCTTCCCACCGGCATTGGCCTTTATATCTACATCCCAACACTCTGCAATCTGTCAGCTCTTAAACCGAACAACCAAGAAAGAAAGAGAGAGGAAAATCACTGGCAAGGTGAGAGAGATGGAGGTGGTGATACCGTCGTCTGCCATGGATTTCGACTTCAACAACTCACGCCCATCTTCGCCATTCACGAGCACTCCCTCTTCGCCCAAACGCTTCGGTGAGTACTTCTTCAGTGCTCCCACGAGTCCGACGCGTATCTCCGAGTTCTATGGGGAATTTGATCGGTACTTGGTGATGAATGATCGTTATGAAAGAGATGAGAGGGAAAAGATGAAGCCAGATACACCTAAATCACCTGGAGGGAGAGCCACCAGGGAGGAGGAGGATTTTGCGTTTGATTTTTGTCAAGAATCAGAGAGGACTTCGCTCTCAGCTGAGGAACTCTTCGATGATGGCAAAATCCGGCCTTTGAAGCCTCCACCAAGTCTGCAACTTGGCCGAAAAGTGGATTCGTATGCTGCCCCGAGGAGCCCGCTTTTGTCTCCCAGGTCCCCCAGGTCAGCAACATCACCAAGGAAGACAATACTGGGTGCTTTATCTCCAAGATGGAAGAAAGATGAAGAGAAGACAGACCACAGAAGGGGAAGAGAGAGAACTCCAGCTCTGCCGTCTTCAAATTCAGGCCGTAGAGCTACAAGGTCATTGTCTCCTATCAGGATTCCCGAATCCCCATGGGAAGGAGGAGGAGAAAAAGAAGAAAACATGCAGCAAAATACCAGACAGCCGTCCTCGAATTCCAAGACTGCATTTCCATCTACTAACTCCTCTTCCTCTTCCATTTCATCTTCAAAGAGTTCTAGGAAATGGAGCTTGAAGGACTTTTTGTTGTTTCGAAGCGCGTCAGAAGGGCGAGCATCAGACAGAGATCCTTTCCGGAAATACTCATCTTTGAACAAGAGGCAAGAGGACAAGAGCGCGAACTTCCGGTCGACGGAAAGTTCCCGTTCAGGGAAAACTAGCTCGAGAAGGGGACCAGTTTCGGCTCACGAGTTGCACTACACCAAGAACAAAGCCGTATCTGAGGACTTGAAGAAGAAAACCTTCTTGCCATACAAACAGGGGATTCTGGGAAGACTGGCCTTCAATCCTGCCGTCCATGCGCTGTCCAATGGCTTTGGGTCACTTACACGTTCACATAAACCTTGATAGATTCTCGAGGAAGTTCACGATTTTTTTGTTGTAAAATAATATTATTCGTTCCAAAGAATGTAGAGTCTCCCATGAACAGAGCCTGTGGTTCATGGTTCTAGTGTGCAGGGGAAACCATAAGGGTTTGATGAAAATATGTATCTTATGTGCAGGGGAAACCATAAGGGTTTGATGAAAATATGTATCTTACGATGCTCTGTTTTGTTTGTTCTTTAAGAGCATGATTGGGCTGTCGATCCAAAGGGGTTTGTAACAAATGTTACAAAACTCTCTGCTCTTCTTTTAGTATGAAATTTTTGGAATATCAAAGAAGTAATTACTGGAATTAAGTGTTCTATCTCTCTTGATCTGTTGAAGATTTTCTACCAACCTCTTGTGAGGAACGAGTATCACCCTACAATTTGTTTGGACACAGAAGTCCCAAAATCTGAAGGAATGGTGCAGAACCAAACCAATAATTCATAGTGACAAGACCACATGTTCTAAGGTCTTCAAATTAATATGTATCTACAATGAAAGTCTCATATTGAATATAAAAATATTTTTTAAACTCTTAAACTAGATTTTGAATTTAATTTTTAAATTCTCTAACATAATATTAAAACTCAGGTTAAATCTATTATATCCCAAGTAACCTTTAGTCCAATATTACTAAGTATGATAATATTTTTTTAACTTTTGAGATAATTTTTGAGTTAAATTTTTTAGATTAGGTTTTGAGCCTTCTAATATGATATTAAAACACATATTAAATCTACTTTATTTTATACAACCTTTAGTCTTATGTTGCTCCACTTGTAGGAGTATATGTAGTAGAAGAAAATCTCACATTCTATTGTGATCAAACTTAAATGAAAAAATGTTCCATTAACTCCTAGATTATTTTTTTGGGTTTACCTTTGATTTATGACACAATCCATCCCTTTTATCCGTATAAAATAAAATATGAAGAAGTGAGACACCCAGTGATGTAATCGTCCTACATTTAATAAATAGTTCTGTTATGAAATAAATGGGTAGAAAAGGAATTCTATGACAGTTCAATCTCCCCGATTTCTGCGTGCTTGGGCTGCTTCAAACCATCTAGAATGTCAGCGGCGTTGTAACATGGCATTCTCTTGAATACTTTTTTATTCAATTCACAGATGGATAATAAACGTTTGTGAAGGAACCTGCCAGCTGCTAGATAGATATTGAACTTTAATATTTGATTTTTACCACTATACCGTCCAGAAAATGAGGATTATAACTATTCACCGTTTGAATCTGTCAATAGGCGGTTTTCGTTGTAATAAAGCCGTCGGTCGAAGAAAGACTGTCGAATTCTAGAAGAAGGAAGGCTGCATCTGCAAAGACCAGTTGTCTGACAGACTGTCACACCGCTAACCCCAAGTTAATCCAAAAGGATAATATGAAACGTGCCTCTTCGGTTCAACGACAAGGATGGGAATATTGAACAGCACTAAAAACTCCATATCTACTTTTTAAAGAAAAAATAATAAGTGCATCTAAACCCTAAGTACGCCATCTTCGTTGTTGTACAGGCTCTGAAGTATTAGTTTGTTGGGTGTTAAGACTCGCGTAAATGGTGGGTAGTGGAATGAGAGAGATGAACACAGCCCGGGGTTCATTTTAAGCTGATTCTAAGAAGCCCTTAGATTAGTATTGACCGGATTCAAACAACTAATGTGGCTAATAGAAGAACTCTGACGACTTGGGTAAAAGCACTTTCAGCTCTGGAGTTGAGTGTCAAAATTTGATTGGCATACTGCTCCAGTTCATTTCTCAGACTGAGTTTTCAAGCAGCGTGGTTGCAGGTTGCAACTCTATGGTCAAGCAACTTCACAAAGTAGTAGGAAGCTTATACACCGAAACATTCCCTCACAAAAGAAGAGAGACAAGGAAAGAAGTAAGAAATTTGCACCCCTAGATTCAGCCGGATCTGAAAAATTCACTACCAGCAGGGAACAAGGAAAAGAATCATTATATTGAGCCCAAAGATTTCCCCGCAAATATATATATATATATATATTTTTTTTCGAAAAAAAAAAAAAAAAGGGAGAGAGGAGCACAAAACGTCGCTGTCCCAGATTCAGCCAGATCAGGCAAATTCATTGCCAATATAGATAGGCAGAAGGAAAAGAATATGTAATTGACTGAAAGCAATTTAACATAAAGCAAACCATGTATTGAAATTCAAGTAAATGTGCCACATTATTGACCAGGAACAATATTCTTCACCTGTTCATCTAAAGGAAACGTCACATTTGAAGTTGCAAATAGGGTCATTTTTCAGGTTTTCAGAATGACTAATAACAAGATACATGCATTGCACTTCCCTGCAGCCACGTCATATGTGTTCAAAGTCTCAAATTCGTTTAGAGTGGTCAAAAAATTAGGCAGATCCACAAGCTCCCTGAAACCAACAGATTGATTGCTTTATCAGATGGCACTACACAGACTTGGACAGTAAGCTTAGTACATAGAAAAGTAAATGCAAAGTATTCCGGAATAAGATACTTTCTCACTATGGGTCGAAGTTATCAATTTTGATTGGTGTAATCTCGTCTGCGACATCGAAGTGTCCAACCAATCGTGCAAAGAAAACCATTTGCTGTTCCAGTGTGAACTTAATGTTCTCAGCCTGTATACAGCACTAGATCAATTTTACTGATTTCCCCACATGCAAATACCTTCTTATATAGCATATGACATTGTGATGCATACCTTGCGGAAACCATGTTGTTCTCCTTCATACTCTACCAGAGCAACTGGTAGACCCTTCTGTTTCAATGCCTGGTAAATTTTACGAGCTTGATCAGGGGGAACAACCTGCAAAGTTGGAAAACGTTTCTATTATTATCAGAACTACCACAATTTAGCAGGAGGGTCTCAGACGCCACAGTGCTCAACCGACCTATCAGTTCTGTCACTAATTACAGGTAAAGATGACTTTGGGAGGGGGGAAGAAGGAGGGGAACCAAGGCCAGTATCGTTTACCTTGTCATCCAGTCCTTGGAATAAAATTATAGGGCAAGAAAATTTATCAACGGAATTGATTGGAGACCTCTCGTAGTAATCTTTTTCACTTGCTGCAATAATTTAAGAGCCGCCTCAAAATAAATGATGTAAATAAGTGACATAAGGTATCAAATTTCATCATTTAACTTACACACGAGATTATCGATATAATGAGATTCAAACTTGTGAGTTTCTGCTCTCAACAGATTCAAGTCGGCTACCTGTTCAAAGAGCAAAGTCCATTTAGTCAATTGAATTGAAGATTCTAAAGTATCCACTGAAGAACAAGAAAAGGGACTTTGAACAAATCCTCAAAGCCACAATGTACTTGTAAATACTTCATATCGTCAACGCTTAGAAATAAATTGCAGATAGTAACATAACCACCAATTCAAATTGCTTCCTGTGTGGTTTACGCAAGATTATTTCTACCTAGTTTGGAAGACAAATAATGCAAGTTGAAGCAAACTTTTTATTTGTTTCAACCTCACATTTCCGCCCTCGAACATGGAGATTGGTGCTTTAATTAGAAGCATACACCTAAACCCCGCTAAGACCTAAATATGTTGAAACTATACAATATAATAGCTTCGTTGTCATATTCTTATCTAATAATTCAAACAGCAGCAACTTTGGCACTTGGACAGAAATAATAAACATTTCAAATAGGAGCTTCATTCCCAATCCTTCCTGACCAAGGCTAGTTGAGGTTCTCTACCTCCGCCTGGAGGCCTTCTTTGTGAGAAGAATGTAAGCCTATTATACGAAGAGAATGGACTAAACTCCTTCATAAGACAATATTAGCATCCCTTGGCAAGGAAATCCTTCTATATTATTGAAATGGGATACAGCGACAAACAGTCATTTCCTTCCACAAAAACACTGTCTGTTCACCAATGTAACACTCATGGGACATTTGAAACTGAGATGCATTCTATTACCGTAAGAAATAAGACACAATATAGACAGCATTAATCAGTGGAAACTCATAGCAGCCCATTACATAGTAAACCAAAGGTGATTCATGAGCTGCGTTAACTAGTGGCACAATCTTGCTAATGACCGCTTTCAAAAACTACTGAAAAAACGAAATCCGAAATAAACTATGTAACGCTTACTCCATATAAAGAAGCTCCAGCCTTAAAGGTATCTTTAAAAGCAAGAGCAGCTAAAGTTGTATATCCCCCAGCTGAACCCCCAGTTATACATAGGCGTTCACCATCTGCTTTTCCAGAGTCCACCTAAAAAAAATATATACATAATTATTACCATGGGTTGGCAGGGTATACATGAACGACAACTCGGAAGGCAACTTGAGCATAATTACCAAAAATCTAGCACAACTACAACAGTCATTGACATCAACAATTCCCCAGCGTCCCAAAAGCCGATCTCGATATGCCCTGCCATAGCCTTCAAAAAAAATATCCATACAGCAACAGGATAAACAAACGTGAATAAAATGTATTTTTCTAATCCCTCAAATTAACTGCAACAAGGGTTAGACATAGATTGAATGGGACATTCTAACCTAAAGTAAAAATCAATGAATTGTACAACATCAGAAACCAATTCCATTAAGGTTTTGTGGTGTATCTTTTACACATGGAATCAAAGTTTAATTATGACAGACTAGGTTAAGGACAAACCAGTGCTTCCACCATAGTTGACATCAACGAATGCCCAACCTCGACTTGTCCAGTACTGAATACTCAGATTTAACATTCCACGTGTTTCAGCTGTGGGACCTCCTGCAATATTTCATAAAACAGTTTTGCTATTAAAAGCTACTTTATATAAAGTTTGGGACAACATGTCTCAACAAATTTCTAGTACCCCATATTATTGACAGAACTGAAAGAATCTATTGCAGTTCTCGTAGCACACGCATTTAATTGCAAAAAACAAAAGCAATATAAAAATGAAATACTCTGGACACCTAATCATCGTGCCACAGTGATTCTATAGTAACATGATAAGGTCTAAATTCTATAGCAATCCTAAACATGTCTTTACATATGTGATGACAAATATAAAGCTTCAGAACGAGCATATGCCCCTCAAAATATTAGTCATATGAAGACCTATTTTATAGTCTCTCAAGCTACTTTATATTCCCTTCATATGAACTCAGTCCTAAATGACATTCCAAGCTGCTATCCTTCTTAAATAGATAAACACTCTGAACTTATTATCACATTCACAGCAAAGATTCACGTTACATTCAGTTGAACTCTTTAACAATGTTATAGCGCGCAGCAAGTTTCTACTAGAGAAATTGATTACAAGATTTTAACACTTCAATCATGCTTCCCTAATATTAAGGTGAACGTAGATAAGAAGAATTCATCCAAAAAATGCTAACAAGCATACATATCTTACATTTTGAAAATTTAGTAACTTTACAAGTTACAGAAAAAAGAATGACATCTGATTGACATAAAATTTGACATGTACATGTGTCTTGGAGATATTCAATCCAACAAAAGGCATGTCAGAACATGAAGAGAATGAGAATAATTTAACAATGCAAAGAGTTACGTAAGATATAACTCAACTCTATATATGAAGTCTGTGCATGTAGGGATGCAAGAATTTGTCTGTAGGGGAAAACTCATATTTTCTATGTGTAGATTGGAAGAATATAATTAACAATTTCTAAGGTCAATCCTAGCATGAAAAGATTAAACATAACGTACCGTGACTTTTCAGTAACAATGGGGGCTTTTCTCCCTGACTACCTCGGTACCCGGGATTAGTAGGTGGATAAAAGTAAGCATAGGCATTTTGACCAGGCACTTCTGTTGGGAATTCAATGAACTCAGGCAAACTGAAGTAGGACTTATACTCTAAACTACCAGGTGAAGAGCACCAAATAATCTCAAATCCAACTACTCTTGATTTATGTTCATCCAATGTAACCTGAAAGAACAAAGATGAATTTCACAAGATGTTAGACAGGATAAATGATTCAAATATCTAAGCAAGATTCTTCGCTAATATTTACAGTTCAGTAGCTGAATTTGCTATATATTGAAAATGATGAGTAGAAGGAAGAAGCGGTTCCTTAGCTACTGATGATGGTTGAACTGCGGATGCACCCTCCACATAGAAGCACCGATTCCCTAAGGTCTGCACGCACAAATAGGCACATTTCACAGAATTAAACATTTTTTTTTTTTTTAGTTTTTGGTTCAGCAGCATAGATAGAAGGGGATTTAGAAAGTACAATATTGTTTATATCTGTGAAAGGAATATCGAGCAGAGATAACGAGCTCTGAACATCATCCAGAATTGCAAGATATGACCTCCCATTCTGCCTGCAGGCACCATATTTTGATTACAAACAAAAGCAGGATAAATCCAAAAATAAACCAAGTGAACAAGTAGCTTTGTCGGGGCTACCTATAGGAACAAGCAATGAAATTTTTTGGTTCATTGTTCTGAATGAATTCATAAGAGTTCATGCCAAATTCCCATAATGGTCTGGAAAACTCAGCATCCAAGGAATAAACCGGTACGACCTCATTCTTAGACTCAATCTTTCAGCAACCCAAAAAGAAACAAAAAAGAGAGAGATGAGATAATCAAATCAACGTGAAGCATAACAAAATATCTATGCCCTGATTGCATCCAGCTGTTTTTTAGCAAAATAAACAGCATATAATCTGCTGGTACATATCAAAAGAATTGCCCATTATATCACGTGAACAATAGTCTAAAAATAACTAAGATGTTACTTTGCCAATGGCAGTGCCAAATTTACCAACTACCCAGTCATGCATAACAAACGGGATATCAGCATCCTGCGTACATGCAGAAGATATGATAAAAATTTGTTGCATTCATATTATTAAGCATAGGTCCTTTACCCATTTGTAGATGTTCCAAAAGCCATTCCCTCTGTCAGTAATAAAAAATAGTTCCCCTGCAAAAGTTCAAAGAAAACAGAATCTCTTAGCACTTAAGGCCACTAATTGTTTAGAAATTCTACATGTATGAATTTCTAAAGGAATCATGTGTTCCAGAAAACCAACAAAGACTACAGAGAAATAATGGATATGTTAATGATTCTCAAATCCAATAGAGCAGAAGAGAAACTCGAGTGTGCTTTATATCACAAAGAATTTTCATCTAATAATAATTCCATTACCAAGATGTACAGAAAGGGGTGTGACCCTAGTACATAAGAAGTGCACAAGCGAAATATCCAAAAGAAATTCCTGAGCTCCAAGTAAGAGCCAGAAGTTTGTCTCCGAGTGAAGGATTGAATACTGATATTATAGGTTTGATTATAAGGTCGTATAAAATAAAAAAAATACAAGGTCGTATTAAATTATCCTCGACAATAGAAATGTTAAATTGACATTTATTGTCCCTCCAAGCACATAGATCCCATATGGAACCACATGCATCCACAACATGAATGCTGCAAAGCCATAGAATCCCATAAATGGATGGTAGGTATGCCTGCACGTGATTGTTGGTCACACAAATTTATTCAGAACAAGGATTGATTTTTCTTTGGGGAGGAAGAATGGTGAAAATACAACCTCTCTCCAGTAATAGAGAATGTGAAAATTTTGTTTGTTACTTTTTAGTTGTTCTCATTGTAATGGAGTTTTGTACATCAGCTTGTTCATCAACCAAGATTAGTAAAGTACCACTAGGGGACCACTTGGGTTCAGTTGGGGACTCCACAAGCATAGAATCAGAGCCAGCAACACAGAGGCGTTTGTAGATCTCTCTACATGACAGCATAAGGACAACTACCGTAAGTTGATATGTTAAGAAAAAAGGAATACAACAGGTTGAGGCATCAGTAAAAGTACCATATTGAAGTGCCTGTAAAACAAGGAAGGCAAAGTATAGAAGAAAAGTTGGGAGTGGAGGTGACAGCAGAAGACTTATATGTACAAAAAACAGTAGTGTGCCTATAAACATTTAGGCAATGGTTGTATCACATAAACAAATATTTGAAAATTGCCACAGAACCTTCATTCTCTTATACAAATTTAATGATTAGAATGCAAAAACATAATCAACATTAAATGTGAAGTTGAAACCACTTCAAATGATTTCCAAGAACGGCTCTTTCTGCCATTTACTCTGCCTATACAGATCTCATGCCTTCTCCATGCCCACAGACCTTTGGAAGTAAGGATTCCCACCACAACAGGGCTAGAAGGAACCTCATGCAAAGATAACACTTTACACATCAAGTCGATGTGATAAAGAAAGAAAATCTGATACCTCGTGCAAAGACACCTCCTGGAAAGAGATTGAGATTTAACATTGAGCTAGCTATTAACTTAGAGACGGAATTCTACTCACCCATTCTCAGAAATATAGCCAACCCAGAGTTCTGCTTTATCCCATGGCATGTTAGGGTGATGCCACTCAATCCATGCAATTTTTTCACCCTTGGCATCCAAACGTGGGAAAGCATAGAAGTCACTCCCACCTACTAAAACTTCCGGCTCTGTATATAAATGATCCAAGTGGAATGAAATGAAAATAAAGTATTGTCAGCAAGAAATAGTAAAAAGATCAAATGACAATATTAGAACCTTAGAGAATTCCAAACTCCTTGTAGAATCAGTAAAAAACACTTGGTCTGCAGTATCTAGATTGTTATCCGTATATACACATACTGTTTGAATAAAAATAAACCATTATTTGCACCAGTGCTTGTGCAGATTGCATCTTACCATGAATATCCTTGTTACCAATCTTTATCACTACAATTGTAGTTGTTGGATTCAGGCTGTTTTGACGACGATCTGCCAAGCAATGACAAGCAAGTGGATGAAATAGAGAGTTCTATATATTGAAAATGATCGTAACCTAGACCAACAGTATATCAGAGATTTACCTTCCTGTACAGTGACATAACGGTTAAAGCGTTCATCAAAGACTCCATCCGCATAACTTACCAGTGGTCCACCATAATCTGGAGTAAGTGGTACAGGAGAAGAATCTGTTTTGCACCAAACAGTTAAATTAGCAGCTCACTATCAAACAGTTTTTAGCAGATTGCTTTCATAGATCTCTCACAACACAGAACCCCAGGTTTAGCACATTCCCAAATGATAACCTAGTTTTTTGCGTGTTCAAGTAGGCATAAAAATAATTCCCCTTCCACACTAGCATTAAAAATCTTCACTCGACACCTACAAAGACATATTATCACATATTTTAAGATCCCATTAAAGCTTAATGCTCTAGCTAAAACTCATTTCCACACAAACATATAAGAATATGTTGAGATCCCATTAAATGTTTATTTCAACCTAAATTTCCCACTCTTCTTATTGTTTCCAATACTTCTAGGAAAGTAACATTGTTATTCCAATTTCATACCTAACGAGAGAGAGATTTATCTACCAAGCCTCAAAGAGTGCAAACGAACTAGAAAAAAAAGTACAGAATACTAACTGCAGAGCATAAGCAAATGACCAAATATACCTTTAGAAGTCAATGACTGCTTATACAGCCTTTGGTCCTTGTAATTTGAAAATATGACTGTATCACCATAAACTCTGAAAGCACCACCTCCATATTCTTGAGCAACTGTCCGCACTCCAAACTCCTTCGGCGTGATGTCAGCAGGCTCATCCCCTACGTTCTCTGTCTCTTTCACAAGAACCCCCCGACTGATTACATTACAACAATCTCCAATAACTCAATTTGAACAAAAATGAAGTGTCCAAGTGTATATGAGGTGAATTGAACGACAAATCAACGCTTATCTTAAAACGCTTATGCCAATTTTAAGTGATGAATTTAATCCGTTAACTGTTACTCTGATGCTCCCACTAACGCAAGTAGAATAGAAATAATGAGTCTAAACTTGACTAATTATTCCAACACTCTGATCAGGGGTGAATTCGGATTCTCCTTTACTGATGGAAATAAACTTACTCTAAAAGAGAGATTAACACAAGAGAGAGAGAGAGAGAGAGAGAGAGAGAGAGAGAGAGAGAACGCAATCATTTAACCATTACACAAAAACTGAAAGAAATAAGAAGCATATAGACATATAGATACGGTGCTATATTTCATGTGTCCGCACCCTGACTCAGCGGGGCGTGATTCGAGCCAGATGAGACGGCCGTGAGCGTCAACCGCGGTGCCACCAAGCCGCTTGGAGGCGCCGGAAACGACGTCAGCGGTGATCGGGGACTTCCAAGAGCCGAAAGGAGCAGTAACTTTATCTTGCTTCGCTGGAGCCCCTTTCTCGAGCGATGAAGAAGAAGCCATGGTCTTACAGCTCCAGTGCTTCCTTGCAGCTGATATCCTTGCAATGAACCTTTGACTGATGCGGTTGAAGTGGACACCGGAGTATGAAGAAGGGAAGGGAGTAGCACAGATGTAGCTGCGAGTGAGGCTGACTACACACGAGAGAGCCATTGGCCAAAATGTGTGTTTTATAATCCTATATTTACAGAACACGCAAACTGAGCCGAGACCATGAAATCTCGATCAAACGGCTTGTCGTAGACGTTAAACTTCCCCATTGAAGACCGGATCCAGACTTTATTGAGAGGCCCAATAAATTGTGCGTGGGCCTAAATTTATTTCACTTGGTAATGTTCTGCCCATGGCTTCAGGGGGTATTAATGTTTGGCATACGCCTGCTTTGATTGAAATTCTTGATCTGTCAGCACAGGCTCACTTTACAATCGCTCTTAAAGAATGACAGTTACTAGATATTCGGATTGAAAGATAATCCAACACTCTTATGCTTCAATGGCAATCTTGAAGTGGGATAAGCTTCAAGTAATTTGTTTAGGTAAATTCATTAGTAGCATGAGCAAAGAAGGAAAAGAACCATGTAATTAACTGAAAGCAATTTAACATAAAGCCAAAACCACATATTAAAATTCAAGTAAAATATGCCCATATTATTGACCAGGAACTATAATATCCACCTGCTCAACTAAAAGCAAACGTTACATCTGAAGTTGCATATAGATGACAATAACAGGTATTGCACATGAATGTAACCATGTAGCCACTTCGTATGCGTTCAAAGTCCACAAGCTCACTGAAACCAACAGATTGATTGCTTTGTCAGATGGCAATACACACTTAGTAAGCATATGACATACAAAAGCAAGTGCATAGATTCTGGAATAAGATACCTTTTCACTAAGACCTTAGTCGAAATTATCAATTTTGATTGGCGTAATCTGGTCTGCAACATCGAAGTGTCCAACCACTCGTGCAAAGAAAACCATCTGCTGTTCCAGTGTGAACTTGATGTTCTCAGCCTGTATACAGCACGAGACCATCTTACTGATTTTTACCATGCAAATACTTTGTTTCGTAATATATGATATTGTTATATATATACCTTGCGGAAACCATGTTGTTCTCCTTCATACTCTACCAGGGCTACTGGTATACCCTTCTGTTTCAGTGCCTGATAAATTTTACGAGCTTGGCCAGGGGGAACAATCTGAAAAATTCATTACCATCAGAACTACCATAATTTATCAAGAGGACTTCAGACTCTGTAGTGCTTAACCAACCTATCCCAGTTCTGTCACTAATTAGAGAAGAGGATAATTAAGAAATCGAAAAGCCAATGCCACTATCGGCTTACCTTGTCATCCAATCCTTGGAATAAAATTATAGGGCAAGAAAATTTATCAACAGAATTGATTGGAGACCTCTCAAAGTAATCCTTTTCACTTCCTGCAATAGTTTAAGAACTGCCTCAACATAAATGATGCAAATAAGTGAAATTAGGTGTCAAATGTAATCATTTAACTTACCAACAAGGTTATCAATATAATGAGATTCAAACTTTGGAATTTCTGCTCTCAACAGACTCAAGTCAGCTACCTGTTCAAAGAGCAAATTGACATTAGGAATCCGTTAGTTTCCTATTTCATGCTTGTATCAACATCTTCCACTTTATCAAACAATCAATTCACTTCGAAATTAACAAAGTTTCTTTTAACCGATTAGTTGCAAACACATGTAATAGGTATTGGACTTACAATCTCACCCTCCATCCATTTGTATCGAGGAGTGACTCTTCAATGAGCTCATTACCCGAAGTATAAAGGCAAAGTCCATTTAGAAAATTAAAGATTCTAACAGATCCACAGAAGAAGAAGAAAAGGGACTCCAAACAAATTGTCTACGCTTAATGATAAATTGAAGATAGTAACATAACCACCAACTCAAATTGCTTCCTGTGTGCTTCAACCCAAGACTAGTTTACAAAGTAGTTTGGAAGATAAATCGTGCAAGTTCAGCCAAATTTTTATAAGTTTCCATCTCGCGTTCCACCCTTCAACACACAGCTGGTGCTCTGGTTAGAAGCAACCACCTAAACCCCACCAAGACCTGATTATGTTTAACCTATACAAGATACTGGCTTCAACGTTACAGTCATATCTGAAAATCGTCTGAATATCAGCATTTTGTACTGGCCAGAAATAATATTCATTTCAAGTAGGAGCTTCATTTGCTATATAAATAGCTTTTTATAAAATGACTAACTCCCCGTCCTTCCTGACCATGGCTAGTTGAGGTTCTCTACCTCCACCTAGATGCCTTCTGTCTGATAAGAAGGTCAACCACTTAAACGAGGAGAATGGATGCCGCTCTATCATCAGACAATATAGGCAAAGAAATCCTTCCACTAAAAAACTACTTGTTCACCACCAACACTTACCACAATGCCTTTCAAACTGAGATGCATTCCGTTACAAGTAAGAAATAAGAAACACAATATAGACAGCATTCTTCAGTAGGAAATCAGAGCAACGCATTACATAGGAAACCAAAGAGGTGATTCATTAGCTGTGAATTAACCAGTTGCACAATCTTGCTAATAACAGATTTCAGAAACAACAGAAAAAACGAAATGCCAAACAATCAATGTAAAACTTACTCCATATAAAGAAGCTCCAGCCTTAAATGTTTCTTTAAAAGCAAGTGCAGCTAAAGTTGTATATCCACCAGCAGAACCCCCAGTTATACATAAGCGTTCCCCATCTACCTTTCCAGAGTCCACCTAAACAAAAATATTAGCATCAGTTGGCAGGGTACACATGAAAGACAATCTGGGAGGCAAACACGAACATAATTACCAAAAATCTAGCACCATTACAACAGTCATCCACATCAACAATTCCCCAGTGCCCCAAAAGCCGATCTCGATATTCCCTGCCATAGCCTTCAGGAAGAAACGTAAACCAAAACACATCATTCCAGTCCCTCATACTAACCGCTATAAAGCTACACATACATGAGAAACAGGATTTTAAGATTTGAGTGGCATCAATTCCAACCAAAAGTGAACATAAATGCATAATACAACATCAGAAACCAATTTCATCAAGTTTTCATAATGTTATCCTTTACAGATGGAATCAAAATATGATTATGACAGAATAGGTTAAGACAAACCAGCGCTTCCACCATAGTTGACATCAACAAATGCCCAACCACGACTAGTCCAGTACTGAATACTCAGATTTAACATTCCACGTGTTTCCATTGTAGGACCTCCTGCAATATTTCATATGACATTTTTGCTATTAAAATCTACTTAAATGAAATTTTGAGACTACATGTACCAAGATGTTTCTACTACCATATATTATCGATATAACTGAAAGAATATATTGCAGTTCCAGCTACAGACACATAAATTGCAATTGCAAATAACATAAGCAATTAAAGTATATGAAATTTTCCTAACTAATCACAACACTACAGTGTTAATAGATAGGATCTAAACTCAATAACAAGCTCAAATGCCTCTATGTATGTAATACCAAATAGAAAGCTTTGGAACAACAATATTTCTCAAAATATTACCCAAATGAAGACCTATTTTATTGTCAATTAAGCTGCTTTTCCTTCAATGTATTTGAACTCAGTCCAAAATGAAATTAGAAGATGTTGCCCATCTTAGTGAGATAAACACTCCAAACTGATTTATCACATTTACAACAAAAGTTCAAGTTGCATTCAGTCAAACTCATTGACAATGTTATGCCACTCAACAAGTTTGTACTGGAGAAATTGATTACAAGATCTCAACATGTCAATCATGCTTCCCACAAATCAAGATGAACAAAAAATTAAAAATGCTCCCATCCAAAAAATGCTCACAAGTAGAGGCCTCTTATATTTTGAAAATCTCATGAGTGTATGAGTTCCAAAAAGAAAAAGGAAAATGAGATCCAATTGATATAAAATTTGACATGCAATATGTTTTTCCGGAGGTATTCAATCCAATAGAGGACATGTCAAAACATGATGAGAACAAGAATAATATAATACTATAAGGAGTTATGTAAGATATAATTTAATTCTATATGCCGTGTCTCTGTGTGTGCGTAGGGATGCAAGTCTGTGGCTACAGAGAAAATATGCCCTTTTAATATATGTACTGATTAGAAAAATGAAAGACTAACAGTTACTGAGGCTAGTCTTAGTATGCAAAGATTAAACATAACGTACCATGACTTTCCAGTAACAATGGGGGCTTCTCTCCTTGTCTACCTTGGTACAGGGGATTAGTAGGTGGATAAAAGTAAGCATAGGCATTTTGACCAGGCACTTCTGTTGGGAATTCAATAAACTCGGGCAAGCTGAAGTAGGACTTATACTTTAAACTATCAGGTGCTGAGCACCAAATGATCTCAAATTCAACTGCTTTGGATATATGTTCATCTAATGTAACCTGAAAGACAAAAGGTGAATGTCATAAGATGTTAAACAAGAACTTTTGCTAATATTTCTAGTTAAGTAGACGAATTTGCTATACAAGGAAAATTATGAGTGAAAGGAAGAAGCAGTTCCTTAGCTACTGACAATGGACGAACTGCAGATGCACCCTCCACATAGATGCATCGATTCCCTGAAGTCTGCACACACAAATAAGCACTTGTCACAAATCAATTTTTTTTTTTTTCCGGGGGGTGCTCAGCAGAAGAGTTAGAATAGGATTTAGGTAGTACAATATTATCTATATCTGTGAAAGGAATATCAAGTAGAGATAATGAGCTCTGAACAGCATCCAGAATTGCAAGATATGACCTCCCGTTCTGCCTGCAAGCACCATGTTTGATTACGAACAAAAGCAAGATAAATCCAGAAACAAACCAACTGAATGCTTTGTCAGGGCTACCTATAGCAACAAGCAATTAAATTTTTCTGTTCATTGCTCTGAACGAATTCATAAGAATTCATGCCAAATTCCCATAATGGTCTGGAAAACTCAGCATCCAAGGAATAAACCGGTATGACCTGATTCTCAGACTCAATCTGTCAGCGACAAAAAAAGAAAAGAAAAAAAGGATGAGATAATCAGATCCATATGATGTGCAGTAAATGATGTCTGCCCTGATTGCATCCAGCTATTGTTTAAGACAATAAACAACATAAATATGCTGACAAACCCTAAAAACAACTGAGATGTACTTATAAATCAAAAAGATAGTGCCAAATTTACCAACTATTTAATCATGCATAATAAACTGGAATATAACCATTATGTCTACATGCAGAAGATATGATATATTATTCGACACAGGTACTTTACCCATTTATAGATGTTCCAAAAGCCACTCTCTCTGTCGGTAATAAAAAATAGTTCCCCTGTAAAAGTTCAAAGAAAACAGAATCTCTTAGCACTAAAGACCCACTAATTTTTAGAACTTCTACCTATATGAATTTCTTTGATTTCTTTAATTGAATAACATTGTATTTATGCATCATATCTTCTCGAAATCCAACATTTGACTCTATCAGAACAATCGAGATGTTAACAATTCTCAACTCCAATAGATCAGAAGAGAAACTTGAGTGTATTCTGTATTGTAAGAATTCTTTTCTAATAAATAATTCCATTATCAGAATGTAAAGAAAGGTTGTGACCCAAGAAATACCCAAAAAGAAAATCCAAGGCACCAAATAAGAGCTAGAAGTTTGTCTTAAAAGTGAAGGATTAAACACTAATATAATAGGTTTGATTACCAGGTCATATGAGTTTATCCTCAACAATCTAAATGTTAAAATTGACATTCCCTCTAGGCACTTAGATCCCATATGGAACTACATGCTTATACATAATTAGTGGTCCAAGGCCATAGAATTCCTCAAATGGATGGTAGGGTATGCCTTCACGAGGTTGTTGGTTCCACAACTTTATTCAGAAGAAAGATTGACTTTTCTTTTGGGAAGAAGAAATGGTGCAAAATACAACCTCTCCCCAATAATAGAGAATTTGACAAATTTGTTTGTTACTTATTTAATTCTTCTCATCATAATGAGAAATTTGCCCTCGAGTTTCATAAAAAAGTCTGTTCATCAACCAAGATTAGTAAAGTACCACTAGGGGACCACTTCGGTTCAGTTGGAGACTCCACAAGCATAGAATCAGAGCCAGCAACACAAAGGCGTTTGTAGATCTCTCTACATGACATCATAAGGACAATAATTTTATATCAAATAATAAGCCAAAAAAAAAAAAAATGCAACAGGTTGAGGCATCAGTGAAAGTACAATATTGAGATGCCAGTAGACAAGGAAAGCAAAGTGTAGAAGAAATGTTGGGAGTGGAACTGACAGAAGAAGACTAATATCTACAATGGTTGCGTCACATTAGCAAAGATTTGACAATAGCCATAGAACCTTAATTCTCTTATAAAAATTTAATGATTAAAATGCAAAAACATAATCAACATCAAATTCAAAGTTGAAACTACATCAAATGATTTTCAAGAACGGGTCTTTATGCCATATATTCTGCCTATAAAGATCTCAAGCCCTTCTCCACGCCAAAAAAGCCTCTGGACGTAAGGATTCCCACTGCAACAGGGCTAGCAGGAACCTCCAGGTCTGCCAACAGCAGAGAACACTTTGCACATTAAGTCTATGTGATAAAGGAGAATCTTATACCTCACGCAAAGACCCCTCCTGGAATGAGATTGAGATTTTAACATTGAGCTAGCTATTAACTTAGTGAAGGAATTCTGCTCACCCTTTCTCAGAAATATAGCCAACCCAGAGTTCTGCTTTATCCCATGGCATGTTAGGGTGATGCCACTCAATCCATGCAATTTTTTCACCCTTGGAGTCCAAACGTGGGAAAGCATAGAAGTCACTCCCACCTACCAAAACCTCTGGCTCTGTGTATAAAATGATCCAAGTGTGAGAAAATGAAAATAAAGTATTGACAACCAAAGTAGCAAAAACCAAAACTTATACACACCATTTGAGAAAAAAAAAAAAAAAAAAGCCATTACTTGTGCCACTGCTTGCACAGTTTGCATCTTACCCTGAATATCCTTGTTGCCAACCTCTATTGCTACAATTGTAGTCGTTGTATTCAAACTGTTTTCACGACAATCTGCCAAGTAATAACAAGAAAATGAATGAAACAGAGAGTTCTGTAAATAGAAAATGATGGTAAACTAGACAAACAGTATCTCAAAGATTTTACCTTCCTGGACAGTGACATAACGGTTAAAGCGTGCATCAAAGACTCCGTCCGCATAACTTACCAGTGGTCCACCATAATCTGGAGTAAGTGGTACGGGAGAAGAATCTGTTTATCACCAATAGTTACATTAGCAGCTCGCAATCAACAGTTTTTAGCAGATTTGCTTACATAGATCTCTCACAACATGGAACCCCATGCCTAGCACCCTCAAATAATAACCTAGTCTTTTGTGGATTGAACTAAGCGTTGAAACAATTGCCTTCCTGATTAGCATTAGAAATCTTCACTTGATTTCCGCAAAACAGATTAAAACGTATTTTAAGATCCCCTTATGGGTTGATGCTCAAGCCAAAATTCTTAGTACCTCACAAACATATAAATAAGTATGTTAAGATCACATGAAAGATTAATGCTCGAGCAAAAACATACTCTCTTCTTATTATTTCCAATATGTCAAGGAAAACAACATAGTTGAATTCCATTTTCACATCAAACCACGAGAAAGATTTATCCACAACGCCTCACAGAGAGCAAAAGAATGAGAAAAATAGCACAGAATACTAACGCTTCTGCAGAGCATAAGCAAATGACAAAATATACCTTTAGAAGTCAATGACTGCTTATACAGCCTTTGGTCCTTGTAATTCGAAAATATGACTGTGTCACCATAAACTCTGAAAGCACCACCTCCATATTCTTGAGCAACTGTCCGCACTCCAAACTCCTTCGGCGTGATGTCGTTAGGCTCATCCCCTACGTTCTCTGGTTCTTTCACAAGAACCCCACGTCTGAATACATTTAACAATCCGCAGTAACTTGATTTGTACAAAAATGAAGTGTCCAAGGATATATGAGGTGAATTGAACCATAAATCAACGCTTATCTTAAAATTCTTATGCCAATCGAAAGGGATGAATTCGATCAGTTATCTGTTTTCTGACACTCCCACTAACGCAGGTTGATTAGAAATATTAAGTATAACTTTTACTAACTATTCCAACACTCTGATCAACGTGATAATTCAGATTCTCCTTCACTGATGGAAGTAAACTAACTCTAAAAGACTGCTTAAGAGAAAAACTGAGAACGCAGTATTTAGCCATTACACTAAAACTGAAACACATAAGAAGCTATATTTCATGTGTCCGCACCCTGACTCGGCCGGACGTGATTCGAGCCAGATGAGTCGGCCTTGGGCGTCAACGGCGGTACCTCCGAGGCGCTTTGACGCGCCGGAGACGACGTCGGCGGTGATCGGGGACTTCCAAGAGCCAAAAGGAGCAGTGACTTTGTCTTGCTCGGCAGGAACCTCTATCTCGAGAGAAGAAGAAGAAGCCATTCTACTACAGCTCCAGTGCTACCTTGTAGTGTAGACCCTCACAATGAGTCTTCGACTGATGCGGTTGAAGAGGGAAGTGGAGTGTGAAGAAGTGGAGGGACTCGGAGAGACGTGGCAACTAAGGAAGGTTGACCCGAAACCGGAAGACCCGTTGATCAGAAGATAATTTATTATCCCCTGTATTTCGTAGTTCGATGCATGCGAGCGGTGGGCTTGTGGGCCCGTAATGGCCGGTACGTTTCTCAAACTGTACAAGATGAAGCCTGAGTGTGCTTATGGGCTTGAATTTACAGGCTCCCTTGAGCGGTGGATCTAGGCCCATAATCAAACTGTTTTTCTTTTAAAAAAGTATAGTAGTTTCTTTTTCTTTTTTCACTTGAAGTAAGCATTACTAAGGTTTCAAGTTCAACATAGGTGCATGGAGGTGTATGTTTATTAAAAAATAATTTTTTTGACAATTAGGTTTTTTTTTAATTGCTAATACTATAAGACTTAACAGACTCAAGTTTATTCAAAAACTTAATTAAGCGATCTAATTATCAAAGGTTTAAAAGGAACCAAAATTGATTGGATGGGTTTGGATGTTGAAACTGAAGAACTGAGTTAAAAATCTAACTCAGAATTACTAGTTTGCGTAATAAACTAAATTTATAATAGTAAAAAGAAGTTCAAAGAAAAAGTTGCTTGCCAATTCTTTAATGTTCATCATTAAATGAAATGCACTTTTGGTCTGCCAGTATAGGCTCCCGTCACACTCACTTTGCTAAAGAGCAAGAGGAGTTAGATATTTAGAAAGAATGATATCCGATACTCTTATGTGCCAGTGGCAATCATGAAGCTGGATGAGGTTTTTTATGTTTTAGAAGCATATCGAAATGTTTCTATGCCCCATTCTGAAAAAGGGAGCTCCATTCAAGTAATCAGTATCTTTGCAGCACACCCGTTTGCACTGCCTACAGTAAAAGATACTTGTCAGAACAATTTTGGATCACTAATTAGCAATTCTTGTTTCCATTTTCCAGGCTGAGACTGATTATTTGTACATGTCGATTCTGTGTTCAGATCCCATGTCGCCTCCCAAGAGTTTAGAAAGCCCAAATTCAGTGCTGATTATTTTAAGTGGTGGATGATTGCGAGCTATATCAGTCAATGACTGAACAGAGACATCTGATCAAATGCCTTTTAAAACTCATAAACAAAGCTTAAACTTATCATAAAGATTGATTGACAGGTTGAGAAGCTTTCCAAAAGAGGTTGTATTGACAAGTCACAATCAATATAAAGGGGTTTTGCTTTCTGAAACTGGACTGTCATTTCACATTGACCCACAGCATTAGCTCTCACACGCAACCGATAAAGAATAAGTGGGATCGTAATCCCATAACAACCACAATAATTCCAAGGCAACGACAAATACAGCTTGTATTGAAGCATTAGTTTTAGCTTACTTTTGTCAGTTTAAGCTCCTTTTTGCGGCTTAAGAAAATTCCAAACCTTGAAAAGTACCTCCAAAACCGAGAGTAAAAACCGATGTGTACGCTAAGAAGAATTAAATCACCAAAATCAAGCCAAATCACTATTGAACTATCAAACGTGATAGTTGGGTTGTCACGTTTGAAAAGTTGGAAAAGCAAATGGGGATTATCTTGTCGTTGAATTGGGAGATGGGAAAGGACCAATCTGAGAGATACTTTAGCTTGAAAAGAATGCAAGCGACTGAAAGATGCAGACTGGAAATGGCTATGGTTTAGGCTCCAGAGAGAAAAAGTAAGGTTTATATCATGCGCGTCGCTTATTTTTGGTTGAACCCTTGACATTCGAACTAACAACTTTGATTTTTTGGACCCCCGAATTGAATCTAACCTGCTAATCATACCAGTATTTGTCAATTCCTACTTGTCTTGACAAACCGGACAAGGAGAGTATGGAAAAGGTTGGTACAGGTTCATTCCCTCAAGTTCAGTTATCATTAAGAGAAATCAAATCATATATCATTATATGTTAAAATATTATCAATCTAAAATATACCTTATTCAATATGTCACCTTGTTTTAAACTTGATGAAACTTTAGGAGTCCGATCCATAGGTAATTGAATGATGTACTTAGTCCTAGATTCTATATTAGTAAATCGTTAAGAAGTAAGGACAATCACATGTTAAAATAACATCAAATTAAGAAGTGAATAATATGAAATATATGATGTTTAACAAATTCTGCAAAGATCACACATAAATGGTAAGAGTTGAAAATGTTGTCAATCAAGAATCAACTACCTAAGTATGGGTCGCTGAGCATAAGATAATCCCAGTTGAATGGTCCTTTCTCCTGTATATCAATACATGTTGCATTAAAAGTTAAGACAAGCTCTTCACGGGGATATCTTTTTCTCCAATCACCACACATGTGTTGTTGCATACTGAAAGGATAAGTTGATCAAAATAAATTGATGATGATAGCAAACTTATCCGTCGAAGTTCTTAGGGAAAGGATACTCACCTAATTGAACCGCCCCCGTGTGAGCGCTACCCCAGAAGCACCGATTGTTATAATTACTGCCTCCAACTTTCGGTCCAGTGAAGTCCATTATTAGCTATTGCACCAGAAAAGTTTTGTCCCTCTGTTGTGGAAAGATTTTTAAAAGAAAGAGAAAATGAAAAATGAAAAAAATTATCAAAAAAAAAAAAAAGAGGGGGTTGAATGACTGATTGGACTATCGTCAAAAAGATAATTGACTATTTAGGGATGATTTGATCACTTCCTATAAATTTAACTCCTACTTTCTTTTTAAAGTTTGTTTCTACATTGTTTTGTTTCTTTGGGTATATTTTAATCAATTTAATATCCAAAATTGGGACCTTTTCTACATCTTATGAGACAATTTGTCATGTGATTTTTATATGCTTTTTTTTCCCTATATATTCCAATACCATGAAGTTTTTTTTTTTCCTTTTTTGTATTTAACTAATAGTAAGTAAAATCAAGCATTGAAAATGATAGTTTGAAAGATAAATACAAGTAACCCAAAAAATGTTATTTAATCTATCGAATGTTCATGATAATATAGTGATGTCAAGTTCAGATTAGTCAAGTCACGGTAAGATGACTCAGATCCCTCTGTTTGGATTTTGTCAGTCAATAATTGCAGGCCAAAGAAGAAAAAACTCCTTCCATATCCTCCCTGCTGGAATACCTTTTCGGTAGGAGATGTTCTCCAAGCAAGGCTTTAATCAGGATATTTTTGGCCAGCGTCTAGAAAGCAAGAGCATCAAAGAGAATCTCCTAGATGATACAACTAAGAGAGTCATTGAACCTAGGCTGGTGGTCTAGTAAGATGTTTGAGTTCCTACATCTCCAAATCCCCTAATTCGTCTCTATTTACCTAAAAAAAGAAAAAAAAAAAAAAAAAAGAAGAAGCCAAGAGAGACATGAAATGAAAGAGTCGGAAGCAAAGGAAATGCTAAAGATGAACAGGGATGCAGTTGGGGATAGATGAAGTGCACCTCAATAATTAGTGAGGGTTTGGAAAAGCATAAAGCGAGTGATGTTGATACCCCTTTTAATGACCAGAGAGGCACATGCAAAACCAACATTGCCAGTCTCTTTTCCATCTTTTTAAAGTTTTCTTCCTGCCCTCTCCCACTTCTTGTGGTCCGACCTTCCTTATCCTATCACCTTCAAGCCCTTCTCTTTTCATCACTAAACTTGATCACATCAAGCTTTAGTCCCATTTTTCCCATCCGAACCAACGTGGTGTTTTTTCTCTTCTTGTTCCCACTTTAAAGATTCCAAGACAGCCCCCAACCTAGTAGTGACCAACTAACTTCCCGGCTCCTTTATACATCCCAGACTCCTCTTCGTTGTCCATCCCAACTTCCTCACAACCATTTCCAACAAAAGCTCTGTGGTCTCCTTGACCTAAAAGCTCAACCAGAAGCCAATAATGCCTCCGGTGCACTCTAGCCCGTTCTACCAAATGGAGAACCCTGCAATACTTTCTTTCCTCCGGCATACTCCTAATGAGAAACGCTCAAAGTCTTCCGGCGGGCTTCTGAAAATGTTTAAGCTCTTCCCTCTGTTGACCTCAGGGTGCAAGATGGTGGCATTGCTGGGAAGACCCAGAAAACCTTTACTCAAGGACAGTGCCACAACAGGGACCCTTTTTGGTTATCGCAAAGGGAGAATAAGTCTAGCCATACAAGAGGATCCTCATTGTATGCCGATCTTTGTTATAGAGCTGCCAATACACAGCAGCGCTTTTCATAAGGAAATGTCGTCCGAAATCGTCAGAATCGCGCTAGAGAGTGAAACCAAAACTCACAGGAAGAAGCTACTGGAGGAGTTTGTTTGGGCGGTTTACTGTAATGGGAGAAAGATTGGGTACTCGATTAGGAGGAAGCAAATGTCTGAAGATGAGCTTTATGTCATGCAGCATTTACGAGGGGTCTCAATGGGTGCTGGGGTTCTTCCCTGCCCTTCGAGAAAGAAACAGCGGATGGGGAACTGATGTACATAAGAGCCAGATTCGAGAGAGTCGTTGGATCGAAGGACTCCGAAGCTTTGTACATGATAAATCCAGATGGTGCAGCAGGGCCAGAACTGAGTATCTTCTTTGTAAGGGCTCATTAGAGTTTTGTATTCCCTTTCTATGTTTATATAAACAAGTCTTTGTGAAAGTTACATAAAATCCTTCTCTCCAGCTTTTTGCATGTTTCATTGAAAAATACACGCCTGCCTTCTTCCTGTGGAGTTGATTTCCAGAAGCACAGATCACTGGATTTTCTTCGGACTTTGTTCATTACAAAAACCATTCATCTTGTCTGTCGATTGGATCTGCCAAGTTCGGGGTTAAGTCTCCGGAACTGGGTCATGTGGTTGCAGACAGTAAGATGAGTGAAAACTTAATACCATGTTAGCGCAAATCAAGTTCTTGTTCAAAGCAACCGAGCAAAAATAAGGTTTCAGAATGCCTTAACTACGGGGGTATCCCAAAAGCGTGAAAAGGCTTTGGGATCTTACGCATCCGCCCAAGTTAGGAAGGTTACCAAACCTTTTCGGTTGCTACTCTGAGCTGGCCCTTTGCCAGGTACCGAAACAGGCCTATTTATTAGGCAGTCCAGAGCTATTCATCATCGGATTGGGCCTGTATTTGCAGAAACGGACTCGTTTTGATATTTGATGGGTCACTTCCTGTTGATATTCAAGCGAGTTTCTCCAAGGCCTAATAGAATCGGAGTAGTAGCCAGTCTTTATACTCAGGTTAAGAAATTAGATTTCAAGGAAACAGGCAGCTCAACTCCCTCTCAATTAGGTCCAGCTCACTTTGAATCAACAATGTTAACTAAATATCCAACGTTATTATCTGCAGTTTATTAAGCATATCCCCTCTAGTTATTTTAAGGTTTATAACATGCTATAAGAGTCAAGATTTTTATTTAACACTTTTATCGACCATGCTAAACTCTAAAACTCCATGTCTATATAAACACCAAGCACGGTTATATCTAAGTTTAGAATCTAAAATGGTAAGGGGTCATATTATGTAAGCCGTGTGGGTTATTGAACTAAATTGTTAAGGAGTCTAATAAAAACCTAATTTGAAACTCACTCTATAATTTAAAAATAAATATGAATTGCTAAGATAATATCAAAATCAAGTACAAATATAACATGCATTCACTCATGAACACAAATCCTAATGAAAAATATTATTTCATACATGAAGTGAGAGAGTATGTTAAGAACATATACAAATTCTCATAATCTACTTTTGATTTGACGTTTTAGATAAGATTGAGCATTCTAACAAATAAACAAAGTTACAAGGGCGAGTTTTCTCCATCACCACTAGCGACATATCAATGTTTATCCACTAGAGGCCCTATCGACGTAGGAGGCCCTAGAGGCCTATCGACATAGGAAGCACAGAACGAAAGAGTTATCTTTCCTTGTTTTGCTTTTGAAGTAAGTGTCCTAAGTAGAGATTAGCCATGACCAGTGCCTATAGACTTCTAACTGGATTTGAGTTAAGAATTGGGTGGCCACCCATGTGCTGGAAGCAGCCTATAGACTTGGAAAGACCTACCGCAGACCCTAGTTCCAATTAATTCAGCAACTTGCCCGAGCGTCTTTGGACCACGGAATCCACGATGAACCTGCTCCAGATACATATTTTCCCCAACTTCCTTTTACAACAGTGGCAATTGGAAAGACAGGTTTGCTTTTTCCTTTCCTTCTCCCCTGTTTCTTTTTTGGAAGGTGAGAAGCTTTGAGGTAGCTTTTGAAACTTTACAGGATATTGTACCTGTCCATAATAGCACAATACATGGGGCCGTGGCTGGATCAGTCTCAAGAAGATCAACCGGTGACACGCATTCCAAGTAAAAAGGAGCAAATCAAGAACATTACATCCACAGCATTGGCTTATAAATATGATTATTTAAAAGGCCTTTTAAATCAAAGTTAATTACCAATCAATTCTAACATTTTTTAAGAACACTTGTTTTCTGATCTTGACCAATACATCTTATTCTGCAATTATTATTAAGAACAAGTTTACTCTTGAGAACGTATTTGGTCTTTTCTTTCCTTCAGGTGGTGGGCAGTATTCTTAATCAGGAACAATCTTTCTTATTATCGTACGGAGAGGATAAGAAAGAACACGCAACTTGACCAAAGCAAAAGAACCAGGCCAAAGAAGACAAACGATAAGTCAATATCCATTAACCAATGGTTTGACCGTGACGAGAAGGACAAACTTCGCGTTCCACGCGGTGTTGGCAAGCGCTTCGGCAGGACCAACCCGACCGGCCAATGGGTTGGAAGGGGGCAACCAAGGGCCCCATCGATCCCTGCAGATCCAACGGCTCAGCCTTCATGAGCACGCATATTTATCTCCCAGCTAAGAAGACGACATCTACATATGTAGCACTCGACAAATACTAATTATCAAAATTAAAATATGCATCGGAATCCCGACAGATTTTCGCAAGGTATCCAATATTACGCTTGTTGGGAATAATTTGGGTCCGTGCCTGTCCGGCTCCTGCCTTCTGAAAACAAACGCCCGAACGAGTCGGTGGGTTAGGGTTTGCTGCCAGCTGGAGCATCAACTGCCCACCGGCTTCCCGCTAAAGTTACATCGCAGGGCTAGCATAAGGCTCCAAAATTCAATAAATATTGAAACGTGGAGGCCAGGATTCAATGATGATACCACCCTCCGTTCACATACGGTCAATCAATCCGCCGACCCACAGATAGCACGTGCGCTACAAGCTCCAAATCATTATCCAAGGGGAATGTACGAAGCTATTTATGGGAAAAAGAAGTGACTTTATTCTCATTAATACAAGCAATAATTTTAGCTTATATGGTTGACAATCACAAAATTGGAAATTGATATAAATATTAGCTTATACGGATTAATTTTTTTACCAATATTATTATTATTCTGGCGGGGTTTCAGTAATTGTGGAGTGTGAGTCTCACGCTCCGGGAGGACGAGTGCGGTCAGTAGCTTTCTTAGATTGCACAAGAAAGTCAAAGGGATTCGAACTCGAATCACGTGAGATTCTTACAGGCTGTTAGTGGGGCCTTCATACGTGGAAGACGTTGAAATCATCTCCAAGTTGGTTATTTTAAGGGCTTACTTTTAACAGAACACCTTTCCGTTGGTTGATCGCGGCCGTTGATTCGTGTGACCCAGGCTATGGATTTGGGTCTTACAGCTATTCCGCTCGGCAAAGTAGTCAAAAAGGTTGCGGGCCCACTTGCCGTTTTATAACGTTTTTTATGTGTTGAACAGCTCTGTCTCCCCTGTCATGTTTTAAACGCTCCCGATAAGTACTCTGCAGTTGCAACCGAGTTCCAGGAGCTATTTTATTCGTTAATTTCCTGTACTTGTTTTTCGTGTAATCTCTTTTTTGCCCCTACAGTCATCCCATTTTTTCGCCATTTTCTGAAGAGTAGAAAAAAAATTATATTTGATTTGGCTAATATAGTTTTCAAGGGAATTCCTTCACAATTAACCGAACAATAAAAAATCATAAGCTTTCTATGTTTGTCCAATTTCTGATGTAAGTGTTTTATATTTAACTATCGGATAAAATAATTGTACTTCTGTCCTATATACGAAAAATAAGAACTTGAGGTCTTTTTGCAGGGTGGCTAAAACTGTCAAATCATAGAGTCCCGACAAAAGAGACAGACTGCGACAAAACTGCTCGCAGAAAGGAATACTGGAAAAATAAAAAATAAAAAAAAATCGAGGTGCCCAGGTAATTAGAACCCCAACCCTTTTCTGCAGTAGCCAGTTTCCTAGAAGTATCCACTTATGCTCTAAAGGGCTGATTGGCGCCCAATAAGTTCATGCATCTCTCTCTTTCTCTTTCTCTCCGCGGTTGTATATAAAACCCATTCACTTCCTGCCCTTTGGTTGTCCGTGCCTCTTTGCTTCTCCACAGCTCACTAAAATCCCAAATCTCAGAGTCAAATCCTCTCTCTTTCTGTGCTTTCTGAGATGGAAGGCGTGCTCAGGTGCTCTTCTGCTACTACCTCGTCTGACTCTTCTTCTTCAGAATCTTCTTTGTCGAGTAAGAATGGTATTAGAGCAGAGAGAATCAAAGGTCCATGGAGCGCTGAAGAAGACCAGATTTTGAAGCGTCTTGTCGAGCGATATGGCCCTAGGAACTGGTCCCTGATAAGCCGTTACATTAAGGGCCGGTCGGGCAAGTCGTGCAGGCTCAGGTGGTGTAACCAGCTGAGTCCGACCGTGGAGCGGCGGCCCTTCTCGCCGGCCGAGGACGAGGCCATCTTGGCCGCACATGCACGGTACGGGAACAGGTGGGCCACCATAGCCCGCTTGCTTCCAGGTCGGACTGACAATGCGGTGAAGAACCACTGGAACTCCACGCTGAAGAGGAGGGTCAGGGAACATCAAATGAACGGTGCCGAGGCGGGTGGTGCATCGGAACCCGTGCAGTGCATGGGGCTTGAGGAGGATGACCCCTTGACCGCGTTGACCCTTGCAACGCCGGGAATCGGTGGTGGAGTCAGTGTTGTGGCGGAGCCAAGACCGGAGAATGTGCCGGCAGGGTTTTGGGATTTCATGAGGGATGTGATTGCGAGGGAGGTGAGAGATTATGTGACCTCGACCTCGACCTCGACCTCGTACGAAAATTCGGGCTTTCATTGATGTATCGGTTGGATAAATTTGGTCTTAAATTGTTAATATAATTTTTTATCGTAAATGGAAAATGTACCATTTTCTCACAGATGCTGTCACCCATGAACTAAAGGAGACAACTATTTCTGTGTTTGGTCAATGGAATGACAATTCGATGGGAAACTATCGCATCATTATGATAAAACTACAATTCCTAGTATTGTTCCGCAGATTACTCTCAAAATCATGTTTCCTCTTTTGTCTTTTAATCTCTCTTTAACTTTTGATGATCGAGGTTTCTCACCCATTGAAAAGAAAGAATCAAAGACGAAACAAGCTATCCTTATCCTAGGATTCCAAACAAAGATATTTCAAGTCGTAAAATAACATAAAAGGAATTTAAACAAATACCCATTCTGAAAAATTCACCCCTGGCCTATATAATGCTGCATCAAGGTTTGAAATATGCACATTCGGATATTTGGAGTCAGAAGACTCATAAGACTCGTGCTCATTAGGCATGCTACTTTCAAATCCTTCAATTTACTCAAAAAGCGGAAAAATCTAAAATTTGAAGAATTTGAAGATAAATTTATGGAATCATTATAGTGATAACATATTAGCTAAGGTAAAAGAAGAAAAAAATTATATTCTTATTTATTAAATATACGTATCATCCAAATTTGAAAGTGTGAGAATAAATTTTCAAATTTATAAATAATAAAATTTTTTCACCTAATACTTTAAAATTTTGGTATAGACCATCACACTTTAATATGATAACAAGGATAAACCTCCACTTCACAATCCTTTAAGCTCAAGGTAGAACTTCTCTACTTATAATACTTATATCAGTATCCAAGTGACAGGAGTGTTAGAAATGGGTACGGAGGTATATAATATTTGGTCCATTTGTTTGGGTCTTACTTCTTTTATCTAATTCCATTAAAACAAAAAGGATAGGAAAACAATTTTAAAATCCAGCGACATGGGCCTCTTGACGTGAAGCATCTTTACTCAATGATGTGTCCCACTTAGAGACACCTTTGAATTTTGTATTCTATGGTATCATGCATGTTTTAAATGTGGACAAGGTTTGGGGATTTCAATAATCGACCCCTGGGATATAAATTCGGTGGTTTGCCATAAAGACAGATGCCGCGTCTATATTTGTTCAAGGGAATGACTAAACGTGGATAAATTATCAAATCAGCGACAAAACAACAGCACGACATTTGAGTGTGACAGAACAGCATGCTTTGTCACCAGGAAACTGTGCTAAACATGTCAATAATTCACTGCCAGATGAACAGAGTTCCCATTATTGTAAGGAGCGCTCCCTCACTACTCTTTTGCGTGGTTCTTTTTTTTTCGTTCTTTCTATCTTTTGATCATCGAGATCTCTCATCTCTAGGTAAGAAAGGATGGAAGACAAAATAAATAATTCTTATCCAAGAATTCAGGTGTTAAGAATTGGGTTTCCGGGAGGGACTTCTCAAAATATGCCTTATATCTTGCGCTTATTTCAACAAACGATTCCTTAACACCAGTTTGGTATCAATTATTAGGAGTTAGGCCATTGTGAAAAGCCTTCCCAAAGTACTTTATGTGGAACAATAATCCTCTTCCTTATTAATCTATCATACTACTTTATTGCATTTTGTTTGGGACTGACATTACCGCACAATTAACCAGGTTCTTAGGGGTTTCTTATGAGTAAACACCTACGTCAAGGTAGTGTTCCTGAGCCAAACATCACGTGTACATGATCCTTGAATGCGGTGAAGGAAGAGAAAACCAGGCCAATTTAGGTCCAGGAAAGATAGCCATGGTTAAGAGCTCACCGAGGACCTTTTCCCTATGCGCGTTGGGTCTATCTATTTGGGGTCTGACTGTTAGGTCTAATTTTAGTATATAAATTTAAGGTACCAAAGCAAGTAAAAAAATCCAAAGAGAAGGACCTCAACTGGGTAGGAGTTACTCGAAGACGTGTCCCACTTTACATAGACGATTTAATATTTTGTATTCCGACACGTTTTGCATGCTTTAATTGTGAGACTCTGGTTATTAATCTCAGTGATCTGCCATACATAAGGGCACAGACTTTGGAAGTGTGTCCTCTTCATGTATTTTGAGAGATAAGGAAAGCAGGCAAGCACTCACAAGCGGGTGGCAGGATTCTGCTCGTGCAAGGGGCCTGATGGCTAATGAGTTACAGAGCGCATGGGCTTTTTCTCGTAAAGGCCTATCTGACACTAAGGCTTGGTGAGAAAAGCAAGAGCCAATACATCATCCCATGCAGAAATCTTTGCATCTTCATATTGTATTCCTTTTTCCTTCTTCCATGTCAGTATGTGAACCTAGCCTTTCGTTTCTTTCTTGATTATTGATGACCTGCTTGGTAGTGGGAAACTTACATCAACTATTGCTGAAATCTAGGTCTATCTTCTTCCAATACCGATTAAGAGATAATGCAACTCTATTATTTGGTACACACTATTTTTTTCTTTTTAAACAAAAAATGTTAGTTGACAAATTTCATTAATATTAGTAAAACTGAACATAATGACTATAAAGTACCATTGTTGACACTTTACCATAATTGGTGCCTCAATATTCATCCATTCCATATTGGAGTAAAACTAGTTTATAAAATGGGAGAATAATTGATAATTAACTACGTTATGGAGTAATTTGATTCCCCCTATTTACTTACCATTATAGTGGTATGTTAACTTTAGTTTTGTGTTTTCTTGCTTTAATTTCTCCACCAGAGCAGTCATACTTGTCTCCCATTGGTCTGGTGGGTCTGTTTGTGAGCACCCTGTTTGTAATGGAGGGCTTGATTATCGTGGCGTACGCGTAAGGATTCGTGGTCTTCGTTGAATTTAATGAACGCGGTGCAAGACTTTGACAAAAGTGGGGTTTCTCCATGCCTTGTGTGCAACAAGGTCAAATCTCCCTATGAAAGGATATTTTAATTACATGGTTCAAAAGGATAAGAACAAATGCAATCCCTCAAAATTTCAGGTTTTAATCTTGTAATCCTCTTTCTGCGATCAAATTATGAAGCAAAACAAAGAACAGCATAGCCTCTTCCCTAAACCTCATTTCCATTATCAAGAACTACTACAGAATGACAGAAAACTTCATCAACCCCTCACGGCAGCGAAAGCCATTGTGGGTACCGCTGGCGAAGTAGTAAGCCTTCGAACGGTTCAGCACGAACTCAAAGCCCCGACCACTTCCCTGCATAGCATTTGCCACCATCTGCGACCTTCGGAAGTCGCATGTTTTATAGCTCTCCGGTTTTGGCAATAAGTAGACCGAATAAGCTGAGGAAGTGTTGCCTGGCGGAGGATATTTGAATACTGCAAATACAAATATTAGTTTAACCCAACGTGAATCTCATCAGAGTTAGCTAAATCTTGAACACTCACCTAGCATATCGTTTATGGAGAAAGGGCTGTTTTGCAGTGCCCAATCACTGTAGTTGAAGCCGAAACGCCAGCCTTGTTGCCCTCCAACGACAATTGTCCTGGCCTCGGTGACTACGAACGGAGAGACTATCAGAAGTAGGAACAACCCGTGTGCACCGCACCTAAAAGCCGCCTTCGTTCTCAAATTCATCGAAGCTTGAAAGGAAAAACCAAGCTGAAAAGGGATGTTGGCAAGGGATATTTCCTTTCCTTATTAGATAGTTTGATCTGAGGAGATGGGCATTTTATGGTTGATTCATGGGTTGACGAGCGACTAAGCCTCCGCCATTTTGGTCAATGTGCAAATTGGAGAAGAAACTAAAGGCGATGGGTTATGAGTGGTGGGGCATTAATGTCCTCCATTGAAACTGAAAGTCTGTGAGTCCATGATATGCTCCAGCCCAGATTGTGTGTAGCCCAAATCTAACACTGCCCATGTTGAAAGCTGATCGGAGGTGGATGCCGATTCTCGTTACCAGCTGTCCCATGGACTTACCTGTAACAGAGGTCCGTTTCGTCGGTGGATTTTAAAGGCTTTACCTTTGACGTTTTTTCATGTGTTAAAATGCTCTGCCTCTCTTGTCATGTTTTAAATGCTCCATCCCCTCCTCACTTCCTTCCCTTTGCCTATCCATGCCCCTTCACTTCCTTCTCTCTGTCTGTTAACTCACCAAACTCCTACACCACTCAAGATTATGAAGCTTTCATCTTTCTCTACATTGTGGTTGTTCTTCTTTATTTACCATTCGACTTTTGACAACCCTTGCAAAGGTGACCAAAGTTACTACTTGAAAAAGTTCTTAAAATTTCAGAGCTATTCGTCTCCTCAATCAACTTCCGATATATTTGAGAACTTTTCACCAATATATACTAAACACCAAGATGGGTCAATGGCCACTGACAGGATCGACACCTTGCCTGGACAACCTGCTGGAGTGGATGTTGTCCAGTATGCAGGCTATATTACAGTGGATCCGAAAGCTGAAAGAGCATTGTTCTATTATTTCGTGGAGTCTCCTCAGGATTCTGCATCCAAACCTCTTCTCTTGTGGTTAAATGGAGGTAAATTAAGTACTAAGTTTTTGTTCTTACGTAAAGTAAGTAGAAAAAATATGTAAAACATTCAATTGCATATTTTTCTACGTCTCAGGGCCAGGTTCATGGGCATTACATTTCTTGTATCTTCCAAAAAATATATATATTTTTTAGTGCAGCGAAAAATTTGTATCCGTTTTTTCATAATACTATGCCTTGATATAACATATCATGGGGAGTTTTCTCATTGTTTTTGTCATTTGGTTGAATGTCCACAATTTATTTCTCATTACTCAATAACATTCAATATGAATGTCATGTGCGGCAGCATGATGAAAAGCCATTTTAGAAACATTCTGAAATATTTTTTTAATTCAACGAAAGATTCAACTGGCGATGTGAATATGCAGGTCCGGGATGCTCTTCCCTTGGATATGGAGCCATGGCAGAATTGGGACCTTTCAGAGTCAAGAGTGATGGAAAAACCCTAATCAGAAATGATTATGCGTGGAACAAAGGTAAGCTCTACTCTGTCTCCACCTAAAGACGATAAGATGAGTGCTCGAGCGTTGGTCATCTCATCTCGATTTCTTTCTTCTTCGCTTGTGAGATTATAAACTTTCGCTTGAAACTAATGCCTCTAAGTGAATTGCAGTGGCAAATGTTTTGTTTGTGGAATCTCCTGCTGGAGTTGGCTTTTCATACTCCAACACTTCCACTAACAATGCCGGTGATCAAAGGACGGTTCTGGAGTCTTACGTTTTTCTTCTGAACTGGCTTAAGAGATTTCCCCATTATAAAAATCGTGATTTGTTCATAACTGGAGAAAGTTATGCTGGTCATTACGTGCCGCAACTTGCAGAAGCAATTTTGACAATGAACAGGAAGAGTCACACAAGAATCAAACTAAAAGGCATTGCAGTGAGTTTCTTGTGGTGACTCGTTCATAGTGATATACTATGAAACTATTTCAATACATATCTTAAAAGATTTACTGATGCATTTGTACAGATTGGAAATCCTGTCATAGATCACGAAACATATTTCAAAGGCATATATGATTATCTTTGGTCATATTCATTGATCTCCGACGAAACTTACACAGCAATTAAGAAATATTGTGACTTCTTACCCAACGGATCAAGGCCACGGACGGAACGGTGTAATTTTTATCTAGCGGCAGCAACAGAAGAGTCCGGAGGTCTTGATGTTGCTAACATATATGGTTCACACTGCAATCTATCCAGTGGCCAAAGTACTTGTGTAAGTCTTCATACATTACGTTGATTAGTTCATAAGAGTTACTTCGACTCTGGTTAACATAGTAGCATGGAAAAAAGATAAAAAAAAGGAAAGTTATTCGATGCATAGAGCCCAATCATTTGTGACAACAGTTTTGATCATGTGAAGCTCTTAATAGCCATGGCTTCTTTGATCTTACATCATAGGTCACCGGTTATGATCCTTGCATCAATGACTATGTTCACACCTATCTAAACCTTGCCAATGTGCAAGCAGCTTTCCATACAAAAGCTACAAATTGGACATCATGCCGGTAAGTGTGACTTGATACACGGCAGCTTGGCGACATTCTCCATATGCATGCAAGTGTAAGATCTTTCTTGAACTAAATAATGGACAAAGTTCGCTGTTCCTGCAGCCTTTTTCTATGGACTGACAGCCCAAGCACAGTTTTACCGATTATAGCAAAGCTCATAACAAGTGGAATTAGATTGTGGATATACAGGTATGGACTTTCAAGCTATGTTCCTATTCCATCTGGACTTCCTCAAAAATAAGGAAATTATCAATTATATATAAAGAAGTCTTTAAAAAGATAAATAATATAGGAAAAGGAATTTTAGATTTTAGAAATAAAAAAAAAAAAAAAGAAGCAAGCAACTTAAAAGATTCTGGTAAACGAACTTGCAGCGGCGATACGGACGCTGTAGTTCCCATAACCAGTACGAGGTATGCCATTAATAAATTGAATTTGAGGATCAACAGCACTTGGCGCCCTTGGAATTCAGGGAAGGAGGTAATATGTTCATACCCATCATCTTCCAAATATTCATCTGCATCAAAAAATTTAACGGCGAGGTGATAATGATGGCAGGTTGGAGGCTATGTGGTGGGGTACGAAGGATTAACATTTGTTACTGTGAAGGGAGCCGGGCATAAAGTTCCAATGATCCAGCCAGAACGAGCATTGATCATGATCTCGTCCTTTCTTGAAGGAAAACTTCCCCCTTCTAGTCACTGAAGCCATCTGATCCTCCACGGCATCCTGTTGTAATCTTCGATATAGTTTAGCTTCATCTTGGTAAGATATGCTACTATATCTTAAATATACTATGATGGGTATGAAGCCCATTAGCTTAAAGTATCTTATTTGACAAGGGTGTTTAACAATGTCTCTTCATTCCAAGTGTGTAAAAGTGTTTAATAATTCCACGTGGAGGCTAAAGTTCTTTCTTGCTTTGATGTACTCTGTAATACACACGCAATTTACAATATGTTACATTTGAATACCTTTTGCCAGTCCTAGAAGCACACATAAAACACACGTATCTTGCAAGCAGAGGAAGCAGGATGTTTTCCAGATCACTCGTGTAGCCGAATGCGAACTTGAGAACCTTCCACTTTGGAAAGAAATTGTTTCAGAGTGTCGTCAGAAATACTGAGATCAGCTAGATTCCTGCCATAGCAGGTGCTTCCCTCAACAAACACAAAGGACGGCGATGATAAGCAGCCTTTCCGGATTCTGTGCAAATGATAAGGACATTCTGGCCCTCGAAACTTCAATTTACAATATTGTGACAATCCTGAACAATAAATTTACTCTGGTCGACCCACAAAGGCCTTTCCTAGTCTCAAACCAGCAGTGTCGGAGGTAGGTGCAACCACCAAGTTCCCGCTATCAGACATGTAAAAATAGTTGTAGTTGATTCGAGTAACCAAATCTGCCAAATGAGGGAAGTGCCCCACATTGAGCTTGAAAGATAGGACCTGCATATGCCCATTTATAAGGTAGTGCTTTTGTATGAAAGTAAGAAATTTGTGAGTGCAACTACATGAGGATCAACATCTACTTGTAAAATTTGTGTAATGGGGATAGGATGTTAAGCAACTGCAAACTACAGTTTTATGCAAACTTTGGCCGTTATATTAAGATGATAGAAGTTTACTCTGAGTAGGAAAGCAACGCAGTCGTCAAACTGTTTCTCAATTCGGTCCACTTCCATTTCACATCTGGCCTTGATTGCAGAAACTGCCCCTCCACTACTTAGTGTTTGCTGTATGGAATAGAAATCAAGGGCTAGTCCAAGAATACTGTTGATTCGGCTTGCGATTAGAGCCCACTGAATGCAATAGGAGCATTTACAAGAACTTAGTATTTCTTTGCAGTGACAAGAAATGAAAAAAAAAAAAAAAACCCAAGCATTTAATATATCACGAGTATCTAGGAAAGGGAAGATTACCCACCAATTTATCAGGGACAACAAAACACTGGCGCTGAATTGACAATAAGTACGCCTCATGGACTTCTATGACTTCATCCAAGGATTGAGCAACTGTCATACCTTCACATAGTTCAAGCCAAGCACTATGGTATACCTGCTTACGAAACCTTGTCAGAGATCAGAGGAGTTCATATTCTTCTGAAAGCATAAACTCAGATGCAAATGGATACAAACATTGGATACATTTGACTAAATGTTTACTGATTACGATGAAAAGAATGTCATGCATTAGTAATAAAATCCCACCCATTGGTATATCATGAAAAGCTTTCAGAGTCAACTTTACATGTTAAAATTAACAACCTTGATAAACAATTTCAGAGGAGCTACTGGATGGAAAGGGGCCACTGTTACAAGGAGAAGTAGCAGGCAGTATGTGAATTTGGATTTAAAAGCAAAGATGCATTAGAAAGTCACAAACATTGCATCCTAACCAATATCACCACCCCTAATCCCCAGGAACAAATTAGTAGCCGCGAGGAACCTTGACAACGCCTAGAAGAACACTACAAAACTAGCAACGAAAGCAGCCAAAAATATTATACTTTGATAGCAAATAACGCTGCAAAGATGTAGGGGTACAACTATTAAAATGATCACTACAAACATCATGCAGAAGATTTGAATTCTTGACGGAGTTGCTTATTTCTTTCTTTAGGCTAAGTTATAGTTTTCCAAACTTTCTTGACACTGATGACTAAAGAAAAATAATAGCCTAAACTCATACCACAAATTGAAATCCAACAGAAAGAGGACAACTGTTATGTGCTAAAAAAATAGACATCAAGTTTCTTGAAAATGTATAGTCCACAACACGAAGTTATATTTGACAACTTATGTGCACTTGTATTTTAGGAGATATATTTCCGCCAAGGAACATAATGAAGTACTGAACCAGACTCATCAGAGTACAACTAAATCAACAGAGGGAAAACATTCCTGACTATTCATCAGTGTCCATGAGATGGAACCAAAGGAACGAACAAAAAATTGAGATATTAAGAACTAATTTTTTATATGCTTGAATAAGAAAACCTCGTAATAGTAAGATAGATTATGGTGGCCGTGATATAAAGTAAACAAGGACAGGTGAGTCAATGAACTAGATATGTTGGCAGCAGGTTGACAAAACCACCATGTGCACCATATAGATAAGATGTACCATGACACAGTTTGATTGGCTTGCAAAAGTTATTTGTTAAGCATCCCAAAGTCAAATCGTTGTGCTCTTGTCATTCCACAGGTCAAAGATAGCAAATAGTGATAAGATCCCCATGAAATTAAGGTTCATATGCTCAGTGAGACAAGCCTTACTCTGTCCATTACATACTGGTGAAACGCATCCACAAAATGGAGTAGCTTCTGCTCCAGTAACCAGTGGTGCTTACGGTTGTTTGTCATAGTGCCTCTACCCTGCAAGGGGCAATTGAAATATAAATATAAATCGGAAAGCCTAAAATGTGTGACTACAAGAAATGCTATTCTCCACGTTGATCCTTCAATTACATATACATGTGTGTCTTGACCTATAGTTGTATGTGCTCTTCAAAGGAAAACACGTGGTACATGCGAGAACAAAAACAAAAGTCAGAAAAAATAACCTTCCACATCAACCTCCGAGCCTTATCAAGAACAAATTTTGCCCGTTTGACCTTCAATAGGAATCCCATCACCTGTGTAAAGCACCGAACAATTAGAGAGGACCAATAAGATGACACTTGGGATAAAGCCAGAGGGAGAACAACTTACTTGGTTATACTTCTTAACAGCCTCTGTGTTAGCAATAAGTTCAAGTGGCCAAGAGACCTGTCACATCAAATACATATAGCACATAAGATCAGATTCAAAGATAGAGTTGAAATGTAAGAAAGCGAACCCTAACAGAGAATGAACCTTGTAGGCAAACTTCAGTGAATCAAGGCCATCAATCCCAAAATTGGCAGTTCGGGTTTTACGAGGGGTTGAGGCCATAGTAACTGCACTAGGTTGCTGATCACCATCAAAACCCTGATTTTTAGTGATGGACACAACCAAAGCATCTGGAGCACTAAGTAGCATTCCATCGGCAGAGTTCCTAATAGATTCCTACGTTCAACAAAACAGACCATCAGTATGATTTAAAATGGCAGGAAAAATAAAAACCACATGAAATACATCACCAAATGCCAACTTTACAGTATCACTGATCATTCAATAAAACTAATGCTAAGCTCCCTTCATAACCATTGATTCATCCTACATTGAACGCCATGTACTACATTGGTTGCAGACCATGAGGCCCGTACACCCAGTAGGTGCATGTGTCTCCAACACAAATTTAATGAGTTCATCATGTCTTCAGGATCAATTAACCACTATTTGTTCCTCTTGGATAGCTAAAAAGCAACAAAAAGGGTGCACAGCCCATGCACACGGGAAGTAAATAAAAGCAAGCCCTTTAAAAATTAGAGGAAAAAGAAAAAATAAATGCCGACGGACAAATCCCACCAGCAAATTTCCAAACTGTATAACATCAATTAGATCTAAAATGGGTATAGAGCTGTATAAGCAAGATGTGAAGAACCCAAGTAACAAGGCCTCAAATTTTCCATTTTAATATCCAACATGGATGATCCTTAATCGTTGAAAGCCCACCAACTTCTCTCTGTCCAAAAGTTCCAAAGTAACCGAGAGGGCACAGCTCTACATGGCATCAAACCCTTCTACCACCTGTTTGTGGACGTTTGTCTCCGAATTGTACTATCTTGTTTTCATACAATGGATTTCATGGGGGACTGGCAAGACACTACGAAAGAAACTTAAATTTTAAGAAAGAAGAAAGACTGCTAAAGTTTATATATATTAATCAATAAGAAGACTAGTCCCCTTAGAGAATATCTAAGACAAGTACAGAGACCAGACAGAGAGAGAGAGAACTGATTACGCAGTTTGAGACATAAAAGAAGACTCAGACGAAAACTTATTTATAAGATTTTCCCATATATGGTAAATGGGAATCTCAGTGATAAAAGATTCCAGTATTCCTAGAATATAGACTCGCTTCTCCAAGCATAAAGGAAAATAGATGAACTAAAGGTAGTTTTGTTATGTTCACAGCTGCCATGAAATCTTTGATTGAAACCCTTATATACAGAAAACATAACTAACCCAGATACAACAACGGCTGTATGTCAACAGTAGGTTGAACCCCCATGGCCTACTTCAATGGTAAGCTACATTCTACTTCATGGAGTTACCTCACCTGTAGTATTGTGTTCAACTCAAAATCATCATCCCAGGTTTCTCCCTTGTCCAGCTTATTGAAAACCACGGTCAAAAAGTGCTGCAGCAGATCACCTGAAGATAAGGATCTATCAATGAATATGTCGAAGAAATTTGCAATGTCTAACAACTGACATAGACCAGATTCAACATGCTAAAGAGTACCTGAACCTAGCAAGTATATGGCACGCAATACTGCAAGCTCATCCATCAATCTCCAGTCAGTCATCAACTTTGATAATATATGCTTACCAATATAATCTACCTGTAACAATAAAAGCAATTCTTTTTCACATACTGCAAGCTTGCCAAAACGAAAAGTGCTGTTCTATAAATTAGCCTGGACTCTTTACCTGCTTCTTTATGTAGACAGTAAAGCATTCCTGCATAAAAACCACAGGAAGTGGAGTAGTCCTTGGTTCAATCTTTTGAATCCAACTAAGAACTCTTGATGAAAGGGTGCTGTTTTTCTGGAACGGCAAGAGATCTGATATGTGGACTTCATCCTGCTCCTCCGTAAAAAAAAGCTCTCAGGAATACTCCCAAGGAATCTAAGAAGAACTACAAGTAGAAAGCTACTAAAAAACTAAAAGCCTTGTATTACCTCAAATGAAGGAAGGAGCGTAGCAAAAGGAAACAACACTTCTAACAGCTCTGTGTCATTTTGCGAACGAACATGGTCATATTCACCAAAACTAAAACCAAAAGCATAGTTTGTTCCTTGAGTAGCATCAGAACTTCTGCTCTCATCACCAAATACAGCCTGTCGTAGAACCTCATCATTTAAAGGGGGAAGATGAAAGTTTCTACACAAGTTCAATGTTTTCAAGGGATCAGTATTCTTTCTAAGCATTGGCCGGCACACGGTAATGACAGGATTTTCTGCACAGAATGATTCAAAGAGGGGCAATTTATCTGCAATACCCACAACCATATTCTCCAAATTTGCATCTTGAAAGTAAACGGCATCCTCATGAGCAGGCTTTAAATTGGTCACTTTTTTCTGCAGCAATGTATCAACCAAGAACTTATACCAAATCTTCTCTGAGCATGCTGAAAGTGGCAAAGTTCCACCACCTTGATTTTCCACTTTTAGCTTGCTCATATGGGGTTCATCAAACGATGTAGTATTCATGGATTTGCAGTGGTCATCTTGCCAAAAGTATCTAGAGATGTGATCACCGTGGCCTATAAGACCTGCTAAGGATACAAAGAAAACTTCTGATAATGTTAATCCTGCTATACTCAGCCCACAATGAAAACCATCATTAGAACGTCCAGATCCATCAAATTGGCAATCATTCCCTTTGCCAGATTTTGCTGAGGAAGTGGCAGGAACATGTCGAATGAGCTGCAATGATTTCCCAGCAGAAAGAATTGATTTCGAAATGTCCTTAATAAACAGAGGACAGGCTTGGCAATCCCTAATGCTCAGCTCTTTTCCTTTGACTGAGCTAGACACAGAGATGGGATCCCGCTCACCTATTTCCTTCTTGTTATTTGGTAGCGTTACACGATCACTGGCACAAGTTGTGAAAGAGAGCTCATCATCAGACTTCTGAAACTGAACTAATCTTAACAAATAACTCTTCTCCCAAAACTCAGCTTCCTCAACTGAGATTGCTCTATCGGCGTAAAAGAACATCTGCAAAGTGTACAGGATGATTAACACAGTGTTAGCAGAGGATATAGGAAAAAAAGGTGATGATAGAAGTTGTTCACTCAACAATTCTTACACAAATCATGAGACAAACTTTTAGTTTCAGAAGTACATATATCATGCACATTGGCATGCAAATATTCAACTGATAAAAGGTCTTATGGGCTGCAAACATAATGTTCCCTCATTTCCACTCAAATAACACTATGAGGCCATCTGCCAAAAAAGAAAAATCTATGAACAATGTTGCACAATGGAGAACCTTTTTGAAAGAGTTCTTCAATGTAATGATCTCAATCTTCAGAAGCTCGGAGTTACTATGGCGGAGTTCTTTAGCACAAAATAATGAACCACTTCTATGCTTTGGCATATAGGTAAATAGATAATCACAATTACCTCCTCAAAAGGATCATCAACTGTTCCTTCAAATAGCCAGGAATCAAGAGCCTCAATATATGGCAACAAACTCCCAACAAATATATGGAGAAGCATCTGATAAGCTTCCTCCTGAAATGGGCAAAAGTTCTGAATTTCAATATGTACCAATGAGAAACAAAAAAAAGTACAAGCCAAGCACAATGTAGCGCGCAGTAGAAACAACCTCACCACCTTGCACTAGACACACTTCATCAAGCTTCTTGTAAAGATAATCCAGTACATGAACAGTCAATTCAGCGGCTGGAATAGAAGATTTAGACTCAGAGGACACTTGGGGAATAGCTCCTTGGACTATTTGAAATAGATGCTCAGCACCTGAGCAAAGACTAACATCAATGAAAGACAATCAGTGAATATGAAAACAAGAACCCAAGGAAGACAATACCACGACACAAATGTGATTAAAAAGTGACCACCTTACAGACATGGGAAAAATTACCTACATAATAAAGGACTTTGGATTAGTATCACTCGAAACTTGAAATGCAAGATGTCTAATGCAGTGAACCAAAAAAATTGAAATATGAGCAAGTTGAGCCTTCAGATAGAGTAAAAAATGCCTATACATGCTGATGTTTCTAACACAAAAATCACGATGTTCAATGGCTACCCCTACAAGAATAAGACGATGGTTCTACACATTCAGAAGATCAAACCATTTTCAGTTTATGTTTCGCCTTTGAAATTTTATTTTATTTTTCTTATTCCAACGGCCCCTACCCTCCAGAGTAGTCCTAGGGAATGGTGAAGATGATGTCAACATAAAATTGGGAAACTGTGGATAGTACTAGTAGCCCGCAGGATGAGCCAAGCTTCTGCAATTAACAAATCCCTAGTTCCAGTGAAGTTTAACAAGTACAAACCTTGATAAAGAATTGGTCAAACCTAACAGGGTCGGAGTGGTTCCAATGTTAGCATCACGTGTCTTCATTTCCTCCTTGAGGGCAATGTCCCTCAACCTCTGTTCTGAAAACAGGTACACTTAGTCTCCACTATAGTGAAGAAAATCGTTGTTATAGAAATTAATTTCTCTCAGCCATTAGTATTGAATACATACCTTAAGCCATGCAGAAACACAGCATGTAAATGCTCTCAGAGTAGGAGGAGGTGGTCGCACAGATGTCTCCACTTTACTGACTATTATATCTACCAGCTGTAAACATGTTGCAGCATGCACAAATTGATTGAGAATGGTATCGAGACTTTTATGAGAAAGGTGAGCCACATATATCCCAGTTTTGACATTAAAACTCTTTTCACTCTGGTTCCAATAGAACAGGGAACTAGAAAGTCCTTGCAACATCCGCAAAACACCTTGTACCTAAGACAAGAATACAGAGATGGTACCTTAAGTTAAAAGCAGCTACAGAAGAAAAAGAAGGAGCACACTATACCAAGACATTGCATACCAGGTCAACTTCATTTGTCCTCAAGGATGAAACTGGTGCTGCAAAATGTATGCCACCAGAGAAGACATCATAGATCCTACTGATTAAGCTATCAGAAACTTCTGTCTTTTGCCCATCTGCTGAATGAAGATAATATCAGTCTACGAGAGGAGGAAAAAGCACAGCTTCTGCACGGGATAGCCTAACTAAAGATAAGACAAGAGCAGAGAAATCTTCAAATTAAAGAAATCATTCTCAGGAGAGAATTTCAGAACCTTTTAGGTATACCCTTAGCATCTATGTGTGCTTTTGATACTAACATATCCAGTTCTTTAGATTCCACAGAATCTCAGTATATTATGAACAGTCGTGCTCATTTTATGCTTGAATAATCAACTGACCAATAGGTTCCTATTGTCCAAACTTAAAAAATTTTACGTTTCATTTGTATTGATTGGAAAAACACAATGGACCCAACAGATAGAGGCATTGAAGAAACTAATCTACTGGTTACAATGTGGGTTCAATTAGTGGGCCTACTCGTTAACTTGCATTCCAACGTTACCAATAAACTTAATTTCAAACTCAACTATGTACTAAGTCCTCCTATCTAATTCTCTTTGCTAAGTGTTACGAGAAATGAAACTTAGACAACGTCAAATTAGCTCTAATTTTTATACTCATTTCAATGTACTTTAAAATCTACACGTTGTTTGGGAGGTTAACTTGGAAAGTACTGAAATAACGAAATGAAGCCAAATAAATAAAAATTAAAACGAAGTAAATGTCGAAAATTAGATTACCGTCGCAGAGAGGTTTTCCCATCGAAGTAATTCACGAATCAACGATGGCGGAGGAAACAGCCCCGTACGAAAGACAAAGCAAAAATCTCACAACCAATTCGATGAAGTCATTCCGGAGTTTGTTAACACGTGAAGGGCGGTGGGTGGAGAAGGAAGCTAGAACAGAGGCTAAAGAAGAAGCAAATGAAGCAGATAAAGCAGATTCCCTAGCGAATACACGGCTCAAGCAGAAGTATCATCATCAGCCGAAAAGGCATTCCATTCAAAATCCGCCGAGTCGAGTAAAGTAGGGCATCCGAATACGTTGAATCCGCATACGCATAGGAAGAGCATCAAGGAAAACTATACACTACCTGTATTTACTTGCTTAAGGACGGCGATCCTCCCGTATATCGGGACTTGGCTAGACAGCACGGGGTATGGCTAGAGAGAGGATGGATTGCCGCTATGCATAAGTACCAAAAGCCAGTGATGGAAAATATTCCATGTCTTGTTCAGTTTGAACAAATAAACCGCGAATTACGATCAATTTTACAAGAAAATAAAAAGGTTATGATTTTAAAAGAAAAATACAGTTAAAGACGGATTTAGCAATAATTGTAAATAAATAATTTAGTCAATGAAAATATATAACCATTAAATAATATTTAAATAAAAAAATAAAAAAAATCATTTGTTGGACTTAAAATTAACTATTGATCTAGTTGTTCTTGTCTTCGATATTCACTTTTGTTCTAAAGCACGCCTCTAATCCTTGAAGCTTAACGAAGTTGTTCATCTAAGAAAGGCATTATCTGTTCATTTGTTGTTCGAGCAGCCGATGTGTCAAGGAGGCGGAAGCAAGGGTTATATGGGCATAAAGTATTAAGTTCTAACCGGCGGCGGGGGTGGTGGTCGGCAAGGTTATAGTTCCGATGAAGAATTTGAATTTCTAGGCAAAAATGACAAGAAAGAGTTCCGAAAGGAATCTACACAAAACATCAATTGTGAAATGAAACAAGGAGCCTCAATATTTACAAATCATCTGAGTCCATCGTTTTTCGTGTGCAAATGAGACAACATTATCCTAACTTTTCCTACCTTTTTTTTTCCTTGTATCTGTTGGGTATTATTTCCCATTTCCAGATGCATGAGTTCCTAGTGTGAAGTCCAACCCCTAAGAGAACAGTCTAAAAAATGACAAGCTTCCATTTCCGCCTAAGTTGATTTCCCCTGAAAGTCCATTCATGGTTAATTGAACCACTGTCGAATGGAAAAGGGATCAAAGCTCTAAATGATAATGCAAAGATTTCCATAAGAGGTCCCTGCAGCTTTTCTACATGACTGCTGGCCTCCTCCTCGCCGTACTCTAACAGGACCAGATTCCACATCCATTGAAGTCATCAATGACGAGATTTCAGAGGTGTGGGACTTCCCTTCCATGAGTCCGTAAGAGCGGATATGGATAACTGTTGACGGCACCGAGGGCTACATTGCTGGGAATACTTGAAGAAGGACTGCAACCACGTGAACTATGTATCAACTGTGTGGCAGAAAGACTTGGCTGGACTTGAAGCGAAGAGCGGGGAGGATGATGGAATGCCTCATTGCAGCTGTAAATTTTAGAATGGTAACGTTGACATTTCTCACTGATAGAAACAACAAAAACAACAAGAAGAAGAAAGTAAGTATCCAAGAGAGAGCAAATTCGACTCCTGAAATCTGAGTAGTTTGGGGGGTTTTTCTTACCAACTACTAGGCAGATTCCCAGTCATACTTCGTGTGCCAAGAGAAACTGGCGTCGGATCCTTATGCTTAGCTCCATCTCCTGCGGTACGTCGCTTATCCTAATAGGTCCAATGCAGATACAAAAAACATAAGTAAACTACTCAATCTTTGATCTGCTGGAGTTCAGGGCTGCTTTTCCATGGCTAATCATCAAGGACGGGCAGTTAATACTTACTATATTAATTCCAGAAAATGCTTGCTGACAGAGTGAAACGTTTTGATCATGTGAATTTCGTACAAAGGGGTGCTCAAGTAGCCCAGCGGCTGTTGGACGATCCGCCGGATTCCTTCGGAAGCAACAACTAAGGAAGTCCTTTCCTTCTGGGGATAATACTTCTGGTATGGGTGGAGATCTATTCAAAACTTTGAACATAGCTTGAGGCTGAAAGATTAAGGACAGTTAGGATACTAAAAAGACATAAAGTTAAAAGCATAAACACATTCCCAGCCTACTTTTGCAAAAGTAATGAAATTAAGATGTGTATTGGCATGTCCTAGGGTGACATTCATACATAGTTGAACAGAGAAAACATACAAGCAGTGTCTCATTGCTGCATCTTTCCTCTGTTAATGACTCGGACTACATGCCCTATTTTCTTTAGTGGGATTGTGATGTAAAATTTTTGAATGGAACTAAGGAAACTGAATGCTGAAGTTTTAAACACATCTCAAGGTTAACAGTGGTACATAGACAATGTTTAAATGGCTAATTTATGACAACTACAGGTTAACAATTTTAATCATGTTCTCACCCCTGTAAACTCGCTCCAAGGAGGTTTCCCATTCAGCATCTCAATGATGGTACAGCCCAAACTCCATATGTCAACGGCCAAAGCAATATCAGGATTGGGATCATTTTGCAATGCAGCTTGCATGACCTGCATAACAGCGATCTTAGCCTAAAAGAGAAGGGAAAGGTAAAAGCTGTGAACTACATCCAGTTGTGATGTGAAGTACCTCTGGAGCCATCCAGTAAGGACTGCCCTTCAAAGAAAGATTATAAGATTGACCTGTAAGCTGAATATCGACAAGGGTTCGAGTAAGAGAAAACCAAAAAGAAACAAAAAAGAAAAGAAAAGAAAAAAGAATCAGGTCTGTCAAAGAATCTGACCAAAGAGTTGAACTATTCTCACAACAGTAGACTATTGATATTTGGTCCAGATAATGCAGAATAAAAACAATCCAAGAAATATTGATGGATCACCAACGACTAAAGACAACAATATCATTAAAGTAATCACATATCACACTAGCTTGAGGAATTTATAAAATGGGGATAGATAATACATTTTACCACAACAGTAGAATACCTAAGTATCAAAGTTCCCTAGTGTCAGTTTGTAACTAAAACTTCTTTGCGGTTGGGAATGAAACAAAAACCAACAGTTCCAGTTTGTAAACAATTATGTTATTCTATATAGTGAATTAATGGTATACATTCACTTGCACTATCGTCATGTATGGTCAAACTGGTTTCCTTCTCCCTCCACGGAAACATATATCATATCTTAGTTTTTGATTGGTTAGCAGACAATCTGCAGCGTGTATGGCAACATTTACACTTTGGTAATAAAAATGAAGGGTTTATGTTTTACAAACTACAGTTAAAGGAGGTTCCACATTTTAAGGCATCCTCTTCAAGAACCTTGTTTAATTTGACGTTTAGAGAACTTTCTCACAGCCTCTTCACGTGGGGCTAAAATGTATTTTTCCCTCATAACAGCTAACAAATCTATGGTGTCAACAGAAGTCTTGACACTTACATGTTTAGCCAGCCCAAAATCTGCGAGCTTAACAACGCCAAATGAGTCAACAAGCAGATTTGCACCTTTGATATCCCTGTAGAGCACAATCATCTAAGTCACCAAAACTTCATATCAACAAAAGCAACCAAATTCTGTCGACCATGAGCTTTACTGAACATTGGAAGTAGCTGGGATACTAAAATTGGATTGGAAAAATTCAAAGAATCAGAAACCAGATGGATATAACTAAAATAATTAGTATTCCTTTATCCTACTAACAGGGCCAATTTTGCTGTCTTGTATTTTTCAAACAATGCCCATAACAGAATTAAATTGATACAAAACAGTACATTCTAATGAAGTCCAGTATACCCTTAAATGGTTAAGAGAGTGGCAAAACTACAACGAAAGTTTTTTCTTTCATATTGAATATCATCATTACCTGTGGATAGTCTTTGTGCTATGCAAGTAAGCCAACCCCGAGAGGATATGGCGAGTGAAATTGCGAACTACTGCTTCCGTAATAGCTCCAAAATGTTCGCGTACATATTTATCAATTGATCCGGGATAAACGTACTCTAAATATATGTAAAAGTGATCATCAACCTGCCCACAAATTGTTTCCTTAATTGGTTAGATCTACAAAAAATCACAAGCAATCAATTTAACCAATACAATATAACAAGAACCAAGCAAATACCCACTATGTCACTGCCATAATATTGCACAATGTTTGGATGCTTCAGTTGTTGGAGAACTTTTATTTCCTGATGCAACAAATATGAGTAAGAACACAACAGGAGTATCTAGAAGCCGAGCATCACATCGATAAAGCTAGGACCTTATTGGGTGATATTAAAATTGTTAAAAAGCATGAACTAAGAACTCCAACCAACAAGAGGTTATCACGTGCAGAATTATTTTACAGAGAGACAAGCGGTCTTAGGTCCTTGGCACCAGTGAAAGGGAACAATGCTCATAACCTTCCTACACTTTCTCATAGCAACTCAAGAAAATTAAGTCTCAATCCTACTGGCCGTGGTTAGCTTTTAGACTCCTTCATCAACTAATCGAGGTTGCATACATGTATATTCTTTTGCATTTTTATTTTTCTTGGTCAGTTTTTTCATCCTACTTAACTTGACAGCAACTATGTCCCAAATTAAACAAAAATTCTAAAAAGCACCTGCTCCAACTGCTTTACACATTCCAAAGATTTGGGGTCATCAGGAATGACATCAACTTCCTTCATTGCACATGTAGCTCCAGTCTCTCTGAATATAAATACACAAGGAAATGTTAAATGCAGAAGAAAGTCAAGAAACAGCCATCACAATGCCTCAGAAACCCGCATACCGGTTGGTGGCAAGGTACACAGTTCCAAATGTACCGCGTCCAATGCATTTTCCTTTTTGCCATTGATCTTTAAAAGATGATACAAGTGCTTGTTCCCTAACATGATGTGAGGTAATTGACTGTGGCTGTGTAGATGATTGTGATGGCAATATTGCTCCTGGGGGAAGGGGCAGAGGATGTGCACTGATCTCAGGCCAGTCCGACAGCAATTTATGATGCGACTGACAGACAATTTTTTTTGGACTTTTTGGGGTGAGCAGGGGACTTTGGGCTGTTGGGCTACGCAGAGGAGACTGATCAGGACTGCTTATAGTTCTTGCTGAAGACACATTCAAAGAAACATCAACATGGCTATCCTGAAATTCATTGAAAGCCACAGAAGAAGGAAAGAGATCTCCAGAGTTCAATCTTCGTGGGCTCACAGCAGGACTTGAAAAGATGCTATTTGGAGCGCTTCTGGCAGGAACTTTAATCCTCAAGTTGCGATCACCAAGTTGACCATTTACATTTTGAGTGAATCCCCTAAAAATATTGTCTGGGGACCTGGTTGAAGTTGTGGTAGCTGAGGAAGGCAAAAACTCCCTAGTGTTTGGTCTTTGTGGGATAACAGGACTTGAAAAATCACTTGTCAGATTGCTTCTTGCGGGGATATTCAGCGTCAGGGTATGACGAGCAAAGTCATGTACAGCGTGGGAGAGTCTGCTATGATGGTCATTTATAGGTTTCTGTGAAATCATGCCAACATTATCTATGCTCTTCCTGATAGTTTGAAACAGCAAAAATTCAGTTCCAAAAAACGAAACATGTTGATAGAAGAGACGCGTATGCATTGACTTGTTTACATGGCATGTTATTTGTCAAGCCTGCTCCTATCCTGTAATTCAACCATGATTGAGCATACTACCAGAACAGAACTAGAATCAAGACTTTGTCTCACTTCTATGTTGAAGCACGGACAAAAGGAACCAGCTGAAGAATACAAAGGAAACAAAGATAAAGATACAACTACCAGTTCCTTAAAGGAAAGAAAACAAATGGAAGTTTTCTCATAACATCAGAACGGGTCATCCTGATTCGAACATACACTAATTGTCAAGTAATCACAATGAAGAGATTGCAAATTCATCTCAATTATACTTCATGCCACAAAACTTAGGGCCTACATGCAATTAAACCTAAGAGGAAGGCAAAGAAGAACAAGCTTTACCTTCGCAGTTCCGGTGGCGACCCTAGATGAGACTGCCCGGAATTCAACGCCGTTGACTCGGGTTTCCGACTCCCAAGCAATTCGGGAAGCGGCAACGGTTGCGGCACCGCAGAGAGCGACCAGTGCTCCCGATCCCCCGGCGACCGTGACTTCCGGGCTGAGTCGGGCGAACCCGGATACAAGCTCGGATCTTCTTCGCCGGACTGCAACCCGAGGGCCTGATCGCTCACGTGCCGGAGCTTCCTCTGCCGCGTAAGCATTTTCCGCGTAAACGACTGGGTGCGCCTCCGATCCTTGGCGAAATTACCGGCATTGAGATCCGAAGATGAAGATTGTTGATGAAAAGAAGAAGAAGAAGAAGAAGAAGAAGAAGAGGGTTTGAGAAAATGAGGCATCCGGTAGGCCAGTTGAAACTGCAACCCGTTATGTGAGAAGTGTAACGACACATATGTGTAGCCCAGCCATGGGAAACAGCTAGGTGATTTCTCGCTTCCCCTGCTTCTTCTTCTACGTTTGAATTTTTATGTCAGTTTCTTTGACTTGAACATCTCCGGAAAGTGGTTGGAGATATCGGAGTCTCGGAAACACGATGCCTGGATTTTCCACCAAGTTAAAAAGAGATTTACGGTTCTGAATCACGAGCAAGGTCAAGGTTGACAAGATCCACAACACGCCGGACACGAACGACAAACTACCCCACCTTTTATTTTGCAAACGGTCAACCTCCACCATCAACGGACTTGTCCTTCGCGGCGTGTCCAATTCTGATTGGTCATACCCCCTCATCCTTCCTTGCTTTTCTTTTCTTTTTGTTCTTTTAATTTTACATGTGATTTTAATCATATAACTTAAGGAAGTACTTATAAATCTTCTTTTTTTAATCTTCTATTCGTCACAAAAGGAAAAATTGATAAAATTTGGAATTTGGGGTCCTCTTGGCATGATTTTTTCAAAGATAAAAATGAGATTGACTATTGACTTCGAGAAATCTTTGTCAATTCCAAACTTAGAAATTATTTGGCATATTTATATTTTAATCCATTATAAGTAGACTATATGGCATGTACTTATGCGGCAAAAAATAACAAAATAATATGTGTGGAAGGTACGATATGGTTGGAAACTTTCAAAGCTTCGGGTACAAGAAAGTAGATAACAATATAAAAAAGAAAAAAAAAATTGTATATTCTTTGTGACCAAGTCTTCCATGTCCAGAACTCGTTGTTCTCTTCTGTTATCTATAGATGCTTTGAAGACAGAAAAAGCAGGGGGAAGAGACCGGCAAAGGCAAAGGATATGTTTGAGTATTCGTTGTACGAACTGTGTGAACTTAAATCGTACTATTCCTTAATCTAATGATTTTGTCCATGTTTCGGGTCGTTTACGGCCTGATGCAGGGGCTGCACAAGGAGGGAAAAGCAACGTGTTCTCTTTTTTTGTCTCCATCTGTTTGGCCCTTAGTGTTTTGTAAAAGAGACGTTATTATTGTTACAAATTTACATTTATCTCAAAATTAGAGCCTAAACGAGAGGTCTTTTTTCCTTTCTTTCTTTCTTACATTTGAATTAGGTTTCTAATAGATTCTTTGACAATATATGACATAACAATTTCATATTGTACCATGTAAATTATTTCAAACGTTAATACAATAAGAAAAGTATCTTTTCGCATTTAGTTTGCTTTTCAATAATTTCTTACAACTCCATCATACTTACTTAACAAGTCTTACCACATGTGAGTTCTAGACTTAGGTTATAATTTCATGTGGTACTGTATATATGTGGGTTCTAAACTTAGATATTGCTCATAAAGTATGAAGAAAGAATTTGAACTTTATAGTTATATTATAGATCAATGTTTATTTCAAAAAATTTGGATTTTTTATTTTGTTTTTATGATGTGATGATCACGCGTTGACATTGATAATTGCACATTAGACCTTTATTGATATATATGTACAATCTTTATTCATATAATAACCTTATTTCGTTATCTGTTTTGTCGTAAAAGGATCTTTCTTATTATGGAAAGTAAGTCAGATCTTAACTCTTCCCAAGTCAGACCTTCGGATAGGTACCTCTCCGATATTTTCATTGGGATCTCCGTTGGGACTTATTTTTCAGCCTTAAAAGAAGCTAAGTAGCTTGTATGGAAAGAGGAGGAATCTCTTTGGTTTTGAGATACCAAAAAGATATTTGACAATAGCTCCTTCAGCCTTGGATTTGTGATGCTGTAAAAGTTAAATCATGTATCATGGTTTTCGAAGCCTAAATCACGACACAAAGATGGAGAGGCAGCAGCTGGGGTAGGTCCAATTTTTATCCCCTGTTGAAACGTATTGGACAATTTTGTTCAATGGTCTTTTCTAGGTTAGGGAAATACTTCTCTGGGATTAGTCGGAAATGACTAGGAAACTACATAGCAATTTTGTTAAAAGCTCGTCGAAAGCGGAAGGCTTTGGCTCAAAACAAAGAAGTATCTTTTACCTGGAAATTGTAGTACTCTTTCCGATCCCTAGTATGGAGGTTTTTGTGTAAAAGGATGGACTTGTCCACCGATCATTTAAATATACAGGATAATGGTGGCTATACTGATGTTGATTTCTGAGCCCATGCCCATGTAATTACATGAAAGAACAAGCGAAGCTCAAGAGGTTTTTGCTGTTCAGTTTCGGAGTTTAAGAGTTGTAATCTTTGACTTTGTTCGCCAATCCAACTTTGTGCAAGGCTTTCCAAGAAATCATAATTTGTTGTGTGGATTTAAAATTGCTCAGTTTGATTCATCTGGAGTTTGACGTTATTGAATGATTAGCGGTAGGGTTTCCTCTTTAACATAATGAATACTACGTCTGTTACGAGACTAGTAAAAAACCTTTCATTTTTTAGCGATTTATGTTCTTCACATGCTTTGTGTTTTTATCCCTTTTCCTGGTGGAGCCGCCTTTTTTTTTCCGATGGAAATGGCCTCCACTTGCAGGAAGTACTTGTCACTAGTCCCTATGATTAGTGCTATGACAAGTGAAGCTCTCTGGTTGAGTGTGAATGATCCGCCATGGATTCAAGGACAACTTTGGTTGCTTGATACTCAAACCGCACAACCAAGTCAAGGAGATCATCTCGATTCCCGCTCCATTGTCTCCTCCATGTGAGGGTACTGTGTTGCATATCGGTCCATGGCTTCTAACTCAAATGATAAATAAAAAACCCAAGGCAATACCGATATTGGACGAGAATTAGGGTTGAAGATGATTTTGTGCCCCCATATTGTTAAGAACGGTGTAATATGTCCCCAGAAGAGCAAATTGTCTCTTTAAATTCCTGCACTCTGTTTAGAGTGATGAGTATTTCTCTTCTTGGATTATGGCTTAAGTTTCCCCACCTGTCGACATACACCCAGGTTTTGAACTGAATAAGAAAGATTCAGAAAAATATAAGAAAAAGAAAAAAGAAGTAAAGCCTGAAAACATTAGTCAAAACAGAGACAATCAAATCCGAGCGAGCCTAGTGGTTTTCCTCTTTGACTTCTCTTTGCAGGTATTATGACCTGAAAATTCGGAACCCCCGATTACTTGGAAATTTCGGGGAAACTTTTACGCAAGGTTCTGTAGCCGCTCCAACTTGCCACCTTAGGTCGGCAGATAACTAGGAAACTACCATTCTCGGTCACGTACTCTCCATTTTCTTGTTCCGAACTAGTCCTTCTCAATAAGGCAAAGTCCCATGTACATGTGCAAAGACATGTTTCCCTTTTCTCTTTGTACCGCGTAATACCCTCTTGTTTTTCTCTGTTCGCTTCTCTGCTGTTGTCTCCGGTAGAAGAAGAGACATGGCGAGGTGGCTGGAGCTTCCGAAGGCACTATGGGAGCTGATCTATGAAAAGCTTGATCCGGTGGCCCGCCACAGGTTCTGTGGAACATGTTCGACCTTCCAGTCACTTGCAGTTGGAAGCCAGAGTTGCCGCCTTTCTAGCCCGCTACTCATGCTTCCAGGCAAGGAGAACTCGATAACCAGAGAATTCTACAGCATTTCTGATGGCAGAACGTGTGAAATCAACCTCCCGGAACTTCGTGGTAAGTGGTGCCTTGGCTCATCCTTTGGCTGGTTATTTACTGTAGATTCGAGTTCTGGTGAGATTAAGCTGCTGAATCCAATATCAAGGAGTCAAATCCCACTTCCACCCCTCTCTACCTTTAGTGATCCCCCCGGCCTGCATGGGGAGGAGCCGGAAAGGGACATTAAGTACATTGAGAGGGCCACCATATCGGAAAATCCGAGCATAAGCAGAGATTTTGTTGTGGTAGCAATATTTACAGACCTGAGAGTTTTTGCTTTCTGCAAACCCGGTGACAAAAGGTGGACCACTCTAACAAGACAGGGTGATCACTGTGAAGATGTCATACGCTATAAGCAAATGTTTTATGCGATAACCAACTGGGGTGCTCTTAAAAGATGGCGAGATTGTCATGTTGAAGCTCCTGTCGAGACAATAATTCCAGCACCAGAAGATGGAGAGTGCCCTCGTGGGTACTTGGTAGACACCCCTGGAAAGCAGCTTTTAAAGGTTTGCAGGTGCAGAGAATGGGAAGAAGATGATGAAGATGGCGATGAAGGCCATATACATACACTAAGCTTCGAGGTCTATAAATTGGACGAAAATCAAAAAAGGTGGATTCGGGTGCAGAACTTGGGGAACGAGGCTTTGTTTGTAGGATACAACCGTGCAATATCTGTCTCGGCCCTGAATTGTCCGGAGATCAAACAAAACAGCATCTATTTCACCGACGATTACTTTGAAGGCAGTTTCGAGAGTTCATGCGGGTGCTTTGACAATGGCGTGTTCAGTTTGGAGGATCAGGCTATCACACAGATTTGTCCGAGCCCTCCTGTCTGGTCTTCTCCATGCATTTGGGTTAGTCCTACACCACGCTGAAGGGTTAGTCCTAATTCTATCTTGGGTATGTTCAATTATTGCCAAGATTGAGCTTGTTCGTTGTTTTCTAATTTTTATTTTTTTAAATACAAGCACCTAAATTCACATACTACTGTTAAATTTGAAATCTTTAAGTCTTAGACCGCATTTGCTCTTAACTAAACTAGATACTTATTGACCACGTATATTATCTTCTTTAGCAGTTAGTCTATGATCTCTCCAATTACTAAGTGTACTCGATGTGCAAATCTTCTTGATCTGTTATCTTGTTTCAGCCAATAGACTAATTCAGAGTTCAAAAGCGCACCGGCCTAATCAATGAACGTCCCACGATGATTCTCTTGTCAAAGCAAGACAACTCATGACGAAAGCCCACCTAAAACAATGGGTTGAATCTATCCATATTGCTTTCACACGTTTGTTCCATTCCTTGTTCTGTGGATTTCCACGTTGTATTGCTTGTAAGTCTACCCAGATCATTATTATCCCCAGTTTTTCAACCAATACATGCAAGTCTTTCCAAGTAAGCTTACAAGCATATTTTAAGTTAATATAAAATAATTCATACTGTTCTGCACGCTCCTTTCTACTTAATATGTCGTCTGATGTTCCTAATTTTGATACCACGTGACAAAGTAATTTTTCTTTTTAGTGATTTGAAAAAAAAAATATATTAAGACGCATATTATTCCTGTTCACAATAAGAAGGCCCGCACCCCCACTTCCAGGCACCAGCTATCTGGTACAGTGAAACTGAAAGATACATCAGGCTATGGCTTTTCATTGGAATAATTGTTCGTCATTTAGTTCCAACTTGGTGATTAAGTTGTCCGTCCTTTCTCTTGTGAACAGAAAGAGCATTGATGTTATGGTTGATATTGCTTTGGATGGACACCAGCCTCTTCGGTACAACAGTGTTCCCTTTTGGACTGTTCCGAAATATGGATTTTGCAGAATCTCTCGCCATCTTCGTGCAGTTTTTCGTCCTAAATCGTCTGCTTCAGATAGATTTTTCACCAATTTTGCAAGGACGCCAAGTCCATCACACAGCCAGAGCTTTGAGGTCAATGCATATCTCTCCAATCTGCTTTTTGACTTGCTCGTTGTAGTAGACGATATAATACAAATCAAATAGTTGCCAAAGTTAGGCAACTCCTGAGGAAGATATGTTCTGGAGTTGTTATGGACATTTTGAAGCCCAGCTTAGCTGACTAGGGCTTAACTTGCGCACCTTCTATTAATCCATACCATAGCATCTTTTCCTCGCAGCAGCCATCTTCTTGTTTAGAAAGCCTGAAAGGTCCATATGATGGACCTTCCTGAACACCAAGGTAAGCCCGAAACAATCTTGACGTCGTCGCTTCTATTGCTTTCGCTAAGACACCAGCCTCCTTCGTATAGATTTGCTTAACAATTTTAAAACGGTTGGGAATTTCATATCTAGAGTTGTTAATTAAGCTATTTGGTGTTTTAAAATTGTTAAGAGTAACGTGATTTGTTTCATATATTTCTTATAACAAAATATTAAAAAATATTTGTATTCGGTATTAGGGTTTAAATTTAAGAAGTGAAACTTTTTGCCCACGAAACCTCATAAGGAGTATCTAACCCATGTTGGTTAGGAAGAGTCATATCAAAAACAATGTTGATTAGATCTTATTTGAAAAGCTTCTTTAAATATAATATATATCATATTTTATAAGCTTTTTTATTTTTATTTTTTTTGTTGTTATAGGAGTCTATGTTTTCCACAACTTTTTCTTAAGATCTACTATGACTTTTGCACATGCATGCTTACTGTTTTCAGTCAATGCCTTCAAAAATTAAAAGAATACATATAATGATCCCCTGTTGAGGTTTAGTCATAAGTTGCCTTATTCAATTAGAGGTTTATTAATGCGAAAATAATTATGACAACCTAGTCTAATCTATATATTGTGTGTCATCAAATACATGTTTGGGTTCGATGGGTCCAAAAAAGTCAGAATTGAAAAGTGGAGTATGAAATATTATTAGATAATTTTGGATTTCATCATTAATGATAAAAATTTTCTAAATAGCTTTTAAGTCATTAATTTCTTAAATTTTATAATAACTCACCATCTTCCATCGATTTTAAGTCAAGCACAACAAACCCAGAAGACTGCAGAAGAGTAACTTTGAGGTCAGTGCATCTCTTCTCCAACATGCTTTCTAACAAATTCTCCAGCTCTCCCGAGCAATGATGGGAACAATTGGGCAGCGTGATCAAAATGGACCAAAGACTATTTTGGCTGCTACTTTTCTAAAACCAAATTTTTGTCTTACTTTCCACGGACCAACCAGCGCCCCGAATTGTGCTCATGACCTTTATGGGAACCCATCAATGTCCACGTTTCAGTTTTTCATTTCTATTGAGGGGCACGATTGTCATTTCAGACGTCAACGGAGGTCTCCCAGGGGTGGGGCATCACCTCCATTATCCAACAAAAGCCGCACATATTTTTCCTCGGTCAATTGCTTTTGGGAATACCCCTCCTTGGATTAACGCCATGGCCGCCTACCTAATTTTTAGTGGCCGACACTACCTCCAATTATGGATAGGCATTGAGCCCGACACTTTTTACTTTTTCACTTTCCACTCCTCAATCTGTAACTTTTATCTGGTCTTGGGAAAATATACCTAATTCGGCTTAGTTATAAGATATGCTGGTCCTTAATTACTTTCAAGTATGTGAATTAGATGAGTGTATACGGGAAAATAAGGAATTAGTCTTTTTCTTATATATAAATAAAAGAGTGTTGACGTCTCCAAAATTTTGTCAGTTTATGCAGAATTAAAGAAATTTAATCATTTTTTTACTTTTCTGAGTAAGACAAGGGGGACAAGACAAGGCTGCTCATGATAAACGTTGGAAAGTTCGGGGAAGGCAGAAACAAAGGGCTGCCTCGTGTGTCACTTTTTTTTTTTTGTTGTAACCAAGTGTCCGGGCCACCTTGGCGCCTTGGGAAAGGCTAGCACAGCAACCCACCGTCATAACCCACTTAAATCACAAATGCTCTTAACGGGGAGTTGAACCTCAAGGATCCTAAGCCCAACCCTTACCAAGTGGACCACATGTGGTAGGTGTGTGTCACTTTTTTTTGTTAGCTCGTTAGTGCTTGCCGCTGTGGCAAATGATAAAGAGGCAGCCGTATGGCAACATCTTCTCCTTCTTCTCCTTGAAGTCAATAGCTAAGGTTAATCCGGAATTGAGGACCGGAGATAAACAGTCTTAGGTACAACTAAAGACTCTAATCATTAACTGTTTAAAGTTGACCCACTGGAAAAAAATAAAATCAACATGTTCATACAACTAGTGCGTTTGCTTAGCTATCAAATTTGATTATAGAAGAATGGAGGGGCTGAGTCATAAAGTTGTTCAACATCTTCCTTTTGTCCCCAGTTTTAAAAGAGTTAAGAAAATATTCATTAATTTAAAAGTAAGATTTTTATTTTTATTTTTTATTTTTATCTAAAAATGATTTATGTAACTTAAAATTTTAATACATGAAATGGATGAATATATTTTTTATAAATTATTTTTTAAGTTTTTATTTTTCCAGGATATAAGACTAAACTTAAATTTTTAATAAAATATTTAATAAAATATTTAATAATACAGGAATAGGCCTTTTTTTAAGTATTATAACAAAAAAGGAGGTGTCTTTTATGCACTTTAATGTGTATTTACCTTTCCCAGGCCTCGCCCACTTCTTGCTCTGCGACAAAAAGTAAACGAACTGCGCCCGCCACTCTTCGCTCTCTCCCAAACCAGACCTAGCAATGCTGTCACCGGACTTCTTCACCGGAGAGCTGGCCACGGAGCTCATAAGGATGCTGTTAGCCGTGTCACGTAAGTCCTGTTTCTGCAAGTCGAGCGCTGAGCAGCTCATTTCTTCCATCGAGCAGCTCCAGCCTATCGTCCACGAGATCAAGTATTCTGGCGTCGAGCTCCCGGCCTTCCGCCAGTCACAGCTCGACCGTATCTCTGAGACCCTCAAGGAAGGCATCGAGCTTGCCCACAAGGCCCTTGCCTCCACCCGCTGGAACGTCTACAGGAACCTGCAGCTGGCCCGGAAGATGGAGAAACTTGACAAGACAGTGTCGAAGTTCGTGGAAACTATAGTCCCGGTTCATATGCTGGCAGACGTGCACCACCTGCGGTTCGAGACGGCCGAGCGTTTTGACCGGCTGGAGGGATCGTCCAGGCGACTCGAGCAAAAGCTTGGGGCTATGATGATCGGAGGAGGAGCGGGAGGATGGATGGAGGAGGCCGTGATGATGGTGGAGGATGACGAGGGGTGGAAGGACAGTAGTTCGGTGAATTTCGGGGCGGGGTTGGGTTTGGGCAAGAAAAATGTTAAGGGAATGCTGATGGAGAGAGATGACACAAATATCGTTGGGATTTGCGGGATTGGTGGGTCTGGGAAGACCACCTTGGCTAGAGAGATTTGCAAAGATGTTGAACTTCGAAGTGAGTACCTTTAATGTTCCTTTCTGTTGATTTCATATGATTGTTGTTGGCGCCGCTGTTTCTGGGTCATGATCTGTGTGGTTGCACGTGAGATTGGGATCTTAGGAGAACGAAGGCTTAAAACTTCAATTCATAGTTCTGTGCAATAAAATGAGAAAAAATATCATTGTTGTGTCTGATTTAGATGAGTGTTTCGGTTCAAGTCAATAAGCGTGAATGTCTTTTGGAATTCCATTTGAGTTTGCAAGGGTTCCTATATTGGCTTAGAAGATCAATGATGAATGATCCCGATTAATAGGGAAGTTGAACTGTTAAAAACTACACAACTAGTGTGGGGTTTCCCACGGACTAACTATCACCATATGCAGGTTACTTCAATGATAGGATTTTGTTCCTGACGGTCTCTCAATCTCCGAATCTGGACCAGCTGAGGGCCAAGATTTGGGGATATATTATGGGGAATGAATACTTGGGTGCCAACTATCTGATTCCACAATATAAGCTACAATATGAACCGAGAATTGGAGCACGAACCCTGGTGGTGTTAGATGATGTGTGGTCCCGGCAAGCGCTTGAACGATTGATTTTTCCTGGCTGCAAAATCCTCGTGGTTTCAAGATTCAAATTTCCTACTGTTATCAAGGAGACTTACGAAGTAGAATTGTTAACAGAGAACGAAGCAATGTCTCTGTTCTGCCACTCTGCTTTCGGACAGAAGTCAATTCCTCCTACTGCCAACGAGAGTCTAGTCAAGCAGGTACCCTCGTCGAACTCTTTTCCAGTGGCAACCCTTGGTGTATGAAAGAATGAGCTTTTGTTGTGTGGAATATGGGACCTTCATATTTCTCGTGGTATGTCTTTACAATCCATGTAGAGGTTTTCACTAGAACACTAAGGGATATGTTATTAGACTAACGCAGTTCTAGATCTAGGTCTCTGATGCTTGTGTGAAATGGAATATGAAATCTTCAAATTCATATCTGGTTACCTTATTTTTTCTGACGTGCACTGAATTCAAAATTTGATAGATTGTGAGTGAGTGCAAAGGGCTTCCCTTAGCACTTAAAGTGATCGGAGCTTCGCTGCGGGACCGAAATGAAATGTATTGGGCTAGTGCAAAGAATAGGTTGTCCCGAGGTGAACCAGTCTCGGAGCCCCACGAAACCAAACTGCTTGAAAGGATGGCAATAAGTGTTGGGTTCTTGTCCAATAAGGTCAGGGAATGTTTCTTGGATTTGGGTGCTTTTCCAGAAGACAAGAAGATTCCTCTTGATATCCTTATCAGCATCTGGGTACAGATGCATGATATTGATGAAGAAGAAGCATTTGCCATTCTGGTTGAGCTTTCAGAGAAGAATCTTATCACCCTGGTGAAGGATGAGAGGTATGCAATTTGCTTCTTCTTTACTTAGCCTGATCACAAGTTGTCTTACTTTTTGATAAGAAAGCACTAAAGCCTTGACTTCGTTCATCTGGCAGAGCTGGAGACATGTATAGCAGTTGCTTGTTTTTCATTACTCAGCATGATGTGTTGAGAGACCTTGCTCTTCATTTAAGCAACAAGGAAGACATAAATGTCCGCAAACGGTTGCTAATGGCTAGAAGGGAGGCGGAACTTCCAAAAGAGTGGGTGAGGAATACTGATCGCGCATTTGATGCCCAGATTGTTTCAATTCATACTGGTAGGTCATCACTTGTTCAAAATTGCTTGGATCTCCTTTATCTGCCACTTATTGCTCACTTTCACCATTACTTGACACCATAGGTGAAATGAGAGAAATGGACTGGTCCCACATGGACTTCCCTAAGGCTGAAGTGCTCATTCTGAACTTCTCCTCAAAGGAATACGTTTTACCTCCCTTCATTGATAACATGCCAAAGCTTAGGGCCCTAATAGTTATCAATTACGGTACATCAAATGCTGCACTCAAGGACTTTTCAGTTTTTACTAATTTGGCCAGCCTGAGGAGCCTCTGGCTTGAGAAGGTCATCATCCCTCAATTTTCTGAATCTCCTATTCCCTTAAAGAATTTGCGGAGAATGGCCCTTGTCCTGTGCAAGGTTAATAGCAGCCTTGGTCGGTCCGATATAGACCTCGCCCAGCTCTTCCCCTGCCTCTCAGAGCTCACAATTGATTACTGTGATGATTTGGTTGAGCTTCCTCCGAGCATTTGTGGGATGCAATCACTCAAGACCTTGAGCGTCACTAACTGCCATGCTCTCCGCGAGCTGCCGGCCGACTTGGGTAAGCTGAAGAACCTGCTGATCCTCAGGTTATATGCTTGCCCAACTCTAAAGACACTTCCTCGAGGCATAGGTGCACTAGATCGGTTGAGGTACCTTGACATTTCCCAATGTGTTAATTTGGCATGTCTTCCTGAACGAATAGACAGATGGGAAAGTCTGGAGAAGATAGACATGAGTGAGTGTTCACAAATTAGGAATCTACCAAAGTCTGCTGCCTCCCTGCAGTCATTACGTCGTGTGGTTTGCGACGAAGACGTTTCATGGCTGTGGAGAGACGTGGAGAAGATCATTCCAAATCTCCATATTCAGATTGTAGAGAAATGTTTTGGGTTGGATTGGCTAGATGATTGACAGTTTATCATGTAACCATCACTGAATGTACCATAAGTAAAATTAGGGGAAAATCAAAGCAAGTCTTTAGTGCATTCATTATCTTTCTGTTTCCTGCTTTCTGCGCCTGATTGGATGAAAATTGTGGAATAGAATGCAGCCATATCACTTGTTTGGTAGACTGCCACTAGCCAGTCCTGGGTTTTTGGTTGGAAGCACCGTGCTTAAGGGACTAGACTATAGAATACCATATCACTACAAATTCCACCAACCCATAGTAAAATGACTGTTGAAAGCGACTTTCTGCCACATCTTTGACCATTGAAGTCGTGGCCTTCGGCATAAAACTACATTCTAGTTCACTACAACAGCGTTGAATACAGCCCTCCGTCGTCTTCGCATTCATTTTTTGAGCAGAACAGAAAGATATAATCATCATCAGCCACCTGCAGCAAGATAATGACAGGCAGTTTGGAAGCCGTAAGCGACGTTAACCCTAAGACACAAAGCTAATGGAAGATGGGTTGGAGCAGTAGTCAAGGATTTCACAAAGTTGATTCCTTGGACTGGATATTCGAAAAATATGCTAATCTCCACCGGTTTCCATGCTATTGACTGGTATATTCTCTTGGTTTGGGTCTTAGAATAGGTTTGCGGTGCCTGAGTGTGACAGTTTCTGCATTATTGTAATAAGCAAAACGCGTAAAGAGAAGATGAGGCATTTGTGGTGTTGGGGCCTTCACAGGGTGCTGTATCTGTCGCCCCCTGTGACTTTTTCGAATCCAGAGTAGGAACTGTGAAGCTTCCTAAGTCAGTTTCTTGGCAAAGTTGATGATAACTTCTGGTTGTTGAAACTTGAAAGCCAAGCCAGGTCAGGTTGCACCTTCACGTCAAATAAATATACATACGAGCAGTCAAAGGTGCTGCATGATAAGTTTTCCAGTAGGTGCTCTCGTCGCCGACCACAGATATTTAATGTCAATACTTTTCAGTCGTTCTTCTTTCTTCCTCGTGTGCTGATACCAGCTCTCACTTTTTCTTTCTATCTTTAGATGTTAGAAAAGGTCCAACTTTCTCCTTTAGAATCAATCAATTAGAAAAGAAAACACTAACAATATATCATGGTAAAATATTAGTAAGGTAGTTAGTTACCACTCAAAACTAATCTATCAATAATGACATGACACGTTATAGATAAAATCACAAGAACCCAAGCTCTGATGAAATATTACAATTCAATTCAAACTTAGAAACATGTTAAAACTAGTAAAGATCTAGTCAACAAGGTGACATTGTCTGTACTCGAATAAAATCCCGAGCCATATATGAACTTTAATCAAATGTAGTGCTGTTGTTTCAAAATAACTCATGATATAACAGACCCCACTAGTCTTCGTTCCATCTTATACAAGTGCAAACATCGCTGTATACCCATAAAGTGCTTGGTAGTGGATAAAATTTGGACACAAAATTGGTGGCGACTTAAGGACCGGAAAGGATAATGGTGACTTCGCTTTTGTACTGGCCACAGATAGCACTAACAATGGCTGCAGAAGCAGAATAGCCATAGAATTCCGTGCATTTGCTAACTGGATAAGCGGATAATGCTGAAACACTGGTACCAACGGAGCAGCCATGGACAAGGACTATCAATAAACAATATGGATCTGCTCATGAGATCGCTGTCGACAAGAGTCCTATCTATACTAAGAACATACGCTTTGTTTTTGCATACAACAAAACCAATGTTTCGTAGTATAGAGCTAATATACAAACGGGGAATGAGTCATTCAGAGAAATCTAGTAGGCATAAACTCGTTTATCCTCAGAGGAAGACTGTAGAACTCATCATTTCTAACATCTCCATCCCTATCTTGGAAGGCAATCAACCATGGAATTCCTCTGTCGTTATATGCGTGCTTTGCATCAAGGGTATTATCAAGCAGCGTCCCAACAATTATCGCCACGGTTGGTGGTGATGAGAACAGCGTGTTAAAGATATTGTTAAACTGCAGAGTCAGACAAATGTTATGAAATCAAGCAAAAATGGATACATTACAGTTCTGAACAAACATTTAGAATGAGGACTATGAGGGTCGAAAACTAAAGAATTTCAGATACTCTTACGAGTTGGTGTAATCATACTCCAAAGTTTAGGCTGATTAAAGGGACTAGATTACGCACCCAATCTTTGACAGACCCAACTCTCATTTAATAGAAAGTCTAAATCAATATAACCATGGGGACACTTGGTAGCTTCCTCAAGGCTAAGACCATGAGATCCATATAAGTGCATAAGGTCTTTGGGTATGCATATTTGTATTTTCTGACTTGTGCGATATAGTTCAAGTTGAGTTACCATTACATTTACATTAGATGCTGAACCAAGATCGTGAAAGATGGGTGAGGAACTCAAAACTTAAACTTCAATTCAGAGAGGAAAAGAGAAAAAGGAAGCAAAGCATATTCTGCAAGAGACTTACCCATCCACCTTCTGTTCTAACTGGTCCATGACCCGTATTCATATCAGTGTTCGCGAAAAAGTATTGAGATATTGATATCCCAAGGAATAGGGACAGGCCCAAAACGTAGATGTTTCTCAAGGAATTAATATTTGCAAACTGGATCAGTGAGATCCCAACAGCAGCTGCAGACAAAGAAAGGGAAAGGAAAAAAAGGTATTCCTTTAGAAACAACATGACCGAGAGACATTATTTCAATTATAACAAAATTACTCACCAACAATGCCAAACAAAACACAGTTTATGGCAGCAAATATCGGTAAAGGAATGGAAGCGAAAAATGCACCAAACTTCCCTGAAAGACACGAGACAACACAATCAAAATCGAAACAATAAAGCAAGGGCTGATAAGCAATAGGTAATAGGGGAAAGGCGAAAGGGTAAAAACTTGTTCTGGGAGTAGAAAACAAACCAAATATGGAAAAGAAGATCATGAAGCCAGCTGAAATCTGCACTGCTCTTCTGCTTCCTATGTGAGTCAATCCAAGGAGGCCAACATTTTCCCTGCGCGACATCCCAACAATTGAGTAATGCAAGTGTATATTTCTTCATACAGTCTGTCAACAATAATGTTTTGGTAGATAAAAGAGTGTCAATTGTTTAGATTAATTTCAATCAGTCATCTTTAATGTGAATATTTGCAACCAGCCATAATTAGTATGACTATTGCAAACTGGTACAGACAACTTATCTTCTTAAAGACGGAATAGATATACACAAACATTGTGCAAATACAAGGTATCATGATCTTAGGACCTCCGCCACGAAATAGGAAGCTAAGGACCCGGACATACAAGACAAGCATGATCCTTGCACCCAATGGGACACCGGGAGTGGTCCATAATGGTGAATATGCTACCAAACAATTTTTTACCTCTTATTTTAGCATGCGCTTCTGGAGGAGCACGTGTGCAAGAAGGAAGTTGAACTTAACCAAGATGCTAAAATATCTTCTGCTTTATGTGATTATCAATCAAATAACAAGAATATATATATATATATGTTTAATTTATTATATAAACTATCAAAACATGATATACAAATTTCTAATAGATTACGTAAAATAATAAATTAGGTAAAATTTCAATGAATCCCATGAATCAGAATATTATTCACTAATGCATCTATAATTTTTTTATAATTGTTTCACTTGCAAGGACCTAGATGAGAAGAAACTCTGAAGTCCACTTCTGTAGTAGATGAGATGGAATGAATGGACAAACAATCAACTATAACCCCCGAGAACCAGATTTGGTAAACAACATAGAGGAAGAGTGAAAGGAATATCTTATACAGGTAGAGAGTACATATGTTGAGCTACCCCTAAAGAGGCTAAAAGCAAGGCCTGATTAAAAATGAATCGAATTATTGATTTTGTCATAAAGACCTTTATGTCCACACCCCAATTGTCCCCCGAAGGAATATGCATTTCTAAAAGATCTTTTATACCAGGTTTAAATCTGTATTGTTAATCATACAGCATTGATATTCATTAACTCTATTTTGCCATTTTTGTGGTACCAATTTAAGCAGCTAATTGAGATAAATCATATCGATAATGACCTTTTAGCCAGTTTTTCCATTCATTAATTAGAGAACCTGGAAGGTTCTTATGTTGTCCCAATCCGAGATCAAATATTTTCTTGCAAGCATTTACAGAAAAGATAAACATATTGCTCGTCAAAGCATTGTTTTCTTACACAGATGCAGTAGTACCAACGGCAACACCAAAGATCCCTTCAAGAAGCATCACAATACCCTGCAATCAAGGACAAAGATAGACTAGATTTTACATTTCAAATGGTAACTCACTATTAAGAAATTTTAGCTATACAACTGAGGAGAGTGTGTGAGAGACACGGGGCGTAGAGAGGGAGAGAGAGGAAAGAAGCATGATAGCCTATGGCTGCACCTGCAGGCCAATACTTCGGCTAAGAACATGTGCAGGAGGGTGTGTAGCTCCTGAAAGACGTGCTGCTGCAAAAAATGTTCCAGTTGACTGCATAAAAAATTCAAGGGGGTATTCCATCAGGGGAAATAGAAAACAAAGGAGACAATTTAAATTAAGGATTCTACATTACTGAGAAATCTTCCAACATCCACTCACTAGCAAGCTCTTGAAAGTCTTACACAAAGGTAGTAAGTAGGTCAAATATTTATAATGGATTGATGTCAGAGATAATCATCGGATTTTTGTTTCTTCAAAAATTCTTAATCAGTGATTTTCTGGAATAGAGATTAAACCTCTGCAGATGCAACGATAGCTGCTCCCATCATCCCAAAGACATGGCTTGCTCTGAATATGGGAGTACCCCACTGAAAGGGGTAAGGGATTCTAATCCTAGATTAAGACACAAAAAAAGAAAGGGAAAGTTGCATAAGAAATGGATGATTCTCTGGAATGGAGCAGTGACTCCATAAGCAAATTAAGGATCCCATATCTGGAATTACCAAGAAGCAGATGATATGAGGAAGGAACGATCAGTGCGGCAACTCATTTTGGTCTGTGGTTTGACATTGTTGTATGCACCAGCTACGGTGAGGATAGCAGCAAAAGCCCAGACAATACCAATGCACAAAAGCAAACCATATCTCCCAAATATTTTGTGGCCCAAATGATGGATACGCTGCAAATACTGCACAAAAATGAAATATACAGTTCATCAAACTTGCAAAAAATAATCTTAAGATCAAGGTGGAATTTTGAAAAATAAATAACCTGCTGAATGACAACCACTAGAATAAGCATGGGCAGCCCAATCTCCACGCAACTAGCAAGCTGCGAAGGATATAAGAGTCATTCATTTATTCGATTATTTTCACCAGCGCCACCAAAGCAATGGAGTACTCTGAGAGAAGATACCTGTGGGAAGCCCCTCATGAACAGACCGAGACCAACCAGACAAACCACAGGTACAAGAACTATGGGACCAAATAATCTGGGAGAGGAAAAAAAACGTTGTTAGACAAAATAAAAATGAGAACCTATTTTCCTTTTCAGGAATGGGTTCAAGCCAGAATCCACCTGATGAAAAGGAGTTGTGATCATTAAAAAAGATGTGGAAGTAAATTTGTTTTACACATCCTTACTACATTACCTTGTCAGGTTCCCCCATATCTTTCCATAGCCGAGGAACATGTTGATAAAAGAAGAAACAATCATCGATCCTTGAATTGTTCGCATACTGTGGAGAAACCTCTGCAAGCACCCTCATCGTAACCATCAAGCAATCCTCAGACATATTACGTAACAGACCAATTTAAGTAGAAAATAAGAAGAAAATGCAGTTTGATGGTAAACCCAGCAAGCATGCACATCAGTTGGTCGTAAACTTAGTTACTAGCGGGCACAGATTTATACCTAACACCATCACAGTTTTAGGAATGTAACGGAAAGAAAGCAAAACATGCTACCAAAACTAGATAATCCAAGTCAATCTAAGCCCCTTCAAATACAAAGGATAGTGCCATGAAGTACAAAGAACTATATGACGAAGATATAGCAAATTTCAAGACACAAACAAATTAGTCATTAGAATCTCACTCCTTTTTAATTTTTCAGTCACATATAGCATGTAATTTTCACATACCCGATGCTCACTTGTGAAGTCCTCGTCGGAGTAATCATTTATAACTGCCAACACTGGTAGGAGGTAAGCAAATGATGGACCCATCACTGTAGGAAGCCTCGCCCCAATTATTGTTTGAAGTAGGGTGTTCAGAGCCGACATAAAGAGCAACGTTTGAATAACACGTGCTTTATCACCCTGTTTGCAATAAAGAGCGAAATTTGAATGTTTGGATGAAAGCGAAAGTGTAAAGTGATTAAACACAATACAAGTCCTTGAATTTAACTTCCATGAACTAAATGATGTAGAGGAGGAAATTTACATTAGTCCCGCCCATTAGAGGCACGAGGGTACTGGCAATCAAAACCGTGGTTCCAAGCATTACGATATAGTGCTGGAAAGCTAGTAAGAATGTTTCCGCTGCAAAATTTATCACGGATTACTTTTAATTTATTGCAAATATCCATAAACAAAATAAAGACTGAAATTTCAATCAAATTGATAACCTTTTTGTTATGAAACCATCAAGGGGTTTTTTATAATATAGATTTATTTGAACCAGGATAAGTAGTGGAATTTAGTTATGAAAATCCAGCTAAAAGAAAGAGCAATTTATGGGAAATATAAGAGGGTTAAACAAAGGAGGATGAAAAAAGAATCTGTATCAATTATTACAAAAGGAAAAAGAGGAAGAAGACAGGTATGGAAAAGTAAAAAGATCCAAGAAAGAAAGTTCGAATATGGAATAAACTTCTGTGATCCTCCCTCAACTCCAACTACCACATAGATAGAGACATGCAGCTAAACTTACAAACTGGATAACCATGATAAAAGCAAAAGCACTAAAGGCATCCACCTTTTATCACAGAATCTTGCAACTTTACATTTCTCACTCTTTTGCAGAGTTAACTAAAAGAATCAATAATACCAACTGAACAGTTAATTCAAATCACAAAGCGATAAGCAAACGAGAGGAAGTGACACTAACGCCAGGAAGGGTTGGAGTGTATGCAGAACTGGAGCTGCAGGAGTTGCTCGGCCGGAGCCCAAATGGGTCCCCTAGCACCTCCCAAAGGTCCCTGCTGTGGCCTCACCGGCGGTGGTGGCGGCGTCTGGTGGCTGTGTGCCGTTTCCCCCATCTTCTTCTCCTCTCGGTCCTCAACTCTTCACTATTCTTCTCTCACAGACTGTAACACCGCCAAGAGAAATATAATGAGAAAAAAATAGTAGCTTTGGTTAAATACTCGATCCTTAAAGTGTGCGCAGTTGATTTCTTCGAGAGAAGAGAAAGTTGATCGGGGAGTTTTTAAAGGGTCGAAAGGAGAGATTGGAATTACGTTACCGGTGTCGTATACCGAGGAGCATAAATAAACTTAACAACGTATGGGCAGAACGCGTGAATCTTCAGTTTCCGAGGAAGCTGCTGGTACTTTTCTTCCGAGTTAAATAAGTCTCGGAACTTCCACAAACAACAACTTTGCCCCTTCTCCCACATGCCAGATCCGAAGCCCAATAATCCAGACACACGCAGTCCACCGTCGTTTTCCTAGCAGAAGATAAGGTCGGTCGAATTTCCGGTATAGGACGTACTAATGGTGATCCATCGCCGATCCTTGGAGAAGAGGACAACAATGAAGTTTTGACTATCACCGAAAAGCAGTGGACCGTATGCAGGGGTGACCCATCGCTTTTTGCTCTTGTTATTAGCAGTAACTATTGCAGCATAAGATGCATTAGGGAGAAGCCATGCTCTTTCTTCTACATTTACACGAATCCAAATTGTCACGTAACGTGTCTTTTCTGTTTCGGGTAACACATCAAATCGTGGGATAAAGATAAGGAAGGACGATGCTCTTGTTCTCATACCAAACTTTTATACCTTTCGGCTTTGGATTCAAGGAACAGAATCATTGTCTATCATCTCATTATATTTAAGTTAAGCATTTCACTGTTCAAGGACACGATTATGTCTATCGTTGTCTTATCTTTTACTTAGCCCTTCGTGTAATCATGTTAAAGTTTCGCTTTCAAATGGGTTGTTAAGATGTCTAAACTTATAAAATGAACATTAAGATAAGGTTTTAACCATGTGAAACAATCATGATTTGATATGTCATCTTATCTTGAATGTAAGTCAATCCTCAAATGATAAGATATGACCAACAAGACAATTATAGAAATCCGATGCATGATAAAATGTTACACAAAGTCTGAAATTATGTTAGAAGGCCATCGAAGGACTAGTCAACTGCAAGACAATGCAGGAAACTTACATGCAAATGACAGTTTTACCTTCACAGCGACAAGCAACTCTTCTCGGTTAGGCATAACTAGATTGACCAAAGCACGACAACCTCCATGAAAGAACATTCGACCAGGACCTCGCAACCAACTATTTGGCCGACATGGGTGGGTTCATTTTTGTTCCAAACAATGGCGCTACTTGTAAATTGGGGGCAAAAACGGTACTTTAATCGGCAGGGCGGAGTGCAGGAGCGTGAGAAGCCGTAAAAAGATTCAAAATCTGGCGCCCGTCGTGTGAAGGCCATGCAATTCGTGGGGACGACTGACAAGGTAGCTACAGGTCAATAACTGTTGTACTTCTTTAAACAGTTTGATTCCGTTAATGAATTAAAGCTCTTGGGTCGGTCGGTTGTCTTCTACGTGACCGAGATCTATAACTTTAAAATGCACGACAAAGTCACCGACATCAGTTTTACCCTCCTGTACATTCATTCGGCCGGTGCTATATTTGGATTCCTGGTTCAAGTACTGTGGGGTTCACAGAAGGATGATAAATAAGCCCATGACTTCTTTTTTTTTTTTTTTTTTAGTGCTTTTTGGTTAAGTTATTCTATTATGATAAATAGTGTATATTTCTGATCTTGAAGTTTTTTGGATTTGAAGGAAGCCCAATTTTTGGAAACTTGCGGTCCAAGAATTGTTAAATGGTTATAATTAGCCTCAAAAGCCCAGTTGATGTGCTTGAATCTCGGATCAGAAACATGTGCTTGACAAATGAAATTGTAATAAGAATAGTTATTGTTTATTACCACTTATTGTCATTAAAAAACTAATTAATTAAAAACTTTCTGCTCTGGCTTCTCTTAATTGCTTGTACTATAATCATATGAATTGGGAAGTACATGGACAGATCTAACCCACAAAAAGTAGAGAACAAATGTATTTGAATTTAATTTGTCCCGTTCCTTCTTTTTTTATGTATTTGCATGTGAAACGTACTCCAGAGTATTGGGGGGAGGCCCCCATGTTACTGTTACTGTTACTTCTGAGTTAGCAGAGTACTGGCAGTTCATAGCTACAATTAAATAAGAGCCATGGCCAACGACCAAGAACATTCACCACATGGACATAACACATAAAAGACAGAACATCAAACTGTCAAAACAGTAAAGCGCTTCCATTTCACTAATAAGTCCAAAACTGAACACTCAAAGAAAGTAGGAAAAATGGAAATGACAATCCATTTGATGAGATAAATACATACATACATACATACAAATATATATATGTACACATGCATCCCCAAACACATGCTCTCTAGAAGGAAAGAAAGATATCAGTAAACACAATGGATAATATCTATTAAGGATAACACAAGGCAATCACATAAAGTCATGGTAAGCTATTCTGACAGAGTAAAATACATCCCATGAACAAGATACTTATTAAGTACGGTAGTCCCATGCTTGTTAAGTTTCATCCACCTATAGACTTTCCCAGCATGACGCATTAAAGTCAGTCTGCAAGAGGATTAAGCACATGGCCAATAAACAGCACCGTCCCAGTCATCTCTTCTCTGATTAGGAACAAAAATGGGTGGTCAGCTACAAAGTCTATCTTTTCATCCGAGGGCAGGCCTCTCAATGCAATGACAGCAGCACCGGCAGCAGCGGCTTCTGTTCCTTCTTCGTTAACTTCAATGAAAGATTTATGGAATATGCTTGAAACATAAAGGTTTTGGCCGACCTGTGAGTCAACCATTTCTGTCAAATCACCTTCACCAGAGAAAGGCAACACCAGTCCTAATCCCTTCAGAGTATTGGAAGCTTCAAAGCCAAAAGATATCTTAAACCTTGGAAGCTTAAAGTCACCCACTTCTACTGCTTCGGATGGAATATGGCGATCCAAGAACCTAGATTCGGAACCTACTTTCTCTACCAGAGCCGGCAACCCATCTTTGGCATCTGGAAGATAGAAGTACATGTTAAAGGAGCGCTTATCATCACCTTTTTTATAAGCACGTCTAAGAACTTTGAAACCATCAAAGGCACGAACAAACTGCTTCTTCTTGCTGGTCATGAAGGGCGCTTTAACTAAGCTCCCATTAAGAAGGTGGAAATCATATTCTTTTGTTGCTGATGCATCAAACTTCTCATCCCAAGCTCCTTTGAAGTATAGTGCATTTGCAAAGATGAGTCTTGCTGTTTTGTCAACAGAGCCAGGAGGAAGAACCTCTTTGACAAGGCCACTGGTCTTATTTTCAGCCCATGCATTCGCTTGAATAATCACTTCAGCAGCCTTCAGCACCACCATTAGAATTAGATCCAATCATCAATAGTAAGACATTTTGAGCATCTAACACATTTAGAGCATTTCTTATTCATCAATACCGTCTCTATATCTTAATGATGACAATGATGCCAAAAAAGCAAGACAAACATAAAAAACAAAGTCAGTTTCCAGTAGATGTTTACCCTCCAATAGAAAGTCTCATATTGGTAACTCATCCAACATCGCAACTTGCAAAGTTTGCAGGGCCCACTTAGATGTATAAGAAGGATTGACAGTTTTTTCGTATTTGTAAATATATGTACACACGCATACCCAAACACATGCTCTCTAGAAGGAAAGAAAGGTATCGCAAACACAATACATCATATCTATTAAGGATAACACAAGGCAATCACATAAAGTCATGGTAAGCTATTCTGACAAAGAGTCAAATACACCCCATGAACAAGATACTTATTGAGTACGGCAGTCCCATGCTTCTTAAGTTTCGTCTACCTATAGATTTTCCCAACATGACGCATTAAAGTCAGTCTGCAAGAGGATTAAGCACATGGCCAATAAACAGCACCGTCCCAGTCATCTCCTCTCTGATTAGGAACAAAAATGGGTAGTCAGCTACAAAGTCTATCTTTTCACCCAACACCCGTCTTTTCCTTACAATGACAGCGGCAGCGGCAGCAGCCGCTTCTGTTCCTTCTTCGTTAACTTCAACGAAAGATTTGTGGAATATGCTTGAAACATAAAGGTTTTGGCCGACCTGTGAGTCAACCATTTCTGTCAAATCACCTTCACCAGAGAAAGGCAAAACCAGTCCTAATCCCTTGAGTATTGGAAGCTTCAAAGCCAAAAGATATCTTAAACCTTGGGAGCTTAAAGTCACCCACTTTTACTGCTTTAGATGGAATGTGGCGATCCAAGAACCTAGATTCAGAACCTACTTTCTCTACCAGAGCCGGCAACCCATCTTTGGCATCTGGAAGATAGAAGTACATGTTAAAGGAGTGCTTATCATCACCTTTTTTATAAGAACATCTAAGAACTTTGAAACCATCAAAAGGCACGAACAAACTGCTTCTTCTTGCTAGTCATGAAGGGCGCTTTAACTGAGCTCCCATTAAGAAGGTGGAAATCATATTCTTTTGTTGCAGATGCATCAAACTTCTCATCCCAAGCTCCTTTGAAGTATAGTGCACTTGAAAAGATGAGTCTTGCTGTGTTGTCAACAGAGCCAGGAGGAAGAACCTCTTTGACAAGGCCACTGGTCTTATTTTCAGCCCATGCATTCACTTGACTAATCACTTCAGTGGCCTTCAGCACCACCATTAAAATTAGATCCAATCACAATAGTAACACATTTTGAGCATTTCTTATTCATCAATATCCTCTCTATATCCTAATGATGGCAATAATGTCAAAAAAGAAAGTCAAACATCAAAAACAAAGTCAATTTCCAGTAGATGTTCACTCTCCAATAGAAAGTCTCATATTTGTAACTCATCCAGCGTCGCAACTTGCAAAGTTATTTCATATTTGGAAAAAATAAAGCACCTCTTCATAGCAAAGAGAACAGTAAGCATTTTGTGATCTAGATCTTAGAATAAGAAAAATGAAGACTGTAGCCTTCGTCACAGGAAGCCTCTGATGAGGCCTTCAGCCTTGGCCAAATTTGATCGGTTGAATAACTACACAGATACAAGAGAAATCCAACCCAGTATAACGTAAAAGGCTCTTGTCAAATTTGTTTCTGTTTCAGATAGCTCATCAGTTAAATCTTATAATTCAACGGGACCTGCTATCTATGCCTTCTTTCTCCATCAATTAACCAGCATTCACGCATGGAAATGACAAGGTAGAATTCCACATGACAGTAAAAGATTGTAAACTGGTATAACCACGCACAGGGTGAGTTAGCAAAGAAGTGGAAGCCGTTCTAATGAGAAGTACACCGCAGGAAAAAATATAAAATAAATCAAGAGAAGGAAAAGGGGAGGCTTGAGCACTGGCATAACAGTATATGGCACATAGTTATATATAAAAACGTACGTAGGGATTGATACATCACATGCAACTTTAACTAAAAGAAACTGAACTCCACCATACTATACCACACGCATTTCCCAAAAGCGAGATCTTTAAACATGTATTGATTTATATCCATCTTGGATGTGGCACGAGCAGTGCAAATATAACAATTTGCAAACGGAAGCAGGCCCAATTCGCTAGCATTTAACAACAAAGAAACAATTGAAAACCTCGTGCAAGGAGAATATAAGCTTAAGGAAAGAAAGGAATTGTGCTGACCTTAGTCTGAAAATCAACTTGATCCAGAGTGGCCTTATAATCATTGTCCACCACCTGTTTGAAAGAGGGCTTCAGAGACAAGGACTTGTCGAGCCAAACCCCATTTGCGAAGGACAATTGCGGGCCACCTGTGGGACTGCCGTCGAGGAAGATCACGGCTACGAGCTGGGAAGCGAGGGAGTTGAGGTGATCTTTGGACTCGGCCTTGAGGGACGAGAGCAGCTGGTCCAGGGTGGCGCCCTTGGCTCCGGCCGCGACCAGGCTCAGCACCACGTGGATCGACAGCGGCGAGAACACCAGGTTCGAGTCCTTGCTTTCCACCAGCAGTAGCCGTTTCGCGATCCCCAAAGCGACGTCGGTCTGGTTGCTGATCAATTGTCGGAGGTCCATTTTCGCGATCGAAACTGGAAAGAGCGTCGAGGAAATCTTCGGAAGTAAGAGACGGACTTATTGACACCGACGATGACAAACAAAGGTAGGCCCAGTCTACGACTTTGAGCATCAGACATGACAGGGAAGGGAATAGCTGGTCCGACATTGTTGTTTCGAAAGGCCCAAAGGCAGTGCCCTTCTTCCTTCCTCCCCAATACGTGAATGTTATCATTGGCAAGCCCAATGGAGTTCAACGAAAACCGGAAGCCCATTGAAAAGGATCCTGTTAGTTGATCTATTCTTTCTTTAAATTTCTATTTAGGAAACGTACTTCTCTAATACAGAAACCCATTTTTTAAAAAGAATTATACATTTGATTATATAAATGTTTCAAAACATGATTTAACGTGCATTTGGAATCATAAAACTTTCTATTAAATCTAACATTATTGTGTTCATCATCAAAGGCGCTTTAGTAGAGCTCCCATTAAGAAGGTGGAAATCATATTCTTTTGTTGCTGATGCATCAAATTTCTCATCCCAAGCTCCTTTGAAGTATAGTGATATCGAAGGAACTCTTTGGATTTGTAAAAGGATGAGATATACATGAAAATGTAGCAATAACACGGGATATGGTTAATGAACTAGACCAAAAAGAAATTGCCAATATCATGATCAAGGTAAACATGGAAAAGGCTTATGATAGCATGGAGTGGGGTTTCATACTTAAAGTATTGGTGCGATTTGGCTTTTCTTGCATTTGGTGTGACATGATATTTAGGTTCATGTCTAATAATTGATTCTCAATTTTGGTGCAAAGAAAAAAATATAAAAAGCATGGTTTCTTCAAATCAATGCGAAGTCGTAGACAAGGGGATCCCTTGTCTCCAAGCATTTTTATATTAGCCCAGGATGCCTTTAGTTGAAAGCTCAATTATTTTGTGAATATAACAAGAAGCATTGAAAAGTTCAAAGGAGATAATCATTTTAGAGGTGTATCACATTTACTCTATGCTGACAACATGCTTATCTTTATGGAAGGAAATCAACAGTCACTTGAAGGTATAATGACTCTTATAAAGGAATATGAAGCATATAGTAGACAAAAAGTTAATGTGGAGAAGTTGAGTAATAGGATCAATGAAGTTGGATCCAACTATGAAAGATCTTATCAAACAGATAACAAGTTTTTCTTTTGCAGACTTGTCAATTAAGTATTTGGGTATTCCGTTATTCAAAGGTAGAAGTCGAATTCATTATTTTGATGAGATGGTGAATGCAACAGCTAATAGAATACAAAATTAGAAAGATAAATTCTTATCTCAAAGGGGCAAATTGACATTAATAAAAAGTGTTCTTTCCTCTATACCAATTCATACTTTGTCTATTACCAAAGTATCAAAAACAGTTATACAAAAGATTAATAGGATAATGGCCAACTTCATGTGGAGTAATGAAAATGACAATGGTAGTCATTGGGTTAAATGGTAGAGTATATGTACACCTTTTGAAGAAGGATGATTAGGAGTTCATAATTTAGAACAAACCATGCAAGCCCTTCAAATAAAGTATGCATGGCGATACATACAAGGACACTTACTATGGGCTTTTGTTTTGAGATTAAAATATAGGCATCCAATAGAGGCAATAAGAAAAGGCAAGAAGAATACACATTCACATACATGGAAAATGCTTCTACCTTGGGTGGATTATGGTATTAAGCATGGAAGATGGATTATTGGGGAGGGCAAATGCTCATTTTGGAAGAATAATTAGCTTGGACAACCTATTTGATATCCATTATGTCCACATCAAGATATAACAGTTTGAGAAGCTTTCCAAATCATAACTTTATAAGGAAACATTTATCTATTAAGCAACAACATCAAGCAAACAAGATTATGTTGGAAAATAAGGGTTTTGTTTGTGACAAAATGTATTCATGAATATATTTGATAAAATATGTTTTTCATAAGTGCAAAAAAAAATTATAGAAAGTAAAAGGTGTACAAATTATAATATCAATTAATGATATTATAAAGTAACTGGGTTCCTACATTTCTTAATATAATGTTACTATATAGTGTCATTAAGAAAGGATTTATTTAAATTTCATTATTTAATGTCTTGATTACAATGTCTACCAAATTGAAATTAAATATGTCATACATTGTGACTAAGAAAAAATGATGCTTGCTTGTGCTTTGATGAAGGTTGAAATATATGGCTCTATTTTTGGAACAAACCTTACTTCTATCAAGAGCTTATATTATATCATTCTTGGATTGATATCATGTTCTTAGGCTGGATATTATGCTCTCGGCCTAGTTATGTTCTAGGGTTGGATATTCTGTTCTCGGCCTGGTTATGTTCTCGGTATGGATATCATGTTCTCGGCTTGGATATTATGCTCTCGGCTTGGTTATGTTATCGGCCTAGATATTACATTCTCGGCTTGCTCTCGGCCCGATTATACTCGGCCTGTTAGTGTTCTCGGTCCATGACCCGCTTAAGCAAGCCCTGCTATTGGTGATGAAACTCACCGTTTCATTAACGCTCACCCTCACTTATCCATCTGATGCCCTAAAGAGTGCATAATCGATGAACTACCAAAATGAGAGAGTGAGAGAAATGGAAGAACAGCACCGCTGGTGACTGAATCCTCAACGGGAGGATTTCTAATGAGACCGATGTTAGAACGGTCTGATTTGAGCTGGAGAAGGAAGATTTGAAGGTTGATCTACTGTTCCAACGGGAAGATAGCTTCATCATTGAGGTTTGAAATGTTCGAAACCCTAGCCCTAATTTTTCTATTTAAGAGGAGCTATTCTATAGAGAAGGCTTTGACAACTTACAATATTCTGAAAGTCTCCTTGAGTAAAGATTCTATTATTGAGCTCATTCTTTGATCATTCAATCTTCGTGATGTTCGGTGAAGTTCAAGCCTACAGTGATATTGTGATTAAATATCTATTTGTTTGTTTATATCATCGATTGGATCCTGTATAACTCTGTTTATATGCTGATTTCATTAAAAAATAATTATTGCACATAAACATTGAAAGGAACCCAAAACCTTAATTTATTTCAATTTAGGGTTTTCGTGATAGGAGCTTAGAATTTTTATAACTACATCAAATCAACTCCTATAGATTATAGAATCCCACAATTTGTCATATTATTTGGGATTTATAATTGATTTATGATCTTTTGATTATATTGTATAACTTTGTACAAGAAATTCCTTGAAGAAGAATTGTTTGAGTTAGGGAGAACGTTTTCTCCTAACTTGGTTGAGTAAAAGAGACTTCAATCGATTTGATTGAAGGATAAGAGGGTGGATGTAGGACTCAAGGTGTGAGTGTCGAACCACCATGGTAAATTTGGTGTGAATATCTTTGCTTACTGTTGCTATAACCTTCCTATAATATTTGTTGCCTTATTATTTGTTCTTAATCTATAAGAATATTTGAAACATATAAGTGTAATAATATTCTTGATAAAGTGTTGTTTGACTTGGAAGAAGAGTATCATATGTTTGATATCTGTTTGCTTTATATTGAGACTATTTGAGTGTTTTTGTCCAGCAAACCGAATTGTATTATTGTTAATATAATACTTTGTTTTTTAAATTGTTGATATAACAATTCAACTCCCTTTCTTGTTAAGCCATAAAAACCAACAGATTATACGAAGTCAAGATCCTAATTGGCTTGTTTGTGATTTAAGTGCCTTAGGGGAATTTTTGGCATCCTTGGTATATCACAATCAAAGAATAAAAAAAGAGAGGGTAGTTTGGGCAAAGTTTTTATGGAACAAGGTAGTACCTCCCAACATAGGATTGTTCATGTGAAAACTTATTCATTATGGAATTATAGTGGAATGCAACATGTAAAGGAGGGGAATACAACTGGCTTTTAAGTTTTATTGTTGTGAGAAGGCTCAAAGGGAAACTATCAATCATCTATTTATGCATAGTGCATTGGCGCAATGAATTTGGAGGACATTTAGAGACACACTTCAGGTACCAGTTAGATTTAACTTTATTATTGACCTTGTGTTTTCATGGTATTCAGAGGCCTCATGGCATAGTCAAAGATGAGCTATTATCGTCATCTTAGGAGGTGTTATTGTGAGGGCAATTTGGTTGGCTAGAAATGCAGCCAAACATGATGGAGAATGTATGCCTTTATACAAAATTAACAAAAATGTAGGGCATTGGATGCTCTAGCTATTTGCCCTCATACAAGTCAAGGTTCAAGTAAATTTTCTTGATCAAATCTCATTATGTGTGTTAAAAATTCAAATTATTTCTATTCCATTACAAAAAGGAGAATGGGTCAAATGGCAACCTCCACCAATAGGGCAATACAAATTGGATACGAATGGTTCTAGCATCATGGGAAACAATGTTGGAGGAGGGGTATTGAGAAAGCAAGATGGGAGCATTATTATAGCTTTTTCACTTAAGTTGGCGCCATGAAATAGTGCGGATACCAAAGCTTACACCTTATTGGAAGGCCTCAAGATATGTTGAGAACGGAATCAAATGCCCCATATAATTAAATCGGACTCCTTTTATTTAGTTCAATGTAAAAATGAAAAACTTCATGGAAACTAAAGTATGTCATTTGACAATGCCTCTCCATCATATCAGCATATGCAAGTTCCAACATGTGTATCGCAAGGGAAAGGCAATTAAAGATCATCTTGTTAATCATGGGCATACAATACAAAATGTGGAAATTTTTTATCATTCTAGCTCATTGTCACGCTCATGTTTAGTAGTTTTTGTATAGGATCAGTTAGACTTAGGTAACTATAGACCACTAAAAGGTTAAACAAATATACTGCCCAATATATTTCATGCTTTCATTTCAAGTTTTACAGTTTGATATGTAGGGCATTTTACTTTTTTTAAGGGTTAGACTTATACTCTGCCCTTGTATTTATCTGAAGTATAGTTATTACGCCTAGTTTTGTTGGTATTAATAAAATTTGTCAAGGCACCATCCCTGTTTCTTTTTTTTTTTTAAAAAAAAAAAAAAAACTCCTTTGAAGTATAGTGCATTTGCAAAGATGAGTCTTGCTGTTTTGTCAATAGAGCCAGGAGGAAGAACCTCTTTGACAAGGCTACTGGTCTTATTTTCAGCCCATGCATTCACTTGAATAACCACTTCATCGGCCTTCAGCACCACCATTAAAAATTAGATCCAATCATCAATGGTAAGACATTTTGAGCATCTAATGCATTTTGAGCATTTCTTATTCATCAATACCGTCTCTATATCTTAATAATGGCAATGTAGCCAAAAAACCAAGACAGAGATAAAAAAATAAAGTCAGTCCCAGTAGATGTTCACTCTCCAATAGAAAGTCTCATATTGATAACTCATCCGACATCGCAACTTGCAAAGTTTGCAGGGCTCAGTCAAATGTATAAGAGGATTGTGAGTTTTTTCATATTTGTAAATATATATATATATACACAAGCATACCCAAACACATGCTCTCTAGAAGGAAAGAAAGATATCAGCAAAGACAATGCATCATATCTATTAAGGATAACACAAGGCAATCACATAAAGTCATGGTAAGCTATTCTGACAAAGAGTCAAATACATCCCATGAACAAGATACTTATTGAGTACGGTAGTCCCATGCTTCTTAAGTTTCGTCTACCTATAGATTTTCCCCACACGACGCATTAAAGTCAGTCAGCAAGAGGATTGAGCACATGGCCAATAAACAGCACCGTCCCAGTCATCTCTTCTCTGATTAGGAACAAAAATGGGTGGTCAGCTACAAAGTCTATCTTTTCACCCAACCCCGGGCTATAATGGAAAAAGAGAGCGGCAGCGGCAGCAGCCGCTTCTGTTCCTTCTTCGTTAACTTCAATGAAAGATTTGGGGAATATGCTTGAAACATAAAGCTTTTGGCCGACCTGTGAGTCAACCATTTCTGTCAGATCAGCTTCACGAGAGAAAGGCAACACCAGTCCTAATCCCTTTAGAGTATTGGAAGCTTCAAAGCCAAAAGATATCTTAAACCTTGGGAGCTTAAAGTCACCCACTTTTACTGCTTCAGATGGAATGTGGCGATCCAAGAACCTAGATTCAGAACCTACTTTCTCTACCAGAGCCGGCAACCCATCTTTGGCATCTGGAAGATAGAAGTACATGTTAAAGGAGCGCTTATCATCACCTTTTTTATAAGAACGTCTAAGAACTTTGAAACCATCGAAGGCACGAACAAACTGCTTCTTCTTGCTGGTCATGAAGGGCGCTTTAACAGAGCTCCCATTAAGAAGGTGGAAATCATATTCTTTTGTTGCTGATGCATCAAACTTCTCATCCCAAGCTCCTTTGAAGTATAGTGCATTTGCAAAGATGAGTCTTGCTTTTTCGTCAACAGAACCAGGAGGAAGAACCTCTTTGACAAGGCCACTGGTCTTATTTTCAGTCCATGCATTCACTTGGCTAATCACTTCAGCGGGCTTCAGCACCACCATTAAAATTAGATCCAATCATCAATAGTAAGACATTTTGAGCATTTAACACATTTAGAGCATTTCTTATTCATCAATATCCTCTCTATATCTTAATGATGGCAATAATGTCAAACAAGAAAGTCAAACATCGAAAACAAAGTCAATTTCCAGTAGATGTTCACTCTCCAATAGAAAGTCCCATATTGGTAACTCATCCAGCGTCGCAACTTGCAAAGTTTGCAGGGCTCAGTTAGATGTATATGGACTCAGAATTTTTTCATATTTGGAAAAAAAAAAAAACACCTGTTCATAGCAAAGAGAACAGTAAGCATTTTGTGATCTAGATCTTAGAATAAGAAAAATGAAGACTACTTTGTCACAGGAAGCCTCTGATGAGGCCTTCAGCCCTGGTACGACATTGTTGTTTCGAAAGGCCCAAAGGCAGTGCCCTTCTTCCTTCCTACTCAATACGTGAATGTCACCATTGGCAAGCCCAGTGGAGTTCACCGAAAACTGGAAGCCCATTGGAAAAGGATCCTTTTAGTTGATCTATTCTTTCTTTAAATTTCTATTTAGGAAACCTACCCCTCTAATACAGACACCCATTTTTTTAAAAATAATTACACATTTGATTATATAAATGTTTCAAAACATGATTTAACGTGCCTTCTTTGTTGTTTGCTATATCATTGACCAAGACTTAAATGTATTGATCAACCTAAATTTTGGATGAGAAAAAACCCAAGTACTTAGAATTAGAATTAGTTTAACATAGTATGATAATGTATTTAGTTGCGTATAAAGTTTTGAAAACAATGAATAGTCTTCATGGGAAAATGGGATCCTTTGCCATGATGATACTCATTTCTTGAATTTGTACTTTACTGAACTGTTTTTGAGTGACTTTCTTCCTAATGCATAAGTCTTTCATTTTCTATGTCGTGTGAGCATCATGTCATGTCTTGAATATCAATACAATAATCAGTGCTTTTGTCTTCTTCCTTATTTTTTGTTTTGGTTTTTTTTGCTTGTCATTAGATGGTTCTTATCTATTCCTTTACTCTGTCATTTCTTTTAAATTAAACATTTTATAGAGTAAAAGAGTTCAATTTTTTTTCTTATGTAGGAAAGCAAGTAGATTAGTGGGTTTTTGAAAAAGAAATTAACTGATTTTAAATACACATTTGGTGTACGGATAGTTGAATACAAAAAAAGAAGAAGAGAGAATTGATTTAATAAGAAAATTTGACTTGAAAGGGCATAGATGTGTATACAAAGTGATAGTTCAACTTCAAAACATTAGATCTTTGATGGTAAACTTAAATATTTTTTTTTCAATTTATTGTTAATATAATGTTAAAGTTTGTGATGCTTTATTGTTAGTATGGCGTTAAAGTCCATGATGATCCCTTTCACTTAGGTTGATTCACTTCAATTTTCGTTTAATTTTAACTCATTAAATATGCTTAATATGTAGAAACATTCATTCCACCCTATTTAACATTGAGTTTGTTACCTATTGTCACGTAAGAGAGGACATAGCCAGCAGCTAGTCAACTAAAGGGGGTGGACGTGGCAAGACAGGTTGAACTCTGTAAAGGTTTGGGACCTTCCAACAAGAGAACGTTCTAGAGTTGGTTTAGATAAACAGCTTCGATAGCCAGGGGCATTGGTTGATAGTAGCCGGAAGGGGTAAAACTGTTAGAGAGAGAATCGGCTATGTAGTTTAAATAGCGGAGTGATTGTATTGAAAGGGCAGAACGTTTTTTCTTATATGTTCTACCTATTCTCCTTTTACTTTCCGATCTCAACACCATTGGTGGCAGTTGGCTGGGAAGGGGCAAAGGGCATGGGACAATATTATGCTTGAAGGCCCCGTTACGCGTTTGGTTTATCAACAAGAGTCTAGGGTATGTTTGATGTGTAATAGAATATTGAGGATGGAAGTCTTGCATGAGAAAGAAAGAATTTTTATTAATATTTAAATATAAAAATTATTTATTTAATTCATGAATTAACTTTTGAGTTGAACTTTCTACCAAAAGAAAGCACTTCAATGACTTAATTCAATTTTACAATCATATTTATTTTTATAATTGTAAGAGAAATTCTCAATGGAAAACTTGTAAAAGCCTTATAAAGTTAGTGAAATAGGAGTTGATCTAAACTTTGTTGATGTCAATGACGTCTTAATTGTGTCAAAAGGTCACCACTCTAAAGAAGTTGCGTCGTTCGATCAAACATTTATCTTTGGGAATATAGAAACTTGAGACTCTCCCCCTCTCCTTTGTGGTTTGTTAATAACAAACTCATCTCTCTCTAATCTAACAACGACGTTACAACACAAACTCTGGGTTTCCGACCATCGACACTACCTCAGCTTTAGGTTCTGTGGGCGTGGAGTCAATCTTTGACCTTAAATTGGTACGACGTCTTTGGCTACCAAAACTTCTGCCCTGGGCTTTTGGAGCTGCTTGAGAAAAGTTCCCCCTCGATGATGCTTGCAAGGGTTCATGCCAACAAAATGCAGACAAGACGAGAGGAGAGCTTCAATCTATGAAACTGAAGAGATTCAAAGGCGTGCTGCAGAGGACAAAAAAGTAAGCCAAAATCCCTATTTTTATGGAAAACAATGAGGAGATTGATGTCTCCCTTCCACCAAAACCAAGTATAATACTCTCACTGTTGTCGTCTATCTCAACTTGTGACAGCCGCTTTCCTATGACCGAGATATTTGTTTACTCTTAGGATCAAACCTTATCAAGAGTGGGCCTTCATCTTCCTACTTAACTTGTTGCATTTGGCTCTTCAGAATCTAAAGATAACTGTCCAAACCTCCATTAGTTGGAGGCGTTTATCATTTCCCAATATCGTTCTCTTGCAGACCATTTCACAACGACTACATTGTGGATAAAGACAGCGAGATCCCATATACTTACTGCTTCACCTGTTTAAAAAAAACTGCAAGCAGACAAAGTCAAGGTATCCTACAATATTTAAAGTTTCGATGAAAATGTTCTAACTCATGAACCCTCTGCACAATAATTTCAAATTGTTTAAACCAGATAGGCTTTCCCTTGTAGTTGGTCACACAACAGCGTCACGACTCTCATAACCAATAATGAACGATGTGCAAAGTCATGCTAGCGGACATTGTTGAAATCAACTACGATTTCCGTTGCTTGCCATGAATCCACATGAAATTGGAGCTTTGACTAATGATGGAGGGGCCATTCACCTATTGACACATAATAAAAAAGATAGTATATGACTGAGTTAGTACTACCCTTAAAACAGGAGAGGAACCACTACGTGGTGTTAACTTCCGTCCAAGCAGGAGAGTGTTATGTGATTTAGCAAACCCCCTTGTTAAAGGGCGTTGTACAGAATAGTCTTGCAAATCTAGCGGAACAAACTTCTTCTTTCCCCCACGACCTATGGTGTAAATCTGAAGGGAGAAAAAGGAATAGAAATCCGGCTCTATAGAGGGAGTCCGGAACCTCACAGCCTCAAAAGGGAGACTACACCTTAATGAGAGGAAGACAAATACATTCATGCCCAAATCATTACAGAAACAGCGTTTATACTTCCCTTGCCCCGCCATTATTCTGACGTAAGGGCTTGGGTTTCATAGTGCAGCAAAAGATACAACAAAATACCAAAAGCATGGGCTATTCTTACACAGATTGGACCTCCTATCTTCCTTCTCACTGTTCCAGGTTGTCCTTACGTTTCCTCTGTTAGGTGACTCCCGGTGTTGCTCGATTCTCCCACTTCAGCACGGTAAGGGAAGGCCAAGAGTAGAGGATCTTCTGTGATCTGGTTCACGTGGGTCTGCTGAGCTGGGGCTAAGCCATCTTCTTGACCTCTGACACCTGGGATACACAACAGAGAGATTCCGATATTCCTAGTGAAGCAAGCGATGCCTAACTACTTAATCATATGACTTCATTAGTTTTAAGTCATAAGAGTACGGGCAGAATTCTTAATGATGAAATGTCCTGCGTGATGCTACAATGAACCCAATTTCTTTATGAAGGTTGTAGAGGTTTGGGTAGTGTGACTATGCTTTAACTTGTTAGAAAATATATCTCTTTTTTAAAACTGTGTTAGAAGGAGATGTGTATTTTATTTAAAAAATAAAAGTCAAATATGATTTAAGCAATGTGACACAATTCATAGTCTTTTCACATGTCTTCTCATAATCAATTTAGCCTGCAAATTTCATCATAAATAGAATACATTTCTTTGCAAAGACTTTGAATATGAGGGTGCCTTTATAAACTTAAACTCTAATATCACATAAGAAAACTTATTTCCTATTCAAAATTGACTTGTAAAAATAGATGAAATGGATTCTTATAAAAAATTTAGACAATGTATATAACCCATTCTATTCTTAAAATCAACCAATGACCATGTAGCATCCAAGCTGCTAATTACTGACTCGAGAGACTCTATATCAGAGAATGTGATCAACAATAGCTAAGTAGAGCTACAAGCAACTTGAGGTCTCTTTTACTTGAAATGTCTCAGCTTGACATCCATTTTCTGCACACCTTTTGTCGAACTAGACAAAAATAAAAGACAATATTAATAAACTGTTGCTCCCAGTGGCATAACTGGAGTGAGAGGCACAGCGCAGGTGACTGCCGGCAGGGCATGGAGATCAAGTCCTGTAGGATGCCCCAAAAACTCAGTGGAACGGTATGGGAAACAACGGGAAATCTGAAAAATGTCATCAGATAGATCATTTAACGTTATCTCCTTCTCATTTGCGATGTAGTGTACTAGGCATAATGCATATAATTTGGATGGAAGATAAAGTCAAAACTCTAAGAGACAACACGGACCCATATTTTTTTTTTTTTTTTAAAAATGAAGTCGGTTGAATTTTCTAAACCCGAAGATGCCTTTGATATACCGTTGCCGTCATGCGGGCTTTCGATATCTTCTATAAATGTCAATGGTATTCGATCTATTAAGGCACCATTGAGTGAGAAGCAAACCTTGTTCTGTAGGGTAGAAGAACACAGCTTCCACTACAATGGTAACTTCTTAAGCTTTGCTTGGATTCTGTAAGTGGGCTTTAGACCAGTAAAGAAATGATTGTGTAAAACATTGTCAGGACAGAGCATTCATGGCGATCTCTCTTCACTGGTCTTAAGTCCACAAGATTTTCTCTTAAGCATTACATGCTTCATTGCTTGTCTAACGTTTCTTCTTCATCATTGGGCAGGGCATCTGCAGATATGTTAAAAGCGAAGCTGCACAACAAAGAAGGCTTGGAGGCAATCGAGCTGTGATTTTCATATACGGTAACTGCTAAAACTCTCTCCACAAAACCATGGTTATCGTATGTGGATTACGGTTGGTTCGCTTCTCTTAACTGTGAATTCATGCAGCTATGGAGGGACTGGAGAACATGGCGTTTATCTCCATTGCCGTGAGCCTTGTAACCTATTTTTATGGGTATATGAACTTCAACTTAACAAAATCCGCCAACACGCTCACAAACTTCCTGGGGACTGGTTTTCTGCTAACACTCGTCGGCGGATTCATCTCCGACACCTATTTGTCAAGATTTAAGACAACCGTGCTGTTTGGAATAATAGAGTTGGTGGTACGTGCTTTCTTCACGTATTATTAAATATCAATGCATTGAAAAACAAATATATCAAAATATATTAAGTCGTATAGTCGGTGATCCAACAACAGACAAAAGATTGTTTGTTTTTCACTCAACCATTCTCAGTTTAATCTTGATTATCCAATCATTGAGTGTTGAGTAGTCATAAAACTTCATCTTCTGGCCCCGCCGGTAGTAGGTTTGGCTAGTCAAATTCAAACCTCCTAGAAAAAAATAGTCATTCTTTAGAAAGTAGGACAAAAAAAATATTGGGAATCAAATTAATCAAACCAAAAACTTAATACCCTCTGGTTTACTCATACAATTTATGCATGCGTAGGGATATGCTCTTCTGACTGTGCAAGCACATTTTCCCCAACTAAGGCCGGCCCCATGCAAAGATGTTCCGTTGAATCTCAAAGATACATGCGAGGCCGCAAACAGTACCCACGTCGGAATCCTTTTCACCGGCCTCTACATGATTGCCCTTGGGACGGGAGGGGTTAAGGCGGCCTTGCCAGCCTTGGGAGCCGACCAGTTCGACGAAAGGGACCCTAAGGAGGCAGCTCAACTGTCGAGCTTCTTTAACTGGTTCCTGTTTAGCCTCACCATTGGATCTATAATTGGCGTGACTTTCATCGAATGGATAAGCACCAACCAGGGATGGGAATGGGGCTTTGGTATATGCGCTGTAGCAGTCATGTTCGGAGCGTTTACTGTGTGCATGGGTAGATCATTCTATCGGAACAATGTACCCAAGGGAAGCCCGCTTCTTCGCATTCTGCAGGTAACTACTGCTTCAAATTTCACCTTTCCAGGCCTCTTCGTGATTAGGGCCATATAATATATTGTTTTGTCAGTGTCATAAGTAAAATATAGCTAATTGATTGGATTGCCACTAGAAAACAATACTCTTAAGTATGTTTTAAAGTTGATGAATATAATCACTTTTCCACGAAATACTGCTGAGCACTTTTTGTTCCTTAAAAATTACAGGTACTTGTGGCTGCTATCAGAAACCGAAAACTGCCGATTCCCGAAAGCGAAGAGGAGTTACATGAGGTTCATGCAGATTCCCGAACGGGTCAGGAAATTCTGCAGAGAACAGATCAATTTAGGTATATCATCATAATTTTCAAGGTTACCTAACGGTAACTTTTATGACTAATAAGTGAAAAGCATGAAATACACAAGCACTCCACTCTGTTCCCCAGGTTCTTGGACCGGGCTGCTATCGTTATGAGCACCAGTGACGGATCAGTGGCAACCACGCAAGGACCCTGGAACCTGTGCACTGTAACACAGGTTGAAGAGACAAAAATTCTAATGCGCATGCTACCATTTATACTGAGCACTGTGTTCATGAACACATGTTTGGCTCAGCTTCAGACATTCTCAATCCAACAAAGCACAACGCTGGACCCCTATGTCGGGGGCTTTAAATTGCCCCCCTCTTCAATCCCAGTGACCCCCCTACTTGTCATATTCTTTCTTCTTCCATTGTACGACCGGGTATTTGTCCCGCTGGCCAGAAAAATAACAGGAATTCCCACTGGAATTCGACACCTCCAGCGAGTTGGAATCGGGCTAGTGCTCTCCGCTATTTCCATGGCTGTTGCTGGAATCGTGGAGACCCGCCGCAAGTCCGTGGCTGTCGAACATAACATGGTTGATTCTGATGCCCCTTTGCCGATGAGTGTTCTTTGGATGGGATTCCAATATGGTATATTTGGAGCCGCAGATATGTTCACTCTAGTTGGGCTGCTAGAGTTTTTCTACGCAGAGAGCTCAGAAGGGATGAAGTCCCTCGGTACCGCCATTTCATGGTGCTCGGTGGCATTTGGCTACTTCCTGAGCACAGTGGTGGTGGACGTGGTGAACAAGGCGAGCGGAGGGTGGTTGGCCAACAATAACCTAAACAGAGACAAGCTGAACTACTTCTACTGGCTGTTATCAGGAGTTAGCGTGCTGAATTTCGGGGTTTATTTACTTTGTGCATCTTGGTTTAGATACAAGAAGGTGGAAACTAAGGAAGATGATGCGGAGGGAAAGGTTGAAATGTCCACAGTTTAGGGATATTATGGTTATTTATCTCAAGGGTTTATTATGTTGCACTTGGGAATCTCGTAAACACTAATATCATATGTGGTTTCCTACATAAGAGACACATCAACAGGTAGAAAGATTGTGTTGGTGCCTCTGATGGTTGTGTGATCAATGCAGATCATAAGTTTATGCGTATAAGTAAATCCATGCTTCACTGCGAAAATACTAAAAGCACAGTATAGATTTCATTGTAAAGTTTTCTTGTTAACAAGTTTGCACTTCTTTACAAAGCGATTATGGGTGTTTTTTTACATGTATCAGATACTATACCTGATCAAAGAAGGGTCAAGGCAGGTGCGAGAGTGCGATACAATACCTTGACTCTGGATATCTCAAGCCTAAGTATGATACAACAATTTCAGACTACCATTTCACATCCAGTGTCAGAGCCTCGGAAGGGACGAGGATAGATCCTAACTCTGTAAAAGATATATTGGACATTAAATTACTCCATGAAATTGAATCTCTTAAAATAAAAGGATTCACCTTCTTAACAAGAAGGATTTTCAGCCCCTCTGCTTCGACTCTTGCCTTGACCTCAAACCATTTTCGTTCGACTCTCGGCCTTGTTCTCCACTCCGCCAACTTACCATGGACGGTGTCATTGTTTCTGACATCTCTTTCAAGTTCTAGTCGGAATCGAATGACATTAGATGCCATAATCTTAGTTTTCAGGAATCCTGACGAATCTCTATGAAATCTATCACCCAGAAAGCTGCTTAAAACTCTTTCCAGCGTAGCAATCCCAGTGCTTAAAGAATCAATACGGAAAACCGACTTCTTGTTGACATGACTATTGTAACACTTCTCCGGCAACAACTGAATTGCGTCCTTGGAAATAAATGTAGTTTCAATGCGGGAATCGGCATTTCGAGTCCTATAAGCAACTATTGATGCAGGCCCCAAAACTTGCACAGGAAGCAACGGGATGCACACAGAATGCCGAAAGGGCCAAAACTCACTTTTCTCCTCGTCAGTCACAAGACTTCTATTCAATGATAAACGAAGCCCAGATGAGTGAAACAGAGAGACTTCTTGAGCTCTTCTTACTTCCACTGTAATGCCTTCACCAACAAGTATTCGTGTTAAACCATCATGTGAAGTGTTCATCTGGAGATGGAAGTCAAAAATGCCAGACTGTCAGTAGAAGCACAAAAGAATCATTCTTGCATGCAGCAAAATACTTGTAGCCATTAACAGAACTTCCAATTGAAAAAGGAAAAGTAGAGAAACAGATAAGTGATTGAATGTCAATCCATGAATATTGCTGGATATTGTCATACAATTCTAGTAAAAAAAGTAGAAATAAAAGTATTTTCAACAGAATATCTATTTCAGCATACTGCCATCAAGTTGATTTCAACTATAAGACACTTTTGAGGAATTTCTAAATCCTGCTTTTTCTTTTTCTCAAGAACATCTTATCACAAGTAACAGGTTTAAAAGAACAAGAGGACATGTGGATATCTTTTGAGAAATCTCAGAAGTGATTCCCGCAATCTAGCACAAAACAAGGGCATGGTCAACGTCTCCAGGTACCAACAAACAAAAAGATCATAAATCAGAACCCAAATTCAAACCCCCAAATAGATCTGTATGACATAGTCATCTCACACACACACACACACACACACAGAGCATACAATATGGGAAGATACTACTGAGTATACAGATGTTACAAGGAAGCACAAATTTAGATAACGGACCACAGCATGTTGGACCGACTGGCAAAACGTGACAGACAAGACGTAATTTGGAAGAAAATAAGGTTCAAACTAGGAGCTTAGAGTCCTTTATTGCATCACAACAATCATAACAAAATCTTAACGACAAGCAGCTGCATAACAGCTCTCAGTAAAAGCTTATCAGGCAACCAAGTTTCTTCGTGTGCAAATAACTTCAAGAACAGACTAATCGATAGCTGCATTTATACAGTTTTTCCATACAACTTCTTGTACAATTTATGTATACAGAACAATGCTGCTTCTAACACAGAGCTTACACAAAAGCAATCTTGTTGAATGGAAGTCATTGAGAAATCCCAACGGAGGACAAAGCCCACATTATCTTACAAGCAATAACAACTAAAAAAATAAAAAATACTGTCACAATTCAATGTGAAACATTCAGATTCCACATACTAATAATAAATCAGAGCTGATATTGAGAAAAAGAAAAAGGCGACTTCACGCCGATACTGTATATAAGTCCCATACCGGCAACAGCAGTGAAAGCTTGTCAACACCAACAGCCCGCAACTCAAACGGACCCTCCAGTCTGAACGAATCGAGTACAGCCAAAGAACCAACCTCACCTACCAACGACCCGAAATCGGTTTTCCCATTTCTGAACTTCCTCCATGAACCCACCTCGTCGGAGACTTGACCGTCAGTCGAGTCCTACCCAATCCGATCCAAAACTCGTACCGTTGAGCACTCCCAAACCGGACCTTCCTCAGATCCAATCTCGAAACCTGAACGTCCCTCGGATCCCACCTCTGCGCCGCCGAAATTTCCTTCACAACATCCTGAATCGTCACAAAACCAAAGACTATGAGACTCAGAGTTTCGAGAACACAACAAAACGAGATCCCAGGGACAGGAACGCACCTGTAGGTGGGAGTTCTCGGAAGAGGCGTTCAGGGGAGGTGCCAACGATAGAATTGGTGTCGGAACTTGCAAGTGTAGGATGTGGAGGAGGAGGAGTGACCACGAGACAAGACCAGTGCTCCTCATTTGTTATGGTGCCGTCAACGGGTTGCTCCACAACGGAACTCGATCGGCGTCGGACTGGCAAGCGCCTGGCCTTGGGTGTTAGACTCGAAGAAATGTACCGAAATGACAAAAGGAGGATGGGATGCTTGTGGCGGTGACATTTTACACTTCGAGTTAAATGATCCAATCCTGTCGTTTCGGTTTAGTTTAAAATAAAGATTTACAGATGATAACAGTTGCTTTTAAGCTTAAAAGAACTTCTCAACGTTTAAGACCTCTAATCCGACTATTGGACACCGGACTTAAAATTAAGGTTACCTCCCTTCTTACCTCAGAGATTTATGGTTGTTTTTATATTAAATTGAAGCTTAAGTTAGGCTTAACTTCCGGTTTTACTTGTGTAACTCTCAATTATGAGATTCTCCGTCCATGTATAATACTTGTATTTACATATATGTGATGAGAAATGTTGGAATGTGTTTTTCACGTTCAATCCAAGAAGATGGACATCTGACTTTATATTAAATTGAATTACCTTAAGGTGGATTATTACATTGTACCAAAGCTTTACTTTCAATTTTCTCTATGTGAACCCAAATTATAGATTGCTGGTCCACATATAATGCTTTGTGTTAGCCCATACATGAAGAAAAGTATTGAAGATATATGTTCTATATCAATTTCAAGAGGATGGACACTTAATTTTATTTTGAATAAATTACCTTACCTATGGCCTTAAAGTTTTAAGATAAACCTTTATACCAAATGATATACTTTTCTATTTTCTCGTGCAATAATTAATCATATTCTTTGCCTCAAAGAATTAGATGGAAAGTCATAAACTAGAATATGCAAAACGAAGGAAGTGAAGTATAGTCGGCATAAGCTAAAAGTAATCGGTTTCATTTCTTACGCCTCCTTGGGGCATTTCACGTTTCACCATTTGTGTTGTTCTTAACATGGTGAAAGTTGAGGAAAAACAACAGATAATGAGATCTAGTAATAACATCTTCCTCTAGCCCTTGACCAAGAAAGACAGCAGCAAAAGTCGATACCAGAAAATTTAGAAGTAACGCCCTCTAGTTTTATGTAGTTTCTAAGAGTCGGCTCCCAACGAAAATAGACATTCAAATCAACTTGGAACTGAAATCATCATACTAGATTGAAACATTGCATTGTACAACATGGGAAAATTGCAAGCACTGAGAACCGTACCACTCGCCCAAGATTTGGCTTGCTTGTCGACCAGAGATGTGGGGCTTCCAGCAAGAGTTTCAAGTACCTGGCTGTCTTCATCCCCTTCATCAACTCAATCATCAGGGGAACTTAATCCAAAGCACCAAGCGGACTCCCGAACTAGATTCAAGTCCTCCACAGCACAACCAAACTTCCAGATAAAACACTCACCACTCACATACCTGATCTTATCAACCGTTACGAGGGCTTCTCAAGTGCCCATCAATAATTACATTTGAGAATCAGCTACAAAAATATGATTTTTGCCTTCTTTTTTTTCTTTTTCTTTTTTTGTTGCTTTTTGTTGCTTTTTTTGCTTTTTTGCTTTTTTTCCTTTCCTTTGAATTTTCACACTAATGGCAGTAAGATTAAAAATGTCGTTACATAAAGAATGGATCATTGGCCATAGTTTAGCCACCAAAGAAGGGAGACTGATGGACAGGACAACCATCAAGAACCAATCCAGGACAAGCAGGTCCGGGATGGAAGAAGTGTTAAATATTCACAAAGGCTCAGTAGAGTGCCAAAAGGTGGTAATATAGCTTACAAATCACCATCCAGATGAAACAGATGTCAGCAAAGTTCCTCCCCTGCATGCAGAGGGCAAAGTATCACGAGATTGCTACCGCATTCTTCCCAACATGAGGCTCATATATCGTGTCTGATACTTTGGTTGGAGGCCAATATCTAAACACGGATCTACCTACAATGTTTTCGACAGGAAGGGGACCCCTGTAAACAAAGCAAACAAATCGACACATCAGGAATGTATTCAGACAAAAATAGCAGATATAGCAGACTTATTAATCAATATGTTCATCCTCATACATTACATCACTTTCTGATAGACTAAATGTTAGCACAACCATGTTTGGAGTATTTGTAGAAGCCAAGAGCTGAAAATATTTCCTTCCCACCTAATTCAACACATTCGAAAACCAAAAGATCTTCAGAAACAAAAGATTCCTGACTTACCAGTTATGGGAGTCAAAACTGTTGTTGCGATTGTCTCCCATGACAAAGACATAACCTTCAGGCACAAGCTGGAAAATCAACAAGAACAATGCAGAACAGTTAATTAACAAATGCAGCAAAATGCCCGAACATTTTCAAGTTATGAAAACAAACCAACACAAGGGAAAAAAATTAATTACGAGAAAAATGCATACCAATGGCTCCATTTCATAAGAAAGTGGCTCCAAAACGAAATTTTCATCCTGAACAACTCCATTCACATATAACTTCCCATCACGAACCTATCACATGAAAATTCAGGAAGATCCAAGATTTTAGATCAAGTTGAAGAAACTTTGGTCTTACATATGAACATGAAACGGAAGAAAGGAAGAACTAAGACCTCAGGACATAAATGAACTAAACTAAATATGCACGAATACTTACCTCAACACAGTCCCCGGCCTTTGCTACCACTCTCTTAATGAACATATCACCTGAGCCATAACCAAATTCCTACAAAATGAAGATTCACAATATCAGCAACTGGTAACTAATTTGGAGAAAGAATTTCTCGATGCAAAGCACCTAAAAGATAATTCCACGTGATACCTGTAAAATTGGAGGTGCCTTAAAAATAACTATATCTGAAACCTCCGGCCTCCTGAAGAAGTAAGATACCTGTGGAATCACAAAACAGAACCAATAATTGAGCACATGGTAAAACGAGAAAAGAATAAAAATGAAAGGCAACGATTCTCCCACCTAGAACTATCTGAAACATTTCAATTACTATACAGCTTCCTCTACAAATTACCATCCCCAGATAGTATTTACAAACGGTAGAACCGAAAAAAAATATTTGTAGAATGGAAATGGCTAACTCATCAAACACTATTATCTGACGCCAAGCTAATCCAACGCGCATTTTGAAATGTCTCAAGACCTATTACCTATGAAAGAAAGAAAAACAATCTTTCCAGGAAACGAAGTTCTCTTAATGGGTTTCAGTTAAGTCACAAACGCTCAACAAACAATTCCTAATAATTATACCCTTTACCAAATTAGACTTGTTCCCATGATTACTCCCCAAAAATGAATTCCACCAGAACACAATTAACAGTTACATACGTGAAATTCATACTCTAATTGGAGAGTTTGAGCTAAACCTACCTTCTCTGCCAAAATTCGATCCCCTACGTCCAGAGTAGGATACATTGAAGTTGAAGGGATGGACCTCGGTTCCGCCAAGTACGACCGGAATAGCAAGCTCACGGTCACAGCAGTGAACATAGCCTTGGCGTCCTCGGAACAAAAATTCAATATCTTCGACATCCAACCGCTCTTCTCCAACGCCTTACGTTCGTACGAGCTCTCACTCTCGGTCCCCGCAACCTCACAACATCGTGTTGTTCCGCCTTTATCAACAAATTCACTGGCGGAATCGTTATTACAAGGAAGCCACTTTGACCCCTGCAAGAAGGGGAAGATCGATGAAGCCTTGAATGGCGCGACGCCGAAGACGCTCATCGCCGTGGCCGACGAACCAGACGCACACACCGTCGACTTCATCATCGAGATCAGACCCAAGACGATGGGGCTTTTGCAACTGTCGCCGATTATCTCCCCGGCGAGAGTCGCGTACGCACAGGCCGAGTTCTCCGCCCAGTGGCTTGGACTCGGTTTCGATTTCGACCGCCGGAAATCCGCGTTGTAATTGCGAACCGTGGAGGAGGGATCGATCTCGGATTTCTTGTTCTGGCCAAAGATCCGGGACCGGATCATGCACTCCCGGACGTTCCCGCAATGACCGGCCTTCGAGACCAGGTTTTGGGCAACGTATCCGGAGAAGCTGAAGGTAACCCTGATAGCCATTTCTGCAATCTTGATTAGCTTTGTGAAGGTGTGGTACAGTGTGTCTTCGGTTCCTAGCAAAGTGAACGTAGGAAACCCGAGCAACCAAGAAACTCCATTTCCGCAACTGCTAACAGTGAATCGGAGACGGGAGGGTAAAATTGAAACTTGAGGCTACAAAAGGGGAAACGGATTGAACGCAAATTGTGATTGCAGGAATCGAATTCCTTGAGGATTTGAGCGTGAGAGATTGAGGGGTTCGGGGTCCTGAGCTAGGTAAGACTCAGGAGCCGGACAGAGCTGCGCAACGAAAAGTTCGGAACAGAGAAACCAAGAATGAAATTGGGATTAATAGACGGCAGTCATGTACCAGCAACGAAACTGGACACCTTGTTCTGCATAATCACGATTGTGCCATTGTTTCCTTCGAAGACACATGCATGGTCAGAACCTCCGAAACCTAATAATACAATTAATGTTTTTCGAAGGATATATTTGTCGTCTTTTTTTTTCCTTCACTCTAACATTTATTGAGCTTTTAAGAGATATTTATTTCAATGGCTCTTATTTTGGATCTTTATTTCCATAAAAGCAATCCTTCAAATAAAACTAATTGTCGTAATTGACAAAGTATTAAATGTTATAATATTGGATAATTAGATATTTTTAGCCATAGAATCTTAGGCATATAAGGCTCAGCAACGGTTGGTCGACACGAGGAATTATCTACAAGATGGAGGGTAATTATGTATAGCCGATCCTTTCAAGTTCTTTGATTGACTTTGACCAGGAAGGAGTGTTGCTTCCAAGAACTTTCCTACTCCCCAACGACAGGAGGAACCTCCAGGTGACCCAGAGACGATGGAGACCCCAATTCACACCGAACGAACTTCAGATGCATTGAATCGGGTGAGGGTACAATCGGGAATTTGGCTGATGTAGTTAGCATTAGTTTAGCATGAGATTACACTAAAACCCCTGTTCAGAAGCTATATTACGTTTATCTTTGAGTGGTCTGATTAATTTATTCCCTGGTCAAATACTGAAACGGGGTCAGTGATCGCGACAGCGACGGGATTATCGTGCCCAAAGAGCAGCTTGGTTACGGAAACGCATGCACTGACGGAAGTGCCTACGTCAGCCCGCAATTCTTAATCATATAAAAAGTAGTATGAGAACGTGTTTGATAATAGTCGTCCGTTGTAAGTAAAGTCCTTGTCTCCCTTGTGGGCATTTCCTGGGCTGGATGTTTCTCGATTGGGATGAGTTATGGCAGCGAACAACCTAAGGCCCAATTACTTAGGGCGATGAAAGTGAGTGTTATGGTGATGAAATTTTGAAATAGACCTTCATATTCTAATATGGTATCGAGTAATGAGATCTCTATCATATGATTTTCTAATAAAGAACCATCATCCTCGTTGGCGCTGACCATCTGTATTTAAGACTAGAAATCATGGCAATCAGTTGGTCACATTTTAGTTCTGAAACTAGAGACAAAACGAACTGCTTTCCCTCTACTAGATTCGATATGCACGAACAATCATAGACTTATCAGTCGAGAACCCAATTGGATTTCATTGACAAAAGCTCTACTTTTTGCCTTTTGTTATAACGGTGTTAATGTCACTGGATATGGCCACTGCGTCCATAGATATCCCGAGAAGTCCTCGCCTTGAGAACCCAGCACAATAAAGGCCACTCTCTCCTTTCCAGTGATTCGGGAAACCATTCTTCGGCATTCCTTCGCCATTAAGACCGTATCTGTAGTAGTCCTGCCAAATAAGGAATCATAATTAACACACTGCTAATCCTACATTTGTCCCTTCAAGAGAAAGGGAATTACCCTGAGCCATTTGTTGGCACCGCTTCTGTAACCGGTCGCAAAAACAATCGCATCAAACTCCTTCTCGCTTCCATTCTTGAACTTTATGTTCTTCCCATTAATGCCCAGAATCTCGGAGACAACCTATCAAATGTTACCAAAGAAGGAAAAGGAACTTACACGATAGATATCACATGAACTGTGTGATTAGATGTACAAACATAATTTTGTTTTGGTTACTTACCTGTATCTCTCCAGCTTTGATCATTTCTACTGTTCCAACGTCTATGACAGGAGATCTTCCCGTTGCTTTTTTATGCGCGAATGGACCCCTCTTTGGTTTAGAGATGCCGTACTTGGATAGATCGCCATATTGGAGTCTTGCAAGCATTGTGATTAGGCTATCCACGACGCCAACCGGGAGAAGGTTTAATAAAGACATTCCACGGTGAACCAGTTCTTTACTGAGCACATGAAGCTACAAAAGCACAGAAATAACCATGAGAAGTGCATACAAGAAGGCCTGTAAAAGAACAGGAAATGGTTTGGATGAAGAAGTGATGAGCTTCGCTTGGAGTTTCCATAAAGAAGGTCCTGACATCAAAGAGAGAATGAGAAGAAACATTACCGGACTTCTAATTACGATCGAGGAGCGAGCACCATGGTCTAAGAGGTCATAGGCAATCTCCATGCCGGAATTACCTCCGCCGACGACCAAAACATCCTTAGAATTGTAACTTTTACCCGATTTGTAACTACTGGAGTGGAGAATATCTCCTGGAAAACTATCTAAGCCAGGCAGAGAAGGAAGATAAGGCAGATTGTTCTCACCACTAGCCACCACCAAGAACACCCCACCATAAACTTCCATACTTCCATCTAATGTGTTCTTGACTTCAACCTGCCATTTCTTTCCGACTTCGTCGAAAAATGCAGATTCAACAGAATGGTGGTAGCGGGGACTTATCTTAAATTCTGAAACGTACGCGTCTACGTATCGAAGAAAGTAATCTTTGGGCATGAAGGTTGGTGCGTCGGGAGGGAGAGCCTTATGAGGCAAAAAACAGAACTCTTTTGCCAAATGAAGGCCTAGTCGATCGTAAGTTCTTTTCTTCCAAAGAGAAGCATAACAGTCCTCTCTTTCTAGTATCACGTAGGGAATGGAGTAGTGGGTTAGGCATCCTGCCATGGCGATGCCAGAAGGGCCGGCTCCAATGATCAGTACTACTACGTCTTCCATTGGACTGCAACTTCAAACTCAATCGTTTTCTTGGTTTGTGCCGGAATCTCCCCTTTCATGTTGCTTTTATAGGGGGTGGCAGGTCTCAAGTCATTAATGACAGCCATTTGAGTTGCCTTCTAGATTTCACCCATTATGGTATTCCTAAATTCGTGGACGGCAGATCAGATATTTTTCTGCGTAAATATCTGATCTGCTTCTAAGAGATGCATGCTTCCGAGTTGCTACTAATGGGAAGTTCCAAAGGGTGGTATATCCATATAAAATACAACGAATCAGATACGTGATGAAGTGATCAAAAGGAATTTTGCATTATATAGAAAATCTAGATATCACAAGGGGATCTTGACCTTTCTTTAAGATATTTCACTTAATTTACAAACTATCTAGGCTTTTTCCTTGCTACAAATTAATTGCAGAGAAAGAAATTAACTGAGAAGCCTAATCCTCCATCATTAAAGCATGTTGTTTAACTATAGTACCTTACTTACTTATTGAAGCGACTTTGAATGATTATAAACTGTAGTTACTCTATTATTTTTCTTAGAAGTTTGTTGCAAGTTTATCAATTAGTAAAAGGCTTATGTCTGAATTACAATTCCAGAATGACCTTCTTGATGTTGCTGAATTCCAATTGTTTTTTGGTTAATGGATATTCCACTTTGAACATTTATGAGAGCAATGGGAATTAGATATATAGATTGCAAATTATATATCTTTATCCATAGACCGTATTATGAGAGATGCATGATTTCGAGTTGCTACCTATGGAAAGTTCCGGGGATTTCCAAATTCTAGATCATTAAGTTGTAGCTTTTAAACTTTTTTTTTTTGGTAATATGTTATAGATTTTTTCACATTGGTATATTTACATTAAATACACTAGGTTAGATACAATATAAAGTGAGCAAGAAAAAAGCCAACATGACATACGGTATTGCTCTATAGTTATAAGTTATTTTTGCCTTTTCCTTAGTCCAAACTACTTGGAAAGAAAATAAATGAACTGAGAAGTGAAATCTTTAATAGCCATGGTATGTTGTTTAACCATTAGTACTTTAACTACCTATTAAAGTGACTTTAAACAAGATTATAAGGTATAGTTACTCTTTATTCTTTTTAAAATTTGTGATAAGTTTGTCAATTTAGCTTGTTAGTTTTTCTAATTAGATCAACCTTTTGAATTGGAACCTAAATTTAAGATAGCGGTATTGGAGCCATCATATTTGAAATCAAATGTCAACACCCAATACCCAAAATGGGTATGCAGCCCCAAAGTTGCTAGGGGGTCTACATCAAGGGAGACATGACTATGTTGAAGATATTATAGATTTGAGTATAAGATAATGTCTTGAGCCTAATGAGGCCTAGTTCAATGAGGAGGATTGGTAGCATTTGTCTCACATAAAATAGAAATGAAGAGATTTTGTTGCTCTTCCTAATAACCACAAACTCCAACACATGACAAAAGCTTTTTCTTGAAAGGTTGTTAGAAATGTGTTAAAAGTTGTGTGATAAAAAATGTCTCCTAACAAACTTAAGATACATGTCATATATAACTTAGGATTTTTGACAATCCAAAGATTTTCAACACTTGAGTATTAAAAAGCCCAAAGTTTAACCTTCTTGTTATTTCAAGAGTTAGGATGACAAATTAATTTTTAAATTTTACTGAAGAAGCTTATCTTTTCAATATAGAACAACATTTCTTATACTACACATACACAGAGAGGACTCACATTCAGTTTAGGTTGCTAGCTTGTAGATATCATGGGAATTATGGTAATCTATTTGCACTGAAGTTGAGATTTAGAATAACATTGCAATTCCAACATTTAATTGCATAAGAAAAATCCAAATGAAAAGAGAAAAAACAAATTTAAGGTTGTATCCGACTTAGAATTCTTGATAATGTCTTTTCTCTTCTGCATGAAGGATCGAGGGATAACATGAACAGAACAACTGGGCTCACATGGCCCACGTAAGGGATTGGGCTCAAATTTTTGTTGTTTTGGAAACTTCACTACTACTAAGAGCCTAAAAAGTCCGAGTCAAACAGACCGTCAACGCTACTGTACGATAAAAAAAAAAGATACTGTACGAGGGAAATTTTCCTGCACGCGCAGTTTGCCATTTTCACAGTATAGAGTGCGTAAAAATATTTTTAAACTGATAACCGCAGCGTCGCAGGTGGCAGCCATGCCAGACTGGACGAGCTCACGTGGCCTTGTCGGACTAATCTTCCACTTTTCTCCTTTGTTTTTTTGCACTTTGTCAAAGTAACCGCCGCGCGGAAATCGACGACTGTGGGACCGGAACCCCCGACCGTGTGATGCTCTCGATTCTTTTCAATCTTTTATTGGTAACCGTTACTTTATTGATCTTCCTAATATGAAAAAATATCTCCTTTGTAGGGCCAGTTTGCCATTGTCTAATCTCTTCGGTTACAAAAGAAGAGCAAGATGTAACCCAAAAAAGAAAAAGATAAGTTTGAAAAATACGTAATTATGAGAAAAGTGCCAAAGTGATAGATTAGATATTCTAACAGAATGCTTCTCTTTTCTTCGGTTAATGTATATTTGATGGCTGGTAATGAAATTTTGAGTAATTTACTCTCAACTTTACAGCGGTTGTTCTGAGTGAACGCTAATTCCAGTCAACGGTCTTGCGAGGGCAGGCTCGTTCGAAACCCCAAAAATCGATTCCCACGCGAGCGTAGCACGAGAAATTATAACGTTTATACGCGCCCATCATGACGCGCGTGCCGCTTTTGCGCGCACTCCCTGAGACAAGCGGTAACTACGGGTCCGGAGGTGGGGCCAACGTGGAGTATGCACAAGTTCGTGAAACCCGCTGTCATGCGGTGTGATTGATTGACTCTTTGACCCACCACGTCACGTTTGCCCATCCCCACCAACTTTCCATCAAGTGAGATCCCATCAATCACATTACTTTTAACAAAACAAAGTTCTTCTTTTAACTATGATTTATTTTTTTAATTTTTATTTGATTAATCTAAATACCATTTAGTGTAGGAATGCAGGCATCGATCGCAACCTTTCGTGCTCCGTCAATCACCATCAAACACAATCAATCTCACATCTTTCATGAAGTGAAGTTTGAGGAGTGGCGTTGGCGTAAAAAGAACTCCATCACCATCGTCCAAATAACATGGGGCCCATCGGCATAGTAATGGACGGTCGAAATCATAAATGTGCAAACTTTCATGGCTTTTAGTGTTCTCTGCAGGGTTGGAGTAAACCCCTGTCTGATTTTGTAACTGACACTTCTTCCGACAGATGCAAAGCATTCAGATAAAGAGTGTGGACATAGAAAACTAGACAACAAAGAGATCTTTATTATTGCTTCTCGTACTGCAATATTTTTTCAGGCATATGCAAAATACATTTTTAGCACAGTGGAGTAGCAGAGCTTGGAGATAAATATAAACCCAGTTGTTGGGTGGTTAAGGAGAGCCATAGAGGCTGAGAAGTGTAGTGAGGAATGGAGGAGAGGCCTGAGACGGAGCTGATATCGATACCGGCGACGCCGAGAGCGTCGACGCCGGAAATACAAACGCCGACTGGGCAGAGGTCGCCTAAACCTACATCAAACCGAGAGGGGAAGACCTCGACGGCGTGGACTCCGACGTCGTTTATATCTCCTCGGTTTCTGAGCCCCATTGGGACGCCAATGAAGAGGGTGCTGATTAACATGAAGGGTTACTTGGAGGAGGTGGGTCATCTCACGAAGCTCAACCCTCAGGACGCTTGGCTTCCCATCACCGAGTCCCGCAATGGGAACGCTCACTACGCTGCGTTTCACAACCTCAATGCCGGGGTTGGCTTCCAGGCCCTGGTTTTGCCCGTCGCTTTTGCTTTTCTCGGCTGGTATGTGCCTGCCGCTAGGCTATAATACACTTTGGTCCTCTAGCTTTTGTCTTTCACATGTTTAGTAGTGCTTAGATAGATTTTCTGGTTTTAGTGTTTACTGTTAGTTTGCTTGTAGCATGTCATCTGAAACGCCTGCCATTGCGTGTTTATCTCTGTTCCTGTCGAACTTTTCTTAGTTAACCACTCTAATGCTATTTCTCAAACTTCTATTTCTTGGATTTACTCTCCAAAAGGGGTCTCTTTCGGTTGTTTAAACTCTCAAGGTCGGATTCGTACCGTATATTCAAGTTCTACTGTCAAACATACCATTCCTTGGTTAGAATCACTCTGTATTCACATGAATGTGACTAAAGGCACCCGGGAAGCTTTTTCTTTTGTTCAATTCAATGACAGGTTTCGCTTGAACCAAAAAAGAATGAAACGTCCTTGAGGCAAGTCCTTTCCTATGCTCTTTTGAATAGTATTGAGAGTATTCTAGAGAGAAAAAGCCACCGCTGTTACCGGGGCCACTCATAATTGTGTTACTTCTTTTATGATTATGATAAAGGGTCCTTTATACTTGATTACTGTTTGTTTTGCTTTTTCTTTTTCATAATATTCATTCCTATCACGGCAGACAATAAAGTATAACACTTCGCCGAGGTATATTGAGTAGCTTTGAGTAGTACGCCTGCTTTTCTTATGTTTCTTTGAAAATTTTGTTTCTTTAACAAAGTGCTTTTCCACAGTGAAGTATAACAGTCAGTGGGTTTTCTAATTTTGTTTGGTTACTCACCTTCCATGGGTTGGTGGGGGCCCATGGTTGGTCAAAGGCTGTGCTTGTCCGTCCTTGCATTTAAGTCTTTTGGTACAGGGAAAGGAAGATTACCACGTGAAAAAGAAATAGAAATTTGGACAAAAAATAAATCTGCGGTTAGCTCTGCTTTTATATATAGGATGTGCTTTCTAGAAAAATTGACTTGGTTGCCTTTCTTATTTATTTCAACAGGAGTTGGGGAATACTTTCTTTGACCATAGCCTACTGTTGGCAACTCTATACCTTGTGGATTCTGGTTCAGCTACATGAGGCAGTTCCTGGAAAGCGGTACAACAGATATGTGGAGCTTGCTGAAGCAGCATTTGGTGAGGATGCATCCAACATAACCATTTTTTTTTTTCATTTGAAAATTTAGTGTCTAATGACATTACGGTAAAGATGAACTACTTATGAAAGTATAAGCACGGGAAAAAATACCGAGTTGTAAATATTAATTAAAAGGGCCTCATTCTTTGTTTGTTCTTGCACTTCCGGACAATGTAGATCCGATGTCTTTTCTCATTTTGCATAAACATAAATGGTAAAGAGCATAAGATGTTTCATATTAAACATGTTGATCATCCCATCTTCTTTTCCTTGTTTTGTCAACTTTGGAATTGTGCAACAAATAATACACTCATACTGTTGGTTGAGTAACTTAGTTCTCTTCTTTTGAACCGCTGTCCATTGCTTGTATGTTAAAACCCTTTGAGTGCATTCAAAAACCAAAAACCAAGGAGTTGATGTTTCATGTTTTGACTTATCATTTTGACTCCCAAATTATTTGGAACTATGTCCTTGCTATAACATGAGAACGGTAATCGGTAACAAGGGTGTTCTTTCCTGACGTGATATCCATCGATGTCTTCTTTGTTTGGCAGGGGAAAGATTGGGTGTCTGGCTTGCCCTCTTCCCCACTGTTTACTTATCGGCTGGAACGGCAACGGCTTTGATTCTTATCGGAGGGGAGACCATGAAACTGTTTTTCCAGATAGTTTGTGGGCCTCTTTGTTCGTCGAATCCTTTGACAACAGTAGAGTGGTATCTGGTGTTTACTTCTCTATGCATTGTTCTCTCTCAGCTCCCGAACCTCAATTCAATTGCTGGGCTCTCTCTGGTTGGTGCTGTAACAGCCATCACTTACTCCACCATGGTGTGGGTCCTTTCCGTCAGCCAACAGAGGCCGCCAACAATCTCTTATGAACCCCTTTCATTGCCATCCTTCACCGGTTCTGTCTTTTCAGTCCTGAATGCTCTCGGAATAATAGCCTTTGCATTTAGAGGACACAATTTGGTTTTGGAGATCCAGGCAACTATGCCATCGACATTTAAGCACCCAGCTCATGTCCCAATGTGGAGAGGAGCCAAAGTTGCCTACTTTTTTATTGCCATGTGCTTGTTCCCAGTAGCCATTGGAGGCTTTTGGGCTTATGGAAATCAAGTAAGTGTCACTCTTTGTTCTCATCCATTCATAAAATCAATGATGATTTACCGGTATCATCAGCAGGATACTTTATACCGGATGTTACAATTATGAGTATGTTAAAAATGGTGCAGAGAATGTCCTATACTACTAATAGCCTATTTGGGAGAAATCTCCTTAAAATGGAAAAAAAAAAAAGAAGTCTCTTTTAACTAACTGGTTTTAAAAGGAATAGACTTTGTTAACGGCATACAGTGAAGGAATAGGGTGAAACTCCATTTAAAAGAAGATTGAAGCTGTGGATTTTTATTATTAGGGGCCCCATAATTCTTTAAAAAACCAATTCAATAAGGAAACGAAAATCCACACTTACAAGCTTACAACTTTTGAGTTATCTACTTGACGTGGGAGCATGTTTCAACACGACTCCCCTTGTTATACATCGGATCTTGTGTCATCTAACCCTATTTTTATTTTTTATTTTTAATTTTTTTTAGGCTAGGTGTTGACTTAATTGTATTTGGCTTGATATCATTAGGCCTCTAGTACCACTGTTAATTTTTATTATTGGGACCCCACAATTTCTTAAAAAATTGGCTCAATAATGAAGTGATAACCCGCACTTATAAAGCTCGCGGGTTTTCTGCCCAATGTGGGGAGCATGTTTCAACAGAAGTGTATCATCAGAAGTTTTAAGTTTTGATATTTAATGGCTCATTGATGAAGAGTTCTGGTCTAGGCATGAGGGGATTTAGAATAATGATTGAACAAGTAAATTCAAATTTTTTTCGCCCGTCTGGCCTTTTAAACAGTTCCTAGATTATCATAGCTGAAAGCTCTTGAAGTAAACAATCAAGTGAGTGACTCGCTAACAGGAGAGGGCTTCTTAAGTTTGATAGGTGTTCTAATATCCTTTTTAGTTAATCATCATCATTCAAAAGTATAGAAGAATCGAATTTCAGAACGTAAGTTTACTTGTTCTCTCATATTCTCATATGGTTAGTGGTTGCTGTTTGTCCCTCTGGTAACCAAGTAATTGCCTTCGTTGATCAATGAGTTTTACCAAGCTGTTTTCTCTTACTATATACTTAATATTTTGAATCCTATTCTACGCCACCAAATACTGCTGGCGTTTAGTCTTTTTAACATAGTTCAGAACCATTAACATTTTTGATGTCATTGCATCATGCAGACATGTTAATAGGATTCGATATTCTGTTTTCTATCGCAGATGCCTTCAGGAGGGATACTTAATGCCTTATACGCATTTCACAGTCATGACATTGCAAGAGGACTTCTTGCAATGACTTTTCTGCTAGTTGTGTTCAACTGTTTGAGCAGCTTCCAGATATACTCCATGCCCGTTTTCGACAGCTTCGAAGCCAGTTACACTAGCCGAACCAACCGCCCCTGCTCGATCTGGGTGAGGTCCGGTTTTCGTGTATTTTATGGATTCGTGAACTTCTTCATAGGAGTGGCACTTCCTTTCCTCTCCAGTCTTGCTGGGCTGTTAGGAGGACTCACCCTTCCTGTCACGTTTGCTTACCCTTGCTTCATGTGGGTTCTGATAAAGAAGCCTACAAAATACAGCTTCAATTGGTACTTCAATTGGATCCTTGGCTGGTTGGGCATTGCTTTTAGCTTGGCCTTCTCAATTGGAGGCATCTGGAGCATGGTAAACAGTGGGCTTAAGTTGAAATTCTTCAAGCCCAACTGATATTTAGACAAAGAAAGCTTTCTTCAGAGTTGATGTGGGAATCATTATATAATTTTGTTTGTATAAAGTGTGTGTCAGGTAAGAACCTCTTCCCTGTGGCTTCAAGTAGTAAACTGGTGTTATGTACTATTCATCTCGATGCCTAATCTGGTTTTTCTGGCCTGGCTTGTCCCGATATCTAGTGTTAAAGTAATGAAGAGCTCGATCTCCATGTCTTAATACTGGAGTTATAATAAAGAAACATCCTGTGACTCCAATCCTAAGGAAGGGATGAGGCTTTCAATAAGTTAAAGAGCCAAATGTCACATCGAGCTCCACTGCACCCATCAGTGGCTTGGAATGCGCAACTTTTTGTCTTACAAAGGTGCTTTTTGTCTTGGCAAAACTTGGGTTGAAACTATAATATAGACAACCATGGCACAGTTCTTTGTCATTATCCTTCAACTACTGCAGAAAGCAGGCTTGGGGTGTGGCGTTTGCTGGAAAGGCTTGATGAACAAGTAATGAAAGCACGTTATGAATTTCTCTGATTCTTGTCTTGCATTCAACTCAAATACATGAAGTATTGATTAAAAAACGAAGAAGTGAGAGTCTGACAACTAAAGAGATTGGTAACAGAGAAATTTGATAATAAAAAATACAAATATGAGATAATATCATCGGAAGGAGAAGTTTAGGTTGGATTACACCAAGGCCTAATCTTGCCAACCCCAATAATTAACATAAACGATACTTGCATTTGAAGCTATCATCAATAGATCCAGTTCTGTGTTATAAATCGGAACAATCTGGATCTGCAGCAATCATGGATGCTTCGTGGAAATCAAGGTCTTTGCTGCATCCTGTCCTGTGCCCCCACTGTTCAATGAGCACAGTACAAGTGCGTGTTTGGTGGCATGAGGGACCAACATCCCTTCATAAATGATGACTCCATTGGAGAGATGTACCCCATCTTTCCCGTTTCAATGCCAACAACTATCAAGGAAATTACTTAGAATAAAGCAGAGCGGATCTATGGCATCGCACTTTAGGTCTTTTCCTGTGGTAGGGAAGACACATTAAGTTCAAAGCTACATGCGATCGTGCAGCAAAAGATAATGGCCGACAGTTGAAATTCGGATGGTCTCTACGTTACCAGTCAGAAAAGAACACATCTAATCATATCATCCAAATAAACCTTTGCACCTTGCCATGATATGTAACTTTCGTTAAACAAAATAAGATCCTAGACGAATCAATCTTCACCACCTTAGCTTGTGGCTCTTGACAAACAAGGCCATTTTAAGAGGGAAAGTCATTTGAGCAATAAACGAGACTGTTCTTTCTTTCTCTTCGGTGAACTACGATCGGTTATCATTTCATTCAGCAGCCGACACCCTCTTTTGTCCTTTGAGGAGGGTAAAGCACGCGGTAACTTCGCACCAACGATCATGCATATGTATAGTCATTCTATAATTAGCTCGGGAGGAACATCAAACTGTCACATGGTCGGTGGCCTGTCAGCCATGATCGCCTTTCTCTTGACGACAACGAGCAATGTGTCAACGAAGACTTGACATCAGGTCTTTCCTGTTTCAGAAACTTCGCGCTTCATTCCGAGCAACTTGTACACCGTTTGTCATGGACCATGCTATGATCCCAAAGAAAACGTAAAAGAGCAACCATCCATTGCACATCTTTTTCAAACACTTGGTTACATCATTACTCTTTTTTCATCTTGTCCTACTAACCTCAGGCGATCACCCAACACCAATAAGAAACAAGGAACTTTATTAACGTTATGACCTTAAAAAAATGCAAGAAAGTCGGCTCCAACCATCGAACTTTTGAGATTAATTTGCGAAAGTAACCTAAGCCACCTTCGTTTCTCAAACAAAAGTACTTTTCTACATCAAATGAACCTGGCTTGGGTTTATTTTTGGTCAGCAGAGGGAATATGAGAACAAAAAGAAAAGAAAAAAAAGGGGCGTGCCGGGAGCAACCACGGCCTGTCTTGGCAAACAAGTAAAAAGTGAATCACAACTAACTAAACATTTCTAGTTGACTAACAGTCAACTAATCAGTCTTATTCCAAAGGCCGATGGCCAGACATTCTTCTGGAGTTGGAGTCAAATTCGACGGCTGCAAATTGTTCTTCCAACTGATAGGGTTGTTCAGTGTATTACAATCAGACACTTTGCATATTGAGAGTGGAAGTGCAAATTTCATGGGTTAGCCAAACTGTACTGTCGACTGAATTATTGGATAGTATGCATTATTACCCAAAAAAAAAAAAAAAAAAGAGAGAAGCCATTGAAGGATAGAAATAAAAAGAAAGAAGAGAACTTTACAAGAAGAGTAATTTTTATTTCTCAAACTAGATTCTGTAGCACTGAAAATCCCCAAAAAGATTTCGTTGTCCATTTCTTTCCAACGATTTGTTCAAGACAGGAAACAACGATTTACAGAGCCATCAAAGAGCGAAAAAACGTCCCCTATCCAACAGGTTCGTTTTTATCCCTAGTCATGTCTATGTAACCTATACCAGTCTATACCCACCCAACACTGACCCACAAAAGAAGGCAACTTTGACAAGAACTTCCAAAACCATAACGAAAACCGGGTACCGAAAGCATCTCCCGAAGATGGCGAAACCATCATCATTCCAAACCTTGGGCAGGGGTTGAAATGGCAAGGTCTGTTGAAGCAAAGGAATCCCCACCATCAACCAGACCACCATCGGCACCGCCTAGCTGCCACGTTTCGTACCCTGACGAAGCCACTGTAGCACCAGCGTTGCCAGCATTCCCACCGACATAGTCACCGACTTCAGGGAAAGACCAGACCCCCCTTCCCAACCCAAACCCACCCATCTCATCGAACCCTGGTATGGTCCCGAATCCGTAGCCGCTCAGCCCCAAGAAACCCTGGCCCTGCGAGCCCACCACTAGGTTGAAGCCTCCAACAGACCCAGCACCCAACCCCACGTTCTCATTCTGATTAATATCGTGGGACACCATCTCGGGCTTGACTCCGGGAGGCAAAACCGGAATGGTGTTGCCTTGTATGGGCTCGTTGGTCAAGGTGGACGAAGAAGAGGATGACGACGACGACGAAGTGGTGGCAGCGCGAGCGCGCTTGGCGGTGTTGCTCTTACGGGTGCCACCACCAAAGGGCACGTTGCGGAGAGTGCCACCCTGAGTCCAGTAGCGGCGGCAGGACTTGCAGAAGTGGCGTGGCTGGGAGAGATTGTAGTTGTTGTAGTAGCAGAACTTGGTGGAGGTGGAATCACAGCGCGGGCAGGGGAGGGGCTGGGTCTGCGGCGGTGGAGGGTGGCCCAGGCTCTGCTGCACCCTCACAGGCTTGCGCTCCAAGGTCTCCGATGGCATGTCTAGGCGTGTTTATCTTGAGGATATCGAGAAAGAAACGTGAGAGACAATGAAGAATGAGACAAAGTGTTGGGGGCGATAGAAGAAGACTCGAGACAGAGAGAGAACAAACAAATGGCGTGGAGATATCCTAGACGTCGCGAGTGGGGTTTTATATACAGAGAGAGAGAGAGAGGGAGAGAGGGAGAGAGGGAGAGGGATATAGGGAAGCTTGTGTGAAAGGGTTGACACGTGAAGAGAAGGACGGAGACTGCTCAAGCCAATAGCGTGTGAAATCTTGACCTTGGCCCTTCCAGGAGGCGGGCTTCTGTACTGTCTTGCACTGTGTCGTCCGACTGTTCATAAGAGCAGGTTTTTAAAGACTCTATGATCCACTTAAGATTTTTGTATCTACCCGGTGGTTTTGATATGAACTAAAAAATAACCAAGCTTTCTCTTTTAAGATAGATAATTTAAAGAAAAAAATGGATTGGTACATAAAATGTATTTTAACACTCAGTCTCCCTTTCCAATAGAAGCTTTGGAATACGCAACTGATGCACTTCACAGTATCCAAGTTGAGCCTGCAACTGTTGATATTCTAGAGGTTGGACGGGTTGTGTCATATCAGAAGCCCCATAAAACAGATGGAAGGATCCAATGAAAATTCATGATTTCATGTTATTAAAATAGAATTCAAGAAAAAGAAGATGAGCCGGCCAACTTGGGTGCTTAGAAATTGGTTGAATTGGAATTTGCTCAGAAGAGGACCGACAACATCATTGATGTTGGGCAGCGTGGGAAGCAATAATTGGATTTGCCTGCTGCTTCTCCGCCTGAGTGGCCAACACAGGGACTGCATCAAAGATTCCATCTCTTCTCCCTCTTCACTCACTGACTCGCCTGTGCCGGATTTCTCGGCTGCCATGATCTCTGCCTCCTGTGATTGAGCTTCTCTCTTTTTCGATTCAGCTCTCTGCTCTATGTACTTTTAAACCAAGTAACTCACTCCTACCCACACCAACTCCCGAATACTCGTATCACATTGTTCTTCGTACCAAAGATCGTATTCTGCTGGGTACAATCATTCCAGGAATTAGTGCATCATAGTACACAGTAGCTTTAAGACAAGTTCTGATCTTTTTAGTCTTTTTTTCTAAACAATACTCTTACCTTCTCGTTTCTCAGACCTCAGAATACTTTTAAGGAATACTCTGGTGTGAAAGCCTATTGGTATCTGCAAAACCTAATTATGCATGTTCCACAGAGCTGTCCCGTTCATGGACCTGACAGACCTGACATGACATCAGTACGGACACAGTGGGTCCCGGTTTTGAAAGTTTGACCGGATAAGACACGTGGTAGTCTATGAGGGGTCCTACTCTAATTAGCCTGAGCACGCGGGGCTCCACAATGCAGGCTCCGGCAACAACTACCCGTGGAAGTCACGGAGTCCCAGACTCTCTTTAACGTCGCTTTCGACATCAGTGGTGGGCAAGGGCATTGCAGTGCAGTGGACCGACTGGCTCTTTTCTGTGCAGGGAATTTTGATGTCCTGATATTTGGCGAAGAATTATGGTAATCTCGTTCATGGGTTTAATCTGTTTTCTGCAACCATTTAGGAACGCGGTAATCCATTAATAAGGCCTGTGGACCTGTGGAAGCCGCGGAGAGCAAAGCAGGTCAACTTGCCATTTCTTTCACGCAATGTGATAGTACTCTGTACTAGGCATTGGATAGGAGGATTCAAGGAAACTTCAATCTCTTTGTCACCTTCTAAAACTTGTCTCGGAAGGGTTTCGCTCTGCGGGAAAGTCCAAAAGAAGTTGGCTGCATTTGGGTCATCGGGAAGTGTGCTTAGGAATCGGAAGAGGCATACTTTCAAAACTTAGACCCGAAGAACTCCCCTACCCAGTTATTATTCGCGGTCTTTGTTCTGCCACACAATTCTATAATCATCGAACGAGCTATAACACTGGTTGGAGGAATTTTTCTAAACCTGACAGAACGTGTCTAGAATGCCGGAAATTCCACCCAAATCCAATCTCCACTTCACCATGATAGCCTTTTTTTTTGTGGGACTTTTCTATTCTTACCGTAAGATAGTATTTTATAAAAAGATAAAAAGACTTTTCTTCCATTTAAAGAGGATTTTCGTAACAAGATTCAGTTGAATGACTTTGCCACACCGATTTGAGGTAAACAGAAATGGAGAATAGGAGCAAAGGAGAAAATAATGCTTCTAGAAGAAATGGTCCATTTTCACGAACTCATGAATGAAGAAGTTGCTGCCCCTGTAAACTTGGGCTAGGCAGCATGCAACTTGAGAAGGTGGGGAGCAAGCCAAGAGCATCTTCTTTTTAGACGCACACAAACTCAGCCCTGCTAACTTATGAAGAAGTAAGTGATGGACCAATATTCTGACTCTTCAATTTACAGAACGTGGCATTCTGTTGTGTACAGACCAAGAGAGACCCTTTTTCAATGGCTGACGAGGGTCAATCTTTGAGCAACCAAATTTGGGGAGCCTTCGGGGTTAAAGCGAAAAGGAGTTTGAATATCTGGTGAGCACGCCGAAGCTAATTTTGAGACCCTCCGAGGGGGAACACCAAATGTGATAATGATATGAGGATGTTCTTCCAAACCTGCGGGGGGAAGTTGTATATTTTGGGGAAATATACAATAACAATGATACCATTCGGATACTTATTTTTGACGTCGAAAACTAAGAGACCCACCAAAATTCTTATGTTTAACCCATAATTTTGTAAGTAATTTGTTTTTTGCAACACTTAAAACCAGCCTGTAAGATAAAAGGATCATCTCGATGCATAAGGAACTCAAGAGACCAAGAGTCATCATACACTAGTTTCACCGAACATATAGTTTAATATGAAAAACTTCAAAAATTGAGTTTTAGTCTATCAATTTCTCGGCTTCAGCATCACGTGCAGCGGATGGAGTTTGTGAGTAGTAAGCCCAATAGTGTCCACATTTTCCTCTTCCCCATCTTTCAGCCTCCATTGAAACTCCTGCACCAACCTACCGATTGATGTGCATGTTATTAACGATGCCTGAAGAGAGCCAGCACAAGCCCTCTTTCCAGCTCCAAAAGCCATTGTCTTGTGAAAATCTGCTGTATCATATTTCTCATCAAGAAATCTCTCAGGCTTCCACTCTTCAGGGCTTTCCCATTGCTTCTTGTCCATGTTACACCCATATATGTTTATGGCAATCTATGCAACAATGTTCCAAGTGAGAAATTTTGTTGGGAATTGTAAATATCAAACATGAAATCTCATAATAAAAAATAGCTAAATAAGAAACCGATCAACCTCACTTCCGGCAGGAATATAGTAGCCTCCTAACTGGGTATCTTCATGTACATATCGCAGAGGTATTACAGGGGCTGGACTATGCTTCCTCAGAGTTTCATGGAAAACAGCAGCCAAGTATGGAAGCTGAGGCAAGTGTTCTTCAGTGATCTTGTTAGATCTGCAAACATTTTGAATTTCTTGGTATAGACGATCCTGTTACACGAAAAGAGTATCAATATCATAGTTACTAAAAATTATGATAGAGAGATGTACATTTGCGATTGACATAACCTGGCGGATTGGATCTTTAGCAAGTTCATACAAAGCCCATTCTGTAGTAACTAGAGTAGTATCTGAAGTCTCGATGATTGTCTCCCAAATCAACATGGTAAGTTCTTCATTTCTTAGTGTTTTTACTTCAGACAATAAGTAGTCAAGATAACAGTTTAATTCCTGTTCCAAACCCATTAGAGATTACAATAACGAACCTAAGGGATTTGGAGAAAAATTTGCACTTCTAGCATAGAAAGAGCACCTTGCCTGAAGTTAAGCGCTTATTCTGATTCTTGATTAGGGCATTCATCACTGCTTGCCTCCGAAAAGCAATTCTTTGAATTTTCATCTCCAAACCCTTATTTGGAATCCATCTCAAGTATGGGAAGAAATCTCTCCAGTCCACATCAATTGCACCCTCCATTAAGTCAGTCACTAGTGTCTTAAATATCTCCTCTCTTGATAGAGTGTCCCCAAGCTCTTCTACATAAATTGATTCCACATCTTGCCCCAAAGCCTACAAGTTTTGTTTTTCTTGAGTCTCACTCATAACTAATAAGAGCATAATAAAGTTTTAACCAAAAAAATAAACTCACTTGTCTTAATGCTACTCCAAAAAGTTTAGCCTGGAATACTTTCCTAAAATTTACTCGCTTCAAGAGGAGAATTCCTAACAAGATCATGAAATTTGCTCGAAACGTTCTCTATCATGGTATCTCTATGGCATCGATGTCGCTTCTGAACAACAAAGAGGGATTTAAAAGCCAATTTGGTAATAGAGACAAATTGTAGGCATTTGTTAATCAAAGCATGTATGAAAATGATAAAATGTCCCAACATTATTTAAGTCATATTTGAGAAACATCATTAAAAAAAACATATATTTTTCTTTTACAAGTCAATTATAAGCAAGAAATAGACTTTAACATGATACTATGTTCACGAAATGACACTCTTTATTTGAAAGGAGTCGTACTACCCCTCTAATGAAATTCATAGGTCACATTGACCATAAGAAACGAGCACTCACCTGAGCATTTGCTCCCAAAACATTTGCAAGTACATGTCGTTTTACTGTCTTGTGAAACTCATTATAGTCACTTGTTGCCACCATACATTTATCAGAGGTGAGAATCCTCAGGGCCTTGGGCAACTTTCTTGTCGAGATAGACAAAAATCTAGTCACCATAGCCTGAAATCACCGGGAAAATGACTTATCCATGTATATCACAAGACAAGCATTGTATCATCGTAAAGTAACTTTCTCGCTCAGTCGTTGTTCATGTGGATATTTCTTGTAAACAAAAGACAAAGGAGGGCTCTGTCTTATTGTATTCAAGACAATCTCTCACCACTTCTTAAGAACCAGGATCTGACCCTAAATTTCATTTTACCACTAGATTAATAACATCATCGCCGTGTGAGGGCTAGCTAACGCAAATCCAGACGTATCTACAGATTAAATTATATCCTCTTCATTTGGATGTCCTCACCTTAGAAGTAGGAACAAGCGACCAATCTGGTGATTAGCTTGTTTTATGCTTAGCAAGCCCCGAACTTACCCCCAAGAAGAGAGGACCGATTACTTTACTACTCAAGAACTGTAGGGAACGGGTACTATATCCAGGAAAGGATGAAGAATGAAAAAAGAAGCCATGTACCTCTTTGGCAACATCGCTGGAATTGAGAACAATAACAGTAGAAGCACCGGTTCTGATGGAATAGATTGGACCATATGTCTCAGCCCACCTTGTAAATGTCTTGTGGGGTTTTTTCTCCTTCAGTTGCAGCAAATTTCCTATCACCGGTAGCCCCGGGATCACTGTAACATCCAAGGGAAAATGTACCCAGAAATTGAGCCAAATCTAATAACAAGTACATGCTCACATTCAACACTGGAATCCCAAACCAATTTTACTGCAAATTTCAAAGTGGAGAAGCAATAAAACCCAAAGAGAAGGAAGGAAGGGGAATTAAGAAACCGTAGGTACCGGGAATAGGGGAGAGCTGGTGAGGTCCCTTATTCCGGCTAGAGATGAATCCCCGGACGCAGTAATAGACAAGCAGCAGAGAGAGACCGCCGACGACAATAGAGGTGGCAAGGGGAGTGGCTTGGAAATCTGGGAAGATTGGTGTTTTGTTGGCCATGGCTCCAAAATTTGAGAGCCGCTGTTATCACGCTCAAAAGTTACGCTACACTCAAAAATGCACAGTAATGGGGGGACTTTTATCTAGATCATCCCTGCTTCTCGACTCATGTCTATTTTGGGGGAATAGAGCCTCCAGCCCCTCGGCAAGAGGACGTGCTGTCCCATTGTTTCGAGCAATCTGAACCTACTAATTCCAATTTGCAAAAGTTGTGATTTTTGGAACTCCCCTGTTGAAGCATTTAACCCGAAGGTTGAGGAAAGAAGCAGTACCAATTCACACTGATTTTGAGCTTTCTGAGCACTATGAAAATCTCTTACATTCAATTTGTTTGTTTACATTGCTCCAGTATTTGCTGAACTCTTGAGCTTCTTAGTTATTAAATTGATTGTGAGTGAAGTTATTAGACCAAAATCCGTAAGGGGAAAACTCTTGGGGGCTTTGTAATTCCTTGTTTGATAATCTTTTATTGAATTTCTCTTGGATTACAGGAATTTGATTGTAATTAAAATAAGGTTTGATCCTATTACAAAAGTGGTTTGATTTTAGTGGGAGAGTAGGGACAGTCAACATAGGCAAAGTTTGTGGCCGAACCACTACTTCCTAAACGGAGATTGCTTATTTTTGAAGTCATAATCGTCCATTTTAAGCAAACACTAAAGATCATGGAACATTATCAAGTCAATTTCCTTGTCTTTCTTAGTCCTTGTCCCCTCCTGTTGAGAGAAGCTCTCTTAACAGAAACAGAGGAGAAAGCTCCAGGGGTCACCAACACAACGACCTTGATTGAATACGAGGTAAACTTTTGCTTCACCAAAAGAAAAGCAAACCCTGCCATGAAAGCAAGCTGAGAGGTGACGATCAAGGAAGAGGTTGAAACGGTAAGGCGCGCGAAGCCGTAGGCATAGAGATAGTTGTCGAAACCGGTGAGGAGTCCTATGACTGCGGAGGCAATGAACAAAGTCGGCTTCACGAAGAGGAGTTTGGCTCTTCGGCCCTCGGCGCTCCGGCGGTGAAAGTATGTGATAGCGACGGGGAGTAGAATGATGGGAAACACACCGGTTTGGAGCCAGCTCGAGAGCCACACTCGCTTGCCGCCGAGTAGGAAGTAAAGCCTCATTATCAGAGGGCCGCCGCAGCTGCCAATAGAAACTAGGAAGCAGTTTAGTATTAGAAGGATTTTCCTCGTATTGGTATTACCTTGAGTTTCCTCTTCCATGATCTCGTGGAACTCTTTGATAATGAAAAAGGGAAGAAACGGGTACAAAGCAGGGTATTCGGTTGTGAAACTCAAGGCAAATAATGTAAACAACTGAGAAGACTGAGAAAAATGCAAAGGCTAAGTTCATTAAAAATTTACAGAAGAAAGAGCTACCGTAACTCAATTTAAACAATGAAAACGGAACATGTAGAAAGACAAAGTTCCTAACTAGTGATGGTCCAAAGTAAGATGTTGACTTGTAGACCACCTTGATTCAAAGGACCCCTCATCCCCATGCTTTGCTATGATAAGGCTTCTTTCAAATACATCAAGTTTCATGGTACTTTTTGTTGTGATTAGCATACAATCAAAAAGTCAGCTTACCTTGAGCATATAGCACCACCATTTCTTTCTCTACACACCTCTTGATGGTATTTCTTGTGACCCCAATGAGTTCCCTGATCTTGTCATGGTGAATCTTTGACAAACTCTTAATAAGGATATTTGCCAGTTGATCTTCTCTTGTGCAGAATTCCAAACAAACCTCTTGATTCAATTAACACTCTGATGTAATGAATCTTTATAGCTATGTGTTTTGTTCTTGAATGCTAACACAAAGTTGTTTGCCATGGCTATGGCTAATTTGTTATTACTAAATTGGACAGTTCCGCTCTTTCACTAAAAGCCAATCTCACTTAGCAATCTTCGAATCCATAATCACTGGGATGCAATGGTTGAGGCAACCACATATTTTGCCTCAGCTGCTGATAGTGAGACCAAAGCTTGCTCCTCGAAGACCAAGTAAAGACGCAAAAAGCAGAAGCTTGGCGCAGAGAACATGATGTTTTTGAACCCACAGGGGTGTTACCTTTTCTCTCAAGCGAAACGTGCGTTTCCTTAAGGGAGCAACTCGACTTGGGCCCGTGAATCTGGCCTATCCAGGTACAACCTAGCCAACATCAAGTTAAAACCAGGCCACTTCAAGCTCACATAATCAACCCAACAAATGAGAGAATAAAATGTCTATTCCCAAATGTTAATCCATGTCCTTTTGTAATACTTTAGAAATAAGTATTATAAAGAATAAGGCCTTGTATAGTTTTCTTTTTGAAATATTTTTCGAATATGAGAAAACCAAGTTTAAATACACTTCCTTTTTGTCATCATCAAAATAACTAAGGAACAACATTGTTTCTAACAAATACAGCTCTAACTAAGTTGGTTAGGGACGAGGGACGTATGTCTTGGCGATTGACCGAGCCTTCTTAGATTATTTGTGCATTATTTCATTTATATTCTCTGCATTTAGTATTTATTTTGAATTTCTACTTTCACATGTTTTATAATCCGCATCAAATTATTGAATATTGGAAAAACTTGAAAAAGGATAAGATCACCTAATTTAAGTCCCCTTCTTGTATGATAATGATATGACCATCCTACACAAGCCAAGCCCAAGCCCAAATACTCATTAGTGGTAATGATGCCCAACCTATATAAGCCCAATCCAAAGAAGCTTGAGAAGGTTGACCAAGTGGTTGGGAAGCAAGTGGTTGGTGGTTGGCAGTTGAGAGTAAGTGGTTAGTAGTTGGCAGATGAGAGCTAGCAATTAAGAGGTTATAGTTGGAAGATAGTAGTTGGGGAGATAGTAGTTAGGGAGATAGTAGTTGGCTATATTTATGAATATGGGTGCCTTAGTTTCCTATAAATAGCTAGTACTATTGTGTAGTAGAGGCATTGAGTTGTGAGATTTAAGTATAAGCTTTAAGCTTTCCTTTTAAGTTCTGTATCTCTTTGCTTGTGGCAAGAGTAGTGAGCTTCATTTGCTTTGTATCTCTTTGGAATTACTTCCAATAGAGTGGTGAATGTTTGTCCTTGAATTCTAAGGTGGTGAGTTATCTGTATCCTTAATTTGCAAAGATAATTGTTATTTTGTATCCTTGTATTCTAAGGTGGTGAGTTATCTGTATCCTTAGCTTACAAAGATAATTGTTTGTTACTTGTGTCCTCCAATTCTAAGTTGGTGAATTATCTGTATCCTTAGTTTTCAAAAATAATTTTATCTTTTTATCTTCCTTCTCTCCGTCCGGTATCAGATAAAGAACGGTGGTGGTGGAGAGTGAATTGGAGGTGGTGAAGAGTAGATTGGTGGTGGATATTAAAAAAAAAAATTAATTAATTTTCAATAATTACCAAAAAACTTACTATGACAACTTGTTTTTTTGTCACAACAGGTGAAATAAACCTTATTAGGACAACTGGATAACTGACGCAACAAGTGGACAAGATCCACTACCACAAGGCACAAGACCTTATCACAAACAATGATGTCTCTCACCTGGAAGACTTGTTGAGAACCTTCATGAACACTCTGAAAATCTCTTATATTCAATTTGTTTGTTTACATTGCTCTTGTATTGCTCAACTCTTGAGCTTCTTAGTTATTATATTGATTATGAGTGAAGTTATTAGATCCAAATCCGAAAGGGGAATACTCTTTAGTTACTATTCAAAACCCTAACTTGCGTTCCAATCTGGGGTTTTGATAAACGTGAGGATTTTAAGTAGGAATCTCTCTTGGCTTAGAGAAATTTGATTGTAACTGAGAGGAGGTTTGATCCTCTCACAAAATTGGTTTGATTTTAGTGGAAAGGCTCTAATCAGGGGAGATTAGGGACAGTCAACCCTGCCTTGGTTCTTACAGGGACTCGATTGCCTAAAGTTCCTTTACCGAGGGCAACTCAATGCCTTAAGAATTGTTTCAAATGAGGCCAGGCCCCAAAATATCTAGATGAGGGTGGTGGATAATCGAACATGTGGCATGCAATAGAAATTCTTCCTTAAAACGGTGCGGCATAAGTGATATTTAGGAACAAAACAAAGCTCCAATTAATAGAAGGCTTACCTTGGAAAGTGAACATAGAATCTGGGGTGAGAAACAACTCTATCCAACAAAACTCCAAAATTAGACAGAGAAACGAAGCTTTCCCCCTTGATCATGAATAAAACAGAGATATGAATAACTTAGCCGTGCAATATTGTAGTAAGAAAAAGTGAATGAAAAATGCCCGAAGGCAACGACTTTATTCTCACCAATGGAATGTATAACTTCTTGAAATCCGTTTCTAAGAGGGGAAAAAAAAACATTCATACGCAAAAAGCACAACAAATCAATACATATAGGAGTTTTCACACATCAAGATCAATGAATATACAGTTTAATAGGGAAAACTTCAAAACAGATCCTTTCAATTACTTACTTAAAGCCAAACTTTCCATATCTTGGAAGATGAAAGGTGGCAACGAGTTCGTTACGATCATTATTTATTTTTTCTTCTCCTTCTATAAGCTAAACTATCTTACAAACGCATTGACAAAGTCTAGAAACGTTACAAACCAAAACAATCCCCGGTTCAACCACTAAAAGTTTATTACAGTGAAATAGAAGGCAGAATGGAGTTCTAGCCTATCAATTTCTCGGCTTCAGCATCACGTGCATGGGATGGAGTTTGTGAGTAGGTTAGCCCAAGAGTGTCCACGTTTTCCTCTTCCCCATCTCTCAGACTCCATTGAAACTCCTGTACCAACCTACCAATTGATGTACTTGCTATTAACGATGCCTGAAGAGAGCCTGCGCAAACCCTCCTGCCGCCTCCAAACGCCATCGTCTTGTACAAATCTGCTGGATCATGTTTCTCATCAAGAAACCTCTCAGGCTTCCACTCTTCAGGGCTTTCCCATTGTTTCTTGTCCATGTTACACCCGTATATGTTTATAGCAATCTGTGTAACAATGTTCCAAGTGAGATATTTTGCTGGGAATTGTAATATCAAACATGAAATCTCATAACAAAGAATAGCTAAATAAGAAATTGGTCAACCTCACTTCCAGCAGGAATATGGTAGCCTCCCAACTGGGTATCTTCGTGTGCATATCGCAAAGGTACTATTGGAACGGGACTATGTTTCCTTAGAGTTTCATGGAAAACAGCACCTAAGTATGGAAGTTGAGACAAGTGCTCTTCAGATATCTTGTTAGATCCGCAAACGTCTCGAATTTCTTGGTACAAACGATCCTGTTACACAAAACAGTATTAGTATCATAGTTACCAAAAATTGCAACAAAGGGATGTACATTTATGATTGACATAACCTGTCGGATTGGATCTTTAGCAAGTTCGTACATGGCCCATTCTGTTGTAACTAGAGTAGTATCTGATGTCTCGATGATTGTCTCCCAAATCAACATGGTGATTTCTTCATTTTTTAGTGTTTTTGCCTCGGATAACAAATAGTCAAGATAACAATTTAATTCCTGTTTCAAATTCATGAGAGATTATACTAATGAGCTTGAGTGATTTAGAAACAATTTTGCACTTTTAGCATAGAAACTCTACCTTGCCTGAAGCTATGCGCTTCTTTTGCTCCTTGATCAAGGCGCTGGTCACTACTTGCCTCCGGGAGGCAATTCTCTGAATTTTCATCTCTAGACCCTTATTTGGAATCCATCTCAAGTATGGAAAGAAATCTCTCCAATCCACGTCAATCGCACCCTCCATTAAGTCAGTCACTAGCGTCTTAAATATCTCCTCTCTTGTCAAAATGCCACCAAGCTCTTCCACATAAATGGATTCCACATCTTGTCCCAAAGCCTGCAAATTTCATCTTTCTTGAGTCTTAATCTAATTAATGCGAGCATAATAAAATTCCAACCAAAAAGAGTAAACTCACTTGTTTCAATGCTAATCCAAAAAGTTCAAATTCGAATACTTCCTAAAATTTATAGCTTCAAAAGGAGAGTTCTTGACAAGATCATGAAATTTGCTTGAGATGTTTTCCATCATTGTGTCTCTATGGCATCGATGTCGCTTCTGGATGGCAAAGAGGGATTAAAATCAGTTTGGAAACATAAACAATTTGTAGGTATACAAAATACAAAGTATTTGTCATGAACAATAGATTATCTCCTTTTAAAAAAAAAAAAAAAAGAAAGAGCCAAAAACGGTTGTGGGGAATGAGTGTTGAATATGAGATACCTTACACAAAGAGGCCTTAGGCCATTAGTAGTTCCACTAGGCTACTAGTGAATTGCTGGCATATCTCATATTACTTAAGTTATATTTTGAAAGACACGATTAAAATGAAACATATGCTATTTCCCCACAAGCCATTATAATGAAAAAAAAAAATTGAGTTTCTTTATATTAAAATTTATATTTAGGAGGTGACACCCTTTGTTCAAAAGGGGATGTATTGCTCCCATAAAAAAAATGATTGCTAACATGATTACAAGAAACATGTTAAAGAATAGTATTAAGAGCAAATTAAGTACCTACCTGAGCATTTGCTCCCAAAACGTTTGCAAGTATATGTCGTTTCACCGTCTTGTGAAACTCGTTGTAGTCACTAGTTGCAACCATACATTTATCAGAGGTGAGAATCGTTAGGGCCTTGGGCAACTTTCTTGTTGAGATGGACGAAAATCTGGTCACCATAGCCTGAAACCACCAGCATTACGACTTATCCATCTATTTTATTATCATAAAGGAACTTTTTCGCTTAGACATTGTTCGTATGGATATTTCTTGTAAACAAGACACAAATTAGCCTCTATCTTACTGTATGACCATAAGGTTAATCTTCATCTAACTAAATAAATTATTAACACTATCGCTGTGGTACTTTACTTTGGTGCAAGGATTACTATCGCAAATCCGGATGTATCTCCAGATTAAATTATACCATATCCATCTGGATGGTCCTTACTTAGAAGTAGGAACGGCGATCGATCTGGTGATTAGCTCGGTTTATGCCTAGCAAGCCCCGAACATAAACCAAAACACAAAGGACTGATTACTTCAGTCAAGAACTGTAGTGAACGGGTACTGTATCCAGAAAAGAAAGGTGGAACAGGAAAGGTGCCACGTACCTCTTTTGCAACATCGCTGGAATTGAGAACAATAACAGTGGAAGCACCTGTTTTGATGGAATAGACTGGACCATATGTCTCAGCCCATCTTGCAAATGTCTTGTGGGGTTTTTTCTCCTTCAGTTGTAGCAAGTTTCCTATCAGCGGCAACCCCGGCACCACTGTGACATCCCAGGGAAAATATACCCAGAACTTGAGTCAAATCTAATAACAAGTACATGATCACACATTTAACACTCGAATCCCAAACCCATCTCACTGCAAATTTCAAAGTGGAGAACCAGTAAAACCCAAAGAGAAGGAACAGGAATAAGAAACGGGAGGTACCGGGAACGAGGGGAAGCTGTTGAGGTCCCCTCTTCTGGCTAGAGATGAATCCTCGGACAGTGTAAGAGACGAGCAACAAAGACAGACCGCCGACGGCGACAGAGGTGGCAAGGGGAGTGGCTTGTAAATCTGGCAGGATTGGTGTTATGCTGGCCATGACTCCAAACTTTGATCGACAGAAACCTTGTTTTCGCTTCCTGAGATACCTTTGAAGTTGAGGCCAAGTGTTATTATATACTGTCAAGAGCGGAAGCAGTGTTCCCCATGCGTACCCCAGCCTTTGTCTCCACGCTCCCATTAATTATTTCTCATGTCAGAACATTCACTTTCGTGAACTGTTTTAGTCTTTTACTACAGATGGTATCTTTCTTCTTTCCTCGTCGTACACTGTGAGCGGAACCCGGGGTTTGCTCATCCGTCAGAAGATCAGAACTAATCAAGAGGAAATATCTTCTAATTACTCCATTAGCGGAAAATGCCCAAGAGGTTAATTAACCGTGATGTCTGCCCTGTAACTTCCATGTTCAACTTCAGGGGTCATTTTCACTCTAGTCCCATTCTAGCTGCAAAAGAAATCACCATCGCTTACTTTTGCAAATCATTACCCATTGACTTTTCGATTATTTGCCATCGATAGTGACTTTTACATTACAATTAATACCCTCTTCTACATGGGAAAGGAAAACAAAAGCAGAGAAGATTTAGAACATTTTTCCACTTGAATGAAGGATAAGTTTTGGAAAAATTGGCATGAACCCTAAGAGAATTTAGCAATCAACCAACGGTTTAATGGTTGTCTTATAGGACGACCATTAAAATTGATTAAAAAACAAAATAGACCACTTTCACATATCAAAAACACAACAAATAAGCATAATTGCAATATAAGACACCTTAAATTTTAAATTTAATTTTTTTTTCTTATAACAGACTCATTCAATCCAAAAATAAAGAGATATCTTGTTGAAATATAAGTTATAATACCATAATTAAAGATACTTTTTTCCTTAAAATCATATAATACTTTCATGTATAAGAAAATAACATATTAATATATTTACAATGTGAGCTATATATCAAATTCTAAAATTAATTAGATCACTATTAAAAACATAAATATGAAATCATGAAATTTAAATAATCAGTGTCATGGTTTATTTTCTCCATCCAATTTATAATTTGAAAATATTATTATAACGCAGTTGGTATGGGAAAGATAAATTTAATGCCAAGTTTATTGTCTGATTTAATTTTCTTATTGCTAGATCCATCATATCTGTACCTTCTAATAGAGGACCTGCAATGGATGCTAATGAGAAATGGACCCCAGTACCAAAATACAAGCAGAAGCGGCTGGTGATAACCGATGGCAGGCCACCATCAACAGCTGAAGTATAAAATATGCCTACCAAAGTCATATGATTGACACTCATGAATCTTTCCGCCTTGACGTCTGCGATGCGCCCTCTGATGCCCTTTTGGCTTTTACGTCGTTGCTTTGGGTCTCCGGGAATGGATTCGCCAGGCGCTAAATAACGAAAGGCGAATTGAGATTGTTGTCCGGATGAGATGAGATGAACTTTCTCAGTAATCCAAACAAATGTTTGAAGAATTAAAAAAGTTTTGAGATAAGAATATGTTTTCTAGAGAGCCTGGAGCGACGCTGGAGGTATCTTTACGTTGTTATGACAGGTTCCAACTGCTTGTCATTTGCCAAAACAACAAAAGGAAAAAGACAGCTGCCGTCTGTTATGACTTTAACTTTGTTTATAGGACACACAGAAAACAGAATCTAGGCAAAGTGCAGAGAAATTTCTGAATGAAAACACATGGAACGATTGAACCAAATGGTTCTATATTTCATAGATAAGTTGCAGCAAAAGAAAGCTTACAAAGGAAAGTGGTTCTCAACGTTCAAAAGAGTAACCAAGGTAGCTTCTAGCTTAAATATATAAAACAGAATACATAGGAAAATATGACAGCACCTACACGTCACCTTCTTTTCTTTACTGGAAAGAAGTATGGACAGCAGCATGCCCATGACAGATTGGCCAAAAGGACACTCTTCAGTTGTTCAGCAACTTCTAAATGGAACTGCTACTGATAGGAGTTGAACACTTACCTCACTGCCTAGTGCCGTGTCTAACACTTGATTGAACTGTCCTTGCTACCAGCCAGACACGATGGATGGTTGACAGAAACCCCATTACTTTCAACACCGTCTTGAGCTCCGGTAAGCTTAAGGAAATGCCAAGAAATGAAAAGGTTTATCAAATAAACTAGAAGTAGACTTTTGTGTATAGTTCTCGTGCACCGTGTGATATATCAACTTCCGTCGTCGCTAGGTGAGATGAAATTTCGTTAATCTTCCAATCTCATTATTCGAGCTTCTGATAATGTCGAATCAACGTTCAACTGGCAATAATGTTGGGACGATAACCGAGGCCGAGTTTGTTTGAATCTGCAGAACGTACATAATTGGATTCTGACACCATTGAGGACCTACAACCCAACCTTTTTCTGCAACTTTATCATAAATCTCTAAGGGGAAGTGGTGTCATATCATGGGGTTAAATGTCTTGAGCAGATCCCAGACTTGCATTGTCAAATGGGTCCAATGACCTTCATTAAAATTTCCAACTAAGACAACTAATTATAGGCCTTGCCAATCAATCTCTGCACTAGTGGAGGGATTCTGTTTACTAGATGATTTCAATAATGACTCTTTAGATGAGATTACAAAGCAGAATTGGTCAAAACTGATTTCACTAGGCTAACAAAAGGCATTTTGGGGCACTAGATCACCCACGACATCCTAATCTTCACAAAGAAAATTGCTTGATGATATGTATCCATCGCGTCCTTGATTGAGCTTCATTGGGGCCATCAGAAATCATTCCTCCTTAATTCCCTCAGAGGTGCACAATACTGATTAACTAGTCTATTCACAACAACAAATAAAAGAAAGGCCAAAACTACAAGTGAATAGAATTTTCTCCTTAATGTTTTTTTGGTTTACATCGTACTTGTGGTGTCCAGCTCACAACTCAAATCTAGTATGCGGGCAAAGATATGGATATCTGGTGTTCATCTCCCAACAAGGACGGGCGATAATCATCAGTATCTTAGCAGGACAATCACTTGCTCCATCCACACATCAAGCAGATATATTTAGTTCTAGAGAATATCGAAGATACAAACAACATATTAGAGTAGTAATTAACTAATAGAAGTTTATATTATGTGTAGTTTACTATTGCTAATGAGTACAACAAATTAATATTTTTTTCAAAGTGTTTATTGCAATCCACAATCATATATCAAGCAATCAGTAAACAAATAATATAATGTATAGAAGAGAAGATATTTGTACATGGTAAGTTACATTGTTTAGTCCAATCTATCCTTGGCACCTACATTCATTTAGCTCAAGCCAACCAACTAGGGAGTTCTAATAATTAATATTTTTGTCAAAGTATTTGTTGCAATACACAATCATTATCACACAATCAGTAAGTAGTTAGTATAATGTACAGAAAAGGAGATTTCTGTGCATGGTAAGTTAATTGGTTTAGTCCAAGCTATTTTTGGCACCTACATCATTTGGCTCTAGCAAACCAACTAAAGAGTTTCTCCCACTAATCAATTAAGACAATCGATTACACAAATCAATGATCCTTCTTCACAAATTTTTTTATCTCGAAGAAAATTTGAACACAACCGTGTCTCTGTTTCTCCCTTGGAAAACACTTCCCAAGTGAATCAAAAGAGTAACAAGTTTGGTGCAAATCCCCAAATTTACCGAAACCCTAGAACAGAAGCAGGGAACAAATTTTCACTCAAGTGTAATATAGATGAGCACAAATAAAATATGAATACAAGATACAACAATAATACAAGTCTAGGGATTTCACCGAGTGAATGCTTGAAATGATGAACTTGACTTTCAAAGCTTGATCAATTGCAGAGCACACATAATATTTTATCAGAGTAACAAACTGGCTCTTGCTTGCGCCCTCCTTTGAATCCTATATGCGAGCTTTAGCTTCACTCCAATGGTCGGAAACTCAAATGAAGGTTGAGCCACGTTTAACCCCAATGCCAAACTACTCACCCTCAAATGTCCAATCATGAAGCTATCTCGATCGACTTGTGCCAAGGATTTTTGTTCTAGTTCGTTGAACTTTTAATTTTCAATAAAAAGTACTCTACATGTTCCTAAGTAAGAGTTTGCTTGCAATTTTAGTTCTGATAATAATAATGATATTTGGCATTAACAATTGTAGTTTTCTACAGCAATTGGTTTTTGGGAGAGATGTAACCATTTTTTACTTGCTGCTTCTCGCATCTCTTCAAGCTCACTCTTCTCCCCACTTTATATATATATATATATATATATATATATATTTGTTGTTCTTTAGTTTTTTGGAAAAGATAGCATTTGGATGTGTCCCTTGGATTTGTCCTTTGAGTAATACACTGCTTTGTAATTTTTGATGATGCTCTAGCATTGGGTCTCCCAATTTCAAACTTGCTTAAGGAGTAAGCATAAAGAATGGAGAATTGGCTTTTGGGGGAAATGCAATGTTATGATAGCATTAAGATACTTGTACTACTTTCTACACGTTAAAAACTATGAAATGCTTTCAAGTTTAACCCTTCATAAAATTGGTTCCTTGGAATCCCTAAAACCCATTTGTAAGAGAAAACAACATTCATATATAAAGAGCACAACAAATTAACACATACGAGATTTAAACACACTAATTTCACCAAACATACAATTTAACAGGAAAACTTCAAAACAGACTCTTTCAATTACTGAAAACTGGAGTTTTTAGTGCTCAAGACTAGATATCTTTGGTTAAGATAAACAAAGATACCTTGGAACACGAAAGGTGGCAACAATTTCATCACGGACTATCATTTTTTGTTTTCTTCTCCTTGTATAAGCTAAACTATCTTCTAGATGCATTGAGAAAGTCTAGAAACATTACAATTCAATAGGGTCCTTGGTTTAGTCATAAGAAGTTTATTATAGTGCCATTGAAGGTCGAATGGAGTTATAGCCTAGCAATTTCTTGACTTCAACATCACATGCATGGGATGGGGTTTGTGAGTAGTAAGCACAATGCTGTCCATATCTTCCTCTTCCCCATCTCTCAACCCCCTTTGAAACTCTTATACCAACTCTCCGATTGATGTGCATGCTATCAATAATGCCTGAAGAGAGACTGCACAAACCCTCTTTCCACCACCGAATATCATTGTCTTATACAAATCCACTGGATCATATTTATCATCAAGAAATCTCTCAAGCTTCCACTCTTCAAGGCTTTCCCATTACTTCTTTTCCATGTTACACCCATAAATGTTCATAGCAATCTGTGGAACAACGTACCAAGAGAGAAATTTTTGTTGGGAATTGTAATATCAAACATGAAATCGTAGACCAAAACAATAGCTAACTAAGAAAATGATCAACCTCACTTCAGTAGGAACATAGTAGCCCTCTAATTGGGTATCTTTGTGCGCATATCGTAGAAGTATTATTGGAACTGGACCAGGCTTCCTTAGAGTTTCATGGAAAACATCACCCAAGTATGGAACCTAAGGCAAGTATTCTTCAATGATCTTGTTGGATCCACAACATTTTGAATTTCTCGATACAAACGATCCTGTTACACAAAAAGGGAACCGGTATCATAATAACTAAAACTTGTGGTAGAGAGATGTACATTATTGAGCTACATAACCTATTGGATTCTTTAGCAAGTTCATACATGGCTCATTTTTCCATAATCATAGTAGTATCTGACAATTGGGTGATTATCTCCCAAATCAACATGGTAATTTCTTTATCTCTAAGTGTTTTAGCCTTAAATAAGAAGTAGTCAATATAATAATTTAATTCCTATTTCAAATCCATTTAAGGAGGGAGAGGGGGTTACAATAATTAACTTGAGGGACTTTTAGATAATTTTGAAGTTTTAGCACAAAACCATTGCCTCTCTTGAAACTATGCACTTTCTTTTGCTTTTTGATCAAGGTATTCATAACTACTTGCCTTCGGAAAGCAATTCTCTAAATTTTCATCCCTAAACCCTTATTTGGAATCCATCCTAGGTATAGAAAGAAAATTTTCCAATCCACATCAATTGCACCCTCCATTAAATCAATCACCAACGCCTTAAACATCTTCTTGCTTGACAAAATGCCACCAAGCTCTTTGACATAAATGGACTTCATATCTTGCGAGCCTACAAGTTTCATTTTTCTTGAGTTCACTCTAACTAATGAAAGCATAATAAAGTTTTATCCAAAAAGAGTAAACTCACTTGTTTCAATAATACTCCAAAAGGTTCAGACTCAATACACTTCCCTAAAATTCACAACCTTAAGAAGAGAGTTCCTAACAAGATCATGAAGTTTGCTCAAGACATTCTCTATCATGGCATCTTTATGGCATCAATGTCGCTTCTAAACAACAAAGAGAGATTAGAAATTAGTTTGGCATCAAACACAACTTGTAGGCAATGTATAAATCATAGTATGGATTAAGAACATGGATAGTCTCACATTACTTAAATCATATCTCAAAAACATTAATCAAAATTAAACATACATTATTTCCCCACAAATTGATTCTTAGGAAGAAATTGACTTTCTTAATGTTAAAACTTATATTTAAGAGGTGACACCTTTTACTCAAAAAGGAATATGTTACTAGCATAATGAATTCATTACCTACAATGACTATGACAAATGTGTCAATGTTTGGAGATGATGTGTCATCCACGTAGATGCCACGTTTGCATGGTCAATGGGCAGTTCTTAAGATGGGAATCTCCCCTTATAGCACTGCACCAACTTGCCGTTCTTGGCAAGCTAGTGAAGACTTTCTATGGTTTAGCCTCGCAGAGGCTCTATTCAGCTAACCCAAGCACCAGGACACCAACAGCTCATTGCAACACAAGCAACAGCTTTCTCACCCCTAGTGTGAAGTTTGATCTATAAAGTCCTAGTATTGTACATCTTGTAAATTTGTCTTGGGAACAATTTCTCCCAACTATCTATAATGGTTTTGTCTTGTTTATCAATAAACAAGATTTTTCTACCCAGTTTTTGTTCTATTTTACAGTCAAGAATAGCATTTAGAGTAAATCAAGTACGCACCTGAGCATTTGTTCCCAAAACATTTTCAAGTATATGTCGTTTTACCATCTTGTGCAATTCATCGTAGTCACTAGTATTAAAGCAATCCAATCATGTCAACATCACTCATACGAAACAACTCAGCCTTACCAACCAAGAAGATCATCTCAACAACTCAGAAAATCAATCAACTTACCAAGTCTCGGAAATCAAGCAATCCAAGAAGGAAGGAATTCGAAATTCAAATCTTCTATCTACTATCACCAACCGAAATAGAAAACTACTCAAGACAAGATAAGGAAGTTTTTCAAAAAATCAAATTCTATATCCAATCTCGTTATCTCTCATCAAATCAGCCATAAATTGTACCAACTCCATTTCCATTTCTTACTAATCTTTGTAACATTATAAATTGCACTCATTGTACAAACAAATGTATCGGAAATCATTTTTATTACAATTCATTGTATTGTTATTTTATCTCGGTATTTTACTCTTTAATTACTAGTTTTAACCATACATTTATTAGAGGTGAGAATCCTTAGGGCCTTGGGCAACTTTCTTGTTGAGATAGACGAAAATCTAGTCACCACAGCCTGAAACCACCAGGAAAAAACTTAACCATGCATAGCACAAGAGAGCCATTGTTTTATCATAAGGGAACATTTCGCTTAGTCATTGTACATATGGAAATTTCTTCTAAACAAAATACTAAGGAGCTTCTATCTTCCTGTATGACCCTAAACGTAATCCTCATTTAATTACTAAATTATTAGCACCATCACCTTGGTAATTTATTTGGGTGCGAGGGTTACTAGTGCAAATCCATGTGTACTTACAGATTAAATTATACCTTGTCCATCTGGACGTCCTTTACTTAGAAGTAGGAGCGGTGGCGATCTGGTGATTAGCTCGGTTTGTGCCTAGCAAGCCCCGAACTTACCCGGAAAAAATTGAGGACCAATTACTTTACTCAAGAAGAGTAGAGAAATGGTACAGTATCCAGAAAAGAAAGGTGGAATAGTAAAGGATGCCACGTATCTCTTTGGCAACATTGCTGGAACTGAGAATAATAACAGTGGAAGCACCGGTTCTGATGGAATAGATTGGACCATATGTCTCAGCCTACTAACAGTGGAAGCACCAGCAAATTTCCTATCACCAAAAGCCTCGGTACCACTATAAAATCCCGGGAAAATGCTCCTTAAAGCTGAGTCAAATCTAACGACAAGCAGATGATCACACATTCAACACTAGAATCTCAACCTCATCTCATTGCAAATTTCTAAGTGGATAATCAATAAAATACCAAAGAGAAGGAAGAGGAATTAAGAAACTGGGGGTACCAGGAACGGGGGGCAGCTGTTGAGGTCCCTTCTTCCGACTGGAGATGAATCCCGTGACGGTGTAAGAGACAAGCAACGACAAGAGACCAACAGCAGCGACAAAGGTGGCAAGGGAAGTGGCTTGGAAATCTGGTAGGGGTTGTGTTAAGCTAGCCATGACTCCAAACTTATATCGATAGAAACCTCATTTTAGCTCCTGAGATACCTTTGTAGTTGCCGCCAAGTGTTATATACTGCCAAGAGCCGAAGCAGTGTTTCCAATACGTAACCCGGCCTTTGCCTCTGTGCTCTCAATATTTTTTCCTCACGCAGAACGTTCCTTCTATTTCTTGTCACATTAAGAATTAAATATTCGTGCAGGGTCCTGTTGTACTCTTTTTTGGCAAATGGTATTTATTGAAAGTGGTGTTATCCTATATTAAAAATGTGAAATGAATTCTTAAACTTATAAGTGATAAGATTTTTCAATATAATGTTTTAATGTTTTAAAATAAGCTCTTACACTCTAATATAGTATCAGAGTTTCCATTTTATAATTTCTACTCCGAAGTTAGGCTTTAGTCTTACAATGCAAGTGAAGAAGAGTATTAAAGGTGAGTGTTATCTTATATTAAAAGTATAATGATAGACATTTGAACTTATAAGTAATGAGATTTTGTCATCTAATACTTTAAAATTTTGAGATGGGCTCTCATACTCTAATAGTACTTATGCTCTTTACATGTTTATAGTGGGGAAAGATGAGCAAAATGGAACCTGGGGTTTGCTTATTTGTCAAAGAGGAACGCACTTCTCCTTCCTCTATTAGCGGAAAACGCCCAAGAAGTTAAACTGACAGCGATCTCCTGCGTCGAAACTTGAACTTCAGGTGTTATAATTACTCTAGTCCCATTTTGGATGCAAACTAAATCACTATCACTAAGTTTTCACAAATCATTACAAAAAGAATTTTGGTTGGTGATGATTACACGTTCTTGCTCACTGTATATGTTCCCTTTCGAGTATTTTCCATTGATATTGACTTTTATGCATTCCAATTAATACCCTCTTCTGACTTGTAATTCTGTATGGAAAAGAAAAACAAAAGGCAAGAAGGTTTAGAATTAACTATACAACATCATCAACCATGGTTCCACTTACAAATAGAAGCGGCTTGTGATAACTGATGGCAGGACACCATCATGGTAGATGAAGCATAAAATATGCCCGCAAAACTGATATGTTATGAGCTATGTGAATCTTTCCGCCTTGTTTTTGGATTGTGCATCAATGGCCCTAGATCCCCAGAAATGGATTCACCAGACTAAATTACAAAAAGGGCACATATTCCTTTATTCATTTTATACTTTGTCAGGGGCAGCTCACATATGATTCCAGGCCTAGTCCACAGAACTTGTTTAGCCTATGAGCAAAAGAGGCCCAGCCCATAGATTCTATGATCCACGAAACCCATTAAGAAAAACCAAATCGAGCAGCCTAAGAACAGCACTCCGCCCAGTGAACAACTGAAGCCCATGACCCGCGCGAAGTTCAGTCACCATTCAAGCTAGCAACGTAAAGACAATCCATGGGGCTTGACTCAGAAAAGCGGTGACCCATGACCCGCGACCCGCTTGACCACCGACATTTTAAATCGTTACACAGAATGGAGAAGAGCCTTTGTTCTCTTTCCTTCTTCGGTCATCTTCCAAAATGGAAAACACTTATTAGCTGACGATGTTGCCGATACTGATTGCATGAGTTGGAGGCCAACGTCTCTATAAAAGCGACCGGAAAGAGCAGAAGAAAGACCACGATAGAACGACGGCAATCAAATATACTCTGTTATCTCAGTGCTCTCAAATCGGCTCAATTTTCTCTTTGAAGGACTTTCTGCGAGCGGGTAATTTCTACACTGTCTTTTTTATTTACATTTTTGTGATACATTTGTGTAAACCCTAAAACTTAGGGTTCATCCAAATTTGGGGTCTCGATTCTGCACCTTTGATTAAGCTTAATGTTTGTATTTGTTATTATTGGAGGAACTGTAACGGGAAGATTGTGATTTATTTCTGTTCGGATTTTTCTCTGGTTCTAATCCGTGGATTACGAAAACTCTGTAAATTGTATTACGAGTTGATAGTTATTAAAAATGACCATATGGACATATTTACATCTTATTACAGGAAGGTGACATTGTCATGCTATATTACATCAAGAAGTGTGAAGAATTATACCCACTAAATGTTGAATCCTACACTTACCATGAGTTTGCTTCCCCTCAGTTTGAGCTTATTTGAGGTAAATTTCTTGCAAAACATAGCAGTTAAAGGGAGTACTAAAAGGAAAAAAAAAAACTTACCAAATGTCCTCAAGTAAACACATACTTAGTCCCCTTCTAAGTGCATAGAACCTATCTTTGTATTAAGTGTTAGTGTTAAAATGGAAAGAAAATGTTTTTGATGCTTGGCCTAATCAGTGTTGACGTAGTTCAGAGAAGCATTCAGCTCGTGTGTCTTATTCCTTGTAAGTCCATTTGTGTGTCCAGTCCAGAACATGGCTCGATCTCAATTGTTTGGCTTCCAAAATAGTGTACTTCATTAAGTGGCAACGGAGAAGGAAATATATGCAAAAAGAATCCACTTATAACTCGTGGTTTTCCTCTTTGTTTCATTGATTTGAGATAAAAAGAAGCTATCACTAAGGCTGAAAAAGGGTAGCTATAAATCCGGATAGACCAATCAGTGAGACTAGAAGGAATGATGTTTATAAAGAGCGCACGATGCAATAAGTTATCGATCAGAATTATTGTATGAAGGAAGCTCATTAATTGTGTTATATTTAAAGTTTCTTCTAAATTTAGTGCAAATGAGCCACAATCTAGTTCAAAATAAAAAAATTAAATCTTTCACTTTCCTAATCCGAGCTTTAGAAAAGAAATGCCCAAATTTTGTCTCAACTTAAGCTTTCATTACAAACTTTACAAATATGTGAGTTAAACTCAATTTCTAAACGATGGAGCAATAGACAAATATGCAAATATTTGATATAAGAGATATACAAGAGGATTTACTTCAAAGCAGTAGGGATATCTTTTCTTTGTGTTTCCCGTGCAAAAGAATGCCGTCGCTCAAGTGAAAGATGCATTGCCTTTTCTTTTTTGTACTGACACGTAAATGGTTAAAGCCAAACTGAAGCACACGATTTATACATTGTAGAAACACTTCCAGCACTTGTGTTTCTTTAAGTGACAATTTGGTCAGTTAGAAAGTCTATTTTTGTTGGTTTGGTTTGTTGTTTAATACATTCATATTTCTTTGCTTAATCAATATATGTTGCATGAATATAACCCAAAAGGGATAGCTTTTGTCGAGATCAACAAAACCAAATAAGCGCACGGTTAGTCAACACTGACGATTCACCCGTTCGAAAATATTGTGTTCTACGAGGAGGCTAATAACTCCGCCGTCTGAAGACATTTATCAGAAAGTTATAATCTGAGACCGCCAACTACATGGGAATTTTTTATGATAACTAGAGTATATTCACAAGGACAAATAAAAGAAAGGCCAAAACTATAAGAGAATAATATCTCCTCAATTTTTTTAGACTACATCGTACTTGCAATGTCCAGCTCACAACTCAAATAGTATGCGGGCAAAGATACGGATATTTGGTGTTCATCTCACAGAAAGGATGGGCAACGATCATCTGAATCTTAGCAAGACCAGTAATCGCTCCATCCACGATCAAGCAGCTTATATTTAGTTCCAGACAATTTCGAAGATGCAAGCAAACAACAAATTAGAGCAGTAATTACAAACATCTTCGCTCTGATTATCAGATTTACAATTCGTCGATAGGGTCATCGGGCATTAATGATGCACTTGTTGCAGATTACGACTTCGTATCAAGCTATTAACTAACAAAAGTGGGTGTGAGTTGTGATACTGTAAAACTAGTAAAGAGAAATAAAACAGGCGGGTAAGGGATTAGCACGCTGTTCAGTAGCCCGGATTCTTTGGTGGAGGTGGTGATTGGTAGTCGGAGCCGAATGTCGGGGGAAGAACCATTTCACCTGCTGGAGGGGGAGGTGAAATAGATGGAGAATGTGGCGGTGGAGAGTTAACATGTGGGAGTGGAGACTGGCTTGGCGGTGGTGGTGGAAAATGAGCAGAAGGTGGTGGAGAGTAGATGGGTAGTGGTGGTGAGGGAATTGGACGAAGTGGGGGATCACCAGGAGATGGTGCCGCTGGTGTCGATGATGGTGGTACCAATGATGGAGATGGTGGTATTGGCGTTGGAGATGGTGGTGGAGTCCTTAATCCAGGTGATTCTCCATGGGGATCACGAGGAGATGGTGTTGGCGAAGTTGGAAGTGGTGGTAGTGGTGCTGAAGGTGGTGGTAGGGGTACTGAAGATGGTGGTACTGATGTTGGAGATGGTGTTGTCGGCATTGGGGATGGTTGTAGTGGCGGCAATGGTGTTGGAGATGGTGGTGGAGTCCTTAATCCAGGTGATTCTCCATGGGGATCACGAGGAGATGGTGTTGGCGACATTGGAAGTGGTGGTAATGGCGTTGAAGGTGGTGGTAGGGGTACTGAAGATGGTGGTACTGGTGTTGGAGATGGTGTTGTCGGCATTGGGGATGGTTGTAGTGGCGGCAATGGTGTTGGAGATGGTGTAATCGATGTTGATGATGGTGGTAGTAGCGTTGGAGATGGTGCTACTGGTGTTGGAGATGATGCTATTGGTGTTGGAGATGGTGATAGTGGTGTTAGAGATGGCGGTGGCAGTGTTGGAGATGGTGTGATCGGCGTCAAAGATGGTGGTAGCGGTGTCGGAGATGGTGTGTCCGGCACCAAAGATGGTGTAATTGGTGTTGGAGATGGTACGGCTGGCATTGGAGACGGTATTACTGGAGTCGGAGATGGCATTGTTGACATCGAAGATGGTGCAATAGGAGTCGGAGATGATGCTATTGGCATTGGAGATGGTGTTACTGGCATTGGAGATGGTGTTATTGGCGTTGGAAATGGTGTTACTGGCAGTGGAGATGGTGCGACTGGTATTGGAGATGGTGTCATTGGCATTGGAGATGGTGTTATTGGTGCAGGAGATGGTACTGTCGGCATCAGAGATGGTGGTATTGGCATTGGATATGGTGTGACTGGAGTTAGAGATGGTGTTACTGGCATCGGGGATGGTGATAGCGGCATCGGAGAAGGTGCTTTCGGCATCGAAGATGGAGGTCGAGTCCTGAATCCGGGTGGTTCTCCATGGGGATCATCAGGGGACGGTGCTATTGGCACTTGAGATGGTGGTAGTGGCATTGGAGAAGATGGTAGTGATGTTGGAGATGGTGGATCCAACATCGGAGAAGGTGTTATTGGCATTGGGGATGATGCTTCCGATTTTGGAGATGGTGTGAAAGGAGTTGGAGATGGTGTTGTCGATGTCGATGATGGTGGTATTGGCACTGGAGATGGTGCAACTGATGTCGGTGATGGTGCTATCGGCATTGGAGATGGTGTTACTGGCATCAAAGATGGTGATAACGGTGTCAGAGATGGTGCTACTGGTATTGGAGATGGAGGTCGAGAATTTAATCCAGGTGATTCCCCATGGGGATCACTAGGAGATGGTGTTATCGATGTTGGAGATGGTGTTATTGATGTTGGAGATGGTGCTACTGGTATTGGAGAAGGTGCAGTTGGCATTGATGATGGTGTCATTGGCGTTGGTAATGGTGGTATTGGAATTGAAGATGGTGGCATTGGCATCGGTGATGGTGTAATCGGCATTGGTGATGGTGCAACTGGTGTTGGAGATGGTGCTACTGGCATTGGAGATGGTGTTGTTGGCATCGGAGATGGAGTGATCGATGTTGGTGATGGTGCCATCGGCGTCGGTGATGGTGCTACTGGCATTGGTGATGGTGCTACTGATGTCGGTGATGGTGTTACCGGTGTCGGTGATGGTGCTACTGGTACATGAAATGGTACTACTGGAGTTGGTGATGGTGCTATCGGCGTTGGAGATGGTGCTATCGGTGTCAGTGATGGTGGTATTGGCATCGAAGATGGTGCTACTGGCGTTGGAGATGGTGCTACCGTTGTCGGTGATGGTGCTACTGGCACTAGAGATGGTACTACCGGCGTCAATGATGGTGTTATCGGTGTTGGTGATGGTGTTATCGGTGTTGGTGATGGTGTTACCGGTGCGGGAGATGGTACTACTGGAGTCGGTGATGGTGCTACCGGCGTTGGTGAAGGTGGTATTGGCATCGGTGATGGTGCTACCGGCGTTGGTGAAGGTGGTATTGGCGTCGGTGAAGGTGCTACCGGTGTCGGTGAAGGTGCTACTGGCATTGGTGAAGGTGCTACCGGTGTTGAAGATGGTGGTATCGAAGTTGGTGATGGTGTTATTGGCGTTGGAGATGGTGGTATCAACGACGTTGATGATGGTGCTACTGGCGTCGGAGATGGTGCTACTGGCGTCGGAGATGGTGCTACTAGCATTGGAGATGGTGCTACTGGCATCGGAGATGGTGCTACTAGAGTTGGTGATGGTGTTACCGAATCTGAAGATGGTACTATCGGCGTTGGTGATGGTGGTACTGGTGTCGAAGATGGTGGTACCATAGTCGGTGATGGTGCCATTGGTGTCGGAGATGGTACTATTGGAGTTGGTGATGGTGCTATCGGCATTGGAGATGGTGGTATTGGTGGCGTCGGTGATGGTGCTATTGGCATTGGAGATGGTGGTATTGGTGGCATCAGTGATGGTGCTATTGGCGTCGGAGATGGTGCTACCGGAGTCGATGATGGTGCTATCGGCATTGGTGATGGTGCTATCGGTGTTGGAAATGGTGGTATCGATGGCGTTGGTGATGGTGGTACTAGTGTTGGTGATGGTGCTACGGGCATTGGAGATGGTGTGACCGATGTTGGAGATGGTGGTACCAATGTCGGAGATGGTGCTACTGGAGTTGGTGATGGTGTTATCGGAGCCAGAGATGGTACTACAGGCGTCGGTGATGGTGATATTGGTATCAAAGATGGTGGTATTGGAATTGGTGATGGTGCTACCGGCATTGGAGAAGGTGCTACAAGAGTCGGTGATGGTGCTATCGGCGTTAAAGATGGTGGTATTGGTGGCGTCGGTGATGGTGCTACTGGCGTTGGAGATGGTGCTACCGATGTCGGTGATGGTGCTACCGGAGTTGGTGATGGTGCTACAGGTATTGGTGATGGTGCTACCGATGTCGGAGATGGTGGTACAGAAGTTGGTGATGGTGCTACTGGTACCAGAGATGGTGCTACTGGCATTGAAGATGGTGCTACCGGAGTTGGTGATGGTGCTACTGGTGTTGGAGACGGTGGTATCGAAGTCGGTGATGGTGCTATCGGCGTTAGTGATGGTGGTATCGTTGGCGTCGGTGACGGTGCTACCGGCATTGGAGATGGTGCTATTGGCATCGGTGATGGTGCTATCGGCGTTGGTGAAGGTGCTACCGGTGTTGGAGATGGTGGTATTGGAGTCGGTGATGGTGCTTTTGGCATTGGAGATGGTACTATCGGAGTCGGTGACGGTGCTACTGGCGTCGAAGATGGTGTTACCAGAGTTGGTGATGGTGCTATCGGCGTCATAGATGGTGGTATCAGTGGTGTGGGTGATGGTGTTACTGGCTTTGGAGATGGTGCTATTGGAGTCGGTGATGGTGCTTTTGGAGTCGGTGATGGTGCTTCTGGAGTTGGTGTAGATGGTGGTATTGGAGTCGGTGATGGTGTTACCGGCGGAGATGGTGGTATCAATGGCATCGGTGATGGTATTACCGGCGTTGGAGATGGTGTTATCGGTGTTGGTGCTTTTGGAGTCGGTGATGGTGCTTCTGGAGTCAGTGATGGTGTTACCGGAGTTGGTGATGGTGCTACTGGTGTTGGAGATGGTGTTGTCGGTGTTGGTGCTACTAGTGTCGGAGATGGTACTATTGGAGTCGGTGATGGTGTTATTGGTGTTGGAAAAGGTACTATTGGCGTTGAAGATGGTGGTATTGGAGTCGGTGATGGTGCTACCGACGGAGATGGTGGTACCAATGGCATCGGTGATGGTACTATTGGTGTTGGAGATGGTGTTGTCGGTGTTGGTGCTTTTGGAGTCGGTGATGGTGCTTCTGGAGTCGGTGATGGTGTTATCGGAGTTGGTGATGGTGCTACTGGTGTTGGAGATGGTGTTGTCGGTGTTGGTGCTACTGGTGTCGAAGATGGTACTATTGGAGTCGGTGATGGTGTTATTGGTGTTGGAGAAGGTACTATTGGCATTGAAGATGGTGGTATTGGAGTCGGTGATGGTGTTACCGGCGGAGATGGTGGTATCAATGGCATCGGTGATGGTACTACCTGGCGTTGGAGATGGTGTTGTCGGTGTTGGTGCTACTGATGTCGAAGATGGTGCTACCGAGGTGTTGGAGATGGTGCTATCGGTGTTGGAGATGGTACTATTGGAGTCGGTGATGGTATTATTGGAGTCGGTGATGGTGTTACCGGCATTGGTGAAGGTGTTACCGATGTTGGAGATGGTGGTATCGGAGTTGGTGATGGTGGTATTAGTGGCGTTGGCTGATGGTGCTATCGGAGTCGGTGATGGTGCTACGGGCGTCGGTGATGGTGCTATTGGTGGCGTCAGGTGATGGTGCTATTGGCGCCGAGGATGGTGGTACCAATGGCGTCGGAGATGGTGCTACTGGTGGAGTTGGTGATGGTGGTACCAATGTCGGAGATGGTGCTAATGGCGGAGTTGGTGATGGTGGTACCAATGTCGGAGATGGTGCTACTGGAGAAGTTGGTGTTGGAGATGGTGCTATCGGAGTCGGTGATGGTGCTACTGGCGTCAGTGATGGTGGTATTGGTGGTGTTGGTGATGGTGCTACTGGCGTCAGGGATGGTGGTACCAATGGAGTCGGAGATGGTGTTACCGACATTGGAGATGGTGCTACTGGCAACATTGGTGATGGTGGTACCAATGTCGGAGATGGTGCTACTGGCGGAGTTGGTGATGGTGGTATAGGCGGCGTCGGTGATGGTGCTACTGGAGTCGGTGATGGTGCTACTGGAGTCGGTGATGGTGGTATTGGTGGCGTCGGTGATGGTGCTACTGGCGTCAGGGATGGTGGTACCAATGGTGTTGAGGATGGTGGTACTAGCATCGGAGATGGTGCTACTGGTGGCGTTGGTGATGGTGGTACCAATGTCGGAGATGGTGCTACTGGTGGTGTTGGTGATGGTGGTATTGGTGGCGTCGGTGATGGTGCTACCGGTGGCGTCAGTGATGGTGTTACTGATGGCGTTGGTAATGGTGGTATTGGCATTGGGGATGGTACTATTGGTGTCGGAGGTGGTGGTACCGGCTGGGGTGGTGTTGTTGGTGTTGGAGATGGTGCTATTGGTGGCATCGGCGGCATTGGAGATGGTGCTAAACCCCTTGGAGAGGGCTGTGGTTGTGGTTCAGGGGTCATTGGCGCGGGTACTGGGGTTGGTACTACGCACCTGGCCTTGCTACAGTCCACTGGCTGGTTCACGATCGGAGCACATTCTGTTGGTGACTTCTGGTTCGGCCTTTCGGGTAAGCAGTTGCTTGTGTCATCCAAAACAACGCCCTTCCTATACAGCGGCTCACATTCGGGGGCCTCACCATTGAAGTAATTATAGGAGAATGTGAAGTTCACCAAGCTTGGAAGACGGCATATATTTCCAGGGACAAACCCCGGTCAGCTTGTTGTTCGAAATATCCAACTCCTCAACACTCGAAAGCCCGTTAAAGGTCTTCGGCAAGATTCCAGGTGAATGTGTTGAAGGCAATGTCCAAGACCGTCACGTTTCCGAGCAAACCAATTTCAGAGGGTAAGCATCCGGTGAGATTATTGTTCAAGAAAACAAACTCGTTCAATGTGCCGGACAATTTTCCAATGCTGCTCGGAATGCATCCCCTGAGATTGTTATTAGCAATCACCAAAACAGAGGCCGGGGAGTTCCCGAGAGTATCGGGAATAGTGGACGAGAACCTGTTATTATTCAAGAACAGAGCATCAAAGTCCTTGTTGAAAAGCTCCGGTGGCAGCTGACCCTCGAAATCATTGTACCTAATATCAAGGTACTTCAGACCGGGAATAGAGATGACAACGTTGGGGAACGCGCCCACGAACCGGTTGTTGCTAACATCAAGCTCGTAAAGAAGTTGAAGCCTTGAGAAGCTGTTGGGAATGATCCCACAAAACCTGTTGGAATTGATGTGGAGCAACGCAATGTCTGTCAGCAAACCCAACTCGGCCGGAAGGTACCCGGCAATATCAGCGTGGTTGAGATCGACGCCAGCGACAACGTTGACCTTTGGATCATCAAGAGCTGGAGCACAGAAAATGCCATTGTAGGCACAAACATCTGGACCAACCCAATTCCCCGTGGTGTTAAAAGGGTCCGAGTACATTGCTTTCCTCCATGCTTGGAGCGCAATGTACGCACGTCTTAGCCTGGGATTAGGAAAAGTCAGGTTCAAAACAATCTGAGATTCGAAGTTGTCGGGTAAATCGCCATTCTCGGGGAGAGTCGAGAGCTGGCGACGAGTGATGTAATGGACCTCAGTATCTGAGAGCGCAAGGGAGAACGACAAGAAGGAAGAAAAGAAGAGGAAGGAGAGCAATATGCGGCAGCAGCAGCCTGAGGCCTGCATTTTTTAGAGGTTTTGCAGATCGCCGCCTCCTTGGATCGCCCCAAGGCTGCATATACAGGGATGCTGAACGGAGGTGGGTATTATATCGAGTGGAAGTGAACCATATGGCATGTACCCATATGAGAGGCCCTGCAAGGATTTCTGTGCGGCTTCAGCCAAGAAAAGAAACGGTTTAACTCAAACACCACAGAATTGGATGGTTGTTTCAACGTTTCTTTGTAGATAGTCACCGAGGTGGCTCTAATTATAGTGCGTTTGGTAGCCTGAGCCGAACCTTCTTGGCTAATTTTGCCTTCGGTAGTTGTTAGACCAAGTCTTCTTCAGGCTATTCATAAAGGTCCAGTTGCGGCAGGCTAATGCTTATCCATAACATTTGCAAAACCTGGGGTTGCTTCTATGTACTACAACAAATGCAGCTACAGAGGTACCGATCTAATAAACTTTTTCCCTTAACGAAAGAGAAACCGTTAATGATATCAACTTCTCCAGTGTAATTTTGCATGACCACCTTACTTGTTTCTAGATGACTGAACCTGATGTGTCATTGGTGTGATATACGCCGGACCTGGCCTTGCCCAACCAAGCTGAATGACAAGATTGGGCTTGGGTTTGCTTAACCCCAGCGTTGGAGCTGCAACCACCGTGCAGCTCAGTGCAATCCATTGCCTTTATTTGATAGGAGTCACATTTTCCTTTTACAAAAGTTAATATAATAGATAGAAAATAATGCAAAGTATCCATCGGATTATATCAACGGGTCTTCCTAACCATGTAGTCCATCTCGACAAGCGGCCTTATAGATTATTGTGCCGCAATGAAAGACGGGCATTTTCTACCATTTTCCCAAAGGCATGTAGGCAATTGATCGTTGTGTTTGGCAAATGGGAAAAGGCCACCTACTCTGAGTATTATTGCACTAAAGAAGTAAAGGAAAAGACATCACCCACAATACTTGCATGGCTGTCGCATCTCGTACGTGGACCATAGAGCTTTGGTGGCAGCCCCACTAGTCCCGTTCGCTTAGGTATTGATGAACTTTTCGGCAAAGGAAAATTTGAATGGAATAGACATCTTAGGAAAAGTTGTCCATCAAAGACAACAAAAGAAAGAGCACCAAAACCAGGCACACTGGATCAAAAGCGACCATACTCGATTGCCAACAGCATGACGGCAAACCCCACCAAACAAAAGTTAGCCCTTGTTCTCCCAAACCCTTCCATCCTAGAAAAAAGTTACAGGCCAGGAGCATGCAGTCTGAGATGAGCATGCTGGGCAAGGGTCAAGAAGCATCTTTATTTCAAGTCACGTCACTCATGGAGTCATTGGTTTGCACCAAGATCTCTCCTGAAGTTTCCTTTCGACCATTTATGTATTGAAAATTTTGATACAATACTCTCTTTGCATGAAAATATATGATTTTAAAGTATTAAAACTTTTTGCATGTCTCTTACATTAATATAAGAGCACAAGTTTTTAGTAAACTATTTCTTTGCTCCTGGATTGGGTTTTTATAATACGTTTTTTACATAATCAAGATAATGAGTCATGTTGAAATTCTGCTATTTATTTCATACTACTAATAAACTAATCTACTCTGTTTCTTTATTGGTGATTTTTTTTTTTAATTTTGTATCTTGTATATCAATTTGACTTGTAAATATATAATAAATAGCCAACCTTATACGCATCTCATTTGCTTATTGGATAAGAGATTGAGAATTTCAAAGATAATAGCTTGAGCAGTAGTTTATCCTACAAGAGACTCGTAGTTGCTTTAGGGCGGCGGCGAGGACGCGTAACACGAAGCAAGTTTGTGTTTCCACAGATCGCTAAAGCCAAAAACGAAGAAGTAAACGAGAGAATCTGATCATGGAGGGCAACAAAATTGATTGAGTAAAAACCAAACGAGCTCCAGATTTCAATGTCAAACGTTTCGCGAGGGTATTTTGATTCTCTTCATTGAATTATTGGATTACTTAACTCCCCCCAAGCAGTGACTTTGGAGTAAAGAAAGTCCAGCTGACAGTTCTAATTAACTAATCAAAGAAAAACAAACAGTAAATAGAATGCATGTGCTGTAACCAAATAATTATATAAACTGCATGTTTCTGGTGATTAAGAGAACCCAGAAGTTTATTAAAAAAAGGGGAAGTATAGAAAACTTGAAGTTAAGGAGAACTTCAAACAGATCACTGAGTGAGAACCAAGTAATCAAGAAAAAAAAAAAAAACTTTCATGTAGCTTTGAAGACAAGAAATAGAAAACTGAAAAATTATAAACAGGAATAAAGAAGAAATTTTTTTGTAGTTTATCTACTTTTGTTATGCTGCTAGAAACCTTGGCTTTTTTTTCTTTTTTTTTTTTTTTTCTTTCTTTCTACTATTTAGGTCAATTGGGAAAGTGAGTCATGCGGGATATTACAAACTAAAGAATGAGTTTTACTCCAATTGGTCCATCATCAACAAATATTTGGACACGTTTGACAATAATGGGCTAATGGTGAACAAATCATCTTTCACTGAAAATAATTGATTTGTTCAAAATTTGAACATTAACACAAAAAGTCATTGCCAGGAGCTGAATTCCCAGAGGAACTCGTGTATTCTGAAATAGGTGATGACAGAAAGTCAAATTGCCAATGTTGTAAAAGGTACATAAAAGAACTTTGAGGCTTGTCATTTTCATTTTTTTTTTTGGTTCTAACAGGTGTAATCATGGTCATTTTCCTAGTGGGTTTGGCCGAGATGTAATTAACAAGAACCACTTTTAAGTTGGCTAAAATATCGTAATTTGATTCTTTGTGGGCATAAAAGGACTCAACTAATTCACCCAAAAAAAGGCTTGCCATATAAGGAAGAATAAAATAAAAAAGAGTGGTCTAGATTTGCTTCTTGTCAATCTGAGCAAAGACTTATCTAAAGGCCAGATACCTTGGCTAAGTGGTAAGCCAAGGTATATAAATATATATATGTTCTTAATTTCCTCTCCCATTCCCAATGTATAAAAAAAATCTGAACAAGACTTGAGGGACGAAAGAAAATAAAGAAATTAAGGAATAAAAAAAAAGAGATCTGTTTTGGCTCTTTGCTTTTAATTCTAGTTGGAGGTAGATAGGTAGGTCTCGTCTTCATTGAACGGCTGCTTTCAATCATTTGATGGAGTAAATGCGACCCATTTTCCCTGAGTTTGCTTCTGTTCTCCTGAAATAGAAACAACACTAATCAAAGTAGTTAAGCATATGTATCTGCATTAAAAGATCCTCATCAAGAACATATTAGAGGTCAAAAGTCAAAGGTTCCCCCCAGCACCTTTTATCAGACATTCTGCATCTTTTTTGAAGAGCATACTACTGTGTCCACTCCGCTTTCTGCTGCCTGCACTCGATCCCCGCCTTCATTGGTCAAACAGGGGTACGACGCTCTTAGACTGAACCAAGTGGGGCCAGGAGAAGGGCGAAATGGGAAATTGTAGAGGGAAGGTGGTAGAGTAATAATAGTGGGGGAAGTGTGAGAAAGAGCGAGCATTCAATGCAGACATGTTTGTATTGACTGTGAGAGTAAATGAGGAATTTATGGGGGGCAAAGGATTCGCCTTTATTATGTCCTCTTATCAACACTAGCTCAGAGGGAAAAGAGAAAAGGGAGGGAGGGGTGGTTGGTGTGGTAGTACCAACAAGTAAGGAGAGTCGTTGGACACTGTTTTAGCGTCCTGCCTTGATTTTTCACAGGTCAGGTTATGCTTTTGTGTGTATCTCACAAAGGTGTTTTACCTCTGGGATCTTCGTAGGGGCATTGCTATTTCTTTTTGTCTATTGTGGGCTCAGCAGAAGTTCATGGCAATTTGCTTAGGATTTACTAAGATCTTTGCCTTGTAAGATATAGAGGTCCGTGTTGGGTTTGAATTGAGAACCTCAACTAGAGGTTCTTGAAGGAAGCTAAAGCTGGGATTTTTCTGCTAGCAATTTAAAGGTTTGTTCATAATCAGATGACCCTTTTGTTTCTTTTTCCTTTTTCTCTTTTTGAAGACCGAGCCTGGTTGATCTCACTAAAGTTCTGGGTCTTGAACGGAATAAATATCTTTGTTCTTTGTTGCTTTGAATGTTTTGTTAGGTGTTAAAGGTAAAGCGCTCCTTGGCTCAGCAGTGGATTGAAGTTTGAAATGTGTGTGCCTGAGAGACTCAACTTCTGCGGCTAAAGATTTCATTTTGAAAACCCCATTTGCTTTCGGTTTGAGTTTGAGAGATTGGCGGTCTGGGGGAGAGAGAGAGAGAGAGACCAAGCATGCATATTTCACTATGGAAGCCTATAACCCATTGTGCCGCTATAATCATGGACAAGAAGAGCAGAAGGAGAGATGGTTCTGGTTTGACCGAAGAAGGGAAGCGAAGGCCGTCGATTCTCAGGCAGTTGCAGGAGAACAAGCTCAGAGAGGCTCTCGAGGAAGCGTCCGAAGCTGGCTCTCTTTCAAAATCCCAAGATATTGATCCTTCAGAGTCTTCGAACCAAGAGGGTGGTGCCGGTCTTGGGCGTTCCAGATCCCTTGCTCGCCTTCATGCCCAGAAGGAGTTCCTGCGTGCCACAGCGTTCGCGGCCGAGCGAACCTTTAACTCGGAGGAGCTCATTCCTAGCTACCAAGATGCGTTCAACAGATTCCTCACAGCGTACCCCAAGTTTCAATCCACGGAAAAGATTGACCAGCTGAGGTTGAACGAGTACGGCCACCTGACCGAGCCGTCTGCAAAGGTATGCCTTGATTATTGTGGCTTTGGCCTGTTTTCTTACCTTCAAACTCAACAATATTGGGAGTCAGCGGCATTTAGCTTGTCTGAGATAACTGCCAATTTGAGCAACCATGCCCTTTATGGAGCTGCCGAGAAAGGTACGGTAGAAGATGATATCAAGACTAGGATTATGGATTATTTGAACATTCCTGAGAACGAATATGGCCTTGTTTTTACTGTTAGTAGAGGGTCTGCATTCAAATTGCTTGCTGAATCCTACCCTTTCCAAACAAACAAGAAGTTGTTGACCATGTTTGATCATGAGAGCCAGTCCGTAAATTGGATGGCTCAGTGTGCGAGGGAAAAAGGTGCTAAGGTCTTCAATGCCTGGTTTAAGTGGCCTACTATGAAACTCTGCTCCAAGGAGCTAAAAAAGAAAATTGCGAATAAGAAGAGGAGGAAGAAGGATTCTGCGGGACTTTTTGTGTTCCCGGTTCAGTCTAGGGTAACCGGGGCCAAATATTCTTACCAGTGGATGGCCCTTGCTCAGCAAAACAATTGGCATGTTTTGCTTGATGCCGGATCGTTGGGGCCTAAGGACATGGATTCTCTTGGGTTGTCGCTCTTTAGACCAGATTTTATTGTAACATCGTTTTACAGGTTATTTGGATCTGACCCAACTGGATTTGGATGCCTTCTTATTAAGAAATCTGTGATGGGAAGTCTGCAAAGCCAATCTGGGCATACTGGGTCCGGAATGGTGAGGATCGTGCCAGTGTTTCCACAGTACCTTAGCGATTCTGTGGATGGTATTGATGTTCCGGGTGGAATGGAAAATGATGCATTAAATGGCAAGGAAGAATCAATACCTGAAACCCATGGGGGCTTGCAGATGCCAGCTTTTTCAGGTGTATTCACTTCCAACCAGGTGAGGGATGTCTTTGAGGCCGAGATGGAACAAGATAACAGCTCAGACAGGGATGGGGCTAGCACAATTTTTGAGGAGGCTGAGAGCATTTCAGTCGGAGAGGTTATGAAAAGTCCAGTTTTCAGTGAGGATGAATCATCGGATTATTCATACTGGATTGATTTGGGTCAGAGTCCACTGGTGTCCGACAATTCTGGCCAAATGCCAAAACAGAAAGCAGGCTCACCGCTTCCATCATCATGGTTTTCTAGCAGGAGAAGCAATAAGCAACTTTCGCCAAAACCAAGATCAAAGATATCGAATAGCCCAGCATACGGTGACAGGAGTGGAAATCTCAAACTGCATGAAGATCAAGTGTTGTCCTTTGATGCAGCTGTCTTGACGGTATCTCAGGAGCTGGATCGTGAGAAGGTGATTCCTCTAGAACATTTTGCAGAAGCAGATGCATCTGCAAGTAGTGAATATTATGATGATTCGCTGCCAGTTGAGAAGATTCAAGAACCTGAAATCAGAGAAGAGCCAGTGCAGAGTGATACTAAGTTGAGCTCTACTGTAGATGAGATGGGACACAAGAATCAGAATACCAACCTTCAGCAACGTAATCACAATATTTCTTCGAACTCTGAAGTGTGTCAAAAAGTAAAAGAAAGTGCTATAAGGAGAGAGACAGAGGGCGAGTATAGACTGCTTGGAAGGAGGGAAGGAAACCGATTTGCTGGTAGTAGATTTTTTGGTGTGGAAGATGGTGAACAAGGTACAAGCATGGGCCAAAGGGTGTCTTTTAGCATAGAAGACAACCCCAAAGAGGGTTTGAGCCGCTGGTTTGAGCCTGGAGAAGTATCTAGGACTGCCCTTGGTGATGACGAGTCCATAAGTGATGAAGAATATGATGATGAGCAAGAGTGGGGAAGGAGGGAGCCTGAGATAATCTGTCGGCACATTGATCATGTTAATTTGTTGGGTTTGAATAAAACTACCCTCAGGCTGCGATATCTGATAAATTGGCTTGTTACCTCATTGCTTCAACTTCGGTTACCCGGTCCAGATGGAGGAGATGGAGTGCCTCTTGTGCAAATATATGGTCCAAAGATTAAATATGAAAGGGGTGCAGCTGTAGCTTTCAATGTGAGAGAGAGCAATGGAAGAGGGCTTGTCCACCCAGAAATTGTAGTGAAGTTGGCTGAGAAAAATGGCATTTCTCTGGGCATTGGTATCCTTAGTCATGTTCGGATAGTGGACAGTCCAAAACAGCATTGCGGGACATTTGATGTCGAAGATACAGCCTTGTGCAAGCCAATGGCTAATGGCTGCCAAGATGGTAAAAATATGTTCTTCCGTGTGGAGGTTGTTACCGCATCTCTTGGTTTTCTAACCAACTTCGAAGATGTTTATAAGATGTGGGCTTTTGTGGCCAAGTTTCTTAATCCATCCTTTGTTGAAATCAACGAATTATCTATTATTCCAGAAAGTTCAGAAACATAGGACTGAAAGCTTGTATCATGCTTTGTTTTCATTTTGGAGATAATGGACCCCGCCGATACCTGTAGCAATCTCCCCAGCATTGAGTGTTGTCGATCTCTTAAACTTTCTTCGTTGAACTCTGACACTCTAGAGTCAGCAGATGTTGAAGCAGAGAGAAAAGGTTACAAAGGTACGGTTTTTTGTGGTCTATTTCTTCTGCTTCTCTACAGGATCTTTCCCTTGCTAGCAGATGAATTTTTTCATTCTTCTTGGTTTCTATGGATGTATTTTTCGTTCTCCGTTTTCTGTAGAGTTTGCTCATAAATCATATATGAGCTCAGGAAGTAATATGGAATTTCAATAGAATTGGTAATTGGTCTGAAACTGCTTCCAGCATGTGAAGTATATATAACTACATTCATGTACACTTTTGGCGCAGTCCTGTCTTTCTTTTCCTGCGTCTATTAGTATCAGTTCACATACTATGGTTTTGAAGTTTTCTTTCTGGTATCCGTCTGCAATGCTTAGGTTGGGCTCGTTGATCTATAGAGAGAGACTAGGGGACTGTTTCTGACTCAACTTTCTCAGAACATGTGGGATTTCTGAGTTTGGCGGGTGGTTTGGCTTGTCTAGACTCTTGTCGAAGAATCACTTTCCAACCAACAACCACTCAACATGCAAACAAATTGGGAAATGCCCTTCCCTTGTTTTACTCCGGCTTCTCTGTCTTGATCGTGTATTATATTCTAAGGCTAGTAGATTGGTGAAAGTTGGTTGACTCCTTATTAAACTCGTATCTCGTATTTTTCCTAAAATGTCGCAAAAGACGGTGTAGTTGGCCGTTGACACTCCCGCTGCATTTTGTGTTGTTTGTAGCCATGGATCATGAAGTTAGAAATTGTAAACACATTTCTGGTCTTAAAAAATTCATTGTTATCTTAAAATCAATTTAAGAGTTAGGGCCTTTTCATATATAGAAGATTTTCAAGTAAAATTGGGACAATGTTGGATTTTTAATCACACCATTTGAAATATGATTCCTAACAAACTTTCATGGGTTGCGGACTTCAACTCTTAAACTTCAATTTTAATACTATATTAGAAAGTTTATTTCTTTACTTGAAATTAGTTTACAATTCAAATATCTAATGTCAATGTGTCCATCCTATTAAGAAGCTTATTACTCAAACTAAAAGTTTGTTTAAAAGTGGATAAAATCTCATTCATTTAATCATGACTTATTCCTTAATAATGTAGTGTATATCATTTATATATCAACAAGCTCTCTCACCATAATAATCCAAATTCCAAACTTATGTGGAGTTGTTCAATTGGGTGAATTCATTTTTTGAGTCCATAGGAGTGTTAGGAAGCATTTAAACTTCAATATCATGTTAAAAAGTTCATTATTTAACCCAAAAATTAATTTAGAAATTGGTGAAACTTTTTTTTCATTTAATCAAGATTTTGAACTCATTTTTTTAGCAACTGAAATCAATCATCTGCATCTCATCGTACCTATTGAAGTTTAAGGTAAAAGGTCCCTTGGAACTGGCCAAAACAGTATTCCAAAATTTCGGCGGCCTTGCAAGGTGGAAAGGCCATTCAAAATCCCTCTGTATGCTGAACCATAAGGTAAAAAGAGTGGACCTGAAGTATTTTGGGGTCCTCTTTCCCCATTACAGAGGAGACTGCTGGTGGTCCCTGGGGCTCTGAGAGGGGCGTTGGGCAGGTTGGCAACTTCGAATCTGCTAATCCGACAGAACAGGTTGGTTCCAAGTAAACTCGTCTGTCATAATACGAAGCGTGGACTCCAACACAGTAGCCTCTGATTTTACGTGTTACCAAACACACGAAAGATACAGTCACTAACAGCTGAGCTCTGTCGCTGCTTTCCAAGAAGACAGCGGAGATGCGGGTATGCGCCAAGAATTATTCCCCTAAAAAAAGAAACTTTGTGTTTGGCAGGCGGAGAATGTCTTATTTGGTTATAAGGAGACATGTTAAAAACATAATGGATTAAGTTATATTTCACAAATCTTGTTTGTGAATTTTCTTTAAGATGAAATATATACTCGTTTATTTAAAAACTAACTTAAGGATAAAATAAATTTTTAACATGACATTGTAGTCTAATGTCTAAGTAAATACAATTATCTTGTGTGAAAGAATTCACAGTCCCGTCAATGGATCGCCGGAAAATCAAGGAAACCCTAATTTACTCAAAAACTATTTTCTGGAAATTTTCCCGATGATAATTTTATTGATTTGGTTCGATTAAATACATGAATAATCACATATTAAATTTGGTAAGAAATTATGAACAAAATCAAATCAGAAACTTAACAAAATTATATAGAAACTGTTATGGAAACATTTCCGGTGACGGGCGGCGCAGTAGGTGAGGTCGCATGCAGGAGCGAAGACGATGGCTGACGTGGCCACAGGGCTGATGTGGCAATAGGGCTGACGTGGCGTGCGACGTGGCGGTTGACGTGGAGGCGGACTGTTCTAACATCCCCCCGCAAGCTGAAGGGGCAGGATGGACCATCAGCTTGGATCGAAGAAGCTTGAACTGAGTCGAAGAGAGGCCTTTGGTGAAGATGTCAGCCTGTTAATCAAGAGTGGAGATGAACTAGATGAATAGTTGGCCACGAGCGAGGCGTTCACGAACAAAGTGAAAGTCAATTTCAATATGCTTCGTTCGAGCATGGAACACAGGATTCGCTATTAAGTAAAGGGCAGAGAGGTTATCACACCAGAGAGTCGGAGGATAAGGCGGAAGAGCACGGAGGTCACGAAGGAGATACTCAATCCACATGACTTCCGCAGTGGTGTCAGCTAGGGATTTGTATTTAGCTTCAGTGCTTGAGCGAGCAACAGTGCGTTGTTTGCGGGAGCTCCAAGAGATGAGATTGCGACCCAGATAGATACATAAGCCACTAACAAAGCGGCAATCATCACGGTCACCAGCCCAACCTGCATCAAAGAAGGCATGGAGTGAAAGTGAAGGACCACGTGTGAGTAGAAGACCCAGCCTGGGAGTGGCTGTCAAGTAGTGCAAGATGCACTTGACTGCTTGCCAATGTGCAGTGGTAGGACAGTGGAGGAACTGGCAGGCTGTGTTGACGGAGTAAGCAATGTCCGGCCGAGTGAGAGTGAGATACTGGAGAGCACCCACAATGCTGCGATAGAGAGAGGCATCCGGTAGAGGATAGCCCGAGTGGATGGACAAAGGTTCATCAGTCGAGCACGGAGTGGAGATAGCCTTAGCATCACACATCTTGGCACAGGTTAATATGTCTAGAGTAAATTTGGCCTGATGGAGGATGATACCACTGGGGGTGTGCTGAACTTCAACGCCAAGGAAATAGTGGATGGGACCCAGATCCTTAAGGGCAAACTCATGGTGGAAGGCCTGGAGTAAGGCTGAGAAAGGCACATGCGGAGAACCTGTCAAGATAATATCATCCACATAAACCAGAAGAATAAAACTGTACCGCGGGGTATGCAGTGTGAAGAAGGAGGTGTCGGCAAGTGAGATGATGAAGCCGAGGGAGACGAGGAAGGAGCTCAGTCGCTAGTACCAGGCCCGGGGTGCCTGTTTCAACCCATACATAGAGCGGTAGAGGCAGCACACGTGGCGAGGACGCTTAGGATTAGTAAAGCCAGGGGGCTGTTCCATGTAGACAACTTCAGAGAGGTGCCCATGAAGGAAGGCATTAGAAACATCGAGCTGACGAATGGGCCACCCTCGAGAGTAGGCCAGGGTAATAACTGTCTGAACAGTCACAGGTTTAGCCACGGGACTGAAGGTCTCAGTGTAGTCAATACCTTCTTGCTGATGAAAGCCCTTAGCTACCAGGCGGGCCTTGCAGCGCTCCAACGAACCATCAGATTTGAGCTTGACCTTATATATCCACTTACAGCCAATGGGTTTGACTCCAGGAGGGAGAGGTACCAAAACCCAGGTGCCATTGCGGAGGAGTGCAGTGTACTCCACAGCCATAGCATCACGCCAATGGGGCTCCCGAACTGCCTGAGAAAAACATGTGGGTTCAGGGTGGGGGTGGGGGAGGCAGTAAGGGCGATGGTATGATCTTGGGTGATGTGACGGCGAGGGATGGTGCCATCCTGGAGACGAGTCATAGGGCGAGAAGGCTGTGGGGGAGGAGCGGTGGGGGCTGGTGGGGAAGGGGGGGAGGGGAGAGTCCGGAGGAGGATCCGGAGGGTCAGAGTCAGTGGAAGGAGAAGAGGAGGGGAGGGTAGGGGATAAGACTGGGACCAAATGTATCGCTGTATCAGAGGTAGAGGGGGGCGAGGGGGAGGGAGAGAGAGGACTAGGGTGAAACGGGAAGCTCTCCTCATGGAACACGGCATCGGCAGTGATATAGATGCGTTGGGTAGTGGGGCAGTAGCAGCGGTAACCATGGTAATTGGGGAGATAGCCAAGGAAGACACAAGGGCTAGAATGGGGAGCAAGTTTGTGGGGGGCTGTCGAACGAAGATAAGGAAAGAAGGTACACCCAAAGACATGAAGACGGGTAATATCAAGGGGTTGGTGAAACAACGTTTGCCACGGGGAAACATTATGAAGGACAGGGGTGGGAAGGCGGTTGATGAGGAAGACAATAGTCTCAAAGGCAAAGTCCCAAAAACGAGGGGGAATAGCAACTTGGGTCATGAGAGTGAGACCGGTTTCAACGATATGGCGATGTTTACGTTCAGCAATACCATTTTGAAACGGGGAATAGGGACAAGAGACACGCTGATGAATATTGGCATTTTGGAGATAATGGCGAAAGTTTGCCGAGAGGAATTTAGGGGCACCATCACACTGGATGGCTTGAATACGACACTGAAGTTAGTTCTCAACAAATTTATGGAAAGTAGAAAAAATTGCAAGAAATTGGGAGCGATGAGAGAAAGTATAAAGCCATGTAAAACGAGAAAAGTCATCAATAAAACATACATAATATTTATTTTTATTGATGGACGCAATGGGGGAGGGACCCCAAATATCAAAATGGATGAGTTGAAGAGGTCGACTTGACCTAGACGAAGTGGGGGGGTGGGGGTGGCGATGACTCTTACCGAGAGCACATGCCTTACATGGGGGGAAAGAAGGGGAGGTGTAGGGAACATGACTCGAATTCAAAAGACGGACTAAAATTGGTGGAGACGGATGACCCAATCGATGGTGCCAGAGGAGGAGAGGACTGGAACGAGATGCAACAAAAGCACGAGGAGACACATCGGAGGACTGGAGACAATAAAGACCACGATCAAGTAGTCCGTGGAGGATAATCTATCCCGAAAGATAAGAGATAGCCCAAAAATGAGTGGCAGAAAAAATAAAATAACAATTATTGTTGGAGGTGAATTGGGAAACAAATAAAAGATTTTTGGTGATAGAAGGAATGACTAAAACATTATGTAATTTGAAGGAAGGGGTGTGGAGATTACCTATATGAGTGATGGGGAGAGAGACTCCATCACCCACTGTGAGTTATTGGTTACCAGTATAGGGAGAGACACTGGAGAGGGCAGCGGAAGAGTCTGTGACATTATGGGAGGCCCCCGAGTTAGGGGGGATTGGGGGGGCCATAATGGCTAAGTTAAGGGGGGCCTAAGGTGGGTAGTAGGAGAGTGGGCCATTGGGGTAGGAAATATGGGCCTGAGGGGAATTTTGGTGTTGGGGGGGTCTAAAATTGGGGTTAAAGCGCTAACGGCAGTTCGAGACATGGTGGCCCGGTTTGTGGCAGAGGTGGCAATAGGGCCCATTTCGGCGGTGGCCCTTTGAATTGGGCCTTTGGGCCCATGAGGAGCTGGGCGGGCTGGGCAGAAGCCCATCGGAGCTGACCTGCGAGTAATTAGGCGTAAGGGGCGCAGGCCTGCGCATGCTAGACCATGGGCTTGGGTCCGCTGATGTGCGCGGGCTGGACCAGGGGCCTAGATCCGCACCGGCGGATTGGCCCGAGCCCGAACCCAAGTAAGGGGTCGGGTGACCCGCGTTAGGACCCGAGTACGCTGTGAATGCAGCGGGGTCGATCGGCGCGAAGCTACAGCCGTTGAAGCGGCCTTCTTGGGCGAGGATGAGGCCGTGGATGGCCTCTCGGTTGAGTTGCTGGGTTTGCTGCAGGACGGAGACGGAGGTGGCGAGTCCGCGGAATACGTGCGTCAAGTATTCGTCATCGGAGATTTTTCCTCCGATTGCGGCGAGCTGGTCCAGAATCTCCTTCACGTCATGAAGGAATTCGGTGACTGATCTAGTGCCACGGGTGACGGTATGAAGCCAGAGGCGAAGAGCGGAGGAGAGGGCCGATGATTGAGCCATGTACGATCGCGTGAGATGCGACCACACGGCGGCCGAGGACCGAAGATCGGTCAATTGGGTGACGACGGTGTTCGTCGATGTGGCCAGAATCCACCCGAAGGCCGCCTGATCGTAGAGGAGCCATGATTGGTAGGCGGGATTGGGGGATTTGGACCCATCGGGCCCGACAAGGGTTTCGAGCGGCGCGGGTTCGCGGCCGTCGAGGATGGGCAGCAGCTGTTGGGATATGAGAAACAGGAGGAGCCGCGTCTTCCAGATGACAAAATTGGTGCCGTCGAAGCGTTCGGTGGCCGTCGGTGTGGGCATCATCGGCGACGAAGAGTGCGCCGGAACTGTTGGGAGAGGCGGGTTAGGGTTATGGTTAGGGTTTTCTGAATCTGACATGTGGAGAATAGGGTTTTCCAGTGGGGGGCGTAGGCCATCGGCTCTGTCGATACCATGAAAGAATTCACAGTCCCGTCGATGGATCGCCAAAAAATCAAGGAAACCCTAATTTACTCAAAACCTATTTTCTGGAAATTTTCCCGATGATAATTTTATTGATTTGATTCGATTAAATACATGAATAATCACATATTAAATTTGGTAAGAAATTATGAACAAAATCAAATCAGAAACTTTACAAAATTATACAAAAACTGTTTTGGAAACATTTCCGGTGACGGGCGGCACGGTAGGTGAGAGCGGCGCGGTAGGTGCGGTCGCACGCGGGAGCGAAGACGATGGCTGAGGTGGCCGCAAGGCTAACGTGGCAGTAGGGCTGACATGGCGGCTGACGTGGAGGCGGACTGTTCTAACATTGTGCTTAGGATCTTCTTGCAAGGTTTCCTCCGCAATAATACTTACAAAATTTGTAACTTTATCTCATGCTAATGTAAGGGAAAGGTGCTGACTAACTCTACTAATAACGAACAAGGAATTACGCAAACTCAAAAATTGTTGTACATTTCTCTCTCTTAATCAAATCTAGATCAACACGTCCATAAGTGTCTATAAGGATTGTAGAAATCGAATACGGGAAACCTCAAACTGGGCGAAACTTTTGAATAGTTTGCATTATGAAGATTCAGAGAAAAAAAAACTGCAAATGGACACTATTGTATGTGGCAATCAATGCTAGTAGCTTGGTTCATGCCTGGAGAACTAGATTTTATGCTATCTTGTATACCATCTCATCATCAAAATACATAGCCACTAGTAGCGATACTCAACCCTTAAATCCCTAAGAGACCAACATGCTATGTAAACGCATAGGAGGTGTTTGCCATCACACGACTCAGCATCTATAGAAGAAATAGACACTATTGTACATTTTTTGCTTTTTCATGAAACTAATGACCACCTAACGTCACACAAAACTTGTAACAAACCTCCTAGTCATGGGACAAATAGCTCAAGTAGCATTACAATATGTCCACACATGAAAACTATGCTCTAATGATAGAAAATGACCCACCTAGGACAACCCTTGAAATATCTCACAACCCTAATGGTTGTATTCAAGCGAGAAAGTTTCAATTCATGAATGAATTGACTAAGAAGATACACTAGAAAAGATATATTAGGCTTGGTCATATCAAGAAACTTTTTTAAAAAAAAATTATGAATGTCTAATCTTATTTAAAATATTAAAAGTAAAGAAGGTTAGGGGTATCATCCAACAATACAAAACTCATCTACATATATAAGAAAATTGAGGTTAGAAGCCTCCAACTATCACTTAATAAAATATTTGCATGGGATGATTTAATGTTGTGAAACAAAGATGTCTTTTCTTAAACTACTTTCCTTATTTTCACCAATAGGATCAAGATATAAGTTACTTTATTTTAGAATCATCTATAGTTGCACTTAGGCCATATGATAAAAACATGCTAAGAAAGATAACTTATAAGTCTTGTAATCAAATCTCTTTTCATCGTTCCTTTGATCATTTATTGTAATTTAATGTTCCAATCTTCAATAGGCTAGCAAAGACCATGTTGTGTAAGGATAATGTGTCATATTTGCCATGTCTAAATACACTTAAATAACATCTTAGACCTACTCTATTAGAACCTTACTCCACAAATCACCCAAATCCTTAATGTGAAATGTAAAGTACAAGTTAGCTTTCAACTTCTTAATACCATTAGTGTCATCTCCAATGATTAAAATATCGTTGACATAAATCATCAATTCAACTATCCAGTTATCTTAAACTTTTGTGAACAATGACTAATCATACATTGATTAGAAATATTTCACTCCAATTAATGTTTAAGTAAACTTAGCATTTTGCTAATAACTCTTGCTTTAAATTATAGAAGAATTTATAGTCTATAGACTTTCGTTCCTCCTCAGCTGAAATCCTAGGTAACAAACTACAACTTCTATTTTCTCTCTATCTTCTTATGTTTTACTTTCTTTTCTTTCCTTGTTCCTACTAGATAATGAACTTCATATTATCAATGAAAAAGATGATGGGAGAAAATTTCATTGTTAAGCTTTCTTGACCTTTGTTATCATTTCAACTTATAGTTGCCAATATTCCTTCCATTCATTTGAAGTTAACTTTGAATCTAATGTCAAGAGAATTAAATATAGTTCCATTAAAGTTTGCAACATATTATGACATATTGTTTTCTTCACAAGCAATAATCTATGAAAATTCTTGTCTATACACCCTTCAATAACATGGAATGGTATAAGGAAACATTAGTAGAAGTCAAAATTTCAATCTTATAGGCCTACAAAATTTTTGAAAAGTGCATTTTCACATCCACACGTTGAATCAATAGAACTCCAATACTCAATGGAAAAAATCATTTTGAAAAAGGGACTCCCTTGGACCAATGGTAACTAGGTTAGACCCTGAAACGACCAATCTACTTAGTCAAGGGTTCGAATTCCACTCCTCCCTTCCCCATGTGCGTGAATAAAAATAAATAATCATTTTGTAAAACCCTTTTACCCTTTCTATTACCTTAGAACCTTCAAATATTTGCAATATGCTACCACAATTAATGAAGTGGACAAATTATATAACATTTCACAAAGAGAAACTGTTTTTTATTCAAGAAATTGAACTAAGATTACAAACACATAGTAACACCAAGCACTCACATTTCAAGATAGTCTTCTACAACCTATTACCCTCCTAGCGTAGAGACCATAAGGCACCACAATTGTCATTGTCACCTAATGGGTACTGGTCATATGATGCATTCAACCCAAAACATTCTAAGTGAATAGTGATTGAACCATTAAGGAGATCTCCTAGAACGATAAGACCTTAATATGGATCAAACGTTACATCCATCAAGTTTAAGCTCACCATCGCAGGGCCTTTCTATAAATCTATCAACATACGAAAGATACTTTACCTAATTGTAGATTACTTGTCCTACAAATCCTTGTTGGAAAGTAATGGATATTTCATAAGGGGTTAGTATGCAATACTATTGAACGATGAATTGTGATTTTCCTACTAGCTAGATCATTAGAGGGCAAGAGGATTAATGTCAGTTAACTTAGGTAGGTACTTGTTATTAACTATGCTTGAGCTACTTTCCTTATAATCCTGATTCTTATCTTTAGATGCAAGGATCTCCTTTTACCTTACGACTTCTTTAACAATTTCAACATATGCTTTTAAGAAGGCACGAATAGATCTTACTGGAATAACGAATATTTCTAACCACTATCATTTGTTTCTTTGCGTCCTAAGTTCTCATGCTCTTTCGTGGCTTAACTACATTTTGGAGCAAGATGATATGATTACTTGACTGCACCTTATACCCTCTCAATGTAGTTATATCATTGTTGTCATCATTTTTGTTCTTATTGCTATTATTATACGAACACAACAACAATATCAATTAACAAAGTTGTGGTGGCCACTTATGTAGTTAAATATTTGTAACTTTTGCTATTTCTTCTATTACTGTCATTATTTTTATTTATTTTTAGTTTTATTATAGTTACTACTATGCTTTGCATGTCATCTCACCTTTCTCACGGTCTTAGTTTCTCATTAAGGGATGGGATTGTCTAGCTAGCGTTCTGCTTTCGTAATGACAGCACAAGGTTGAAGGGAGACGGCAAATTGTAGATTTCTGTTTCCACAAGTCTACGCAGACTTCCGAGCAAATTTGGCAGGTTGTATGACTTCTAGTTCTTTGCCCTCTTCTTTGCGTGCTTCATGAGTTTAAATGAAGGAAGTCCTAGCAGAAGCTTCCACCCAATTGGAAACCTAGAAAATCAGAAAGCCATGGCACCCGAATTTCCACCAGTCACCGCCGTGAGTTTAGGTTTCAAGACAATGACTATTCGACCGCTGGAAACCTGACAAAGGATTGGGTCACTTCCAAGATGCTTGGAAGAAGGTGATCGGCAGTTGAAGAGACGTGTTTTAAGGGAGATTTTTTCCACAACTTTGAAAATCTATGAAGGACCGGTGAACCTATAACTAAGTTGCTCCGCTATAAGTCCGTCTCTCATCTCTCAGCTTGCATCCAAAAGGATTTCCTTTGAGCATTAACCATGGCGACACCTAGCAAACTCTTGCTTCTCATAGCAGTTCTTGCAGCCTCCTGCAGCACTGAGGCCTTGAAACCGAAAACCACCCACATCCAATTCTACATGCACGATGTCGTTGGAGGCCCAAACCCTACTGCTGTCCAAGTTGCCCGCAGGTTGTCCAACTACACAGGTTCAGATCCAATTGCAGCCATGTTTGGTTCTATCTCTGTTATGGACAACCCGCTGACGGTCACGCCGGACCCAAATTCCACCGTGGTTGGACGTGCCCAAGGGATCTATGCGATGTCTTCACAGCACAAAGAGTTCAGCCTTCTCATGACACTAACATATGGGTTCATCAGCGGACCATATAACGGTAGCTCGTTTAGCGTGGTGGGAAGGAATCCAGTGATGAGTGAAGAGAGGGAAATGCCAATTGTTGGAGGCACAGGAATTTTCCGGCTTGCTCGTGGGTATTGCTTTGCTCGAACTTACTCAATGGAACAAATGGACGCAGTGATTGGATACAATGTGACAATACTGCACAAATGAAGCATGGACTCTTTTGATTTTTGAGTATGTCCAAAATTGTGGAAGTGTTGTCCTGTCAAAGTTTAATATTCAAACTGATTTATTCAGTCATGTTAAGAATGTCTTCTCATAAAAGAATCCTTGTCTGTTTTCTGGCCTGTAAATATACCATATGCAGTGCCAATGCACGTAAAAAAATAATTATTTGCTGAACTAGGTAGAAATTAGTCGGTTACATACTCTCAATCTCATTATCAGAGGCGAAAATGCATCGCCCTGATAGAAAGATGCATTATTCTAATTTATCGCTTTGAATCCAAGGTGGCTATTTTGTGTCTATATGCATCAACCCATATGTTTTTAATGCTTTAATTCCTAATGGCGAATAAAAATTGGAAACTTTGTGACGACAATTAAGAAGAAACTTGGGGACAGTTGTCATCTGTGCTCCACAATTTTCTCTCCTTTTTACCATGTTTAGAAACATAACTGATTCATTGCTCATTATGTTACCACTGTGCCTCCTATAGTCATGCAGTACCTTTTTCAAATTCAAATGGTCATTTCCCTCTTACCATAATCCAATTCCTCTCTCTCTTTCTCTTTCTCTCTCTCTCTCTCTCTCTCTCTCTCTCTCGCTCTCTCTCGCTCTCTCTCTTAACCTCTGATCTCCTAAAGCTGTTCTAGAAGAGCAGAACAAGACAATAAATTAAGCAGACACAGCATGTGCACACCGTGGACGATTCCCAGGCTTGTCAGATGGAGAGTCAGGGACTGGGCATCATGTTTCTTGGCTTCCAGGTTTCCTATAGGTAATCAACTGCAACTTCTGATTTCTCTTTCTCTTCTTATGTTTTACTTTCTTTTCTTTCCTTGTTTCCTGCAAAACACTTTTCTGCGTAATGAGCTTCATACTGTCAGTGAAAAACATGATGAGGGAAAAAATTTCTTTTTAAGCTTTCTTGTTCTTTCTTATCATTTTAGCATATAGTTGCCAATATTCCTTCCATTTGCTCGAGTTAAATTGTGTCCTTTACAGATGATGAACCAAATACATGTCGCTCTTCATCACCGAAATTGCCAATTAAAAATATGGCTTTCGACAAAAATGGTGGTAGCAGAGTCGACAAGACAAGCAAAAAGATATCACGGCACAAAAGACGCAGTAAAGAGAGACAGCCAAAAATCAGCTCCTCGCAACCTAAGGACGCCATTCCGGTTGAAGATGACCCTGATGACTCTCGATGGCCACATTTGCCGGACGAAGACTATATAGTCTTCTGCTTCAGAGAAGATGGAGCATTCGACGTAGTCAAGGACGGCAAGGCGGAAACTTCCAACCGCTTTGACTGCATTTCCAGAAGTTCAAGAGCTGTAAACCGAAAGGTTAGCAACACTGATGTGCATAACTAAAGTCAGACAGGAAAAGGAGACTAAGAACCAAAAAGAAAGTCCTTTTTTCTGATACCTTACTTTCCTTTGGTTGGACAAACAGCTCAATTATGGCGAGGAAGGCAAAACAGTAATAGAAAGGTATAGCAATGAAGAAAAGTTGAACAAAAATGGTCATGATGTTTTCACAGCAAACGATGGACGTGTTATGGTCCCTGACGAAAAGGTAAATTGCTTTTTTGTGTTGAATTTCCTTTGAAAAAGTGTCTTTAAAAGGTTGCACCGACGGTTTGACGTAAATTCCTGCATTCTATAACTATTTGTCTTAGAAAATGACTTGGAAGAACCATAAATTTTAATTATTATTTGGCAGGACGAGGAAGAGAGCATATACTTGGATGCTGAACCTCCTACAACAGGCATCAGAATGAAATATCTTATTGATGAGGTTGAAGACCGTGGCCTGATGTCAGTAGAATCAAGTGAGTCCAATCAATCAGATTGCAGTTCAGGCTCTTTTGCTTTCCCAGTGTAAGTTAGAAATCCTTTTTGTTGATCCAAGCCATGTTTCTACCATATAATGTTTGCTATACTAATTGTTACTTGGGGACATTCTGCAGGTTGGGTTGGGAATGGATGGGCAGTCCTGAGCAAATGCCAAAATCAGAGGGGCTGCAGTTAAGGAAGCACAAGGCTCGCTGTGTAGGCTTTCAGTGTTTTAGAATCTGAAAGTTTCATCCTCTCTGACTCTCTCCTCTTCAACTCTTCCCAATTTCTCTCCCTATACGCTTGGATTGATTCACATCAAGAAACTACTAGTGCTAGTTGTTTTCTTTCCCCTTAGAATATTTTCATGCTGTAAGATTTTTAAAACGTACATGAAAATCTCACTTCGATAGTGTTCAAAGTGTTGGACTTATTTCTTCATGTTTCTGATAGCCAAAGATCCAAACAGACATTACTGTTCAAAAGTAAGAAAAAATGGTTCCACGATTCTAGCCATAGATTAAGTCATTTGCTGAACTCATGAAACCTGAAGCCGTTGCTCATCATGAAGAAAGTTAAAGCTGCAATTACTGTCCTACTAGTCATACAACCTAATTAAGTCGGCGCACCTTTTTTGCTTCGTCCCAAAATATGCCAGCTGGTCACTTTTAGGGTTTTTGGCCATAATTTGAGCTATTTGAAGCAAGTGGTATGTATAATTCAGCGCTTTGTGAGCCGCAATTAGTCACCTTGATGAACATATAAATTTGGGAACGAGGTTTAATATCAGAACTACGCTTACTGCATTTGTTTAGCTTTTAATTTTGGGAATATGTCGGCCACAGCCAATGGAATGGGTCTCCCATACTATTTCCGTACCTCAGTGATTCAAACTAGAACGAAAATTCAACTGATGAAAAGTGTCTGGTGCTTAGTACAAGGGTTGATGATGAAAATAAGAGACATGAAAAGAAGAGACAGAAAGGAGGCACAGAAAGTGCAACCCCATAAGGACAACGGATCAGCGGAAATCTATCTTAAAGCTTTTCCTTGGAGAAAGTGTTGACTGCAAACGAGACTGTTCTTGGGTATATCCATCACATCCGAGTGAGAAAGTCGAAGAACCAAAAGGGAAAGACAAACATTCCCCAAATAGACAACAGAGAGGCACGTCCTCAGGCCAGTCTCCTTCCGGTAAAAAATCTCCCGTCGAACAGGATACAGTGGAGCAACTCCGATAGATGGTTCATAGGTTTGGGCACAGAGATAAGGCCTACAAATTTTAAAACTAGCAACTAGCAAACTAAGGTATAATACATTCAGAAACATGTAAGTCGAAGGTACACAGGTTTGCAAACAGCCTGACAAACTTCTTTCTTTGGAAATTAAGGGGCTACTCTGCTGAGCCAAAACACAAAGAAGTGGTACAACTTTCAGCAGTTTCTCTCCTTGACAAATCTCGCATACACATAAAAGATATTTGAGAAGTGGAAAGTTTATCCTTACATCATTGTAAGAATAAGGGAAGAATAAGGGAAAACAAAATCAAGACTTCGTTTTGCTGCTGGGAGCAGAACCTCACAAACAGTGTAAGCCCCTGAATACCTGAGAACTAGTGTGTGCAAATACTTTGAGCTCAATAAGTCTCTGGCTTAGCTTTAGGCTTTCAAAACAAGTGATTGAAGATATAACCTTGCCCTGGCAGCAGCAATAATAGATTCTTCATCGTGCTTTTCTTTTGCAGTGGCAACTGCAGCAATATAAGCTTTTCTTGCTTCATCCATTCTTTGCATCTCCGTCTCATCCAAGCCATCCTTTTTAAAGAACACCAAAGAGTGTGATTAGCAAAATATACCATAAGTAACGAACTGAGTAATACATATCAGCAGACTCATACCAATTCTTCACAATAGCTTATGTCAGTTGCCTGTGTTTTATCACCTTAGTTAAAGCTTACTCAAAAAGTTTATTATCATTTATTTAGCCCTTCCTCCATGACCTGATAGATCATTTTTATTTTGCATATCTAGTTCAGGTAACATTTTTTCTTTCGAAGAAAAAGTGCAGTTTAAGCTGGTTAGTTTGTAAAGCACTGAAAGAAACAGAGATAGAATTTAGAAATCCATTCACGTGCTTAATAACCGTAGCCTAAGGCCCCATGGTACTAAACAGTAGATATTCTGCTGCTTAAGCAAAGTAAGGCACCAAGCACCTTCCCAGTTAACTACATACCTAGGGAAGCAAAGTACATATGATGAGGCTTCTGCACTAAAACTATAGGCTAAGGCTGGTTGTATTGAATAGTAGTACACTTACTGCTGCTTAAAAAAGTGAGGTATCAAGCACCATTCAGTTTAACCACATCCCTAGGAAGCAAAAACCATAAAATGTAGTAGTATAGATTGAAGGCCAGTTAAGGGGTTTTAATGCTGGCTTAACAGAGTGGTTGTCAAAAGACTGAAAGAAAAAGAAAAGAAAAAATAGGGTTTCAAGGTTGTGGCAGTTTTCAGAGGACGAATATGGAAGTTAGAGAGAACGGAGAAAAAAAAAAAAAGAAATAGAAGAAGAAGAAGCAAGAGAAAAAAAGAAAAGAAACTGGTGGCTGTTGTGAGTCTGTGGTGACGTAAACAACATATAGGGCCCATTTGTGGCTGCATGATGAAGGTGCAAGAGGCCATAGGAAAAAGAAGACAAAGAAATGAGAAAAATAAAGAGCACCCACTCTAAAACTCCACCAAAACCCATCATGTTAGTTCATCCTTCTTCTACTGGTACCACCCTAATACAATCCTAAACCCGATATCAGATTATTTCAAACGAAGCATTTACAATCCAACTATAATAATAAACAAAAGCACCATGAAGATCCCCATACAACCATTTGGACATTTAACCCAGCTAAAGAGAGTGTTTAAATGGCAGAGGCCTCTCATTGTCATCAGCCCAAAACCTTAGTCATAGGCATGCAAATAGTATGGTTCTTTTCCACACTTAGTGCTGCAGCATCAACAGAGAAGGAAATCTGGAAAAATAATGCACCAAAAGGAATAAGAGTATATCTCGGATAAAAGGGAAAAGAAGGTGGCGCCCATGAACTCACAATGCAGGGTGGATGTTCAAGATATTTTACTGATATGTCATAATCATCTGCATAAACAGTAGAATTACTCTTTGTCAAGCCTTCAAACAACAGCATAAATGATGAAATTTCTCCTTGCATGCACTCCAGCTCTTGCTGGAGCTTCTCCGCTTTCCCATTGGCTGTCATTGCTTCCCATTGTATCTTTTCAAGCATAGCTTGCTTGTCTGCAAGCTTAATCTGTGGAATTGAAGACCTGTTAGTAAAAAGATGAGAGGATTTCACGGGGGAAAAAAGAAGAAAAGAAAAAAGAAAAAATTTGAACAAGAAAAATGACATTGATATGTTCAATATAATATGCTTTTCCCAAGTTAACAATGTTTATTAAACAGAAAAAAAAGAATATTCCTTGTAGTATTCATATGGCAGAACAAAAACATGTAGTCTACCATTAATGCATTTTGAATTTCAAACCAAGCATTGTCAATAGAGAGAGAGAGAGAGAGAGAGAGAGAGAGAGAGAGAAACTGTGAACATCAGAATTTGCTAATGTTGCAGTAAGTACAGGTTAATGTTGAAACTAATATTACAACAATGGTAATGATAGTCTACAAGAATAGTATCCTGATACGATTTAGCTGAATCTGTCAGATCTTCTACGATACATACAAACAGCTTCATTGGGAATTGTAGGTGAATAACAACATATGAGAAATCTGAAACTCAGCTTATGTATAAATAACATAACAATCCAGAAGTTCAACATCAAATTGTTTAAAAATTAGTTTTGCCAGTAAAACAACGTAAAGCAAAATATTTGTACCTTTGCATCAGAGAGCTGCAGCAGCATAGACTTTATTAGAGAATCCTTCTCTGAAGCTTGGTGCCTCAGTTCATCAAGTTTTGCTTGAACAGTATTCACCTGATTCTTTGAGATCTCCACAGATTTCAAAAGTTCATCTTTCTCTGATATTCTCATTCGTAGCTCCTCCACTTGTTCCTTTAACATGGCCAACTCTTCTCTGTCCTTTTCTGCAGCCCTTGACGAGAAGACTGAAAAGCTGTCAGAATCTAGATTATTGCCGGTGACCTTACTCTGGTCCTTTTCTTCAGGGTCTCTTCTCTTTTTGGTGGGAATTGATTGAGATGCATTCCGTCCTTTGGGTCCACTTACCTTCAAATCATGAAAAGATCTATCAAAAATCATGAAAAGAACTATCAACTGCAAACACAGCAAATTACTGCGTGGAAAAAAGCCACAGTTCTGGAAATGATGAAAAAAAACCTAAAAACTACAAAACATAATTAGCCCATCAAATTGCAACCCGAATTATAGTTGAGAAACTTCCATAGTACTAGTGATTACAATTGAAACTACTATACGATACTTTAAATACAACTGCCAGAGTGTTTGATTGGGCAATACAAAGTAAAGAGATAAAAAGCAACTACTTCAGTTTCCAGGAATAGCAAAGATTACATATTTGTCTTCAAACTAACAACCAAAAGCTTGCCACTTTTGAAAAACTACTAGCTCAGACTTACTTGAACCAAGGCCTCACTTGAATAAGGCAGGGAGAAGCGAACAACTGCATCTAGTCATTACAAAAATATTCATAAAATAAGCCTACATTGTGCAGACTTAACTGAGATCTCTTGATCTGTGTTATGAGACGTAGGAAAGAGAAGAAGAAGAAGAAAACATGGTATTTCATGTGGTATTTTTCCAATTTAAGCTCATCCTTCACTTCGTTAAATATTATATTATGGCATATGTTTCTACATTAACTTCTAGATTTGAAACAGTAACTTTTCTCTTGGTTATATGTGATTCTTTAACAATACATCTCAATCATAGAAAAACGAAATAAATATGTAATTAGTGTTATTACCCTTACACCTCCACGCAGAAGACAGAACATACCGACTTTATTTAAGTGACAATGCACAGGCTTACTATGCCGTACAAAAGGTGGGCAGATGCGCATTTATAAGACACTTTACTCCAGTCAACTTGCAGCATGACGGAAATTGAAGAATGAATTACAGTCACCTTTCATCGCTAAAATCAAACTAGGACATAATAAATATATTTCCGCAATTATTTCCACTTAAATGCTTCGCAATACGCACCCAGAAAAAGAAAAGCTTTGTGCATTCCATTCTTGCAACACAGAGACATCAAATAAACCACCCTGGGAATGCCATCTTCCTATCTTAAGTCTAACGAACACTCGCAATGGAATTTTGTGAAATTAAAACCGGGAACCCAAATTTCTCAGCGTTTCAAACCAATTAAAAGCAATCAAAGTAAATAAATGAGAACTAACACTTGGTCGGATGAAAAACCTGAGCACAAGACCTTACCTTTTTAGATAAAGATTCTCTTGAAGGCGTCTTTGTGTAGATCATCGAACCGCGCCGCGTAAATGAACTGCTTGATTTCCGATCCTAGCCAAATTCATATCAACTAATTCAAAAAGTGGAAGTAAGAAAACAAAAGAAAATGAAAAAGGCCCGTTTATCTTTCGCTATCGAACTAACAATTACTTCAAATTCAGTGTCCCTAGGGTATAAATAGAGTTTCTTTTTTTTTTTTCTTTTCTTTTTTTCAAAAGCCATTTTCGAATTTTCCTTCTTTTTAACCATTGCTATTTGCCAGTAAACCAAAAGCCCAGTCAATTTTTGGGACAATCTTTGAAATTTTCCTTCAATCGAAACCCCACCTTCTATAAACCCAAAAGGAAAAATTTTGGAACAAAAATCAACAGTGGAGAAGAAAATCTGAGAGAGAGAGAGGTTTTACTATGAGAGATTGAACAAGAGGGACAATCTCGACAAGGTCTTGGTATAGGACCCGATCCAAGCCGCTACCTGGACCCGCTGAGGCAGTGGTGGTGGAGTTGCCGAGTGAAGACTGAATTCGCCGATGAGTTGGGGAGGAGTTGTGGTCCTCCCCCAAAAGCCACGATTTTGGGTCCCCGAAGTTCTCACTCTCTTGCTCTTCCAAGAAACGCTGCGCCTCAAACATTTTCTGGCTGTTGCCGATCGAGACCTATTATCAATCAAGAGAGGTTTTTCACTAGAGAAGAGGTGTGGTAACAGCGAGTTGCCGGAGGAGTGACAAAGAAAGAGCGACCGAGAGAGAGAGAGAGAGAGAGAGAGAGAGACTGTGTTTTAAAAATCCTGCTTCTCCGGAAATGGATTTTCAACGGAAATGAGAAGCAGTGGACGCTTACTTAAATGCCCTTCTATTTTCCATTATCCACTCCAGATGCCACTCGTATCTGTCTTAACAACTGGCAGGGCTTCTTTTGGCAAAGTAGAAATATAACGGTAATGTTTTTGCTTTTCTCTATGGCATTCGAAAATCGAAGGGCTTTCCTTTTCTCCTTCTCCAGAACCTTCTTTCAGGTTGCAAGTTCATGACAAGACCTTTGAACGTTGAAAGCCTGGGAGTTTTCAATCATGTCTTTAGTAGGGACTAAGACGTACGAATGCACAGATCTTCAAAACCTTCACCTTTGAACATTTCTTCATGGATGTTTTGCATAGGGATGATGCCCTGCTGTCTTTAGCAAAGACAAGAGGAAAAAGATCGAACAGAGGTTTTGAACTTAAATTGAATACATTGTTAAGTGTGTACGACATACGTATGATACACCCTTTATATAAACTTTATAAAGGATTAATTATAGTGATCTAAGGTATCGATACGTGATGTTTTAATTAATCCACTCATGATCTTCTTATGAATTAAATGACAATCAATCTAAATACACCTTATATCTTCACGAAAGATTGGATTTGTAGCAATTTGCATTACATCCTTGTTATCACAACATAATATCAAAAGATGTGTGAATCATCAAGTTCCATTAAGCAAGTAATCTCTCAAGCTGTTTTAATAATTGTTTTTATTCTCTACTTCTTTTGATGACTTAGATACTCTTCTATAATATTAAAGCATTATTTGTCATGATGCAAATACTTGTGAGGGACTTGCTTTTTCAATGGGGTATGAATTATAATCTAAGTTGTAATAAGCTTGCTCTTTAAATCCCTCCTTGTGATGGAATAAAAAAGCATAATCTTATGTATCCCTCAAGATATCTTAAGGAGCTGCATCCTAATGTGATATCTTTGACGCATGTATTAATTAACTTAAAAAATACTCCAAATGTTAGATATAAGGTATCATCACATTAAGGTAAATAAGGTTATTTATGAGTTGTTGGTAGCTAATCATATCCTCAAGTGGGGCATAATCATGTCTCAAAGGTGCTCCCTCATCAAACTATATAGTTATTTACTTCAATTTAACTCCATAGGATACCCATTGGCTTCTACCTCGTAAGTCCCACCTTATATACTAACATAAGGATATATTTGCAATAATTTAAGTGAATTTCACAGTCATCTTTAGGGACTTCAATCCCAAGAAATTATTTGTATCCTCCCAAAAACTTATTGTGGTGGGTATATGAAGAGTAGGATGCTCATAATCTCTTGTCCATATTCGGGTCAATATCTCTAGTAGTTCGCCGAATGATTGGTTGTCTCTTTCTAATGGGTGGAATCACTAGTGAAGTGGGATCGTGTGGCTCATAAGACTAAGGTACGGGGATATTTGACTTAGCAGATGGTAGGAAGGAGTATTCCAAGGCGTTAGTGGATGGGCAGGTGCACTCTCAGCGTACTATTTTGACAATATGCAGTCTAGGCTTCTCCTCTTCTCTTTTAAGAAGAACGTGATGCAAGTGATATGTGTGAAATAGAAAACTATTTTTTTTAAAATGCACATCCATACTAAAAAAAATCTACACTTTATATCATAAAGCATATTTCACTTATGTTCTTAAGGATATCTCATGAATACATTAGGGATTGCTTGAGGGGAATGTATCTTTACACATCACACTAGTAGCATCAAACAAACATCTAAACATTTTAAGGTGAGAATTTTCCAAACAATTTCTCATATGATGTATGACTACAAAATACTAAAAATGACATTTTATTTATAAGGTAAGTCATAGTGTGTTTACACTCACCCCCAAATGTAGCAAGTGTTTCATTCAAAAATTTTAGAGCCTACACTACATTTAGGATGTGTCAATACTTCCCTTTGATTAAAGCATTTCATTGTCATTTATACACACATGATCTCTCATATATGTCATCTGAAGATAAAAAAAAATTACTTTTTATATTCATTATTAAAGAATTCTAAAGCATTGTATGTCCTAACACAATTAACCTCCACCTTCAATTGATTCCTAATCATAGTATGTAACCTTTTTAAATGAAAGATTGTCTCAATTTTAACCTTCACAAGGAATGTTTATATTTCTTATAAATAGTCATCCACGATAGTCAAGAATATTTATATTTAAAATAATATAAATTTTCAAATAAGCTCTCTTAACATCAAAATATATTCAACAAACTGCACATGTGAAGACTTCAAAATTGCCTTAAGTATGTGTTGACTAAATTATTGGGAGCTAAAGAGCATACTCACCGCTTAACCAAGGTTGGAGTAATCTGAATTTTACGGGTTATCGATTTGAGGGAAGGTGTTAGATGAGGGAGTTGGCCGTGGCAGCCAGAATGGATGATTCAAGGCGGCTTCTAAAGGAGGGAACCAACTGCTCCATGAGACAATCTGGCTTGCCCATGAAGGCAAGCCAACTTTGGTCTTTCCTACTGCAGCCATCCATCTTGCTCCAAGGAGGAAATTTCGGCCCAAGATTTTCAGAGAGCCATTGAAACTTCGGAGATTTGTTAAGAGATTGTCGATAACGGTAGCTTCCGTAGAGATTTATAAATACTGATATATATAGTTTTGAAGTTCTTTGAGCTTCTTCTAATTTTTCCTTGGCGACTTTAAACCCACTTGAATCAAAGAGGAACCAAAATCCGAATAATCTCTCTATTGCCCAGCGAATTGGTGCTAGTTTATTTTGAGTTGCATGAGTGTGTTAGAACCAAGCCCGTAAGCTCTTGGGCTTGGAATTCGGTTTTAGCCACAACTTCACATGGAATTTAGCATTTAATTCCCTGTTTCTTGCCTGACATCCTAATCAAAAGCAATTAAACCTAATTTGGCAGGTTTTGACTTTAGGGCACGTGATTGCGCCTACAAAAATATCCACTACATCCCTAACAGGCAGCCTACCCAACGATGCTTAATGGTTTCAGTGCCAATTGCTTTCAATAGTAGCAACACCCAAGAGCTTTTAAGATCCATGCTAAGATCTCAAATTTGAACCACTAAACCTACTTCGGCACTCTTGGTTTACACGAGGGCCTCCCAAGGCTGCCATGTACTAGCTATACGCATTGTGCGATCCTAGTAGGGGTAAATACCTCTCACATAATGAACATTTCGTTGCACAAGAATTGTTGAGTTGGATAGCCGAACATGACAGCCATGTTGGTCGACTAAGGGCTGTTTCTGCTGATGGAAGCCACTAAGCGGGAGGTTCAACCTGATTTGCCCGCGCAAAGCAAGCCAACTTTGTCTACCTTCTCGGTAGTGGCCAGCCTTCTTCTATAATGAAAGTTTGGCAGCCTGATGTTGCATGAGTGTCGTTGGACCTTACTGTTGAGCTACAACCGGAGCAGCGGGTTGTTGCGAAAAGAAGATTTGCTTTTGTGTTTATATAGCATTTGTTTTGCTAATTGTGGAGTTGAGATTTTTCCGAGTCTCTTGCTATGGGTGAGTACATTTACTAACAAATGTGTAATAAAAGTGGTTTGGAAGAAAATATGTTAACCAAAAATTCTAAAGGATTAAGATTGATGGACATGCATACTTGAAATAAATAAGATAGCAGTTAATAAACTTCTATGATTTCTTATGGATAATCATTCAGATTTTTTATGAGCAAGAAGAATAATTGTGAAAAAAGTAGGGGAATAAATGTATTAGAAGTAGAGATAAAGAAACATTTTCTAGATAAGAAATAAGTTTTCACAACTAGAAATTAAATCATAGTATAACATTAAAAAATATTACTCAAAGTTGAAAAACAATAAAGAATAAGTAGAGTAGGTAAAATTAGTATAGAAAGAGGATACTTAAGCACAATTTTATCTACTATATTACTATATATACAAAAATAGACATACTATAATAAGCTGAGTTTTTATATGGAACAACTCAAGAGACTAACAATACAACTTATGTCAACAATAACAAGAATCAAATGAACATTTATTCTTTAATTGTAAATTCACTAAATATATCTGGAGGGAAAATATTAGCCATAAACAAACTATCTCAAGGGATTGAACAATGGAGAGAGAAAATGAGTAGGCTAATAAGAGATGTAAAAAGCAAAAGTTTTGCTACAACTCTATTGGACGTGTCATGTAAGTTAAAATCTATCATATCTTAAATGAAATAAATAAAAGAAAATTCAACGGTTAAACCTAAAGAGTATTATTAGTATTGCTATGACCAAAAAGAATGTGAGAAGGAAAATCTTATTAATCAAAGGCATATGGCCTAAAAATTATAATAAATATTTGAAGAAGTTCTAAAATTTTTCAAATTCTAATTTTGAGCCTAAGGAATGAATGATTACTTGAACTATTTCTAATATAAATTTTGAGATATATAAAATACATAACAATAAAAAAAAAAAATTGAGGTGGCCTCTTTTTTGGAAAATAATTCGATTCATAGTAATAATTGTGAATATCATTTGTTGAATGACGAGAATCATTCAGTCTCCATCTATGTTTTTCACTTGCAAAAATCAACAGGAGACATTTAAAGTTTCGGTCATAAGGCTTTGTCAAGACATCATCATCACACTCGTCCAACTTCACGCCAACTTACCTTCAAATGTTAATGCTTAGCCCAATTGTCAAATGTGCAGTTGCAACTAAATGGTGCAGGTCAAGACAACTTCCAAAAACTAAAGGACCAACAGCCAAAAACATCCCAAGGACCACTCCATATGGCGCACTTCGAAGTGCCAATTGTCAATCACAGTCGATGACACAATATTGCTTGGCCAAACCATGGTCCAGTGCTTGTGAGTCTTGACTAGACACCCATGCCTCCTTTGGCCCTATAAGATAGGCAGCCAAGTCCCTCAACATATCGAAATATCTAAATGGACTTAAGTGCAATCAATAAATAAACAAATAAATAAAAGAGTGATTATCTACCAAGGTGGCCATCCTATAAAAAAAATGGTCCAGGATCTATTGTATAATAAGTGCAAGTTTGGACCCATAGCAGCTTCAAAACAATCAGCGTTGCTCCTTATCCTCCCCGAGTTCTACCTTTTGATGAGTAAAAGATTGTCGCTTCAAGTTTCTAATGATTTGATAACACTAATGACTCAAAGACTGTCACTTCCCATAACCTGTAGTTAAAAAAAGCTTCTAACAAGAATATACGATCAATACGAACTAACAGATAAGCACCAAAAAAGATTATCTAAGTACTTACTGAGTTCAAAGAAAGCATGCAAACCTATACATTTGGAGGTTTGGAAACACAATAGAGTTGTAGAAAAATTACAGCACGACACTTCTAAGAGGAAATAAAATCTTAGGGAGAAAATTTGGAAGCAAACCATTAACATAAAAGATAAAAATTCTGAAATGCCAAAGCTACCAACCACGTAACTTCGTGTTCACGCATATACTGCAAATACAAGTTACAAGATAACCTCTGCACTCTGCACTCTGCACTCTGCACCTTCATGATTATCTGTAAATAACAGCTACGGCACGTCACCTTCTTCTGATATATGCAGCTCTGACGTGACATTGACTCCTCGGTTATCATCCTCTGCACTCAGAGCACACAAACACAATACATTTTTAACACTTCTCACACACACCCATTCCCAAGGACCCTCTAGGTTCTGAAAATGTTGTGAAGATTGATTTTGGGTTCCAATCTAACTTTGACCTTGGTTCGATCTTTCTCAACAAACTATAAATCTTTACGTTCTTGTCATAGATTTTTTTAAAACAAATTTTTTGTACAAATTTATTCATTCCATTCTTTGGTTCGATTCTATTGCTTATAAAAAAAGGCAGTCGTGTATTGTGCAAATTATGTAAATAGAAGATAATTCTTCCATTTTCCTTGTTCCCAAGGGCAGTTCTCCGGCCATTCTTGGGCTATTACATTTTCTCTTGTTCTAACTACAGTGATGCAATGTATGATTCTAGAAAGGTTAGTATTTCATTTATCAAAGTTAGAATATCACATCTTTCATTAACAATCAGAAACATTTCTACAGCATGTTTGACCTCCTTGATTTGTTACTCATGTTTAGGACAGAACAGCCTTAGCTAGTTGCTTTATGTCCCTTATTCGAAATCTTGGTTAAGGGAGAAAGACAAAAGACCTGAGCTTTCAGGGAGTGAGTTTGATCTTCAAAGATCTAATAAAACTAGTATGCTATCGTCGTCCTTGAGCTTTCAGGGAGTGAGTTTGAAACGATCAGAACGATGTAAAAGCCAAGGATCCTTTGCAACCACCTCAGGCAACATACGTACAGGAATTGTGAAGTATGAAGGCAAGCCTGACCAACAATTTCCTGCCGAATTATTAGATCTTTGAAGATCAAAAAGCGAAGCTTAGTTTATGAAATATGAAAAGAATAGAAAGACTAAATATTCTTTTGAGCGGCCCCTCTTGGGATTCACTTCAATTTTGAGCCTGTCTGAGACTTCTAGATAGTTTCTTCCACAGGCTGGCGGCAGCTTGTGCTCTCTGTAAGGTTTTACAGGAATTCCCTGGAGTTACAAGAAAATGCTATCATCGTTTCGTCGTCTAGTCCTTGGGAACACGCGAGGGCCCTGAACCAAATAGACAATCTCAAAGGTGCATGTTTAATGTGGTGTGATCGCGGAGCCACTCAGAGAATTTAACTTGGAATTATTGGTTGGCTTCAGTAAGAGTAAATGGAAATGAATAGGCTTGGTTCTTCATGAAAGTAGTAGATAATTCCATCGAACTACAGTAATATATACATACAAAAAATACTTTCAAAAGATCCTATGTAATTTTGTTTTCTATAGGAAACAGTGAGGAGATAGTTCTTCTATATAAGTTTTTTGGGGACCAAATCACGATGTAGATTTTTCCTTTGGATTTTCTTGGGATGCTTGAAAGATCCGTATAACTCTTTTGTCCTTTGGGTTCGGGAAGATCTTTTTTTTGTGAAATTTTTGGGGCCTAGCTCATGGAGATTTTTGTTGTTTTTTTGAGCCCGGGTGGGTCATGTGGGGTTTTGGGGGAGGAGCCCCGGCCCACCCTGATGACCACTCCTGCCTCTGTAAGGACACCGTCCAATTGCGCAACTCCAATGAGAGGTGTGTGGTGAATGGTCAAATGGGTCCAGTTTGGAATCCAAACTTTTCTCCTCAATATGTACGATGAATTTCCATAAAGAAAATACGAATCATTTTGCTGCGGCTTAATATGCACATAAAGATGAAGTTATAAGCTTGATTACTTGGGATTTCCATGGTTGCATGTGGATAAAATTAAGTAAGTTTGAAACGACAAAGTCGAGACATTCATGGGCCCCAAGCATATGAACAGGTTGTTTTGATTCTCTTCACAAGACGTTGTGATTGCGGCGAATCAAGTTCTAGTATAAAACAACACGAGTATTTTTGTATAGTAGGCATATCGGTGCCGTCTTATGCAAATTTGAATATACAATAATGTCATGGAACAATATAAATGATGATCAACGTCAAGCGATCCATGCAAACAGATTTGAGAACATGTTTAGCTATCACTAGCGTGGAGTGTACTTTATGTAGATCCCAAGTGACAGGCATGCATTTAAGAAGGCAGGGCTAAGCAAAAAGGTTAGGACGTCACTCTACCTTGATAAATGAGATTATTTAACCCTGATAATCGAACTTATTTGAGAGAGAGAGAGAGGGGGGGGGTCCGTGACTGAAAACGAAAGGCCCCCCCCCGAGCATAGGATCTTTAAATGCATTTGGGGCAGTGTCGCACACGTCGCTTTCCGAAACTAGTTGAAAACAGTGCATGGGGGAACTCGGCAGCCTAAGACTCCGGGTGGACAAAGGCCCCAGATAAGAAGGGGTGGGGTCGGGTGGGGCGGGGATCTAATCAAAACCTGCGCGCACTCAAAATGCGTGACTCCTAGGGTAGACCACTTCCCACACATGCCCCGTCCCCTTTACCATCCCCTTCCCCTTCCCACCCACCACGCCCACCTAATGTGGGGTCCATGTACACAGGCCTCCCTCCGCGTCACCATCACCGCGATCAATTTCACAGTACACATCTACCCTGTTCAGCACTCAATTGTCAGCAAGTGTGGGCATCGCACACTGACAGACATAGGACCTGCGAGCCACGACAAACCGACCGCTTAGTAGTCACCCAGTATCGTCACCCCACGTGGCCCCTCACGCTGCGCATTACGAACTGTTGCCCTTCCCCACACCACCCCACCGTCACCGCCACGTGGAATCATGATCGCGCATGGCACTGGTCACTACTCTCTTGTGGGGTCCCCCCTACCCGACCGACTTCCAATCCGTACACTTCCCCCGCATCAATGTTTGCACCACTTCCCTTCCCTAATTATCGTCATCATCAGAAAGTGTGGGGACTTGGCACTTTCTTAAGCGGGAGTTTGACTGATGTTTCAGCCACTAATTGAAGAGATTAGTAGATAAGCAGAGATTTAGTAACCAAACAGGAACACTCTATAATATTCTCTATATATTCTGAATTAATTCACTTCAGATACATTAAACCTCAAGAAGACAGATTAGAAAAATAAAAAAAAAAAAAAACGAAAACTAACATAAAAAAAGTTAGTCGCACATGCACATCAAGTTCAAACCCAACACCTTCCAAAATCATCAAAATAACTCCAGAAAGCAATTAAAAGACGAAGAAGGAAAAAAGGATATAAACAATTTGGATACAAAAACAGTCATATGCATAATTTAATGTAACTCTCTCAAATTCTTCTTTTCTGTTTTTTTTTTCTCTTTGTTTTGGTTTGATTTTTTGAGAGTTTCCCCCCCCTTTTTTTCCAATAGTTAAAGGGAATGAGAAGATTTACGGGAGATAGAGGTTTGGGTGGTCTTGATCAGCCCATTGACTCTGACTCCAGTATGCTTGATCGATGGTATTAGGGAGATCAAACAAGCCCTGATCCCCACCAACTTGCCAGTCCAACGATCCAAATCCTCCTCCGCCCGATCTGTTCTGCAACGCTGATAAATCCACCTGCACCGACTGATCCAGCAGCCCGCCTGTGATGTCCTGCATCTTCAATTCCTCACCAGCCAGACCACATATCCCCTTCTGCTCTTGCTGCTGCCAGTGCTGCTGCTGATTCTGTTGAACCTGATGATGCTGATCCTGACCTTGATGATTCAACCTAAAAGGCGTCATCTCCGAAATACTGTTGAACCCGAACGACAATGGCTCGTTCGACGCCGTTATAAGGCTCGTGAAGCTCCCAATCTCCGAGAAAATCCCACAGTCGGAGCCTTGTTCCAGCAACCCGGGCTGCTCGAAACTTGGGTTCGAAGTGAAAAGCTTCGAGTCATGGACGTTCAACAAACTGGAAGCTGGGCTTAAAGAAGGCGCCTCCGTGACCGCCGAGACCGCCTCTGTGGCTGCGGTGTTTGTAGCGGTGAGACTGGAGCTCTCGCTGCTAGAATGAGAGTTGGACTTACGCTCTCGCTGCTGCTGCTGCGGCTGCGGCTGCTGCTGCTGTTGCGGCGCGGCTGCGTCGGAGGAAGGCTTTGCCTTGTTGCGCTTTGCCTTTCGACAACCACCGCCGACTGGCACGTTCCGTAGGACGCCACCTTTGGTCCAGTAGCGGCGGCAGCTCTTGCAGAAGTGGCGGGGCTGGGAGAGGTTGTAGTTGTTGTAGTAGCAGAACTTGGTGTTAAGCGAGTCGCAGCGGGGACACTTGAGCGCCTGGTGGGTGGTGGTGCTGGTGGGTTGGATGGTGATGGGGTCGAAGTCTCCGGTCCCCTCCCCCGGCACCTCCTGTCCCCGTGCCGCCGCCGAACAACCTCCCGCTCCCTCCGATCGACTGGATGTCTTGCATTTCGCAAACCCTCCCGGTGGCCCTCGATTGTAACAAAAGTCTGGGACTTTCTTCGCGAGGTGGGAATCCCCAAGCTGTTTAGAAGAGTTCTGGAACCTCGAAATCACATGACAGCACAGGAAGTGTCAGATTAAATTTTCCGGGATATTTTCACGGAAAATGTTTTCACAGCTGCTGACTATGACTGGGAAAGTTCTCCCACGAGTCGCTGTTTTATGTGTGTGGGGGAGAGAGAGAGAGCGAGAGCATATTGGGAGAGTCCAAACTCTGACAAATATCCCCCGCACATCTTCCAATTGTATTTCAAATTACGAATCAGCCTCGTAGATTAAACAAAATGACAAACGTCCCCATGCTTACTTGAAATTACCAACATAGCCCCATTGATATCGGAAACCGTAGGTGCCTTTTCGGAACTTCAGAGGGCTTATGGAGATGTTGAGTAGACATAGATGGACAGGGGAAGTTTGTACGGCTATGTAGAGAATCGAGCCGTCCACGTGGACGGATGACGACGACGGAGGTTTTTTGTCCACAAAATCAGGTTGTCGCGTTGTCGGCCACACTAATTTTATCAGTTGTGCTATCCTGGTGTCAGTCACCACTGGTCCACTGAGCGCCACGTCGCCTACTGTCATTCCTGACCAGTGGGCCGTGCATGATTTTGTAACGGTGGAGGTTTGGTGTCCGTACAGGGTATGTTGCTGTGAACTTTCATAGTGCCAGGTTGGGAGTTAGCATTAATATAGTTTAAGGAAATTTAGTGAGTTTAAATTTATTTTATTCCCCAACAATCTTATTTCCAATTCTTTTTTCATTTTGTAAAGTTCAGTCTTAAGCTATGTCATTCGAAAACTTTGAGGTTAACATAGATTGAGCTTCATGTGTAAAAACATTCTTAAGAAGGACCATGCATAGAAGTTATAGCTAAAAAAAGGAAAGAAGAAGAAGAAATTGGATACATTTAGTGGGTTTTGCTTGCATCTTGGACGACCTAACAGATCTAGGCATTGGAAAATGGATTTCTTCTAACTTAAAGGATGTGAATCACTATGTTGAAATGCTTCAAATCATGTATCAAAAATCAAAATTGTATTTAATCAGAAAATTCGAGTTTGTTTAGAGTAATTTTCCATGTTTTGATTCTATATGCCTCGGTTAAATGCCACCTTGACCTATTTATTATCAACTGAAAATAACTCCTTGTCAATCCAAGTACAAGCTAACGTTGGAAATATTTATATGGCCAGCATTTATCGACCAATTTTAGCGACAAGGTCTTAAATTATTGAACTTATTCCAAGTACATGTCATGAAACACAAATGGTTGTCTGCCTATCTTTGTCAAACATAAGCAATGAACTCAACCAGCCGACTCCCCACTTATTTATAAATGCGTCACCGTGCTTTGTAGCTGTGGATGTTATCCACATTTCGACCTCTAACCAACTCCACTCCCCACACAACACCTCCGGTTCCCTTCTTTCCTCTGTGCTACCTAACTAGGGTTGAAGAGTCACGCGAGTGAGCACATGACATGTGCCCATCGAGGTTCGATTTAAGGATTGTAATTCTAACTTTAATGTAGTATCGGTCATGTTGAAAAGTCCCCGAAGGAGTAAACACATAACTTACACCTTTTATAAGGTTGTTTCCCTAATCTACGTAGGACCTGCTTTGTAAAAGGACTGTGGACCTATTTCAATACGTAGTATGGAAATTTTTACGCTGTCTTGTGAGGGGCGGTTTCAGCAGTTCAAGGATGTGTCACCCATGTTCTATTGTCCCAACCACTTGTCACGTTGATTAGGCATCCCCGGTGAGCGGAGTACATTAGGGTGTCCTACGAGTGATTGTCACATTTATATCAAGTCCTTGCTTCTATATTCGGCCAGTTTTGGGTTACAGCCATGATGAAATCCCAAGACGAAACGTGGCGTTGGGCACCTCACTGTAATCATTAAAACTTTCTCAATCTAATCGAGCATAAAACTGACCATTATCATGAAAGTTTGAGAAAATATTACACGCCTTGTTACAACCATGGCTACCATTGACATTCATTTCTTCGAAGAATTTTTTATATAATTTAATTATGACATATTTCATATATTTCAAAATTTATAAGTATAAAGTAGTTTAATTAAGCTCAAAACTAACATTTCAAAAATTTTCATAACTTTTATAACTTTTTATTATAATTCATAAGTTCTACACTTCTAATTAATGAATTATGACTAACATTTTTCTTGATTTTAGCAATAATAATAGTACTCTCCAAGCTTTGGTGGTAAGTCTTCTTTTTTCCTTTTGTTTATTATAGTTTTTTTATCACTCAATTCACTTCCTCCTTCGTATGGGACAATACCCTTCATTTGCATTTAGTGAAATTAAAAATTAAAAAATAAATATCCATTTGATTCTTGTTGTTGACATAAATTGTAGTAGTAATGAAATTTTTCTTTCTTTCTTTGAAAAAAAAAAAAAAAACTTGATCTATCGTTAAACCATGATACTGCATACATATAAAGTGGTGAAACTTCCATTGGTAAACATTTCAATTTTAGCTTCTTCCACCATCATTTGAGTAAGTGACATGGTGAAGGTGATTCCAAATTTATCAAATGGATATAAATATGAAGAAACAATGGGTGTTTAAAAAATAGAACAAACCCGAATTTTAGTAGAAAAATGCAAGAATAATTTGCATAGTTGTTAGGAAGTGAAAATCCAATTGTGTATTTTTAAATAAGCACAAGAACTAGCAATAGTTTAGGACATTATAAGTAAAACAGCTAAGCAGTGAAAAGATGGTTTCACATATTTGGTATCAAGGTTTGAGTCTCTCCACCTCCATGCCCAGAACATTGAGGCAGTCCATTCCCCATTTATTTAAGTCATAAACAATTTAAGGATAATGTGAGATTAATATAAGGAACAAGGTTCCACTTCACATTAATGAAAACTACCTTATGTATCTAGATTAAATAGTCAATTATATATTAACACTATGAACTATCTAACACCATTTAGAATATCTGGGCGGGGCCCTGGCTCAGTGGCATTTTCTAAGCCAAATCCTGACCGACAGTCCCACCGGTCATGGGTTCGAATCCCCCGTCCCGTCCTCGGGTGTGTGAGTCTTAAAAAAAAAAAAAAAAAACACCATTTAGAATAATTAACCATCAATAGCTAGTTAAGCCTCTCATTTGGTTATATGGAATTGCGAAAAAAGAAAATGTCTGTTCTTTGCAATTCATAGAAAGCATCAACCCATTTCAATGAGTTTTAGCACTTGATTTTGTTATTATAAGTTCACTCCCACAAGGGGTAAAAAAAATTTGCATTTATTATCCTTCAAGATTTGGTTCAATAACTTAATATAGAGTATGATTGGATTGAAATGGAACATGATAGAGACAGGGCGTTTTTCATAATTCAACCAGCTTACTCAATAGAAAGATTGTTTCAGTCAATTGACATCGACCTTTGAAGGTAGCCGAGCTATCTTAGGGAGTGGAAGAGTTAGACGGCCATCTTGATTGTTTTTGCGCAACTCCAGGCACCTTTCTTTTCTTTTCCTACGTGACGTCGCATTCATGATCGTCTATTTTAAGATAAAAGATCCACATTAGAGTTACTGTGGAGATGTCGTATTCTGGTCCTCGAATGACATCCCAATCGGAATAGCCTGAAAATTGCAAATCAACGAGAGCAATGCAATTAATTTTGATTGCTTGATTGAACAGGTAATTCAATTGAAACATGTTCACATGCACATGGGACGGCGATGGGGGCCTACAAATTAGGTCTCTGGTATTTGTCCACATCCCTGTCCCCCTTCTCCCTCCCTCTCTCTCTCTCTCTCTTCCACTCCCTCCCCTAGAATTTCAAAACATCTATGCAGCCAGTACCTGTCCTTGGTTTCGGAGATGCTAGCAAATTAGGCAATGTCGGGTCCTGTGACATTGGATATATATCTACAAGCTCTCCGCACCTTTCACAATCCGTAAGATTGGAAAAGATTTGGTGCTTGATGAGTCTTCTCGGTTGTACCACTTTAATGGCTGTCACCATCCTAAACCACCAACTCCGGGCTCCGTCCCTCAGGCCCAGTCGGTCGGAGTGGGTCCATCTCCTCATTTCGGACGACACCTCTCTTCCTCCAACCAATCATGTGGCCGCCGGCCCCCCCTTCTTCCATCACTCTGTTCCTCCATACATCTTCTCAACGTACTTCAACCGGCGTTCCGCACCATTTTTACCCAGTCTCCTCGTTTTATTTCCCTGACGAGGGTAACCAGTAAAGCAGTTCAGCTGGTAGGACTACGCCGAGGAGCTGAAGCTGTGGGTGGGGAAAACAACACGCGGTACTTCCATTTTCCTTTTCCTTCCTCCGTCTTTTCTTCCTAAAAAATTACTTTTCCTCGTTTTCTGGTGTAGTCGTCGTGTAGGTCTTTTGATTAAGCAAAATTGACAAAAAAGTCGCGGGGGTGGGTCTTCCCTGAAGGACAACTGCAGACTAATAGTCCAAACCATTCAACGAAGTCGTTGTGAAATTTCAAGTGAGAAGATGTCGGAAAAGACAGTCAGGTAGAAAACAACATACGGGTGAAGACAAGGTGCAAGATAGTCTTCACTGGATCATGTTCCCTGAAGAGAATTGGCGGAGGTGAGAGGATGAGCTAATGATGCTTAGTTTGCATCATGGGGCAAAGTTCAAACTTGGTGTTTATTATTCTAATCACAGTGGATATCCAATTCTTGTTATTTCTTAAAGACCTTGATTGAGAATGTTTATGGTCCATCCCCTGTTTTCGATAGAGAATCTGGTGGCCTTTGGACCCCACCCTTTTCTGTATCATTTTTGCGTCGGAGAGCGGCTTCGACAGCTCTGATCAGGCACTTTTGGAGTGGCATGATTCGGGCCACCTTCTACGTGGGTTATCCCAAACTGTTGGACGATATTCCCATCCATTAGAAAAACATTGATCGAATAAATTAAGATTGATTCTTGTCGATATTATTGATTTCAATAATATTTTATACACTGTGAGAAAGATGCTAGATTTGGGTTCGGTCATAATTGTTGCCACATTGGGATTATTTTATTTATTTATTTACTTGTGAGGTTCTAATATGACGGATATGATATACGATGAAGCCAAACATCTTGAGGAGGAGTTTGACAAGTTATAGGCAGTGTCAAGTTTGATCATCCAATCAATGTCATATAGTTTAGTAGTGTATTTGTTATCAGAAAGATGGAAGGTTAGCAGTTCAATACCTTTTGGCAATAATAAATAAAAGAGATTAAAATTAGAAAAGGAGGAAAAACTTCATCTATGCTAGGTAGAAGAACCTGAATTTTCAGGTTCTGGTTAGAACAGCTTGTTTGAAGTCCAACATTATGAAATTTGTCAGCTGCGCTTGATGGTGGCGCTTTCACCACGGATAACGTAGTGCATCGAAAGCGGCTGTAGCAAACACCAAATGTTGAAAATGATTGTCATCATTGCAGACCAATTTGCAAGACAACGTTCTAGCAGGTAGCAGGGCATGAAATCCTGATCCCTGTGTTGTGAATGGTGAGCTTGAATCTACAACTGGAAGTGTAATCAGTGCTTTCATGGCTAATTAATACCATGTACTAGAGATACTTCCAAGAAGTCATGATTTCCCATCATGCAGAATGATCTTGTGTACAAGTCGATTGCAAGAATGCGAACGGAGACCAATTAATGGTACTCAATCAAATCCAGCGATTCTACACAAAAGAAGGATAATTATGTGTCTCAATTAAATCCAGAAACCTCGTGCTTGCCCATTTGGGAGAATCTTTCAAGTCTAAGAACAAAAGAACTTGAATACAGTTTCTGAATCGAAGACTTCCTCGCGACTTTTCGTTTGTTCTTAATGCATGTCATCAATAGGGAAGCATGATGTCTCGCCCCAGCAACATTAACTCCAAATACACATACTGGCGTTCTCTTGTGTGTGTTGATTTGGGTGGCTACGCGTCTGAACGTATGCCGGGGAGAGTGAGGTAGAAAATAAGGATACAAAATATGGAAGTGATGTGATTCTGATGACCTGATTGGCATATCTGCTTGTCACGATTTCCTGGATCCCATTCCCACGTAACAACAAGAATTAACCGAGATCTAAACAGTAAGATCTTGTGGTTACATTTAGCTACTAGTAAATGTTCACACTGTAATACATCACAGTAACTCTTTTATAACACTGACGTATCACTTCGCCCGCCACTAGTTCCAGCTTAACGTATGAAAAGCATTAGAGGCCATAGCCAAATGTTGCAATTAGTGATTGATTAGACCTCGAACCATGACCACTGGTACTCCGATCTCTGCGGACCCAGCAAGCATTTGGCCGCAAGGATTCCAATGGGATAAAGTCCAGAAAGGAATTTCCAGGGCATATCTTAGTTAGTAGATGACGTTGTATTGTGCCTTTTCCAGAATTACAAGCAAAAGAAGAACAAACCTAATAATAATTGGTAAATGATTTGATAGTCCACATTCTCATACACGAAAGATTCAGAAACGTCATGCTTACTTCTGCATAATGTCTAATTTGTTGCAGAACTTATTTTTTGTGCTTCTGTAAGAGTTCTATTATTGGTAGTTATTGGTTATCGGGGACTTAGGCTTCCCCTACATTTAGGCCCCCACTTTGTCATGTAAATATTGGTTTTGTTCTTTTGTTTATGAAGGGTTTGGACTGATGTGTTCTTTGGGGAAGTGAAAATAAACCATCAAGCCTTCGGGCGTCCAGCTAGGTGTGTTCCTTGTCTGATTCGTGTGGCTGCCTTCAGCCAATGATCGTTTTCACTCTTCTAATCTTTTCAATTCAAGATCAACATCCGAATTGAAGTACAAACATAGGAGAACGGACTTATGGATTTTCTGATGGGGTTTTACCCAAGCGACACAAAACTTTATGTAATACGAGCACAGAGGAATAGCAATAGATGGAGCATAAAGAATATGTCTCGTTGACCGATGGAGAAGCCTTTGCTGCAGACCGATTACCCCCACCCTATTGCTAGCACAACAAACCAAAACTACTCTTCTTCCTCCAGAAAGCAACAAGGAGGCAATTGGCCCATCGGGGGGCATTGCCGCAAGGTTGGACACACTTAAGATCATTGATACCAATAATTGGTCGGCTATCCGGCAGGCTGGAATCAGCAGGGGAGCAGAGGTCGAAAGAGAGACAGAAACCCACAGGCCAACAACATCACTATGTCAGGGGGTAGCACGCTACTTGGAGGCGAGCTGAATTCAAGTGCCTATCCTGGACAAGGAGCTCGAGAAGGTGGGCCAAATTTTGAGTTATATGGGCTAGTCTTTCCCTATAATGCAACTTGGTGTTGCTCAAAAGGCCCACAGAGTCTTAAATACAGCACTAATAATTCTGTCAGGATGGCAGCAGGTGCTGTATGTTCTACTTTTTCATGACAGCTTGATCTCACTTACTAAATTCACAGCTGATAATAATTGTATTGTCATTTTTCATCCAATTTTTTTTTCATATTCAGGGTCTTATGATGAGTAGATGATGTAAGAGTTACTTGTGGCCCTTACTTTCTTACTGCTTCCACCAAAAGTCTCATTTTGTTTTTGCAAAATCATATATACTTTTCGTGTCATCCTATAATATTTGACAAAAACTCTTTTTACAATATTTATAATGCCACTTTTGATTATACATATGATATTTGGCATTGGCATCTTAGTCACTCTTCATTGTTGTGTTTTTTGGTTCTAGGTAAATTTGTTAAATGTCATAAGTTCTTTAGTTTGTCCTATGACTATATAAACTTATTCTATTTTTCCATGATGTCAGACTAGGAATATATCTATTTTTCAATTAGTGCATATGGATATTTGGGGCTTGACCATGATGGCTTACGTTACATATATATATATAAACTATTATTGGTGATTTTCCTACATCCATGTAGACTTTTCGCCTATGATCTAAGGATCAATTTTTTGCTACCATGGACCTATTTATCTCTATGATAAACGGTTTGGGAGTTTGGTTAAGTGTATAAGCTCACCTAATGGGGAGATTTTTTTCAATGCATGTACAGATTTTCCAACTTCTTGTAGGATTGTTCACAAGACTTCATGCATTCACAGAATGTGAAAATGACATTGCAAAGCATTAACATCTGTTAGATGTAGCCAAGGCACCACGTATATTGAGAATTCAATTGTTCTTCACTTTTTGTAGCCTTCGACGGACAAAGGCTCACTGCTTTTAGCTTGTATTTTGGTTTTTGTTTGTCTTCATTGTATCGAACGTTTTATCCAGGTGACCATGCACGCTCATACTCGGCCCAAACACTCACACTCGCACTCACATGCATATGCACAGTTCATACACAGGATCAAAGCTAGCATCTATTATAACCCCAGCGGCATCAGTGCATCACAAATAAACCATTGGTAATCACCAAACAACCCTTCACTTTTTGGCATCCTATGCAGATCAGTTCCCCTGAAAGTCCTCTTAGGCAGAAACCAAATTTGGGGTGAAGAAAGACAATTGGTTTCCTGAGTCTCTCCTCCCTTTGCATAGAAGAAGGTGCCATTTATATTGCTTCCAAATCTTAAAGTGGAAGAAAAATCTTTGCAGTTCAGTGAAATAAACCAACACGAGAATCCCATTCGCTAACCATGAAGGCCAGAATGCTTGATCTTAATTTGCAAACTCAAAGAGTTTACCAAAGAAAAGAACTTTTATTCACACAAGGAAACAATTATCACAGCCTTTCGTTCAACTTCCAAAGGAAAATTCAAAGAAATATCTAATCTCCATTATCAAAGAGGGCCAGAGACTGACTCGTAATCAAGTACAGACCCAAAAGTGACAAGTTAGAAAGAAAGTGTAAGCTGGTAAGGGATAAATTCCTCTCCAAGCAAAATATAGCAGACGAAATGGCATAAGTAATTACCACTGTTTGGTCCCAAAAGTGCCACTATCAACTTTTTGGCTCAGATATGCCTTGAAAGGCATTAAGTGGCAAAAGTCTATCGCGTGCAAATGGAGAAGTGCACCATTCAAGAGAAGCCTCACTCGAACAGAATTCTGTGCTTGCAATAATAAGCATTCTCCATCAACATATGGAGCAAATAGCAAAATCATATACAGTTCATGCTAAAGTGGCAAGCTGATTTTTTCTTTTCTTCGTTTGTCAAGTACTTCTAAGTATTTTAGCAGTCTAAATACAGAATGCACAGTAGAAATCTATCGTGGGTGCTCAAGCGACAGGCTCCTAGGAAAGTACAAGGTGTTATATCACAGTCACAGAACACCAGTAAATATGAAAATAAACTGTAATGAGATTCTGAATTCTCGAAAAACTGGCCTAGCAATAACGGAGGTTCATGAGCCTACATATATAACGACCTTCTAACCACTGATAGAAAATTGTGGAATACCAAGAAGCTGCAGCTAGCCAAGATGACACAAACTTTAGTCAGAATTAAAGAATATAAAACTAGTCAAAAAATTATCAATAGAGTGTAGCAGAGCATAAATTCAGAAAAAACATAAGAACCAAATATCTAAGTCCGTGATAATTTTATGAAGTATTTCGCAGTATCACTCAACACCAAAGTCAAAAGTGAAAACTAGATAGACTCTCACTATATGTGACCCCGATCATATCAATGAAAAGAATAGTCTAATTTAGATGATATACCTTCCAGTGAGAGCAAAAAGAGTTACCAATGACAGCACTCATTCTTACTTCTCAAGAGTTTCTCTCGGAATCTTGCCCATATAGGTTATATGTTCGGTAGGCACAATGTTAATGATTCCAGATATATGAGGTTGTGATCTACGAAGAAGCAAAAATTTAGAAAGATAAAACCCCAGATACCAAAAAGACGAACTGGATCATCTATCTCATTGACATAACTAGCAAAGAAGAAAAGGAAATGTGTTAGAAGTTGAAAACTTACATACATTTCTAAGACTTTATACTGCACATCATAGATAGCATGAGCAAACAAAAAAAAAAAAAACCAAGATTACCCATGTCCTTAGTTGAGTAAGCAATCAAGCAGAAACATCTTCTCCTCTCAGCTGTTGAATTGCAGTGTACAACTTCCTTCGGGGCCCAACAGCAAAGAGACCCATCTCTTTGAGATCTTCAAGAGTAAGTAGCAGCAGAGCTTCTTCATCAACCTCATGCATTTCAAAAACACCAGCATACTTACCAAAGCCTAGCTCTTCCAACCATCTCTTAACACTATGTACATCATTACCTCCATATACCATCTCATCCCACACACCACCAGATTCGGGAAATGCATTATTGCCTTCAGAACAAGCATCCTCGTTGCAATCCTGACTGAGATAGCCTGGCTGCCCGGTATCAGAAACGGGTTCACACATATCATATTCACGAGCTTCTTTGCCAGCAGCTGGCGTTTCGACATCCAAAAAGTCCTTAAAACCATTATCAGGGAAATGATTGGTGTAGGTATTTGATTCAAATCCAATGCATTCTTTCCCCCCAAACTCTCTGGCATCTTCACTATCGAATTCAGCGTTAAGTTTAGAACTCCACGCAGTATAGAAAACAGAATTGTTAGTTCTCGTGTTTCGGCATCGTCGTTTCATCACCCTACACTTGCGGGTTATAGGGCCAAAATCCAGTCCAGACTTGGCCATATCACATTCGTCTGAACTCGCAAACTCAGAAGCCATTTTCGTCGAGTTTGGGTTTTTATTCTCTCTGTTCTGTTGCAAATCAGCTGCCATCTTCAGAGAGAAACCAGGTTCGGAAGCTGTGTACTTGGGAGACCTTTGCTCTGAGAACCCACATATTGGATGGTGTTCGATTTCTTCCTGGTTCACAAAATCGTCTTTCCATTTCTTATGCCCTAACTTTCCCTTAGTTTTTGGAGGAAATCCACATGGAAAAGATGCAGAAACATTCCCTATTTCCCCCAACCTGACATTTGGGCGCCTTTGTCTCTTTGGATTCAGGCTTAAGACCAACATCACGTAAAGAAACCTAGAACTCAAAATCTGGACGAATCCCTAGAATACAAACCCAAAAATTAAAACTTTCGCCTCCAATTGTACGGCTTGAGAAAATTAGTAAAACCACTATGAACACACCCAGATACAGGATTCACAAAAGCAACTGAAAATGCTCACAACATTATCTGCAAGCCATAGCTCTCAAAAATCCTCCAACTAAAAAGAAAAACATAATTACAACTAAAGGTAAAAACAAGCTCCAGAGCTGAAATTCTTAAAAGATATCCAAAGAGAAAAGAAGAAACCAACCTTGCGCGACAGCAAAAGTTCCAGACGGTACGATATTTTGCGTATTATCCAAGTTAGAATGTCTGATGGAAGTGGGCTCTTTCAACGAAAAACTATGGGAAAGTATACAACTTGTAATCCCAGCCAGCTATTTGTCAGTGTGTCGGATAGAGCTAGAGTCAATACAAAGACACAGAGACACGGATTGAGACATTTTGAATTGTGTTGGGGGGTTCAAGTGGAGGTATCCGGAAACTTAGCCTTCTCTTTCATACGAAGAAAGTGAGTGGGAGAAGCTAAGTTGCACTTTTTAGGCTTTAGAAGTGACCGTGATCCTGTGGGCTTCCCATGACGTGTGGAGCCTGTGCGGAATTGGAAGACAGGTCAAGAGGAATGACATCGCAAGTGTCCTCGGAGCATAAGATGATTCCTCGGAGACAATGCCCTCCAATTTATAAAGTTTGTACACTTTTCTTTCTTCACAAGGAATAAAGAATGTATAGAAGCGATATAATCAGGGTCGAAGATTCGTGAACAGCTGGTGTTGGTGGACAAAGATCAAAAGAATTAGGTGGGCTTGAGTTTATTACTATTTATGGCTTTGTGACCTTCAAGAATGAGGATAAGCTCAAAGCTGTGCCGGCATGCTTGACGGTGAAGTACGGTTCGATGTGAAGGGGGGCAGTAGCAAAAAGAAGGAGCCTTTAATGGAGTGTGACATCCATTGTTTTCATTCCACTTGTAACGGATATGCTCGAATTAATGGACCAATGTAATATTAAATAAATTGGAAAGAAGACTCTAGAGAAACGTACGGCTTAGGATTCTATGTCCCGTCCAAGGTTTATCCGGGTTTTTTATTTGTCAATTATTGTCGAGAAGCAGCTAGTGGGGGGCAAAATTGCAGGAATTTATTAATTTTAGGCTTGGGTGTTTAGGTTTGATGCATGTGTGAAAAAAATCAATTATAAAGACAAAAAGAATCAAGAGAATGAGTTTATGTCAAGATAACTAAATAATTTTAGAACAAGAGGTTGGATTGAGTTATAGAAGTTAGGGTTTCAGTTGACTCACTAAAACCTTAAGATTGTAATAGGGAGGAACCCTACATCTTATAAGACACAACACTTAATCTCCTCGACGTGGGACTCAACTTTTGAGTCATAACCTTTTTCTAATAATAGTGGAGAGTATTTTAGTGACTTAACTATCTTCACACAAAATACTAACAAATGTTGAATAAATGAAGACGTAAAAAACAATATGTGTGCAAATGTGGCTTTGTTTGATTAAAACAATTCAATAATGGAAGACACAAATACAGTGCAGAATCAAAACACAGACAATAAACACGATGTTTAAGGTGGTTTAGTCTAATTATCTCCTAACCACACTAGACAGAGCACTTCCCCACTAATTACCTTAGTGATACACAAGATACGTCGTGATATTCCATTAGTAGCTTCTATTTACAGATTTTCTCAAAATATGCCGTAATATTGTACCAACACTGATCGGTAAAGTTCTTGATTTTTCCCAAATGTGTCATGAAGCACTAGCATTGATTTCGCGATTCACAGCGGCTTCATCTTTCTTCTCCAAGCTTCCCAAAATCATCATTTGAGGTGCATTAATTCTGCTCAACTTTCCACTTTGAAAAACCGATCTAATGAAACCACTAATTTCTTCCTTCCTTTTTTGTGTGCACGTCTTGATTCTTCTTAAATAAGCAGTGAATGACTTGCCCATTTGAATTTTATGTTTAGACACATTTAATCCTTCGAAATCTTCCTTCTATCTTTGTCTTGCCTTTCTTCTTGTCCCTTTCTATTCCCTTCCATTTTTGTTTCTTTGCTAAGCTCCCTTCCAAATCGGTGGTCTTGCGAACCCAAACATCATAGAACTATCGAACCGCCGCGTTTAATTCGAGTGGGCTGAATCTTGTGATGCAGTTTGGGTTGGACTTATGTCATGAAACTGGGCTGCTACGATTCGGGCTAGACCTTAAGGCTGAGTTGCGACTTGATATGTCACCAAAAGTCATATGTAAAAATGGGGCACGAAAACTATTTTGAAGGAATTTTTTTCTTGAAATTGTAATTTTCTTAATAATATCCTTGGTGAAGAACAAGGCTTAGAAATTTAATAGAATTTAATTAAATGATATCAAGAACTCTTCCATCGTGTCAAATGTCGTAAAATCTAAGGTTAATTGAATCTCATTTTACTAATGTTAAGCCCTCATAGATATTCCTATCATTGCGAACCACCAACCTCTAACTTCCATGACAGGCCATACCATGATGGTTTATTCTGAAACGCAACCTTCTGCCAGGAAACGGGTCAAGACAAATAAGATTTAGGTTCATTACCCTTCGCAGGATCACATGATTCAATTCCCCGAACGCGTCACGTCAAGGCCCTGTGTGAACCTTCGGAGAGAGAAGAAGTTGGGGTTTTGTCGGGGTAGGGGGAGCTTGAGGGTCAAGGCTTCAGGCATGGACTTTCGGCTCACAGCTAGAGGTTTCGCAGGGGAAGCCACAAAGCGACTCCAGAAGCTCTATGTAACATGGTGGTATGGACTAATATTGAATTAATTTGATTCAGAAAAGCTTGGGTAATAGAATAAGTTATTGGTCCAGCGATTGTATGGGTCAATTGAAGTCATCTCAATAACTGAAATTTTCTTACCTAATGATGTTAGGAAGGGTAAGTATTAAGAGAAAAGAAAATTAAAATTAAAAATTGAAATCTAGGCCTTTTGAAAATAGATTTGAAATTCTTTAGAGTTGACACTCACTTTGATTAAACCAAACTTCCCCATAATTCTACGAACTCATTAATTTCTCTAACAACCTAATCTTCTGGTAGAAGCTAAGCAAATCGCAGAACAAGCTCCATGTGTTCTCTCTTCTCGGTGCTCTTTCCACATGCAGCTCCACCTTCACCCTTACACCCCCACCCTTTTAAGATTGACATGGCCCTCCAAGTTCATCTTGAGTATCTATGCTTCATATCCTTGAGGTCCTCCCATGTTGCTTCTATTAGATTTATGGGATCTAGCAATTTCCTAATTCGAGTGGTTTTAACTGCCTAACTTATGACACCTAACTTGACTCATCAAGTTGCAATACTTCATTTTTGCCCATTGCTTAGTGTGGGCTTTGTGCTATTAAGGGCGAATGGTGAGGGAGGTTCATGAAATTTGCCTAGTATTTAAGGGCCCATGTAAGTTGGCCCAAGACTTGAAGCCGAAGTAGCTAACATAGCACATAGTTGGGTTAAGATAATAATGGAGTGTCATGACTATTAAATTCAGTTATTGGCTTGATGGTAGTGTTTGACAATTTTTACAATTAGTATTAGAGCAAGCTTATAGAATTGTTGGATTTATAAGGTTCAACAATTCCTTGACTTAATTGGGTCTAATCATCCAACCTATTGTACCTAACTTGATTCATTATTGTATCATTTTATGTCACATACCACTTAATGTGAGGCTTTAGGCACAATCTTTTTGGCTTTAATTGGTGCCAATCCTCACCAATGGACTAATATTTCTTTTATCTTTCTCATTCTCCTCTCCATTATAGCTTGTGGACTAAGAATCATAACATCATCTTTTTTGGAGACTTTGGAAAGTTTTGACTATACTTTTGTCTTTGCCATTTTCAGCTCAAATAACTTTAATACCAAGTTATAACATGACAATTCAGGATCTGATGTTTTATTAATTTGACTATAAGAAGTTTAGGTCATAGAATGAGTTTTTAGTCTAACAATTTACATGTGTTGATTGAAGTTGTTATGATATAACTGAATTTCTTCTTCCTAATATTATTACTATGATAAATATCAAAAGAAAATTAGAACTAAAAATTGAATTCTAGGCCTTTTAAGAAGGGATTTGAAATTCTTTGGAGTTAACAATCACTTTGACTAAACCAAACTTTCACCACAATTATGTGGATTCATTTTTAAATAAAATCACCTAACAAGTCTACTAACTAACTTGGAGATGATATAGACATTTGAAGACCTTACAAGGTCTCTTCACATTTAAGAACTCAATATTTTTTCACTATCATAAATGACTTCTCACAAGGAACTTAAACATTCCGTATGAAAATCAAAGTTACAATTCCGGCCAACATTAAAACCCTTTTTTTTTTTCATGATAAAGACATAATTTAAGACCTATGTTAGGTGTGTAGGGCAAACAACACCTTAGATTTTTTTGATTAAAATGCATATATTTTTTGGCCTCCTAAGGTATTACTATACATGAGAATTTGTTTTCCTATACCTCATGACAAAATGGGGTAATAGAGAGGCAACACTACCATATTTTAAATGTAGCACATGAGTTCTAATTTTAGGCATATACTCCCATTTGGTTTTTAGGTGAGTGTATACTTAGTACTACATACTTGATTAACAAAACACTCATTCTCATCCTCAAAGGGAAAACTTCCTTTGAGATTCTCTATAAAAAGGCATCCTCTCTTGATCACTTGAATGAATTTGGGTGCTTTTATTATGCCACTAACCTCACACCACAAGATAAGTTTGGGCATAGACCAACCATGTGCATGGTTGTGGGTATTCTCTCACTTAAAAAGGTATATGTTAGATGTCAAAGGGGGGCATTTTTTTTATCATAGAAAATGTTGTTCTTTATGATGACGTTTTCCTTTTACACAATTCTCAAGCCCTCAACTTGAGCCACATGGGCACACACTAATCATCACATCCAATACATATGCTCCTCTAACCTCTAAGTTAACTTTCGAGTTGAGTATATTAGTTCCATACTCTATTAATCTTCATATAGTTGTCTTATTGCCCACTTTAGCCTTATTTACTAAGATTGTGCATTCCTTCTTATATTTTGTTGATATACTTGGTTGCCATGAGTTTACTCTTTCAACCTAGTAGAATGGTTGATTTTTTTTTTTCCTTTTATTATTTTCACTTCAATGAAAATCAATTACTAGATACTTGTTCTTATTTGAAAAGCAATAGATAAATGGACTTATATTTACTTTGATTGCATTGAAGAAACTATAATTGAATGGAATCGGAACATTCATTTCATGAAAAACTATAACTCATGGACATGAATTATTTAATGAAGTTATTGGTAGGGTTGAAATATCTTTCTAGTCATAGTTATTTCAATAGAAGTTATTTCTTAATTGGGGCAGGGTTGAATAATTAACAATATATGAAGATGACTTTTGTTTTATATTTGGTTTTAAAAGACTCGAGACTTTTGAAAGATGGTAGCTTGAGAACACATTCTCTTAATTTTACAAGTTTGATAAAACGATATATACTCTAGTATTGGAAATCTAAATTTATTCCAAGGTTGAAAAATTAATAATTCAATGGAATCGCTAAACCCTTTAAAATGCTTGAGTTTTCTTTCACATAAGTTCTATCTTTATATAAGGCTTTATTAGAGTATGAAGATCCATCCAAAACTTTAAGGCATTATGTGGGGAAATCTCGGAAAATCTCATCACTTATAAGACCACATGCCTATCATCTCGCTTCCATTATGGGACAATACCCACTTTCAACACTCCCCTTACTTGGATGCTGACATAAGCATTATAAGTGGACTGAACCCCAACTTTGGGATGTGACGGTTTATAAAGTGGAGGCCCATCCTTGATTCCGATACCATATTAGAGTATGAGGACTCATCCCAAAATCTTAAGGTATTTGGTGGGAAAATCTCATCACTTATAATACCACAAAGCTATCCTCTCACTTCCAATGTAGGACAACACCCATTCAAGGTTTCAAGAATAATTTGGATTCTATAATATTAATCTTTTTCAAACTTTAAGTACAATATTCGAACTTGTACCCATGATCACTAGTTCTGATTTGTAGTGCACCTTAAATTGGCTTTAGTATTGTTTCAACAACAATACGAACTTGAAACGAGTATACTTTTTTAATTTCAAAACCGAACGCTGTAACATGTTGATCATGAAAGCTTAACCTAGATAATTTTACCAAAAACTTTTCTAGTTCTGCGGCTTTTAAGGTTGTTATAATCGTAATTAATTGAAATGAATTTGAGACTCATGACAATTCTTGCGTCCGAGCACCGGTGCCGTAAATATTCAATGTTCACATGATTCAATGTCCAACAATTAGTCGTAACTTCAGCAACCAAACATTAAATACCATAGCTACTCCCTTTACTTAGGCTTTGAGGTACAATAAACTCAAAACGTTCCTAACAGTCAGGAACGTAGCGGTCATCATACCAAAGTTTGGACAATTTTAATGGACGGTTGAGGCCTAATTCCGGTATCACATAAGATATCATATATCTTGAGATAATTTTCCTATCCATGGCTTCCAAAAGGAACGTTGGAAGTTCCTTTTCTTTTGAGATTTTCTCAACCTAGTTAAAAGGCCCACCGCCTCCACAAATCCTGGGCAGAAGCTTCAGTGATAACGAAATTTTCAGCACATGGAGCTCTCTTCTGTGTGTCTTAAAAGAGTTTCTGAATTTCGTTCTTTCTTTATGACCCAACAGACACATGCGAATAGATATGCTTCGGCCCCACTACAAGTCTGTGAACTCTCTAACAGGTAGAACCCATGGATGCAATCCGCGTGAAGGAGATTCCAGAACGACAGAGACATTTTTTTGAAGTGACATTCCACTCCCGCTTACCACATGGACAAGTAAGCGTCACCTGCTCAACTTTTCGGTCTTAATCGCACAACCAACATGGAGTATCCTTTTCAAGCCTTCTTCAATGGAGGTCATTCCTACTTGCCATGCTTGTGAAAAAAGCTCCCACTTTTTCACAACACAGTTTTCCTCCATTTTATGCCTTATAATTACGCAAAGGATTGACTTGACTTTATACTAAGAGTGAAACGTGAAAAGGGATGATTGTTGAACCTTTCTTAAATGAATGCCGTGCGTCGTCCAAGACTTGATTTTCACCCTCCAAGAAAATCGGTGCAGTACTATCGTACTTAACCCACAATATAACAAAATTCGGAGGCTAATAATTTGACGTGGTTTTCACGAAACTAACTGGACCAGATGAATATAAACCCTGCATGTGTGCTGCCCTGCTAGTAATTACTCAACCACTCAAATCCGTCGCTATTCTGCCGGAAATGGTTGAAGAAGCCGACCCCGTTCAGTCAATTACTTTCAGCATGCGAGTGCTCAAAAGTAATTCAGTCATTATCATGGACCCGATCTAAACTTGAGGTAGCAGTTTAACGTGTTCATTTGATCCTGTAAACACCGGTTCTAATGCAGACATATGGATACAATCATCCGACGACCGGGCTTAACTTGTAGCCTGTTCTCTTCTCAATTATAATGAATTAAAATATATTGAAATTATTGAATTGAAAGCGAGAATGAAAGAATTAGCGTATGGGACTATCTTCTTGTTCTCTAATTAGACATTGTTGTCATGTTGAATACGCTTATATGTAACGGTTGTCAATCGAAGCCTATTAGTTGTGTAGTTTATATGGTCAATTTGTTAGATGAGCACTCTTCATATTAATTATTGATATTCTCTGTGTCGGGCTTATGATGCTTTACCTACTTGAACAGATACATTATTATTGCTTGTAAGTTACGCTAATAACTTATGCAAACAAGCGTATACTATCATTTAATAGATATTAACAAAAAGATTAGTGTTTTATGATATGATCTTACACTTCACACCAACACACTATCTACAAGGGTTACGACCCAAATGAGAAACTCCAAATCTTTGGCCAACAATCTCGGAAGGAAAAAAATTAGTGAAAGAATTTAAGATAGCAATAAAATAATTAGAAGTAGAATTGAACTATCCCTAATTAAAAATAAGATTATTGATATAATATATAAAGAGTTTCACGTGGAAAATTATCTTAAATTTCATGCGTTACCATTTGGAGTTAACCAGACTACTATTTTTGAGCTGAAGCTGAAATGGGAACAAGTAACTCAGTTCCAGATCTTGCAGACAGCCACCTCGTGCCTCGTCTGCGCGTTCACATTACGCTCCAAGTGTAGAACAGCCTTGAAGGGACTTCGCGTGGGGGCCATGACGATCCAGACGCATATTCCAAGGCAGGGAGGCGCGTGATTCACATGTCCCCCCAAAAAGTACATCCAAACCGGCAATTTTCCGAGGGACCCACGGACGTTGGATGAGGAGCGAGTGGAGGGCCTGAAGGCGTCAAAATATTGACACCTGTCCCGACAAAGGCCTGAAGCATCATTAAGCCGAGCTGTAAACGGCGCTACCGACAATGTGACGGAGAGTCACAGGGCGAGAGGCCGATACCGTACGAGGGAAGCACCGGTCGCCCTATATGTCCCCAAAATGCCGTCCCCTCCGACGTAAGATTGGAAACGACAAACAAAGACGACAGCTTCATTTCGAGCTAATAGGCATGAGCAGCGTCGTTACAAGCTCAACCTCTGTTCCCCGCGTGAGTACACAGTAAGTTAAAATTTACTCAAACCCACTAAAACGGTCTGATCGACAAAGTCAAAACCGCGGAGGTTTGGCAGAAACGTCAACGAAAGGTACAGAGGTAAAAAAAAAAAGAAAAAAAGAAGCCATATTTTTATTTATTGGAAAAACAACCAATAGAATTTAGAAAGGAAAAAAAAAAGATCGGTTTGTACGAGTTGACAAAGTCGGAAATTCCAGATAGAAGCGGGAAAATAGAAAAAAAAAAAGAGGTTGTTGGCCATAATTTAAGATAATCATTTTGAATACATGTAAGACCTTGGGGAATGAAATGATTTTTTTTTTTTTTTTTAATTTGCTTTCGTTCAGTATACAACGTTAAAAGTCAAATCCAAACTACGTTGTTCCATAGAAATGTAAAATAAACAAACCTCGGTTAAGTTCATCATGCTTGATTGGTTGTCCGTATCAAAACTGATCCACACTATCAAAGTAACTTATTTATTTGATTTAAATTATCTCATCATATCTTACCACGGTTGAGTAAGATGGTTACTATCTTTGATATCTGTTTTTCTGCTATTTTTTTTTTTTTTTTCCGACAAAGTATGTTTTTTATTGCTTAATCTAGGCAAAACTATCGTAACTATGAATAGCCTATTACACCTTTCAATGTTTTTTTTTTTTTTGGTTAGTTCAATGCTCCAACGTGAAAGAGTCAATTTTGTTTGTTGAACGGAAGAAACAAAAATGGGTTAAAACAACATTTTTATGTAAGATTTAATATCTTTTGATTCTTTGTTTTAATTGCGTAAGAAAAAGCAAAGCGAAAAGTTAGATCGCAGTCGTCTGACCAATGAGGAAAGGGAGTACTGGGTTGGACTTACCTCATTCGATCCGATGTGCAAGCACACCAAGACGATCGCCTATCAGCGGCGAAATAGGTGGAAAATATCGTGACAAATTGTCGGCGCAACGAAACCAAGACTAAAAGCCACCCGAATCCAAAGCCGAGTACAATAAGCCGGCACCTTTGAGTTATTGCGACGTGGCAGAAGCTTCGCGGCCGGATCATCAGACACGTCTGGGAAACTTAATTACCGTGGGTCCCAGAGGATCAACATCTAGCTGGCTGGCATTTATTGGGAGTTCATCATAGAAGACGAAACTCCACTGCACCTTAGCCCATCCACAGCTGCGCCTCATAGCTGATCCAGCGGTGTACGGCTGCACACACACTCTCTCTCCCCCTCTCCCCCCTAGGTCGCGTGTGCTCACGCCTGGCCACAGCGCTGTTAGTATTGCAGCACTAATTCTTCGATGCCCATATTTCTCTCTCTCCCGTTGTCTCACCCTCCATATTTGTGATTGCTTGTGTACTCGCCGGTGCGCCCCCCTTCGGCGACTGGAACAAAATCTCGCCGAAATATCTACTGGATCTCCCATTTCGGTTTTGATCCAAATTGAGACATAAATTGGAAGATCTTATAGCCTTTATGTTTCGGATCACGGCTTATGGGATAATGCGCGTGGAAATCGGTGTTGTTTAGGTGTAAAATTGGGAAAGGAATCTGTGGATTTCGGAAGGATTCGAGAAACGAATAAGCACGGGGGAAAATGGTGCTAATTGTGATAAGTTCGGGTGAGCTTTAGGTTGGATTTGGATCTTTTTCTGTTTAGGACATTCTCGCGGTTTCTATATTTGATTGTGGATTTAGGGCTTCTTCTGCTTTCTCCACCCGCTTCCATTTCCTGATCCTACTACATTGAGAGAATTGGAGAAAGAGAGTCATTTTGCATGGGGGGACGAGAAGCGAGATGTGCAGGATAGAGAGACAGAGCGAAAGGAAGAGCAGCGGACATAAGGAAGAGAAAGATAGGGGAGAGATGGGTTTGAAGGCAGTGGGTGAGAGTAGGGTTGAGAGGCTGAAGAGCTCCATGTCGAGGTCCAGGATGAAGCTGTGGATGATACGCGCCACGACGTCGGTTTTGCTCTGGACCTGCGTCGTGCAGTTGACGGCGTTAGGGGATATGTGGGGGCCAAGGGTCTTGAAGGGCTGGCCTTCCTGCTTCTCCGGGGACTCCTCCGCGAGCAAGGCCGTCAGTGTCCCTTTTGTTCCGCCGCGTGTGCTTCCACCCAAAAGTGAGCGTCTTTTGAAATCTTGCCGATGAATCGGTTGATTTTACTGGGTATTTGGATATAGTTTTTGGCTTTCGTATTCTGAATTCTTCAAGTAAAGTTAATCTAGAAATTATATCGCTGCTATGGATTTTTCAGATATGAGCTAGTCTGAATTGTTTTTCGAAAACACTTTCGATGTTGAGAATGATGCGAAGACTGTTTTGAGTATGGTTAGTTTCATTTTCATTACTTAATTTAAGGTAGAGATACCATGAGGAGATGGAATTCCGGAAAACCTTCGTGTCATATTTTCATTTGTTTTCTTTTTTTTTTTTTCTTGGAGAAATTTTGTTTCTCTGTTCTTTCATGGAATAGCAATTCCGTCGGTACCTTCGGTCTAGTGAGCTGGCTGATGCTGTTTCAGTTGACTGTCATCATAAGTTGTGTCCAATTTCCTGATTTATGAATGAAACACAGTAGAGCACCTTAATGAGTTGTCGGTGATATGACGATTTCTTTGTACATTCTGTCCCTATCATGCAGTCTCTTGGACTCTTTCCTCTCTCGACTTTTTAGTTGTGATTTTCAATGTTGGACTCATTTGAATTTTGCGGGTTTTATTCAGGGGTCTATAAGAACAATGGTTACCTCATGGTCTCCTGCAATGGAGGGCTCAATCAAATGAGAGCAGCGGTGAGTGCTTCGTTAAACATACCTCCATTTGCATATGACTTTTCTAATCTGGAACGTGTTTATCATAATCATTCTTGTACCTCTGTGTTCGCAGATCTGTGACATGGTTGCTATTGCTAGATATTTAAATGTCACACTTATAGTGCCGGAGCTGGATAAAACCTCCTTTTGGGCTGATCCCAGGTTTGTCAATGTTTCTCTCTTACATATCTGAAGCTATTGAATCTTAAGCTCTAAAAGGATGTATGAATTTTCTTCCCTTGTTTATGAAGCATGATTAATTTTTTCTTTACATGTCAAATGAATATCATCAATTAATGCTGCAGTGAGTTCCAAGACATATTCGACGTGGATCATTTCATTACCTCCTTGAGAGACGAAGTTCGGATCTTGAAAGAATTGCCTCCCAGGCTTAAGAGGAGAGTAGAATTAGGAACTGTATATTCCATGCCACCAATCAGTTGGTCTGACATGTCTTACTATCATAATCAGGCAAGTTCTATACTGTTGCTTATTTAGTGCCTTCTGTCAAGCAAGAACTTTAGAACACTGCGAGTTCAAAACTTGGACATCCTTGAAAATTAATTTGACATAGCTGGCTTGGATGTCCATCCTTTTAGTTTTAATACCATATCTTTCACACTTTTGCTTGATGTGGTTCTGACCTAGGATCTAGCCAAGTTCTTATTGATGATTCACCAATTTTTGTTCTCTTACTTTCCTCATATGATCTTTTCTTATTTGCTGGACTTCTGTTCTCCAAATAATGGCTTAATGTTTGTGTTTCTGGTCATCAGATTCTTCCTCTGATACAGAAGTACAAAGTGGTACACCTAAATAGAACAGATGCTCGACTTGCTAATAATGGTCAACCTATGGAGATTCAGAGGCTTCGCTGCAGAGTGAATTTTAGTGCTCTAAGATTCACTTCTCAGATTGAGGAGTTGGGTAGAAGAGTTATCAAGCTCTTAAGGAACAATGGTCCTTTTCTAGTACTTCATCTTAGGTATGAAATGGACATGTTGGCATTTTCTGGCTGCACTCAAGGTTGTAACAATGAGGAGGTGGAGGAGTTGACAAGAATGAGGTGACCTGCGCATATCTCTTTAACCTGCTATTGGCAACATGCTGTCTGTTCTCTAAAGTAAAATTTGATCCTCATTCCCACTCTTATTTTACATGTCTTTACAGGTATGCATATCCATGGTGGAAAGAGAAAATAATAAATTCCGACTTGAAAAGGAAAGATGGTTTGTGCCCCTTGACACCTGAGGAAACTACTCTTACTCTGAAGGCCCTGGACATTGATCCTAGCTACCAGATTTATATTGCAGCTGGTGAAATATATGGTGGAGAAAGGAGAATGGAACTTCTTGCAAAGTCTTATCCAAAACTGGTGAGTGAATAAATCTAAGGCTAACTCCATGACTTTTTGGCCACCTGGTTATTCTTGAGTTTGCTGATTGCACTTGGGTTTCTTTATACAGGTCAGAAAGGAGACTCTGTTGGAACCATCTGATCTAAGGTTTTTCCAAAATCACTCATCCCAGATGGCCGCTTTAGATTATCTAGTGTCACTGGAGAGTGATATTTTTGTTCCTACATATGATGGAAACATGGCAAAAGTTGTTGAAGGCCACCGCAGGTACTACTCTTGTGAGAGTTCGGCTCTCTTCCGTTTGAGTAAAAATTGTTTTATATAAATGAACTTGGAGTTTGAACCACCACCACTTTGGGAATCCCAATTTTGTGATTTCTCGGAGACTAATTTTTCGCATGGCCCAAAGCTAGATAATTTTGACTCTGAAAAGAGTTACAAATTTGAGCCTTTTATTTTATCAAAGGTTAGTTATTGCTGGTTTTTTATAAGGATGATCCTTATATAAACATCAGGAGGGTCTTGATTTGGTGTTTATAGTTCCCTTTAATGGTTTTAAAGCATATAATGTCAACTGAGCATCTGTTGTCTATTGATGCTTCAGATATCTCGGGTTCAAGAAGACAATTTTATTGGATAGAAGACTGCTGGTGAGTTTGATCGATCAATACAATAGTGGATCATTGAACTGGGATGAGTTCTCTTCTGCAGTGAAGAAAACTCATGAATACCGCATGGGGAGCCCGATCAAAAGGCTGGTGATCCCTGACAAACCCAAAGAAGAGGATTATTTCTATGCCAATCCAGAAGAGTGTTTACCACCATTGGATGAATCGTGGAACAGTACGTGACCAGTATGTTCGGAGACTGACATTCATCAGTGTTCTCCTACAGTGCTAGATTTTCTGCCTTAGATCTTAAGATACTTTTCTACACGGAGATAAAAATGATAATGAAGGATTTTGCTCTCAAGAGGCGATTATGAAGATTATAGGGAGTGGTAAACTTCAAGAAAGCCCGAGAGGATGTACTGGAACAGGTGGGGGACATCGTTATCTTTTCTATTTGTCAATAAACCATCCAAATTCATGTATAGAAGCTACCCTGCCATTACAGGGTGAGAGCAGACGGGTCTGCATTGTACACGGGGGGGATGCAAATATAGATTTGTTTTAGCAATGTGGATTCGTGGAAGGTTAATCCGTTGGCCCTCCATTTTGTGGTCTTCTCATTTTCTCTAGCATATGATTACACTTTAATTCTATCCTACACGTTTCACTATCACTCTCCTATTGCTTGGGGTGGACCATGCCATGGAATGATAGGGTGCAGTGTGTCTGTGTGTATGAACTTTCTTCAAACTACATTAATTAAAATGTTGTTCATTTTTCCGTTCGACTTTTTGGGTTTTTAACTCATCAATGGCCGATCTTCCAGGTAAATAATCCCCGGTTTCATCAAAATAGAGTTGTCGTTTCTGCCATTTTGCCGTTCTGCCCTCTTCCTCTGTTCACGGAATAAGTTAGCTTGTAGACAAAGCTTCATTTTATCCATGCATTTGGAAGGTCAGCATTCATCGATTCTACCCGGTTGACATGTTCTTCAAGACCCTTAGCATTTTGCTATATTCTTTTGCAGTCAATCACGGTAGGTGCTTCAATCATTCTGGCGAGGAGCTCTTTTTGTTGGCAACCATTTTGAGCCATAAATGCGAGTTAAATATTACTAGCATACTTTTTGCTACAATATGCACATTTGCTGAACATATACTCTTAAGAGTATTATATTCCATAAAGAACCACGTTGATTTTTCGGGCTAGTTTATTGGAAGAGTAAAGGCAAAAGGGAGAATCTAGATGTTCAGCGAGATTTGGGTTATGCAAGGATGATGCAAAAGAAATAACGAATGATTGCAGGTTGGTCCTTTACTTCATTAGCTGGCGGCACGTCTGGCCTTTTCATGTTTGCCCTAGAGAAGCTTTTAGGACCTGGTGCTGCCTTTGCGCCAAGGATAACACCAGAAGCTATGATGATAAAGAGTTTTCCATGGTACATTCACTTTATTCCGGTGATCAATAATATGAGATACTTTTCCGTGGCTGAGGACAAGAAAGACCGACCGGAGAGGGCCCACGAATCAAGTTAATTGATTCATTTCAAGCTTTTTGCCAGGGTTGAAAGGTTAAAATGCAGTGGGAATTCATTAATATAAGTTTTTATGCCCCCATCAACCCCACCCCTCTCCCCCTCGCTCCCCCCCAAAAAAAAAAAAAAGAAGAAAAAGAAATTGCTTATTTGTGTCTTTTCTATGCTGGATAAAAAACAAGACCTTTGTCTTTTTTTTTTTACAGTAATGGTAAAACTTGATAAAGTAAGGTCAAAGAAAATAAAAAAAAGGGTAGAAGAAAAGTAAAGCGCCGTCCACGACTGCATACAAAGCATACTACTTTATGGCTCGCAGACACTGAGTGCAAAACACGAAGTATTAATTATACTTTTCTCGCCAGTTGATTTCCGGTCACAGTTTATACACAGTCTGACCAAATGAGGCACAAAATAAGAAGATAATATAAAATCTTTACAGATTCTTGAAATAATAGAAGCTCCCTAATTTTCAGGAAATAATGAGAGATTTTCGAGATTCTCTCTGATTTATTTAGCTTCTGACAGAACGCATCTGTATCATTATGTTAGAGGAAGAGAGTTGAAAACTTGGGTCAGAGAGCCCCCACGACTGTTTGTAATGCTTGGCTTCGTTTAGATTTCAGGAATATGTCGCAGCAGCATATTCTTTTGTCAAAGAGTCAAGCAAAGTAGCAGAATAAATAAATTAAAGAAAAGATCAACAAGATTTTAGAAGACAAGACGTGACGGGCATTTTCCATGAAGCTATGTTGTCCATATGGCTTGTTATAAAATAATAACAACAAAAGAAACACAGGTTTACCAGTTAAATTTGTATGATACTGACATGTTTTAAAATAAGAAATGGTGGATTCCAGGTGGGCAACTTGGCTTCTGCAATTATTATGCCGACCAGGTCGGCCTAACCATTTGGCTGAAGGTGTCAAAAAGAATATATGATTGTACCTCATAATTCTGAAGGCCGGCATGGAATGAAGTACAAGGGGCAGAAAAACGTGTTAGGAGGAAGTAGTTTCAAAGACAACCTGTCCCTAAGTTATGAACATTTGTCATTACCCATTGCCAATGAGACTATCAGAGTTGGATGAAGGAAGATTGTTTTGATTGTTCGCAATGAAGTTAACGGTTGTATGTAGCGTGCGTGCGTGCATGTGTGTTGGGAGGTGGTGGCGTGGACACCTGAAAGCTCGCTTAACGAGTGCTGCAGATAGAACCATTATAACCACGTTCTAGGGCGAACATCACCTCGAAAGGGCTTCTGGCTTTCACCTGCAGACGAAAGAACTTAAAGCCATGGCTCTCGAATCGTCTTGAAGTTGCAGTAACATTTAAGTCTGGGCTGATAAGTCGTAAGGAGGTTCAAAGCTCGTGCATATTTCCGATATCTTAATCTGTTTGTTTATCTTGAGTGATCCAAGAACCACCTCGGGAGCAGGAGGGAACAACTGCACAAGCAGAATTTGGTGGAAAGGCAGAAGTTTCCAAGTAGAGCTATGATGCAGTAATCGGCGAAAGGGTATTCATCTGATCAAGTTTAAAGTTTAATCGAGCGGAAACAAGCTACTTACATACTAAAAATAAATAATAATAATAATAAAATCTCCAGATCAAAAGTTGAAAGATGACGAGATAATCACATCATTTGCTTGAACTGTAAGTAAGTACTATTAAGTAAAATTTAGTTACCGACGGGAATGTCAAGAGCTTTGAATATTGTAATGGGTGGTCATAGTAAGCAAGATTGGACTCTTATTTTAATGGACTTTGATGTTTACTCGGGGATTGACAAGAATGTGACTACATCGAAGTTTCACTTGATCCGATGTTTTCATTTTTCCGAAGAGCACTAGATCCAACGCAATTCATGATTTAACAATGATCGGCTAGTCGGTAAGTGTTCCATTAAAACAGGTGAATAGTTAGGGTAGATCGAGATCTTAAAATTAGGAACTGGTATGCTCGTAAAATACAACGTCATTTCCGAAGTTGAACCACTCTTTCATTGTTAAATCATGAATTGCGTTGGATCTATTGCTCTTCGGAAAAATGAAAACATCGGATCAAGTGAAACTTCGATGTATTCGGTAAGTGTTCTATTAAAACAGGTGAATAGTTAGGGTAGATCGAGATCTTAAAATTAGGAACTGGTATGCTCGTAAAATACAACGTCATTTCCGAAGTTGAACCACTCTTTCATTGTTAAAAGTTCAAAATGGTCAAAGATCAAAATGAAAATCTGCGAGGGAAGATTGTGATTCCGTAAATTCTTGTCCTTGTCTCCGAGGCTGAGTTCGCTAGCATTTATATTATGCTTACTCCCAAAAGTGATTTGTTTAATTTGTTATAGTTCCTTTGCTCGGATTTGGTTGGGCCTCGGGTCTGAATCTCCCCTATTTTCTTGTTCTCATTTCACGTTTTGGGCCAAATTTTAGGACAGGCCTCCGTTTCACATGCCAGAGGCTGCGACTCGTTAAAGTACCCACAAAAATTCCAGTCAAGATTTTCAGGAATTTTTAACTGCAACCCCATGGACACACAAAAGGGAAATGCTGATTTCCACTTCGATCAATGCAATAACTTTAGTTGAAAATGACAACTTAGGAGAAACATGTTCAACAACTGTACCATAAACAGATTCAATTTGCAGCTGGTTCCAGAAAATGATAGAACTAATGATACAGTTCTTGAATCCTCAAATATTCTTTCAACTTGTTGAATAAGCAGCAGAAGACATGAATAACCCCTCTAGATGATATAGGCTACCTCAAAAAACTGAATGACAAAAGAAACTAATACAGCTGTTATATTAGCTTTTGCCGGTCTTGAGCTTCTTTACGGCTCGTGCAGTCTTCAGTACTGGCAACTCCACTGTATGTTCTCGCTTGATTGCTAGAAGACTGCGTTATTTGAAGCATTCTATAAACAACCCTAATGGTTATTGTAAACTTCAATTGAGTTGAATACACAATGCAGAATTTAGTCTATTTACTTTGCTTTTCTTTTCGGTATGAGCGCTTTTTGCTTGTGTAAGTTCCAAATGGCTAACAAACTCGTATACCCATTCCCCAATCAAATTAATGTGGCTAAATTTGTCACCATCAGATTGCATGAAACTAAATTTATTCCTTGGGACACAGATAAAATCTTTGGTGTATACCCAAAGGATCTCTAGCTTTCTCACTGGAGAAACATCTCATCCTATATGTTCTACTACCATAGAAGGGAGCAGGTCGTAAGCACAGATTATGAATAATGAGACTAGAGTGATACCTTTGTCCGTTTCTAGATTATTAGCTATCTCTCCAAAGAAATTCTTGGCCGTGTGTTTGAGATTGAACGCTCAACTGAAACCTGGAATGCTCTTTGTGACCCCTTTGCACAAAAATAGAGGTAAGGGAATATGAACTTCACTACAAACTTCACCACTTACAGAAAGATGGGAAGACACTGCTAACCAATCTAGGTGAGTTCAAAACATTTGTAACTAGCTTAGTTCAATCGGGCATTAGGAGTGACAAAACATGTTGCTACTTTTGTGAGTAAGCTAAATCTCTCTTCTCCTTATCTTGAATTTGATTCCATTCTAGTCAAGAATGGTAAGTGCTTATTACACGTATGGGTTCTTGTGTGTTACCGCACGCAAGTTTCCTTGCACTCTGTCTTGGTGTCTCTTGGTATGCATTGTAATCCCTTATTAGTATCCGACTTACATCTAATTTTTCAAGTTATTTTGAGTTCACTAAAGAATCATTCTGTTTTTTTTTTTTAAACTGATGACGCAAAAAAGCTTTAGCAAAGAGAACTAGGAGAGGTAGCCTTTACATGCTACCAAAAACATAACTTCAGGTCTTCTACTCAACCAGGCAATACCAAGTTGACGAATCCATTTGGCACCAATGGCTAGAATATCTCTGCCCAAATGTTGTGAAGATTCCTTAAATCCAAAGAAAATTATGATGAAGGCTAGCAATAAATTGTTCTGTACTGCTTGCGTCGTGCCCTATAAGGCTTAAACAAGCTCCATGGGTATGACCGATTTAGCTCATTCCTTTAGATTAGGGTTTCTTTTGCTCAACATTTGATGTTTCTTTGTTTGTGTACACCCATGATGCTACTACTATTTGGCTTCACCTTTATGTTGATAGTTTAGTGATACTTAGGAATTTTGACTATGCAACTTCTGCTTTGGTTTCATGGATTGGCCAAGAATTTCCTATGAAAAATCTCAATCCTTTACACTTCTTTTTCAGGGTAGAGATTCTTCAGTTCCCTAACAGATTGTTTCTCGCCCAAAGGTAATGATGCCATGGACCTATTTAAATGGGCATCCATGATTACTTGCAAGCCTATCACTGCCTATATGGCCACTAGGTCTCTGGCCATCAGAAATGATTCCTTAGCATTTTTTCAACCCTCTCTAAATCAAAGCTTGGTTGTGGATCTTCAATATTTAACAATTATCGTTCTTGAACTCTCATACCCGATGAATAAATTGTGTCAAGTCATGCACAACCTGCAGTCCACGACTTCCATGGGGGTTAAACTTGTTTTGTGTTGTCTACATGGAACATTAGACCTTGGCCTCCCCTTTCATTCGAATGGCATCCTAGACCTTTGTAGATATAGTAATGTTGATAGGCCTGCTGCAAGACAACTAGATGTTCGACTTTTGGTCATTGTTTTTTTCTTGGTAGCAGTTGTATTCCTAGAGTGTTAAGAGACAAGTCACCGAGGGTTGTTCCATCGGCAAAGCAAATCGAGCCTTGGCTATAAACATCAAAGTTACTTGAAAATTGAAATATATAGTTCATTTACCTTTGATGAAAATGTGATGTTGTGTTACTAACTAAAGCTTTCTTGTAAAATTGGATCATATTTTGTGTACAAAACTAGAATCGAAGTGTTAAGCAAATCTAGAATTGAATTGAAATCTAAAGATTTCAGCATATCCTGTGTCAAGGCAAATCGGGCCCTAGCTACTAAACTAAAATGTTAAGCAAATTGGGCAACAAAAAATTCCAAATATTTGTTCATTTTACCTTTGTTGAAAATATGAAATGTGTTGTATTACTTACCAAGGATTTCTTGTAAAAATGGATCATATTTTGTATGCAAATCTAGACTAGTAATTAGTTGTTTATAAAATTATATGGAATAAAATAAAAATACTATTTACTTGCAAGTATGTGGCTCAATTGATAACTCATGATCCTTAGGATCAGAAGGTCTCGAGTTCAATGCCTAATTTCTCTACAGGCCCCATTTACCTAATAAAAAGAAAAAAGAAATAAAAAAACATTTGGAATGCCAAATCCTTCATTGTTTTTCATTTATTGATTTATGTCAAAATTCTAATAACATTTTTTGAGCTTTGGTAGGATTAGATCTATCGCATGCATATAATTTGAAAGTGAATCCCCTTAATTGGAAAAAGCTTCCTTCATCAAAGACTTGCTTATCTTCCTTCATCCATGATTTTTTCTTTTCACTCTAAAAATGAGTGAGACTAACATGGTACATGTTTATACATCGAATAAGCTTATTCCATCTAAATTTTGATATCTAGATGAGGTGGTGTTGGAAAGGTTATCTGGAAGTACTTGAAGTTGGAAAGATAGAGTTCTTGATTTCTAGAGATAAATAGGAAAATATTGAGGATTGTCCAAGTGAAATGATGTCACCACACTAAAGGGATTCTGTCCCCTTTTGAAAAGAAAAAAAAAAAAAAGGATGGAAAATTGGTGTATTAATTTGTTTTTCATTATACGGGTCAGCAAAGATTACACAATCTCCTTTATGCATGGCAATAAGTTTCACAAGTTCTTTTTCTGATTAGTAGGTTTTACAAGCTTTTTTCTTGATTATAGTAGGTTTCATTCAGACTTCGTGTATAGTTTTTCATTAAATAAAATAATACAATCAAAGCTTTTGCATATTATTTTTGTTTCTCATTCTCCCTCTTCTTTTTGTTTCTTGCTTTCTCAACATTTTCACAAAAGACATTATCATCATAAAATTGAACCGTTAGAGGACAACACATGAGAACGATAATTTGCACACAGCCAATTCTTATTTGGTAAAGAATATCGTCAGCAACATTCTAACAAATAATGTACATTCACGTGCATCTTTCAGTTTTTATAATTAGTGTGTTGGTGTAGTTTGGCTCGAGTTTAAGCTGATTAATCCGGATTTATCTTCATAAATCATCAAAGCTTGAAGAGATTCACTTATATAACACGACATAGAAGTACACGATCAGAATCCACCAAGATTCACTTGTGCCCTCAAGGAACCTCGCTTGCTTCCATGTTGCCCCTCTTTTGTTCATTTAAGAAATGCGAAAGACTTTGAAACATAGCCAAAAAAGAAAAAAAAAAAAAAAAGATGAATCAAACTAAAAGGGCAACTCTTATTCAGTACCGGTACTGGTTACCAGCACGTGCAAATGGAAATTATTTCAAGACTCTTTGAGATGAGCCCATGACACATACATGTAAATGGAAATTATTTGAAGACTCTTCAGATGAGCCCGTAGACACCAACATAATCCACATATCGAGACCCGATAAAATATTTCTCCTTATACTTTAAAATTTCACCGACTCTCGTGTTCTTATATTCCTTGTCAAGAGGCACCTCTAGCAGAGTCTTACCATTGGAGTTGATCAGTAAGCCGAAAGGCACGATGTCGCTGGTAGGCGTTTTTTGTTCATTTAGTGCCACCCAATATAAACCTGGTTCGGCTCTCTTTATCCTGCTTGGTCTTTTGTCTTCGAAGGATTTGATAGTTTCCCATGTACCTTTTTTATGACCTTGGATCCAATACCTGTTAATTCTTTTACCTATCAACTCTGAGAAGAGAACATGAGAACCATCAGCACTAACTGCAACCCCGGCAGCCCCAGAAAGCCTCGTTAGCAATTCGGTAACTTTCCCTGTGTCTGGATTGTACTTTAGTAGACTTCCTGTTGCATCGCCATTAAGGATCGCCTTGGTAATATCACTGCATTAGAGAAAGCACCCATCAGATTTGGTATACATCAAATAAAACTATACAAAAGAGGAGGGTGGGGGGGTCCGCAATTATAAGATCCCGGCATCCATGATTCTCTTTCGATAACATAGAATCAAATAACAGCAACATATTTCTTTGCTTGGTTTAGAAAATATCCACGTGACCACCCAAGAAATTGTAGTATTCCGGATACTGCCTTGTTGCAGAATCTGTGATAAAGAATCCCAATTCGTACGAATAATTTCTTTCAACGGCGAGATATGCGTTAGAAAGTACCTCAGCTGGTAATGAGCACTAAATTGTGTGAAGTAGACATCTTTTGTCAACTTGGGGAGGCCGAGGCTCACTGCAAAAAGAAAGTTGAAGGGCTTCCCATTTACACCGCTGGCGACTTTTGTCGCCAGCCTACCGTTAGATCCCGCCACCAGGAGCCCATGATATGCATCAGCTATGTAGAGCTGGTTCCCTGTAAGGTTGAAATCCAACCCTAGTGGCCTCCCACAGGTAGGCCCCAAATTGTCATTGGTTGTGTTATCACATACTGCCTTGGACCTGAATCAAATTTACGACAAAGAATACGTTAAATTCCAGGTTTCAAATGCGTTAGAGGTCAAAGAGCAACATCTAGGGCTGCCCACAAAACTTGTGTTCTTTTCTTCAGATGTTATAATGAGCGCGAATAAAGCTACAATTCGGACACTATCATTTAGAATATTGTGACTACCAGGTTTCTATCTATAGATATTGATGCATGTATACATAAATGTAAGTGTAGATGTAACGCTTCTTATTGCCTACGATGATAACTAAACATCCACACAAAGACAGTAGGGGCAGTTCATGAAAATGATTTTCTTTTGGAGGAAGTAATAGATGATCTCTGAAACCAACCTAGTTGGTGCAACGAAGGCAAAATCTTGAAAAGCAGCAGTGAGTTCGTTATACTTTAAAATGCGACCGTCTTGACACTCACATAGGGTCCACCTAACAAGTCAAAGGCAAGGGATGCAGGACCTGTAACACCTGCTGGCAAAGAAAGCTTCTTAAAAGTAAAAGAAAGAGCCGTAGGAGAAATGGAGAAAAGAAGGATGAAAAAGGGGAGCATGGCAACCCTGGTAAGGACAACAGAGATTGTAGCCATTTTTCTGAATGAGGAACGACTGGAACCCATACTGGTATTTATAGGCATCCAACTCACGTCTCAAAGTTGGAATGGTGCGAACGTGGATAGCATGGGGTATAGTTTAATGGAGAGAGAACGGTCAACTAATCGCAACTAGTTTTAATATAGTACTAGTATGCAATAATCTTAAGTGTGCTATTAAAATAGGCCGGTAGTTAAGGAACCCTGAATTCTTAGAATAAGGATCTGCTATCCCCGTACAACGCGCATCATATGCGAAATAGGTCGATAGTTAAGGAACCTCGAATTCTTAGAACAAGGAAATGTTATTGTTGAAGTGTTGAAATATCCAGTCGGTAAGGCGACGGGAGAGCCTAGCCTTATTAGTTTTCGCTGGCAACCCACTAATGCACAGTTCTGTATTTTAGTTAAGCCCTTCAGTTTTTAAGAATTATCCACTGTACCATATAGGAACTTGAAAGACTGTCAATGTTTATGAATCTCAACAAATAAAGGAGAGAAAACGAGCAAGAGTAGTCTTTGGCACTCTGAGATGTTCATTTTAAGAGTAGTCTTTGGCACTCTGAGACGTTCAAAATATAAACGAGAGAGATTGAGACGTGTAAAGGAAATTGTTCTTTTTTCCTTTTTCTTCCTAAGAAAGAAAAGATAATAAAGTATTTTTAACTGACAAGGGGATCATGAAGATTATAGGAATTTGCAAACTCCAAGGAAGCCTGACACAATGTGCGTAATACAGCCGGAGGACATCATTATCTTTTCTATATGCCAATAAACCATTCGATTCATGGAAAGGACCTTTCCTGCCACTGCAGGGGGAAAGCAAAGGTCGTAAACTCTCCTGTGCCTCGGAATGATGGGTTGCAGTGAATCGGTGTATATACTTTCTGTAAACTACATTAAGCGATGTGTTGTTCATTTTACCGTGGGGCTTTTAAATCATCAATAACCACCTTCCAGTTAAATAACGATCACTTTCTAAACTAGGTGGGTGTATCGTTGATTTGATGTATTTGTTTATTTACAATTATACTGGGGTATCAGATGCACGTTAAAATGCTATTAATGTGAAGATCTTGTGCACATGTCGTTATATTTTTATTTCTATTTTATTGGAACAGTGAACAGGACAAAAAAATCTAAATATTGAGGAGATTTGATTGTGCAAGGAAGATCTGGAAATAATTGTACGCGTACTTTATGTCATTGGCTGGCAGCAAGCTCAGCACGTTTTGCCGTGGAGGCAGTGCTAGGGCATGGAGTTGACGTTGCGACAGGGACATGCACGAATGTCATTCAAGATCCATTTCTCTATGCTACATTCACTCCATTCGTGACTGATTATTAAGAGAAACTTTTGCACGGATATTGACAAGAAAGACGGAAGGAAGAGGCCCATGAATCAAGTTAATTGATTCATTTCAGGCTTTTGCAAAGATTGTAGCTTGAAATGATGTGAAAATTCCTTAATACTAACCAAACGTTTTTTGTTAATTCGGGTATCTTGTATGTTGGATAAAACAACAAGACCTGTGGCTCAATGGAAAGGTAAAACCAGACGAATCTAATGTTAAATCATTCCGTGAGAGAAGAAAGTTTATGTCAGAAATCACTTACGACATTTTGTAATGGTTGCCTCTGTTTAGATTCCAAAAATATGTTGTAGTATCGTGAGCCAAAATAACGATAGCATAAATTGCAAGAAAATGTCAACGAGATTTTAGAGCCAAGATGTGATGGCTATTGCAAAGAACCATATTGCCCATATACTTGATGCAGAATCGTCACATACTAGTTGTAATTGTATTATATTAGTATATGAATGAATGTTATGGAAAAAGAATCGTGAATTCCTATGGGCAACTTGGTTTCTGTAAGGATTATATTGTTTAAGTCCTAGTTTCTACTTCATTCAACGTGTCAAAAGGGATACATCATTGAAACTCGTAATTCTGAAATCCAGCATGGGAAGTAGAAGAGGTAGAAAACAGGTAAGATTATTTCTAAGCTAAAAATAGGAAGGAAGCAACTTGTTTGACATTCTAGATAACTAGCGAAACCGGTTTGGAAAAGGTAGTTGCAGAAAATGTGCCCTTGATTTATGTCAATATTACATACTGACGTACAAGATGCAAGGCCTAGTAAATCCCCCTTTCAGCAGTTCATTCAAGATCCATTCCTATGATACTGAAATCAAGATCACGAGTCTCCCCCAACCATCTATGCCATTGAAAATTGGTTGGAATCCTTTAGAAATCAATGAATTGCCCATGTCAATGGTTGCTGCTGTTAGCTTATTTTATAAGCTCATGTAATGTGGGCTTTATCAATGAGCATAAACAATTTTCTTATGAAGGTATATTAATGTAATAAATATTGGTCCAGTTAATTAGACAGATTTTGACCTTGATTGCGAGTATGGTGCTAGCCAGTGTAGGCCTTAGTGCACCTTATAAAACTGTGATGTGTCAAGACTATTTGGTTAGCACGTTTTATGTTATATCGGCTAAGTCCCCCCTCTAGCTTATAATATGTGCATTGGGATCCGTATATGGAATCAAGCTTATGGTAGGGGCATAACGGTCATTTCACAATGATTAGTTATTATGCTTATTTAACGAAACAGAATAACCATTATTCATTATTACGTATCCGTTCGTTAAAGAGGCACCTGTTCACTATTTTCTCACTACCGTTTGCGATTTTGATCTTTTGATTCCATTGCGGAGTTCCGGCTTCTCATCGGCTAGCACGTTTAAGCAATAGAGGGTAAGATCTTAGCCAAGATCCTACTAAAAATGCAGCAATTTTCATGTACGCTATTCTCGTTTTGTTTTTCTATTTTTAACTCATTCTCAACCTATAATTGATGTCAGATTCTGGTTCAGTCATGTTTGAGACAAATTTTATTTTAACAATTGGTATCGGAGCCAGGTTCAACATCAATTTGGGTTGAAAAATGGGTTCAAAAACGAGTTTTTGGAATTACATTATTTGTTTTTAGATTAAAAAATCGAATTTTTGAAACCTATTTAGATCGGAATTTCGTGTTCCGATTTAGACTAATCTGGTGGCTCTTTTTCAAATCTGACACCGGATCTGTAATCCTCGGACTCTCAAGAGTCCGGCGATGTGCCTTTTTTCCACCGTCGGTGGCGTTTCCGACCGGGTCGGATCCGACCCGTGAAGACCCAATCGGGTTTTCCGGCGAGACGGCGCCGAATCGGAAAACTGTTGGCCGACGAAGGTTCACCGGAGAACGGCGATTCCGTGGGTACCGAGTTCGGCCAGAAAATCGGCCGGACGGTGGTTGAACCGGCCATATCGGAAAAATATCGGCTGAACCGGCCGATACAGGCCGAAACTGGTCCGGTCTGGTTGACTCGGACCGGCAGCATCTTTGACCGGCGCGTGTAGGCGCGTGCGGGCTCCGTTTGGACTCCAATTTTCGCCTTCATCTTCCTTTTTTTGATGAAGATTGCTATGGTGTGATCTGTGTTGTGTTTTATTGATTTTATATTGTAATTTTGTCAATTTTTTTTTATATTTACAATATTTTATTATTTTTATGCAATAAATTTATATGTGTGGTGTGCAATTTTGTTTCACACATGTTTATGGTGATTTTATTATATGCATTTTGTTTTAGCATAAGTTATACCATATTAATATGCATGCTATTTATATTATGCACATATTTTGAATAAATAGTATGTTTTTTATGCAACACTTGATTGTTAATTATTGTGTAATTCAATGACGAATGCCCCTCGTCAATTTAAGATTTGAATTACATATTTTGAAGTGAGTAATATTTTTGATTTAAGTCCGCGGTACAAGTTGGTTTTATAGTTTAGTTAGGTTGTGACTACCACAGTGGCACAACTTGATTGAATTATGGGATTTCAATTTTGTGCTGAAGTTAGATCTCTTTGATTTTAGTGTATGATTATACTCCCACATGAGGTGACTATATATTGGAATTTAAAGAGTAACATAGTTTGTATGTGTGAGTTTCGCTGATCTAAGTAGTCTATACACCCACAGGTGGTGGACTATGAGGGTGTGGTATTGGCTCATGACTACTACTATGTTGAGAGTGTTACAATTATGTGTCATTCATTCGGCCCACAGGTGTTTGAATGATTATGTAAGCTCTCATTTGGTTTACTCACAAGATGCTAATTTTTTGCATCAATTTTATCAGTCACCTTTTCTATAAACAATGCTCAAGTCACTGTTGAGGTTCTTACTGGTGCGAATTACAAGAAGTGGAAGGAAGATATCTTATTTGCTGTAGAAGCAGCAGAGATTGGAAGTGCTCTCAAGATGGATAAGCCTGTTGATTTGACTCCATAGAGTACTGAGGAGCAGAAGCTTCATTATGCTAAATGGGAAAGATGTAACAGGTTTTGTCTTCTGACTATGAGGAGGACCATCCAGGAACACCTTAAGTGTGATTTTCTTGAGGAGTGCACAGCTAAAGAGTTTTTTTATGCAGTTTCACAGCGCAATAGAGTGTCTTCTCATGCTGAGATAAGTTCACTAATGCAAGCTCTTTTTTGTATGAGGTATAATGGAACTGAGAATATTAGGGATTATATTATGAGGATGGTGCAGTATCAGATGAGGCTTAAGGCTTTGGGTATGGTGTTTTCAGAGCAGAGTATTGTGCATCAAGCTTTAATTAGCTTTCCTGCTGATTATACCATTATCAAGACATCCTATAATAACAGTTTGTAGGATTGGACTGTTGATGACCTGATTGAAAAGCTTATAGCTGAAGATAATAAGTTGAAGACTGAAAAGTCTCATTCAGCTTTGTTTTTCATGCTTCTAGTTCTGGTAAAGGAAAGAGGCCTTTGAATCATCCTCAGAGGGAGCTTAAAGTTACTCAGCCTAGTAATAGGGAACCAGGGTCTTCTAGCAACAGATTGGCAGTGAACATGAAAAATATTCAGTGTTTATTCTGCAAGAAGATGGGACATATGAGGAAAGACTGCCGTAGGTTTAAGAAATGGTTAGCTAAGCGTCAGGGTAAAGGTACAAGTTCTATGATTAATGTTTGTGAATCTAATTTATCTGAGGTATCATCTAGCTCTTGGTGGCTAGATTGTGGAGCAACTAATCATGTTGCTTTTACTATTCAGGGGTTCATAAATAGGAGGAAGCCAAACCTTGATGAGAAGTACCTCTATGTTGGAAACAATCAGAAAGTAGAAGTGGAGTTTGTTGGAGATGTCATCCTTCTTATGGATAGTGGTTTTAGGATGATTTTGAGTAGAACTTTTTATGTACCGTCGTTTAGGCGGAATTTGGTTTCACTTTCTGTACTTGATAGTTGTGGATATGTGTTTGAATTTAAGAATACAGTTGTGACAATATTTTATAATGCAAATTTGATTGGAAATTGTGTTCTATCGAATGGCTTGTACAGATTGGTTTTATCTCCACATGAGATTTATGTTGCTTCTACTGTTGATAAAAGTGTTTCCAAAAGGCCTTTTGTTAAGGACTTGTCTTACACTTTGTGGCACAAGAGACTTGGCCATATATCTAGAGATAGAGTGGACAGGTTGATCAGAACCAATATATTACCTGCTCTTAATGATGATCTGGAGATTTGTGTAGACTGTTGTAGAGGTAAGCTGACCAAGATAAAGAAGAAACAGGCAGCTCATAATTTCGAGTTGTTAGAAGTGATTCACACTGACATCAGTGGTCCTTATCGAGTAACTTTGTGTGGTAATGCTTATTTCATTACGTTTATTGATGATTTCTCTCGTTTTGGGTATGTTTACTTGATTAAGGAAAAGTCTGAATCACTTGAGAAATTCAAAGTGTTCAGAACTGAGGTTGAAAAGCAGTCAGGGAAAAGCATAAAGATTGTTAGATCTGATCGGGGTGGAGAATATTATGGCAGACATGGTGATGTAAGCCAGATTATGGGTCCATTTGCTCAATATTTACAGAATTATGGGATAGTTGGACAGTTTACTATGCCTGGAAGCCCCGAACAGAACGGTGTAGCTGAGAGGCGAAACCGTACCCTCATGGAGATGGTTCGTTGTATGATGAGTAGAACAAATCTACCTCTTTTTCTATGGGGAGAAGCTTTGAAGACTGCTATGTATGTTCTTAACCGTGTTCCTACTAAAACTGTGCCATTAACTCCTTTTGAATTGTTTAAGGGACGCAAACCTAGCCTGAATCATCTTAAGGTTTGGGGTTGCCTTGCAGAGGTTCGATTGTATAATCCAACCTTAGGCAAGTTGGATTCAAGAACTGTCAGATGTTATTTTGTATCTTATCCAGATAATTCTAAAGGGTATCGATTTTATAACCCTACTGGAGGTGCTAGAATTGTTGATTCATTAACAGCTAAGTTTCTAGAACTTGATGTTGCAGAAAGTGGTACTAGTTCTCAAGTTATAGAGAATAGTAGTGATGTTGATATGAGTATACGGTTTCCTCTATCTATTCAGTTAGATGCAGTTGTGCAGGAACCTGCTGTTGGTGCTACTTCTGTAGAGGTTCCACCTATTCAGAATCAGGATACGGAGATTCCTTCACTTAGGAGATCAAACAGGGAGAAAAGACTTGCTGTTCATCCTGATTATATGGTTTATCTTGGAGAGCATGACTATGACATTGGTGTTGTTGAGGATCCAGTGACTTATACTCAAGCTATTTCTAGCCTTCAGTCTGATTTTTGGAAAGATGCCATGCGAGATGAGATGCAGTCTATGAAGCACAATCATGTTTGGGATCTAGTAGAGTTACCTAAGAAATGCAAACCTATTGGTTGTAAGTGGGTGTTCAAGACTAAGAAAGATTCCAAAGGAAAGATAGAAAGGTTTAAGGCCAGATTAGTCGCCAAGGGATTCACTCAAAGAGATGGAATTGATTATAATGAGACATTCTCACCAGTTTCATCTAAGGATTCTTTTAGGGTGATAATGGCTTTAGTAGCACATTTTGATATGGAGTTGCTACAGATGGATGTCAAGACAGCTTTTCTGAATGGAGATCTTGATGAAGAGATCTATATGCTTCAGCCAGAGGGTTTTGCAGAAGGTAATTCTAATGAACTTGTTTGTAGACTTAAGAAGTCGATTTATGGTCTTAAACAAGCTTCTAGACAGTGGTATTTGAAGTTTGATACTTATATTACATCTTTAGGTTTTGTTGAAAACCTTGTTGATCGTTGCATATATACTAAGGTCAGTGGGAGTACGCCTATTTTCTTGATCCTTTATGTGGATGATATCTTGCTTGCATGCAATGATAAGGCATTACTTCAAGAGACTAAAAGACTTTTGTCTTTAGAGTTTGATATGAAGGACCTTGGTGAAGCTTCTTTTGTCCTTGGCATTGAGATCTTTAGAGATCGTTCACGCCGTATTTTGGGTCTTTCTCAGAGGACGTATATTGATCGTGTGTTAGCCAGATTTAATATGCAAGATTGTAAACCTGATACAGTTCCTGTTCTTAAGGGTGAAAAGTTACACTTGATGCAATGTCCTAAGACTGATACTGAGAAAGAATTGATGAAAAATGTACCGTATGCTTCAGCAGTTGGCAGTTTTATGTATGCACAAGTTTGTACAAGACCTGATATTGCCTTTGCTACAGGACTTCTTGGTAGATTTCAGTCTAACCCAGGTCATGATCATTGGGTTGCTGCTAAGAAGGTTATGAGGTACTTGAAAAGGACAAGAGATTATATGCTCACATATAGACATGTAGACAACTTACAATTAGTGGGTTATTCAGATTCAGATTTCACAAGCTGTTCTGATGATTTGAAGTCTACATCTGGTTATGTCTTCATGATGGCTGGTGGTGCAGTTTCATGGAGAAGTTCTAAGCAGACTATGATTACATCTTCCACTATGCACGCAGAGTTTATAGCTTGTTATGGAGCTTCCATACATGCTGTCTGGATGAAGAACCTCATAAGACAGATGATCTCACTTGATTTCCTTGATAGGCCGATTCCGTTGTACTGTGACAATAGTCCAGCAGTATTGTTTATTAATAACAACAAAAGTATTAAAGGGGCCAAGCACATTGAGATCAAGTATCTGACTATTAAGGAGCAAGTTAAGAATGGTGACATTACAGTAGATCTTATTGGCACAGAAGCTATGTTAGCTGACCCACTCACTAAAGGACTTACTCCTATAGTGTTTGATAGACATGTTGTAAACATGGGTTTAGTAGCGTCTTTGGATGCTCTTGTTTAGTGGGAGCTATTATTGTATTTAATCTACTGTTTTTGTAAAACAATATCTATGATATTTTGTTATGTAGTAAACTTTGTTTTACTCATATTGCCTGTTATATGTTGATTTCATAGATTATGAGAATGTTTGTATAAGACAGGTATTAAAGACTTAAGGGAGGTGCAACCTTAAGCATTTGGCTGAGGCATTTATTGGTTGGCCATATTTTGATGTCTTGTAGTACTTAAATTTATACTCGAGTATCACAAACAAGACATATAGGTTCATTAGAACCTTAATATTGTTCTCCGATGACTGTATGTCAATGACTGTGTATGTCGATTTTTGGGAGAACTGGGACTGACAAGAAAGGTAACACATAAGGTTATTTACCTAGTGTTATTTGTTTGCCACACTACCATATTAAATCCATGTTAGTAGAGTGGATAGCCCTTATGACTATGGTTGGTGCTGTGTCTTTAGTTGGCATAGTTACTACTATGATTTGAGAGTTTTGAAGCTTTATGGGATCGGATTTGCAATGAGGAACTGTCGTTGGACCGATATAAAATCTTTTTGAAATTATTTTCACATATAACTTATATTAGTATTATATTTGTTTTATGAACATTGATATGCCCAAGTGGGAGATTGTTAGCTTATTTTATAAGCTCATGTAATGTGGGCTTTATCAATGAGCATAAACAATTTTCTTATGAAGGTATATTAATGTAATAAATATTGGTCCAGTTAATTAGACAGATTTTGACCTTGATTGCGAGTATGGTGCTAGCCAGTGTGGGCCTTAGTGCACCTTATAGAATTGTGATGTGTCAGGACTATTTGGTTAGCACGTTTTATGTTATATCGGCTAAGTCCCCCCTCTAGCTTATAATATGTGCATTGGGATCCGTATATGGAATCAAGCTTATGGTAGGGGCATAATGGTCATTTCACAATGATTAGTTATTATGCTTATTTAACGAAACAGAATAACCATTATTCATTATTACGTATCCGTTCGTTAAAGAGGCACATGTTCACTATTTTCTCTCTACCGTTTGCGATTTTGATCTTCTGATTCCATTGCGGAGTTTCGGCTTCTCATCAGCTAGCATGTTTAAGCAATAGAGGGTAAGATCTTAGCCAAGATCCTACTAAAAATGCAGCCATTTTCAAGTACGCTATTCTCGTTTTGTTTTTCTATTTTTAACTCATTCTCAACCTATAATTGATGTCAGATTCTGGTTCAGTCACGTTTGAGACAAATTTTATTCTAACAGCTGCGTCAACCATGTACTGGGTAAGGAAGAGAGGGGATGGCGACAATATGCCATAAACGCTAAATCAGATTTTGACCTATCCCTATCCTTAGTCTATTACCATTTTTAGGTGTTCAAATCATGGTTTTTTTTTTTTTTTTTTGATAGGTAAAAGGAGAGGGGGATGGTATCAAACTAAGATCTCTTTTGTCCAACACAGTAGCAGATACTAACTGAACTTGGTACTTGATACTTGTTGATATGATATGTATCATAACTTTTCTCTTAACTTCAAAACCTATTTGTTTTCTTTTGTAGGCAAGTACTGCATAGTGACAATCAAATGCCATCACATAATTGTTGCTACCTTGAGTACTTACTAGTCAAGTAATGAAATTTTAACAAGAAAATATATATGGTATATATGCGTAAACCCTAAAATATATACGCGTTATAGTCTTTTCAGAAATCTGAAGTCAAAACGATTCAAGGGTCTAGTAAGAATCCTAGCCTTCACGTGGCATTATTTATTAAATGAAGAGACATCGTTGAACACCCTCGTCAAATAAGAAACTTCAAGCTAATGGGCTTCATACCCACTATAGTATATCTAAGATATAGTGGCATATATCATACCAAGATGAAGCTAAACTATACCGACGATGACAATAGGATGCCGTGGAGTATCACATGGCTTCAGTGACTAGAAGGGGGAAGTTTTCCTTCAAGAAAGGACGAGATCATGATCAATGCTCGTTCTGGCTGGTTCTTTGGAACTTCATGCCCGGCTCCCTTCACAGTAATAAATGTTAATCCTTCGTACCCCACCACGTAGCCTCCAACCTGCCATCATTATTACCGTTATTTTTTTCGATCCAGATGGCTATTTGGAAGACTAAGGGTATGAACATATTACCTCGTTCCCTGAATTCCAAGGGCGCCAAGTGCTGTTGACCCTCAGTTTCAATTTATTAATGGCATACCTTGTAGAGGTTACTGGAAGTATGGCATCTGTATCGCCGCTGCAAGCTCATTTAACAGAATCTTTTAAGTTACTTTTTTTATTTCTAAAATCTAAAATTCCTTTCCTATATTATTTATTTTAAAAAAAAACCTCTTTGTATAAAAATGACAATTTCTTTATTTTTTGAGGAATCCTAGATGAAATAGGAACATAGCTTGAGCGTGCATACCTATATATCCATACTCTAATTCCACTTGATATGAGCCTCGATATAACAGGTAAAATTGTGTCTGGCCTATCAGTCCAATTAAAGGTCCTGCAGGCAGAGCGAACATTGTCCATTATTTAGTTCAAGAAAGATCTTACACTTGCCTGCACATGGAGAATTTTGCCAAGCTGTCGTATATCAAGTCACACTTACTTGCATGATGTCCAATTTGTAGCTTTTGCATGGAAAGCTGTTTGCACGTCGGCAAGGTTTAGATAGGTGTGAACATAATCCTTGATGCAAGGATCATAACCGCCGACCTATGATGTAAGATCGAAGAAGCCATGGTTATTAAGAGCTTCACATGATCAAAACTACTGCCACAGAATTTCATAAATAGTTTAAAAAAAGGTTAGGTTAAGTCAAACCTAAAAGCTTGGGGTTCTATGCATCGAATAATTTTCCTTTCTTTTTTTCTTTTTTCTTTTAACCATGCTACTATGTTAAGATTAGAAGTACCTCATATGAAATTAGTCAATGTAATGTATGAAGACTTACACAAGTACTTTGGCCACAAGAAGTGGAACCATATATGTTGCTATCATCAACTTCTCCGGTCTCTTTACCAGCTAAATCTAGATAAGAATCACACTGTTTCGACGATGCCCCTGATCCATCGGTGTAGTCACAATATTTCTGAATTGCTGCATAAGTTTCATCGGAGATCAAAGCATGTGACCATAAATAATCAGTTCCTCCCTTGAGATATGTTTCCTGATCTATGAGAGCATTTCCAATCTGTACAAAAGCATTAGTAAATCTTTTAAGATATGTATTGAAATAGTTGCATAGTATATCACTATGAACGAAGTCATCACAAGAGACTCACCGCAATTCCTTTTAGTTTGATTCTTGTGTGCCTCTTCGCGTTCATTATCAAAATTACTTCTGCAAGTTGCGGCACGTAATGACCAGCATAACTTTCTCCAGTTATAAACAAATCACGATTTCTATACTGGGGAAATCTCTTAAGCCAATTCAGAAGAAAAATGTAAGACTCCAGAGCCGTCCTTCGATCACCGGTATTGTTAGCGGAAGTGCTGGAGTATGAAAAACCAACTCCAGCAGGAGATTCCACAAACAAAACATTTGCCACTGCAGTTAAATTAGAGGCATTAGTTTTAAGCGAAAGTTAATAATCTCATAAACAAAGGAGAAAAGAAATCAAGCTGAGCTGGCCAACGCTTGAGCGCTCACCCTATCGTCTTTAGGTGGAAACAGAAAAAAAGCTTACCTTTATTCCATGCATAATCATTTCTGAGAAGGGTTTTTCCATCACTCTTGACCCTGAAAGGTCCCAATTCTGCCATGGCTCCATATCCGAGGGAAGAGCATCCCGGACCTGCACATCCACATCCACCGTTTAATCTTTTCGTTGAATTAAAAAATATTTCAGAATATTTCTAAAATGGCTTTTCATCATGGTGTCGCACTTGACATTCAGATTGAATGTTATTAAATAAGAAATAAATTGTGGACACAAATGACAAAATCAATGAGAAATTCCCCGTGATATTATGAAAAAGGGACACAAATTTTTGGCTGCTAGTTAGTGGCAAGAATAGGTCTACAAAAATATCTAATAACCTATCATGGCAAATTCATAGGTTCAATTCCTACTAGATGCATATCATCTGTCGTACTGCACTAAAAGTTATGTTTTTTTTTTTTTTTTGAAGAGACAAGAAATTTCACGTTGATGATTTATTCTTTGTAGAAAGATACGCAACATAGTTTTTTTTTTTAATATTCTTTGTACTTATTCTGCGTTACCACAGAAAATTTAGTACTAAATTTACCTCCATTTAGCCATAATAGAAGAGGTTTGGAGGCAGAATCATGAGGAGACTCCACGAAATAATAGAATAATGCTCTCTCAGCCTGCGGGTTCACTGTAATATAGCCTGCATACTGGACAAAATCCACTCCAGCGGGTTGTCCAGGCAAGGCGTGGACCCTATCAGCTGCCATCGACCCATCTTGGGTTGCAGTATATATTGATGAAAAGTCTTCAAGAATATCGGAAGTTGATTGAGGAGACCATGAGTTCTCAGATTTAAAGAACTTTTTCAAGTAATCACTTTGATCACCTTTGCAAGGGTTGCAAAAAGCCAAATGGTAAATAAAGAAAAATAAACACAATGTAGAGAAAGATGAAAGCTCCATATATTTTTGAGTGGAGGAGGAGTTTGGTGAGTTGACAATATATAACTTACATAGATTCAAACGATATTAAAAGACCAATGTTATGTAGTAGGAAATTTGGCTGACAAATTCAATATAGATCCGAATTGCCTTCAAGACATAGAATTGATAAAGATCTCATTTACTCTTGAAGGGGTCTACAAATGCATATCTCATTTATCTAAATTTATGAAGATCTCATTTACGCTGAATTGATGAATATCTTGCCAATTAAAAGTAGCAAGATGAGCATTTGGGAAAATGGTCATCTTTCCTATTTCATTATTTCCATTTTTGTGTTTCTTTTCTGATTTTATTAATTTTGATTATGTTTCCTTTTCACATTTTGTAAAACCTATTAAAATTCTATAGCTTTCAATGAAAATTAGAGAACATATTACCCAAATAATTTCTTTTATGTTTTTGTTACCGTTATGGACAATCAAGTTCGTAACATTAGTATAGTATAACAAAATGGTTACAAATCATTTGGATTGAAGAGATTTCCCTCAATACTTCTAATTTGCCTCATGTTGTTTTTCCTTCCTATTGAGTATATAGCTTATTTGGCCTGTGAACTATGAAGGCAATCATGGTTGGTGTCCTCGTTATAGATGCAAAGTTTCTCTTGGGTCAGATGTCTCCATTTTTATTTTTATTTTTTTAAAAAGAAATAAAGACAGTACCTTAACAAGTTTTATTAATAATAATAAAATTAGGCATAATAAGCATGCCTCATATAAGTATAAAAGGTAAGGTGTAAGCCTAACTTTTAAAAAGGCAAAATGCCCACATATAAAATTGTCACATAAAAATATAAAAATAAAAGCATGAAATACATTGAGTTGCACTTATGCTTAATCCTATAGTGATTTATAATTACTAAAGCCTAATTAATCTTTCATGAAACCAACTAAGCATAGGCATGATAATGAGTCAAGATGGTCAAAAGGTCTCACATTTTGGATTGTATGCCAATAATTGGCAAAATGGTATGCAACTATACTTCCCTATTAATATACATGTTGCACTTTGTATATGCTAGAATCATAGATATATATTCTCAAATGACATACTTTAGTTTCCATGGAGTTCTTCATTTTTTAAGTAGACATTAGTCTAAATAAAAGGAGTTTGATTCAATGATATAGGGAATTTGATTCCATTTTTAACATATCTTGATGCCTTCCAACAGGGTGTAGGCTTCAACATTCAGACTACTAATCGATGCCAACTTGATTGAAAAAGTCATGATAATACTTCTATTGTGAAATCTAAATACTCCATTGCCAGCATTGTTTCCCATGATACTTGAACTATCCGTATTCAACTTGTATTACTCCAGTAGTGGAAGTTGACATTTTACTCGAACTCCTTTTTGAAATTGAATATAAATAACAAGAATTTTTAACATGCATAAGATATTTGATGAAAAAACTTACCTAAGCCTTAACTTGTATGAAAATGGACAACTAGACCATCCGATGTGTGGCATCTTTGTTAGTTTTGTATGAGGACATATTTTCTCCATTGTGTTTGGTTGAGTTCCTTGCCAGCCAAATTCCTTTTACAACAAATCCTCCCAAAATAGCGATAATAGGTCACTTGTGATTATGCTATGGTGCCTCTAAATACCATGAGAAAACAAGATTAGAAACAAAAATTAAATTAAACTAGTACATGAAGTATGCTAACAAATGTTCCCTAAATGTGTTGTACCAATTCCCTATGTATAAATAGATGATCCATAATCTCACTTTGGGTCTTTTCATTGCAATAGCACTTAGAAGCCATCTATATTTCCCTTCTTTACATGTTATATTCCATAGAGATTCCATAATGAATAAGCTTCCATCTAAAAATTATTATGTTGGGAGATACTACCTTGTTCCATAGAAACTTTGCCCAAACCACTTTATCTTTCTTTAATCTTTGGTCATGGTATACCAAAGAGGTTGAAAATCCTTTTGCAGCAATTAAATCACAAACAAGTCAATTGAGATCTTGACTTCATACAATTTTTGTTGGCTTAATGTTGTTGCTCACTAGATAAATGTTTCATAGCAAAGTGTTGATTTTGGAAAGCTTATCAAATTGTTACATCTTGTTGTGGACATTAAATATACCAAACATGTTACAAGCCAATTATCATTCCAAAACAAGCGTTTACCCTCCTTAATAATCCATTTTCCATGCTTAACCGTATAATCCACTCAAGGTAGAAGCATTGTTTATGTATGCAAATGTGTATTCTTTTTACCTTTTCTTATAGCCTTAATGAGATGTCTATATTTTGATCACATAACGGAAGCCTACCGTAAGTATCTCTACATGAATCGATATACAAACTTTGTCTAAAAGGTTTGTATAATCTATTCTAGATTATGAACTCTTAATCCTCCTTCCTCCAAAGTTGTATATATACTCTATCATTTTACCATGTGACTACCATGGTCATCTTCATTGCTCCATATGAAATTAGTCATTATTTTATTAATCTTTTATATAACCTTCTTGGATACTTTGGTAATAGAAATGATATGGATCGACATAGAAAAAAGAACACTCTTTATCAATGTCAACTTACCTTCTTGAAAGAAGAATTTAGCCTTTTAATGATGCACTTTATTAGATATTACATCCATTATCTCATCAAAATTATAGATTTGACTCCTACCTTTGAATAATAGAATGCCTAAATATTTAATTGGAAAGTTTGCAAAAGAGAAGCATGTTATATGTTTGATAAGATCTTTCTTATTTGGATCCAACTTTGTCAACACTATTACTATTGTCTTTTCTACATTAATCTTTTGTCTACTATAAGCTTCATATTCCTATATAAGGGATTTTATACCCTCAAGTGACTATTGATTCCTTCCCATAAAGATGAGTACATCATCAATATAAAGTATATATGATAACTCCCCTTAAAATGATTATATCCTTTAAACTTTACAATGCTTGGCATCATACTCATAATATAATTCAACTAAATGTAGCATAGGCTTGTATGAAAATGCTTGAAGACAAGGTATTCTCATCTAAGACCTATCGTGGATTTGAAGAAACCTTTTTTTTTTCTTTATACCAAAATTGAGAAGTAGTTATTAGACATACACCTAAATAACATATCACACCTAATCATACCTACTCAATTGTCTCCATGAATGGCTACTTGATTGCATTTCCATTTCTTACCAAAGAGAATGCAAAATGAATGGATTGTATAAGGAAACTATTTATTTCCTTGTTTTAGAATATTTCCTTGTTTCCTAATAGGTATGTTATAACTTTGTTAACTAACATAATGTGTTGAGCTTTTCTTTTGGCTTGAATTTTTAGTTCAAAAGTTTGATGATCCAACTTTGCTATCCTGTGAAAAAATGTGGACGTATTGCATTTTCTTTACCTAATTCTTTCCTCCATGACTTGTATCTTAGCAAACTATAACTCTTCTATAGCTCACACAAGTTTTTCATACCTCATAAGGTTCTTTCTTTGTCATTTTATAACTATCTTGATCACTTGGTCACTTTAAACAAGAATCTTTTTTTTTTTTTTGTTAAACTCACACACCGAGGAAGGGGAAAATGCCAAACACTAACAAGTCAAGGCCCTCCTTAGCTTATCATTAATCCAAGATAGTTGACTTTGAACAAAAATTTGATTAATGCCAATGTGCAATTAAGTTTTCACTTATCTCAACAACTATAATCTAACCAAATTCAAAAGAAAATTCTAGTGACTTGTGCTTCTAGAAATCAACTCCATAGGAAGAAGGCATGCTAGTAAGCCATGAAGAGTCTTTGTGGGATCCTTTATCCATGGGAGAATCATAACAAAGAAGGCTAATAAAGATGACAATGAGGCATATGCAATGAAGATATTGTTTAAGTTAACCATCAACGACTAGAATGAAGAAGTATTTTATATGTATCTTTTTATAATAATGTGTAATAAAGCAAAGGTTGTAGAATAGGCCATGCTTCCAGCGTCAACTTAATGTCGTGAGCAAGATATAATCTCTTTCTTTTGTAATCTCTCATTATCATTGAAGAAACTCAGTTTGGTCTAAGGTGGTTATTCTTTTTAGACTTTTGAGTTCTTGGGCTCTCTCCATAGAGCATATTGTTCCATTGTCAATTTCTTAGCCAACAAAATAGGTTCAAGAAAGAAGAAATTCATTCCTTTTAACCTCAACAATATCCTTGATATACATCCCTTAACTCGAGCCTACTACGTTGAATATTACAGACACTTATTGAAGACATTGCATGGAATCTAGACACTAGAAGTAGATAGGTTGCTCAATCTATAGTTAGGATCTACAAGAACAAAGCTTTGGAAGAATAAAGCCTCTTTCTTTAAGAACTTTCTTGGTCAAATCTTTCTTTCGTAAAAGAGCCCTTCCAATGATACTATTTCACTTAGACCTTTAACAGAAACCCAAAAAGTAGCCAAGCTCTAAAAAACTTAGCCTAGAACATAACTTGCTTTAAGAAAAGAAACAATATTGAAAAAGGAAAAAACTAACACTTGGTTTACCCAAATGTAACTAAACATTTATTTAAAAAAGCAAGTATCTTTCTCTTAAAAAAGCTCACGCAAAGAGCACTCATTTCTACCAATGTTAGCTTTTATCCAAACTCCATCTCCTTCACCCACATTGCTTAACAAGATGCTATAAAATACTAGCTTTGATATTAAATGTCATCAATAAAATAAAGTAACACAAATGTCACACAACCAACACCCATTCTCTTGATTAGCTATACATTAATAAATACACTTAATTGAATTCGATGTAACTAAAGAGAGATACAACTCATGGCATTATAAAAGAGAAGGTACTAACACAAACACACACACGAAAAAAAAATACACACTTCTAAGTTACAAGCACATGCATAAAGAAAACGTTGGGATCTTTCTTATTTCTGTGTATGGACTTGGACTTGGACTTGGGCTTGGGCTAATAACCCACCCATTGATGTTGAACTTTCTTGTAGTAGCTAACTTTCAAACGGAAGGAAGCTTTTTACCAAAGAAAAGTTTAAATAAGTAGTGAAGTATTTTGAAAAGCTCAATCAATGTTCTTGTATGTTGTAAAATCTCTTGTTGAATACTCATTATTATTTGTAAAAGTCATCCTCAATTGCTATCAAAATGTATTTGTTAGTTGATTTGAAGAAATTGCTTTAGAGTTAGAAAGGGGCAAAACTTAGGCTTTAGTGGAAAAACTAAGTTCATGTAAATTGAGTTAGGGGTATTGCATAGATTTTCTTCAAAGAAGGATTATGTGCAAAAGCACAGGTATATGAGTCAATTCCCTTGGTTTAGAGAAATTGGATGAGATAGAAGATATCTTGTATTCTAGTTGGATTAATGTATGCAAGACAAAATTCTTACATCAAAAGTGTGATTCCTTATGATAAGATTTAAATAAAAATAATATCCTTCCAACTCTTAAATTAGTTTTTAAGTTAAATAATAAGCCCTTCCAAAATGGCATCATAGCCCAAGTGAGATCCTGTTGGAGCTAATGTCCTATACACCATGATAGAGGAAGCCTATGGTTTGGTTAAAAGTTAAGAAAATTGCCTTATAGCTCGTAAACTAACTTTTAGGTTTAGCTTTTAGGCATTTTAACTTGATATCAAAGCTCAAGTTAAATCTACTCCACCCTATACAACCTTGAATCTAATGTTGCTAGGCAAATAAGGGCTTCTATGCAAGACGGAGGTCTTACAATAGAATGTAATCCCTTATGATAAAGCTTAAATTAAAAAAGTATTCCTTCAATTCTCAAATTTACCTTTAGGCCTTTTAACTAATTAAAGGTGAAAAACTACTCCAAGTTAGTTAAAGGATTGTAGATTTAAGCCAAAGTTGTTGAACCAAAGTTCTGAAACGTTTTTTTGTCTCCGTTCTCTTCTTTATGATTATATGTATGCCGAAGTTGTTGGACTAAATCACCTAAATGTTTTTGTCTTTGTTCCCTACTCTGCGATCTTACATATACCAAATTGGTTAGGGTGCCACACTTTTTTCTTTTTCTTTTTTATATGTCTCTATTATCTACTTTGTGGTCATATAGGTGCTTAAATCTCCTATTTCATTGAGTTAAAAAGGCCTTTCAGGGCGAATATTATCTTAATCTGGTTGGTATTTGCAAACTGATTTTCGAACTTATGCTTCTGTTGATTCACAATCAAGCTGCTTATCTGCTGTGAATGTTTAAGTTTTAATCCCTATCACATATTACCAAGCAATAATTTCTAAGCCCAGTTGAAATCACTCTTTTCTTGGGTTGTTATAGACCCAATATTCTGACAGTTTTATCCTTGCGTTAATTTGCAACTCCAAGAACATTAAAAAAATAAAAAATAAAAAAACGCTAATTTCCACTTTGATCAGTACCTAACTTTGGTAAAAGATTATAGGATACGACGAATGGTTGTTTCCAACAAAGGATAGGACTCGTGGCCAATATAGTTCTTGAATAGAAGATATGATACCATCCCCCTTCAAAGTATATAACTCTCTACATTTCATGTGTTAAGTAATACATATATATATTGAAAGAAACTTTACATGAACGAGAATCTCAAATGAAAAGCAGCTTCTCAATCCCAATATGGAAGCCTCTATGACGACAACAAATAGAAAATAATAGTACTTCTTTTTTTTTTTTTTTTTGCCTGTAAATCCCACCAAACTAACTGAAAGGCACTGCATGTACAATCGTCTATGATCTCAACTGGGTAGTTTATAAACCAGCAGAACACATGAATAACCCCTCCAAGGTGATATAGGACTACCCAAAAAATGAATTAATATAGGTGGAAAAAATAAATAAATGGAATTGTCGTATTAGCTTTTGCCCGACTTAAGCTTCTTTGGGGCTTGCTCAGAGTCCTCAGCACTCGCAACTCTAGTACGTGTTGTCCTTTGATTGCTAGCATCATCATCCTTATCCTAGGGAACAGTGGAAGAGAATTTAGCCATTATATATTCAAGAAATATGATAAATAAAAATATGTGCTATTTAACTCAAAAGAAATTCGTGTTAGAGAGAATTTGAATACCACAATTTCAGCATCATACCTTCGTGATAGTTGGTGATCCAGTGGTCCTACTGTTAGATCGCTTCGCTAGCTCAATTTGCACCGAAATGCTGGCCGAGGACAAATCCACTCCAGAACTCTGCAGTGCTTGTGTTAGAGTGCTCAACAACCTATTCCACAAAAAATTATCCCTTATGTCATTGATCCAAAACCGACATCCTGTTCCAGATAAGTCTTTCAAGATTATGTTAACTTCTAACAGATATCACAAATGACGACAAATGATATCCTTTCAGTGACTAATGGAAGAATGCCCTGATATTCAGAACATTGAAAGAGTCACATTGCACACATGTAAAAGGCTTGGCCTAATAATTCTCAAACTTAATGTGAAAAGAATCTAAAACTTGCGCCTAAGTGGTCCACCATTGCTTGAGTGTACTCATAACATAAACAGGTACCAAGGTTTTTCCAAACATCTTAACAAGACTACTGTGCGTAAAACATGATCTACCAGTACAAATTTAGAAAAGTGCAAATCCTATCAATTATTTCCAACCTGAAATGATCGAGTCCAGTTGTATGCTAAAAGGTTTGCCTTAAAATCATGCCACAAAAGAAGTGCCAGACTTTTGCATTACCAAAACAGAAAATCAATTAGGGGTTGTAATTTGTAGAATAATCTTTACCAGACAAGATCTACAAGACAAGAATCCATCGAGATGCAGAGCTTATTTAAAAGATACGCAGACTAAACAGAGCTACTATACATCTTTGAAAATGCACATTCTGAAAATGATGTACATTACACATATACTTACCCTTGAGAATATACACTTGAGATGCTGATGGTACCACCATCAACAGCCAACTCCTGTTCTTTCAGCTTATCACTAGCAGCAGTGCCGTCAGCAGTCGATGATCTTATCTTATATAACTGCGGTGGGGGCCGCGAATGAATCTTTTCTGCATCAGGTACTAATTTAGGAGGAAGTTCAGGTACTGCAGCACTAGTCACGAGAGGTGGGAAGAAATTTGGCTCCAGTGGCAGAGGAAAGGGCACTCTCCTATTGGTGATTCCAGGATGGTGATCCACCCTTTTAAAAGTTGTGGTGGTAGTACCATCGTCAGCTTCTGCTGGGTTCTGTGCACTCCCAGCGTTGGTTGGTGAGATGGAGATATTTTTCTCATCCAACTTCCCAGCAAAAACTCGTGCCGGACTAGACCCACTGTTTATGCCTCGAGATTGATCCACATAATTTTCGGCAGGCCTGTGGTTGTTCCCCTGTTTCAATTAAGGGAAACATCGTCAACTGGCAGGTTGCAGCATTCATATTAACTATCATGATCTGGCTCAAATTCAACTATCGAGTAGTCAAATATATGATCATCACGTATGTATGCTTGTGTAGAACAGAAATGCCTAAAATGTGGAGGCCATATTCACTTCCGACGGATGAATATCCCTCCCATTAGGTCCATATGGATAATGCACACACACATGAAGTGAATGAAAAACCACATATTCATGATTCAAGGTATCCCAGGGGCGTTAATGTTTCCAAATAAGAGGCAAAAACAAAATTTACCCATTGCATCAATTTTGCTGATTCATGATTCCGCCCTTGGCCCGAACCCTCGTACTTCTGTACCTTCTCCTGCAAAAACTGGATGTACTCAATAACCTGCAAAACGACTCACAAAAAACAGCATCCGGAGTTTAGAACGTTTCGATGTAAGGAAGTCAAAGAGAAGATTACCATAGGATATAAAGGAAGAAACTCAAAAAACAGATTCCCGTGGGACAATAGTGTACCTCTAACAAAAAGGATGCCTTATCTCTCTTTTGGTCACCATGAGGAATGAGTTCTCCCAACATCTGAAACCTGCATGTAACATTGTTATCTTGATACAAGATCTTAGTAGTAGCCTTATTGTTTAAGGATCATATTTCTTTCTTATGAAACTTTATGGACCTTGACTAGAAAAGGTGTATTGTAAAAAAAAAAAAAAAAGGGACCTCAAATCCATAACACTCTTGAGATGCGTGCAGACACATACAAGGTAGAAAAAGAGAGGGACACAAGAAGAAAAGAGGTTTTCTGAAGGCTTGCCTGTCATTGATTTTGCTTCTCCTACGCTGTTCTGTCGCAGAATGCTTCGAGCGTGGTGTGTTAGCCTTCTGATCAGAGCTCTTCCCGTCCACTTTCACCCTCAACTCCCCTGTACAGACTAGCACGTTTCAAATGGACGAAAACAAAGACGTAATCTATCACTTTGAGCACAAGGCTTTTGAGAACAATACCTCTAGGTGCAGTTGGAACAGGAGTGGAGGGCTCCTTCTTAAGGACGAACTCTTCCTCATTGTCTAAGTCGTCTTCCTTGGCAGTACCTACCTTGGCAGATTTCATAATTTCCATGAAACTCTTGTTCATCTGCCCCGCTGCCCTGTTGACACCGATAAAAAGTCCATTACATCCTTCCTTAGTGCCCATCAGACAGTGTGATACAAAAAGAAAAATAGAGGACAAAGTGACTGACTGAGAGGAAGCAAGAGAGCAGAAGCTGTTGCGACGGTTGTTGTTGGTTGACGTCTGTGACGGCCTCTCCGATGTCGGCCATTGCCCCAACTTGGCTCCTCCTTCTGTCAGTTGCCAAAGTACCCGCCAAAGGCTTCAGTTTGGATTTCATTATGCATTTTTAATATATAAATTTCGACTGGATCGACAAAGGATCGGCCCTCGAAGCCCAACAGGGTTTACAAGGGATGCCCAAAAATAATTCAAAAATCAACTGTAAATTTCATTCGAGAAGGGTGGAAAAAGCCTTGTTCCATAGAAAATAACATCTTCCACGAACAGATCACCACGGAAGGCGTAACCGGGCTTAAACACAATGTTCTTGCCCATTCTTGATTTTAATTAGGCTTATCTAACACTAGGCCCAAATCAAATGGCATGGATGGTTACCAGATCTTAATTGATTGATTAGATAGGAGAACAGCCAGATGTAAGAGTTTCTTTTTAAAGCTATCATTTGTTATAGAAATTTTTTCATGGTGAAACTTATGGCCATGGACGTGCATAATATTTTCTTAATGAATCATGTTCTCATTAAAAGACTTTATTTTCCATATGGACGCCTCGTGTGCCCCCACTTTGGAAGATAATGGAAGAGCATGGATTAATAAAAATCAGACGCTCTAGTTTTGATCACATTGGCCATGCATGCTACGTATGTTATGGTGAAGCATATATGAATGTTTAGTACGAAAACTAAACTAGAGTTTATAGTTAACACGACTTTACCTTTCACAAAGGGTTTTTCTCCCATATTCTCCTTCCCCTTTTTCAACGCAGATTCTTCCCACAAAGTGAAACCACTTCCTGTGTAAGAACTACAGTTGGAACTCTCGTCGTTCCTATCCGTACTACTTGTTTGTGCCACCGTAAATACAGAACTCTCTGGCTTCGGAACCCTTTGACCAAAGGAGGAAATGTGGCTTATACTGTAAGTCCCAATCCCTCCGGGAAGAATGTGTTCTGCCGAAGGAGGTGCTGTCGGTGGCGGTGGCTTATCCGCAGTTGATATCTCAGTAAGGGTTTCTTCCTTTGCACAGGCCTTTCCTACCCGCTCAAGTGGCTGTAGGAAATCATGAGTTTTGAGGTAAGCTCCTGTTCATGCATAAAGCAAAAAGAAGTCCTAGTTAGATGTAAGAGAGGCTATTGGCCCTGGCATGTTTTTGAACCACAAGTAGAGGCGTGCCACTAATATCTAATTTTCTAAAATAGAAACATTTTGGACACAAATACGATGATGGAAGTCCTGTAGAAACTTCAAATCAAGTAACTTCTCACTTTCCCTTGGCTGTTAAACCTGTCAACTACCTATAATTCATGGAGTTCAGATCCGACATGGGTCTCGCATTAAATTAAGACACTATCTAAATAGAGCAGCGCCATCGTCTCAGATGGTACGATGCTCAACTTTCAGAGCAGCTCACAGCCAATCCATGAAGAAAACAAAAACCCACTCAAACAAAATGAGATAGAGCACACCCAATATTACTAAATTCGCAATGCAGCCTTTGCTCGCAATCCACCGAAGTAAAAGCTGTCAGACCGAAAGCCATCCATGTGGGAAATGTTCTAATTTATTTAACAAAACGACTCAAGAGAAGTCAATATCTCTTCAGCAATTAACCCGGAGAGTACAAAAGGTCAAATGATTACTTGCTCAACGCATAATCACATTTTTCACGAATGACGACTGACGAGGGTGTGAGTCATACTTAGGCACCTACATAGGGCCTGATGTGACCCGTCTAATCGTTCCTGAATACGCATGGGTCCCATCAAAACCCGATGGCTATCTGATGGTGTTAATTGCTAACTGCTAACCTCATCCTTTTCGGATCCGGCAGCCTATTTAAGGCTGTCCCACTCAGACTGATGGCCCAGATTCATGATCTAAAAGCCGTCACGTGCACACGCAACTGTGGTGGGTACTACGGCCTCAAGTTAACTATTTGATATTTCGATTCATATTTCTGCTTCTGAAAACAGTAGAACCTAAATTCAAAACTACCACCACCAAAAAATTTATAATTTTGCAGGATGATTACCCACAATGAACAAATTCTCTTAACACTGATATCTGGGATCTGAAGTGACTGAAAGATAAAATAAGATTGAAATCAAAATTAAAATACCTTGAGAAGCTGGTGGCGGATCTTGTTGGGCAGTTGGATGGCTGTACAGAGACAGAAAGTCATGTGTTGATTTTCGTCCTGTACCAGAAAACACAAACTAAACATCTTCCATCTTTTACTGTCATCTCGAAGGAACAGATTAGAACAGCAAAAGAAAAAAAATACCTTCGGTTCCAAAAGAAAGTGCTTGAGGAAGCTCCATTCACAGCGTAAGAATCTTTCTAATACTGTTTTCCCGGTAATTCAACAGAATTTTGAAACCAAACGTCCGACACGGCCGAGACAGAGCCGAGATTCTCGCGTAAATTCAGTGCAGTCTCTGGGGAAAGCTGAATTTTTTGCAACTCAAACAGGAACTGCGACGCCAGAGAATTATATGGTCATCGGCTCTTCTCAGATCTCTGTAGTAGACAAAAGAAGAATTTACTCTTAGGACTTGAGCCTCCTCTAGGAGATACGAGGCGCATGCGCTGCTAATAAGCAATCGGCTTCCGATTTGAAAGCTGAAACGAGAAAATTCCTCTGAAGCACGCCCAGAATTATTGCTTTGGCAGTCGAAGAGAATTTCTGTCTCTTTCCCGGGAAAATAAAATTTACCGGCCACCAATTTAGTTTGGAAATGTCCCGTACACGTAAAACCATCAACCGGGAAAACTAAATTACAGAATTCAGTGAATCTGCCATCAGAATTACCATTGAAAAGTGAAGTTAGATGAAGCTAACAGAAGTGTCCTTGTGAAACAGAAATGAAACAAAAATCTTCAGAACTTGATTTTCAACCACAAAACAAAATAAAACAAAGCTTGAAAGAGAACGATCCGTAAGATAACACGAAAATAATTGCTTACTTCGATCTGAATTATCGAAATTCACGTGCATTATCAGCTCCAAGTGCTGGCGTGAAGCGACCTGAATTTGATCACAGTTCACTTACGAAGTTTCGGAATTCAAAGTCTCTGCAGACGGTATGTCTCTCCGGCAGGATCCAAACCTCAGAGAATCTCCCTCGAATTTCTGCAAGAAAATCTCTCTCTCTCTTTCTCCCTCCCTGCGCTTGGTTCAAGATCTTTTATACAGTTTCTCGCTTCAAGTTTTTCACTTCTCTTTTTTCTTATATTGAGCGTGTTCCGTCAGGAGAGAACGCCGTCTGTGTAACGTCGTTGCGGCGGCACTGACGGCGTTAGCGTCCTGACGGGCTGTTTCGTCCAATGGCTGCTTCTGCTTTTACTCTAAAAAACATGTGAAATTATGTTCTGGAAGTCTATGATTTACAATCCCAATTTTGTATTTTATTCTCTTTCGGTAAGCCCAAAAATAATTTTCCCTGCCGACCAAAAAACAAGGAAGGAAGGCTTGCTTTGTCCCTTTTAATGTTTTGTTTTGCACCCCTGTGATGGATACTCGCATGTGGTGTTTTTGTTGAGCTTCCTATTCTAATATTTTGACAATAACATCACTTTATGTGAAAATTGTGGGGAAACCTACCGAAACCCATTTCTAAAATTCGATATATACATCTTCTTGAAGTGTTTTCTGAGCAGATATATAAATATAAAATAAGCTGTCCTAAGTAGAGTACCCGTAATTGTTAATTCTGTCAGCTTTTACAGAGGGTAGGCAATCACTACAGTACAATGTAGGTGGGGGTCCCCTATGACAGTGACTTCGCGTTTTAGGGGTGGTGGGGGCGGCGCCGGGGAGAGGTTTGGGCATCGACGCTTGTATTTACTGCCCCCACATCCACCCCACTTCTGTACGGCTGCAGTCGAGAGAAAGCTTGATTGGCTGGGGTGTTTTCTATGGGCAGGTGCAGAGGCCACCTGGTTGAGTAACGATTCTGTGCTGCTGATGACCTGGGAAGTGGGGTAAAACACAGTGGTAAAGATCACGTAAGTGTTAATCACGGAGTTGACTTGGGACTAAAAGTGAGTTGACCCCTGGCAAGAAATTAACAAAGATAAATACACCTAGCTGATGATTAGAGCACAGGTCCCGATTATTCAACTTAGCAACTGTAAACTGTAAACTGGGAAAGTGATGAACAGTGAATAGAAATAGTGAGTGAAGAGAGGGTGTTGGGGAGGAGGAGGAAAACTCACGTGCCCACGCCTCTCGTCTCCTTGTCGGTATCTGCCTTTTCAGTTTTCATCTACGGCACGGCCTGCAGGTCACCCATGTGCCTCTCCAGATTCTCTCTGAAAAAAGAATACACTTTATATATCAACGCAGTTACATAGACGGTTCATCCTTCTCTGCTAAACTCAAGAGTTAACTGCTGTTGATTAAGAGGCGAACAGGCCATGAAGTCTCAAAAGATTTTCCACATGGAAGTGTGGTTTGGGCAATAGGCCAGCACTTCAATTTCATAGGGTATACTAGTATTGTATCACGGGCTCCCAGTTTTCCTTTCTGAGAATCTTAATGTTAATAGAAAAATGATGTTATCTATCACCGACAATCATGCCGCGCATTCACACAAGGGTAAACAGAAGAAGTGCAACAGCTTGGCGTGACCATATCTTTTAATTCACTTCCTTGCCTTACATCTCTTTGGAATAGTATTTAAATAGGCAGAACATGGCTTTCCATCCGTCAATTGTACTATATTCGTTTTATTAGTCTTCCATTCACTCAAATTTAGACACATGGCACCGCTGCTTTTGTCCTTTCGAATTCACAATTAAGCAAATCGTAGAACCGTGATTCCTGTCCAGCTTCTAAGAGTAGTTAATGCGCTTAAATTGCCAATATTGGATATGGTGCAATGTTGGGGAACATGCCTTGGCCATATGCTGAAACCAACTCAACTTTGTTCTAGGGAATAAGCCAATATCAACATGCTTTCTTGAATTTAATAATAAAAAGATCATGTGACATAAATTTAAAACAAATCGCCAAATAATCACCGGCTGCTTCCAAGCACTACTCTTATATAAGTATAATGAGAAGCTAACAGGAAATTCATCTTGAATCAAACAATAACAATGCAAGTCATTTTTCTAATATCAATGCCCTCTATAATAAAATAAATTATCAAAATAACATAAATGCCCTTCCCATGATGTATTGTTTTCCAAGTCCTACTTATTTATTCAATAAACCTCCTTCCCAAATCCTTGTCCTCTGAAGATTGAGTAGAATAAAGGGATTACATTGGTGAATATGATCTGTCTCCTTTAATGTTTACCACTTCTAAATGTTATTCATCACCAACTACCTTACCCTTGTCATTCTATAATAAGACTCATCACAATTGAAGCAAAAAACCTTCACCTTTTTACGTTCATCTTCCTAATAGTGGGTGTTAAAACAGAAAAGCGCATCACCACCATTGGCGCGTGCAAAGCACGCACATGCCAAGTCAGTCATCTTCACCTGACAGCAACCCCTAAACTACCCTATGACTTAGAAATACTTTACTGTTGCTGATGTTGTTTTCTATGAGGATGTCTTCCCCTATCACACATTACCTACCTCATCTCCCTCCCCACCACCGTCTAACGAGTCTCCCTCCCCTATACACATCCCTTCTCTTACCCCTCCCCCACCTTTTCCATCTTCATCCTCTCATATCACTTCCTTTTCATACCCCACTAGTCCTAAGTCCCCTGCTGTGGCCAACCTATCTCCTCTACTGCTACTACCTCTCCACCCCCTCCTCCTCACCCCGTCACCCGCCTTCAGGGTTGCATTATCTCTTGCCACACTGTTACCCATGCCCACACCTTGCCATTGCTGCCTCCCCCTCCTTCCCCTTACCTAAACCTACCTATTTTTCTTAGGTTGTTTGGGATTCTCACTAGTGTGAGGCTATGGCTGTTGAATACACTACTTTGATCTGCAATGGTACTTAGACTTTAGTTCCTTTATTTGCTGGTGCTCATCCTATTGGTTATAAATGAGTCTACAATATTAAACTTCAAGCAAATGGTTCTCTCGAGCGCTACAAGACTCACCTCATGGCAAAAGGTTTTCACCAGCAAGAGGGTATTGACTTCATTGATAAATTCAACCCCATTGCCAAGCTAGTCATTGTTCATACAATCATCTCTTTTGCCTACTCTCGGGATTGGCCAATTCGTTAACTTGATGTCTTCAATGCTTTTCTTCATGGTTATCTGTCTGAAGTTGTCTACATGGTACAACCTCATGGGTTTGTGGATATTGCTCGACCCTCTCATGTTTGTAGGCTTCATCACTCTCTCTACGGGCTGAAACAAGCTCCTCGTGCATGGTATCATCGGCTCAGTATGTTTCTAACATCGTTTGGTTTCATCATATTTGGCACTAACACCTCTTTATTCACTCTCCACACCCCTCAGTACAATTTGGTCTTACTCGTCTATGTGGATGACATTATTCTCACCGACTCTCCCCATGTGCCTTTCTCCCATCTTCTTTAGACTCTACAAATTGAGTTCACTTTTAAAGATCTTAGGCCTCTTCACTACTTTCTTGGAGTTGAAGTTCAACCTACCTCGACTAGTCTTATCCTTCACCAAAGCAAGTTCACTCAAGATATTTTAGCCTATGCCAAGATGACTGATGCTAAAATTGTCTTGACTCCTTACATTACTGATGAGCCTCTTTCTATCTAGAGTGGTGATTCTCTTGAAGACTCCAGTCTCTATCGCAGCATTGTTGGCGCTTTCCAATATCTTACCCTCACTCACCCGGATATTGCCTATGTGGTTAATACAGCTTGTCAGTTTCTTCACCTCCCCATTACCGCTCATTGGTAGGTTGTCAAGCGCATCTTGCGCTACCTCGTTGCCACTCCTCATCTTGGCCTCCTCCTCACTCACAGCCTCTCTACTACTCTACATGCCTTCTCTGATGCTAGATGGGTTGATGACCATGATGATTGTCTCTCAATCAACGATTTCTGCATTTTTCTTAGTCGCAATCTTATCTCATGGAGTTCCTGCAAGCAACGAACTATTGCTTGGTCGAGTACTAAAGCTGAATATAAGTCCCTTGCTAACACTACTACGAAACTCATGTGGATTGAATATCTCTTTTAGGATCTCTGTGTTCTTTCACTCCACCCTTCGACTCTCTATCTAATTGCCAATCCGATCTTCCATGCTCACACCAAACATATTGAGATTGATTTTCAATTTGTTCAAGAATGCCTTGCTTGTAGCTAGCTTTACCTACAGTTTATCTCCACTGTGGATCAACTCGTTGACATCTTTACCAAAGGTCTTTCTTTTGCTCATTTTCGCACTCTTCGCTCCAAGCTTTAGGTCCATTCTATCCCTTCAGCTTGCGAGGGCATGTTAGAATAGAATAGTGCATCACCACCACTGGCGCATGCAGAGCAAGTGCATGCCATGTCAGCTACACATCAGCCATCTCCACTCGATAGCAACCTGTGAACTGATCCACAACCCACTCTCACCTGCAACACAACTCGGTTCGTCCCCGACGCCTCTGCGAAACCCTAGCCGCCAAGAATCTCTAATTCTTAGTGATTCTTGCCAAATTTGTTTGTAATTGATTATAATTATATGTAATTCCTTATTTAGATTTCAATTGTATCTTTAAATTGTAAAAATCATGTATAGAATGATTGGAATTGGAATTTATCAATGAAATTAAACTAAGGTTCTCCTCGCCATTCTTCCTCTTCTTTGTAATTCCGACCAAATTAGGTTTCCGTTTAGCTAGCCAAGTCAAATTCTTATAGTGGGCAACAACGAAACTAAAGTAGTCCATTTTGGGTTAGCTAGGATCCTGGCAATGGCAAATGAAATTTTATGGCCAATGTTTTAGGATTAAACATGGGCGTCCTCCCTAAGACCCCTAAATAAAGTACCTATGAAGGAAAGTCTGTTATATCATAATTCATTATTGTTATGTGTGATTGACGCTATCATACATGTTAAATTAGATCCGTGAAAACCAGAGTGCGGCCGCAGAAGTGCCACTCTCGTCCCACGGGCACGTGACTTGACGAGCTGTGTTCGGAGAAAGGGGTGAGTGGATGAGTCGCAACCTTGAAACTGGACCACGAAGAGGCGCATGCGAGTGCCGGGACGGAGAGAGAGCGTGATGAGTGCCGTGCCGTTATTTTCATACTTTGTCGTCACAGACGGAAAAGGGTGGGGGGCCACGTAAGTGGAACACCCCAACTCACGTGCAAAACAACCAAAAGTACGTGCTTGAGTTCGCTTCGGATGGGCCAACCAACTAACCAAATTTTACCAGCTCCTGGCCCGACTGCCTCGGGGAAGACGGACGACGGAATGAACCGGGAGTCAGCAAGGACACAGAATCTAGCAAATATCTGCTAGTTAGATTTCTCATCAATGCGTACAATTGTTTGATATCTTGCAGCTTTGCATCAACACCTTTTTATCGTATCGTAGGTCGCTGCTGTACTTTGAACTTGCGAGTTAATTCCGACGTGGACCTAGGAAGATATATGATAAAAACTACAGTTAACGTAACTAACCAAGTACCTTTAACTGCAACTGTAACTGTAACTCCATATGAGATTAAGACAGCGGTTGAAAAGGTTTCGTGTTTGGAAGAATGGAACCGAAAAGAATCATAATAAGGACAAAACTACTTCGACAAAAACTTTGATTGGGTTGTCCATTTTCCCATCACCAATTATAAAGATACCGAGTAGCAATATAAAAATTGATTATTAAAATCACATAGCTTGTGAGAATGGAAATACTAAATGATACCCCATCGTTCCCAGCCCTACCTATAAAAAAACAAGTTACAATAAAGTAATTAGAGATTCCCGTACATAGAGACAGCACACTAGGTTCATGCATACAGGTATCATTGCTTTTCCTACTATTTGTTTTTTCTTTTCTAAGAAAAGGCAAAGAGTAGACAATTGCCAAAAGCTCTTCTTGTTCTATCGGCGATATCTTCTCTAACATATAAAATTCGATGCTTTTTCCCTTTTTATATGAACAAGGTTACCGTGGAGTCCGGCCTACTAAAACTCGTCACTCATTGGTTCTAAGCTCCAGGATCCAGGATTATCTCCACGTACGATGAAGTGATTGGTTCAGTCACACGACAAAACCCATCTCGCAAACTCAGAAAACTACCACATGATTTTAATAGGTTGCGTCATGTCGCACGTTGAAGTGTGACAGCCTGACAGAAGCAAGCTCCTAAAAAAGTCTTGCGTTCTGGAAATTACCTCAATGATCTGCTGGCGGGCGTGGGCATTGAATTCGGAAGTACGGCTATGTCCAATCGCGGATGTTACTGGCACGCAACAAAACAACCTTGTTCTATCTTGGTTGTGGAAAATAGAAGAATGGAGAAGAAAAGAAGCAAAGCCAAACGGCCCTGTTGGGAAATAGCTGAAAATAGTGTGTTGCTACGTTGGTCCAGTACAGCGCAAAAGCTACACGAGAACAAGCAAAAGCTAGTGCGGAAATAGCGGAACCCAGTAGTGCCTCGATGTCTTCGACGAGGGTGGGGTCTGTGGATTGCTTTTAGTAACAGTTCTTCCCTGTAACCTGGACATTCCCTTCCTAAGGAATCCGCTTAGGGATCGGTTAACTAATCCTATTTTTGCGTGTCTCTGGATAATACGCATTTACTTACTCACACCCCTTTTTCTTTATTCTAAAGACTTAATCAAAAGGGACGCGCTATTAGCTATCCGGTTCGTTCTTTTTCAAAATGGATCACGTGGCACGCTCCCCGCGGAATCCGCACCGTATCACGTGATAAAAAATGTCTACCTGAACCACATCGTCAGCCTCTCGAATCACGTGGCCAACTCATGTCGAGATGTTGGTGGCCCCCACCAGTAGTAAGCCATCTCCTTGCTTCGGTTGAATTTTATTTTTATTTTTTTAATTTTTGTTTCTTGGGTGTGTGGGGTTAGGTGTTCTCATTTCATCAATTCCACGACGGGAGAAATGATGGATGGCGACGTGGTTAACGTCTTGGATATTTTACTTTGTAAAAATCTAGGTTGAGAAAGTTATTTCTTCATTTTCCGTCCAAAAGTAAGTATAATGTGGAATTAAACACAGATTATTTGGAAAATAACATCAAGATTTAATAAAGTAAGTATAACCGAGCAGCTTATGAAGGATATTCTTAAAAAAAGGAACGAAAGTACGTGAGGGCCCTTGGTTCGGGAGGTGGTGCCCATGTGATACGCAAACGTCTGTGACATAATGACATGACGGGGACCCCCATCCCATGAGAGGGAGAGAAAGAGAGTGATTTTTTTAATACATGGCCTACGCAGGGCACGTGAGGAGCAGTACCACGTGCGCCCATCCCCTACCGTCCATCTCCCCCCACAGCCAGCCGGCTCGCGTGCGGTGGGGACCCTTCCCTCCTTGCGCTTTCAGCTCTTTCCTCTGTTCTCTGTTCCGTTTAAGCTTAACGTCGTTAGTGTTCGTTAACGCGTGGCCGTTGAATTTTGCTTCCACGTTAAACGCCTAGAGTTTATATTAATGGTGTTTTCCCACCAGCAGCACGAGCACTTCGGTGTCGTTTTGTGCGAGCCACAGGCGACACCATCAGTCTCGGGCGTTTCGGCGTGGACTTGGTGTTGATCCCGAAAACAGTACCATATCCATTACCAACTTCACATCCATATTCAACGGCCCTTTGTTGCGTTTTGGAAACGAGCTATTTCGGTATCCGGAGGGGCTACGGGTTAAGCTGTTCCTGTACCGGGGGCTTGAGACTCCTCCGTAGGGATCAAAAAGCGAGAAATGGGTCTGCTTAGCTTCTGTGGTTGTTTCTAAATTTTCATTTACGGAACCCCGTGAAACTCCAGCAAAGAGGAGAGAAATGAAGAAGGTGAAATGGGTCTGAATTGCATTTTCTTCTGCTGGGGTAGTTCTGGAATTGTAGGGAAAAGAGTATGGGCAAGGATTGGTGGTTCTTAGGAACCAATTGTACGTGAGAGCACGTGCAGGGAGGGTAGGCGGTGCGGGCCCTCGCTTTCTCGTGAAGGTGTCACGTGGGGGTGGGGAGTCAAAAAGGCGAAGAGAGGCAAGCGATGGGTGGGGGCATGTGCGCTTCTTTCCCAAGTGACCTGTCGTTTATGGGTCATTAAAATGTGAAAGGGAGAGGGAGTGGGTTCTGTTGCTGGCGTGGCAGACTCACGTGCTGTCTCAAGTACACTTTTGGCTGGTCCTGGCACTTGAAACGTGGACCCACTTACGGGACGACAAGTTTCTAAATCTACCGTGGTAACCTCAGATTCCCAAAGTACTTCTCCGCTTCGTTTTAGCATATCGAAGTTCCCCAGTTGGTCAGGTTCTCCAAAGCTTTCGGGGCCTCCTCAGCCCTTTTTTGGGATTCTGGGCTCCAAAGTGGGCTTAACGCTCATAACAGTGTTGAGTTCTCGTAAACAAAGGAAGCTCGCGAATGGTTTAGAGGATGGAAAATTTGTGAACTTTTTTTATAAGCACATCAATTTGAAAACTAAAGTTTGTTCAAGAAGAAAAATTTATAGATTCCAATTTTTTGCCACAAACTCTAATGAGCTGGAACCTGCTCAATTGCAAACTAAGGTCTTGGTCTTTAATTGACTGACTTGTATTCCAAGTTCCGTCTAATTTGCCGCGATAAATATTCAAAGAATGATACAATTCAACCTAGCTTGATTATCGGATGCACCAAGTACTTTGACAGCAACAAATAACCCCCCTTTTTTTTTTTCTTTTTTTCTTTTTTTGACAGCAAAGTCTCCCCTTAATATTAAACTTAATCCAAATACAAACAGGGTCCAACCACGACAATTACATTGACTGCTATGCTATCGTTACTCCGCACAACACTGCAATACCACTAGGTTAACAACCATCAACAATGACAGGTAAATTTACGAGAAAAGAATAATGTTTTTTTTTTCCCCTCCTTGTTCCTCACGACTGAGTCCTTTCATTTTCTTCCAGCGCGAGCAATAATCCACCACGTTTTGTCGGCCTCGGTAACACGGCGCGCCCCATTTTTCTTGAAGTCACGTCAGGCCATAACATGTTCCGTGTTACAACAGTCGGTAAGAAACCTTTTTGGGACAATCTGTGAAATATCTGCCATGCAACTTCAAACTTCCCAGCTTTACCCAATTTACCAATAAAGTACTTATATGCATTGATCAACACATTGTAGCTCACAACATCAAGTTCATAACTTTTGCTTGCCATGGAATCAAAGAGCGCGCTCGTTCATATCATCCAATGTGCATGCATCAAAAAGACCAGTCAAAAGTGCATTAGAAGTTACAACCGTTGGCCTAACTCCACAGCCATCATTTTCACAAGACCATTCATTGCTTCCTCTATTTTTTGATTCTTGCAATATCCATTAACCAACACATTGAACCTCACACCATTAGCTTCATGCCCTTTCCATGCCATAGAATCAAACAGCACCCTTACATCGTCGAGTCTACCCACCAAGTAGAATCCAATCATCATCGTGTTGTATGTAAACGTGTTAGCATTCTTCCGTCTTTGAATCATCAATTCCAACAACTCATTTACTTCTTTCATTTTCCCAACATGGCATCATGGCATCATGGCATCATGGCATCATGGCAACATGGCTTTGTGGATCTTCCACTGCTCCTCATTTCCAAGGAAAGTTCTTTCGCTTTGTTTATATATCCATGCTTACAAAGCCAATCAATGATAATACAATAACAAACTACATCAAGCTTACACTTCAAACCAAAATGATTATTTGCCATCTCTTCGTGCAACTATTGTGTTACCTGCTCGATGCAAACCCTTTACCAAGATACCACGTGTAAAAACATCAATAGTACAACCCAAGTTACATAATGAACATCACCTCATCAAGTAGAACACTTTGATCCACCATCTCATAAAACCAATGTTGCACCTCCTGCAAGCTACCCCAACAACATAAAGCACGTATTAAAGTGGTATAAACAACTACATTTGGGGATATTCCGCTACTCCTCATTTCCAAGAAAAGTTGTTTTGCCTTGTTCACATATCTATGCTTATAGAGCCAATCAATGATAATACCATAACAAACTACATTAGGCTGACACTTCAAAGTCAAATCAACCATTCGCCATGTCTTCATGTAATTGATGTGCAACCATTATGTTGCCCACTCGACACAATTCATTCAATAAGATACCAAATGTAGAAAACATTAGGACTACAACCCAATTTGTCCATTTCATGAACAAATTGAGGGCCTCATCAACTTTTCCAGCCTTATACAATCCATTAATCATAGATATATAAGTTACAATATTTGGACTACAACCCAAATTATGCATTTTCTTGGACAACCTGAGTGCCTTACCAACTCCGTCCTCCTTACAAAAACCATTTATCAACACAATGAACGTCACTAATCAGGTTGAACACCTAGATCTACCATCTCATAAAACCAATGTTGCGCCTCTTCCAAGGTACACCTATGACACAAACCATGTATTAGAGATAAACAACCATATTTGGGGATATTCTACTACTCTTCATTTCCAAGAAAAGCGCTTTGGCCCACTTCACATATTTGTGCTTATAAAGCCAATCAATGATAATACCACAACAAATTGCATCAAGCTTACACTTCAAACCAAATTGACCATTTTAGTGAAGGGCCTTGTGTTGAGAAAGCAACATAATGGTTGTGCAACCATTATATTGCATGCTCAACACAAATCCTTCACTAAGATCCGAAATGTACAAATATCAGGACTACAACTCAATTTGTCCATTTTCATGAACAATCCAAGTGCCTTATTAACTTTGCCTTGCTTACAAAAACCATTAATCAAACAATTATAAGTAACAATATTTGGACTACAACCTTTCTTCCAAGCATTCCCCATAAATGCAAAACATCATAAACCCAATTCACATTACAAAAGCATTTAAGCAAAATATTCAAAGTAATAAAATTGGGCAACAAACCCACAGAATTCCTCCTGTTACAGAGGGAAATCATAGTAGAGTAATGATTACTCCTAGCAAGTGCACCAAATAAATGATTGAACAATGAGATTGGCAAAGGTGGTTGCATACAAAGCATGTGATCAAAGAAGTGCAATGCTTCACCTTGATCCACCATTATAAAACAAATGTCGGATGATGCTCCTGGGACATAATCTAAAGGAGTGGGAGGCAACCGCCCATATACTACTTCAAAAGGACTCTTTCCAGAAGATCCATGTATGCTAGTGTTGTAGCAAAACTCCACCCACAGAAGCCATTTCATCCATTGCTTGGGTTAATCCCCAATAAAGCACCTTAAGTACATCTCTAATACCTTATTGACAACTTCAATTTGCCCATCAGACTGGGGATGATAGGCAGTAGAGTAGTTACGCCTAGTTCCTTGGAGATTGAACAGCTCTTGCCAAAATAGACTAGTGAAAACTTATCTCTATCCGACACAATCTTTTTAGGCATACCATATAATTTGTAGATACTTTGGAAAAAAGCCTTTGCTACTGTTGCTGCCATGTAGGGATGGCTAAGAGGTGCAAAGTGTGCCATCTTAGACAAATGATCTACTACCACCAAGACACAAGTTTTTCCTTTGGAGGCTGGTAAGCCCTCAATGAAATCCATTGACAGTTCAGTCCAAACTTCATGGGGCACTGGTAAAGGCTGCATCAAACCCACTGGAAGAGTGTTTAGGCTCTTATTCTTTTGACAAACCACACATTCTTGTATTACCTCTTGCACCATCTTTCTCATTTTTCGCCAAAAGAATAAAGCTTTAAGCCTTTGAAAGGTTTTCTAGACCCCTTCATGTGTAGCAGAATGCATTTCTTCCACCAAAGGCCTAGCAAGGGCTGAGTGGGGGCCTAGGTACATCCTTCCTTTATAAAATATTACCCCATTTTTATGTTGCCACAGATTTCCCAAATCTCCTGCTTCTATTTGCTGCACCAATTTCTGCTTTTCTGGGTCTTGCTTAACTTCATCTTGAACTAGTTCTACCCATAATGGAACATGGGCAGAAATTGCTTGCAAGCTTCCCTTAAGCTCACCACTATCCAACAACTCTCCTTTACGAGAAAGTGCATCAGTAGCCTTATAGCAGCCTTATTCTCCCTTCCAGGTTTATACTCAATTGCGAAGTCGAACCCCATCAATTTTACTAACCATTTTTGTTGGGCTGGTGTAGTAATCTTCTGCTCCCATAGGTGTTTCAAACTTTTTTGATCTATTCTCACTATAAACCTCCTCCCTAATAGGTAGTTCCTCCACTTATTCCCTGCTAATACCACAGCCATTAATTCCTTTTTATAGGTTGACAAAAGGGCATTTTTTCCCTTCAATGCTTGGCTATAAAATGCAATTGGATGTCCTTGTGTCAAAACAGCACCAACTCCAGCCCCTGAAGCATCACATTCCAAAATGAAATCCTGTTGAAAATTGGGGAGAGCTAAGACTGGTGCAGAAACCATGGCATTTTTTAACTTCTCAAAAGCCTCCATTGCTGTAGGGTTCCACTTGAAGCTATTTTTCTTAAGTAACGCAGTAAGGGGGGCTGTAATCTTGCCATAATCAATAATAAACCTCCTATAATAACCAATCAATCGTAAAAAACCCCGTAACCCACTCACTTGATGTGGTAGTTTCCATTCTAACATCGTCTATATTTTCTCTTTGTCCATTGAAACCCCTTCAGCACTGATTACATGCCCTAAGTAGGTTACTAATGGCTGCCCAAACGAGCACTTGCTTTTTTTGACAAACAACTTATGTGTCTCCAATACTCCAAACACCTTTTCTACATGTTTCACGTGTTCCTGCCAAGTCTTGATATAAATCAATGGTTGTGGTATTAACAGTGAATAAGTGGAGGAATTACCTATCAGGAAGGAGGTTTATAGTGAGAACAAATCAAAGAAGTTTGAAACACCTATGGGAGCAGAAGATTACCACACTAGCCCAACAAAAATGGTTAGTAAAATTGATGGGGTTCAACTTCGTAATTGAGTATAAACCTGGAATGGAGAATAAGGCTGCTAATGCACTTTCTCGCAAAGGAGAGTCGTTGGATTATGGTGAGCTTAAGGGAAGCTTGCAAGCAATTTTTGCCCCTATTCCATTATGGGTAGAACCAATTCAAGATGAAGTTAAGCAGGACCCAGAAATGCAGAAATTGGTGCAGCAAATAGAAGCAGGAGATTTGGGAAATCTGTGGCAACATAAAAACGGGGTAATTTTTTATAAAGGAAGGATGTACCTAGGCCCCCACTCAGCCCTTGCTAGGCCTTTGGTGGAAGAAATGCATGAAGGGGTCCAGAAAACCCTTCAAAGGCTTAAAGCCTCATTCTTTTGGCAAAAAAATGAGAAAGATGGTGCAAGAGGTAATACAAGAATGCGTGGTTTGTCAAAAGAATAAGAGCCTAAACACTCTTCCAGCAGGTTTGACAGCAGCCTATACCAGTGCCTCACGAAGTTTGGACTAAACTATCAATGGATTTTATTGAGGGCTACACAGGGGTCCCACAAAACTACCAACTACGGGCTTGTGTTCGGTGTTGTGTCCCCTTGAAAGCTTTGGCTTGTGTCTCGGTGCTGTGTCCCCTTGATGATGCCTCTTCCAAGCTACCCCTATGACATAAACCATGTATTAGAGTGGTATAAACAACCACATTTGGGAATATCCCACGACTTCTCATATCCAAGAAAAGTGCTTTAGCCCCTCTTCGTATATCCATGCTTACAAAGCCAATCAATGATAATAACATAACAAATTCCATCAGGCTTACATTTCAAATCAAATCGACCATTCTAGTGAAGGGTTTGTGTCGAGCAGGCAACAACAACCCAATTGCCTCATCTACTCTGCCTTGCTCACACAAACCATTGATCAGACAATTATAAGTAACAGTATTTGGCCTATAACCTCTCCTCCAAAGACTCCCCATGAATGCAAAACCCTCGGGAACCCGATTCACATTACAAAAGCAATTAAGCAAAATATTCAAAGTAATAAAACCGGGCAACAACCCCGCAGAATTCCTCCTTTTACAGACGGAAATCACAGTAGAGTAATGATTACTCCTAGCAAGTGCACCAAATAAATGATAGAAGAGATTAGCAGAGGTTGTTGCATAGAAGCATGTGATCAAAGAAGTGCAATGCTTCACCAAGGGTGACCTTACCAGACTTGAAATTAACTTCAAGAATTTGTCAAGTGGGGTTAGGAAAGCAACAACGGGAAGGGAGTTCTACGGTGCAGTTTTAGGATTTGAAGACGTGGGTTTTTGTCTGTAAATCTAGGAGTTGTGGTTTCATGTGGGTCAGTGAATGAAGAGAAAAGTTTACCTTTTGAAGCAGATCTGGCGGAAGACGATGATGATAGGACAGCAGAAGCAGCAGGAAGCGGAGAAGACGAGAGTTCTGCGACCTTTCGAGAAATTAAGGTATTTCGCTCTGCGCTCTGGCTGGGGCCATCAGCAAAATATGTCAGATCAGAAAAATTGGGCAAAGACAATGGAAAAACAAAAATAAAAAACCCATCCTTGACTCCAAGACAAAAGGCCAGCGAATGTTGTCGGAGGTCCGCGGAGTTATTTGCTCCGTTCACCGCGTTAAGAAAATTCAGGATTTGCACAGGAAATCTAAAACACCAAACTTAATCGTGCAAATAAGATAAAATCAAAAAACAATACTATAAATGAAGAATACAAGTAAATTTTTATCCATTATTTTCACTCAAGCACATTGACACCATAAGATTACCAAAAAAGAGGTAGTTATCAAAACCTTAACCTCCTTACTTTTCATGGTATTATATATTAAGCTAAAGGATAAGAGCTAACCTATTCTTTATGTGCTACCTAGTAAGTCTGATTCGTCATAATCTTATTTGATACCATATTTATTTGTGGGCAACTCCTTTGGACGAACAAGATTTGCGAATACAAATCTCATTCACCGTGATTGTCTTTGATAAAGTATGTTGACGAGAAAGATATTCTACTTTTAAAAATGACAACAAATTCAAAATTATTTTATTTTCTAGTAAAAGTTAATAAACTCTGTCACGCAAAAGATGGGAAAGCTAAAAAGAATTGAAATACTTTATTTGTAAAATGTTTTCACACACTGATTGTATATACAAAGGATCCTATTTATAATACAAGATTCCGTAATAGACTTCACATCCAAACTATTTCTTCTATTGTTTTAACTATGACTCGACACTTAAATTCAGCCGATGATAAAAGATGGTTAATTGTTTCTTCTTCATCTCTTATGATACATTTGCTAACTACTTGACATTATTTACTGAAAACCAACATGGATTGAACATCGTTGGTTGTGATAGCAGGCTGAGCTCCTAGACGCAGCTGAGCAGATAGGCTTGAAACTCTTGGCCACCTTAAAGCAACACTAAACAAAAAGGTTACAGATAATGGGCAGATATGGAAAGAAGAAGGTTCAAGTGTGTACATACGCTGCCAAAAAGAATAATAATTGGGCAACTCGGCAGCTTTAACCCTAGAAAAAAGATCTTAACTTAACTTAACACAAGCTTCTTTCTCCTGCAAAACGGAGTCAACAACATCCTTTACAAAGACGCAAAAGCATTCTCGGCAAGAATTAGGCATCAGAGTGGACTTGTGGAGCTGCTGCATATGTTCAGTGTGGCTACACACTAAGCCCGGAAACAAGTGAACATCAGACCTCCGATGCTCAAAACCACAAGCGGCCATGATGGTATGAGTGGCAAGCCTAGCAATGTCCTTGAATGCACCAACTCCTGCATAAACAACATTTCATTCAAATCTCTCGTCTTAAATCACAAACTTCTCTCGCGTAAACCTGCAGATATTAGTGATTCATGAAATAACATATTTGCAGCATACTAAAAGCTCAGTTTTCAATTTCCACCAGGCTTCTTTCCTCATAATTCAAAACTGTAGGCAGGAGGCATTACAAGTATACTCAAATCCTCATAAAGAATCTTGCAGGCTTGCGTGGACCTCCTTCGGAAGACCATGCATATTCCAATCATCAATACACTTCATTTCTTTTCGGATACAAAATAAAGTAACTTATACTTCCTTTATCCTATCCTTCTTTGAATACGAATACAACTGAATAAATTGTACCTAATAGTAAATGATTAATTCAACTTTTTATCTATATATAGAACAATTAAATACAAGAAATAGAAATCCAAGTTCACAGATGATAATACCTAATTTCTTGTCCACACTTAGGAGCTTCAAGTTAAGCTTGACAAGAGACTGGATCTGACATTTGGCATCATCATCTTTTCTAGCATTGCTTTTAGTACATTCCTTCCCCAATCTAACTCTTTCCTCAGAAAAATCACCCTCACTGGGACTCCATGAACTGATCTTCGCTTTAGCATTCAATGCTTCAGAAGCTCCTGGTGTTGACCCAACTAAATCCATCAAACGAGCAGATCTGTTGTCCTCGTTACTGACATTTGATAAGGCTTCCTTTACATGTTTCTGTAACATCCTAGAACCACTTTGATAGACATCACCCTGAATACTAGACCGCTCATTCCCATAATATGAAGACTTCGAAGATCCTGATGAATGAGTGACTGCGGGACCCTCACTAGATTCTACAATCCGCTTACTACTAACACTAGTCTCCCCTTGCTTTTCCAAGTTAGGAGATTGACACATTCCTATTTGTCTCTTGGGATAATACGATTTATATTGCTTCTCTATTGAGATGCTTCCCAGACATTTCGCTCCAAGTTCTTGATTTTTCACCGCACTGCTCAGATCTTTTGAAGCTCTTCCTGTCTTCAGAGGAAGTTTTGAAGCCTGATTAGCACAGCTGGTTCTTTCATGAGTACTCTTGATTGACTTAGCCTTCATCATCATTTTCCACGCCTTTTCTATTTCTTTTGAGCATCTGTCATGCCCAGAACCTCCAGTCAAAGCACTTTCGGCAGTTGACTGCTGACAATTTCTAGAGGATAAGGAATGTTGTTCACCTGATCCATCATGCAAGACTGCACTGATGTTCTGTAGGCCATTTCGGCTGCCAGGTTTAGATGAACCAGAAGAGAAGCTCAATGACCCATTACGGAAAGCATTCCAGTTTTCACGGAGTGCCCGAATATGACCCTGTACATCACGACAACGTTGCAATGTTCTTGCACCTGATTGAGTAGTTCTTTCAGAAACATGCTGAAGAATCCTTCCACCAGATCCATATCCTTTGTTTGTAACAATGTTTCCCTCTGGAGCAACAGGAGGTGAATCTTGGTTTGGATTTGAAGAGTTTCCCATAGCTTTTCTATTGGCTGGAGGGTTATTTGATTCTCGTACAATATCAAAAATGGTAACATGTTCCTTAGCATTTGGTGTTACATTATCATTATCACCATCAGAATAAATTTCCCTATTAGTACGTTCAGTTTTACAGACAGTACAGTCATGGCAAAACCAATCACCTTCAGGTACAGTGAAACCCAGGCCAATGCAATATGTGTGAGAAGCTGAATCACATAGGTCACAAAGTAATAGAAGACTCTCATCTGTCATTCGATGACACACACTACATTGGACATGGGAAAAAGGATCAAAAGGCCCAGCCGTCGAGTTTCCATAACAGGTGTAAATCTGCAGAATGAGCATAATTTGGTTTATAAAACTGGACCAAGTTATACAGCTGTGGAAAAATGATTAAAAAAAAAAAAAGAGGAAGAAGTAATCCAGCAATTGTACCATGCAGAACAATTGGCACAGCCTCGCTCCAGATCAAAGAAAATTTTTGCTCACTTGTGATGGTCTTAAAACTAATAAGTGAGGCTTCAGGGCCCCCTGATCCAATTACTTTCCGATCAAGTGCAAAACGATATCAAGTTTTAGGAAGATTATTACGTGATACAATCACTAAATATGAGTCATAAAGGTATTTTAGCTATATGGTATACTTAAAACTCATCCATAAAGTTATCTTGGGTGTCAGTATCAAACTTAAATAGCTTCCAGTTGTCTACATCTCCAATAAGAAATTTACCGACATAGGACTAGTAACCTAAAATAACTGGGTTGACAAGCTTAACTCTGATAGAGAGAGAGAGAGAGAGAGAGAGAGAGAGTATTCCTTGTTGGCTTTTTAAGCCCCTTTCAGTTGTTTTTGATTCCACAAACATGCCAGCGGTCTTTTCATGTATTGGCATCGTGAAAAGATTCACAAGAAGCATTAAGACGAGGAAAAGAAAACTGGGAAAAGATGTCTTTTTCTCAAAATGAAAAAAAAAAAAAAGGAAGAAAAAAAGAACGACTTCAAAGATAATTAATTAAGCTAACATCGCCTGTGGTTTCCCTTCTTTTCTAATAGTCCTAATTGTACTTACGGGAAAAGTTACGGTTGGTATATCACCATCTTAAAAGCTCAATACATGCAATTCCATACTAGCAAATCACTGTAACTAACATAATCACAGGTTCCTCAGCAAACTCTAAAGCAGATACCAAATCATGTATATGACAAGTACATTAAATTCAACCTGTAACGCCAGATCACTCTGCAACATCTTCCAAGCCAAAATTCTCACCAATGTCAATACTAAGAGCAAAATAGAGCAGCTAAAATTAAAAAAGGTGCCTCCAAGCTAAATACACTAGACAAAAAAATATCAAATCTCACCAATCAAACGAAGCACAAAATTTAAGATCGAAACCACCTAGAGTACCAAAATTAGCATCCAAATGACACAAAATTAAACGCAACCCCAACTCAAAAATCTAGAAGCCAAGTCAGGAAAAAATTAATCAATAACGAAATTCCCCTTACCTGGTCGCGAAGTGGTACCCTAACGACGCGTTCAGGGGCAGAAACTCCGTCCATGAACGGCCTACGAATGGTGCTGAACCTGCGCTTGCATGCGGGGCACCGGGACTCTATCTTGGACCACTCCATGATACAAATAAAGCAGAAGTAATGATCGCAGCAATCGATTTCGCCTCTCATTGATTTCCCACAGTCTGATAAGCAGACCATGCAACAGGAATCGGCCGTCCATCTTTGCTGTTGTAGGGCTTCGTGCTGATTGTGAGTGGGTTCTTCTTCGATTTTCACCTTGGAGGTAGCTAATAGGGTTTTCCGGCGCTTGTTTGGGGAGGAGGAAGACGGCTCCCCTGGGTCCGTCGCCATTAGCGCTGAGTCGACCCGCGAGTTCGCGACATCTAGGATTATTCCTTTGTAGATAATTATTCCATTGTCCCCCATGGAGCAATGGAAATTCGATGGCACGTCAGCACGTCAGCACGTCTTTTTATTTTTTTATTTTATTTTTCTCTCCAAAAGTAATATTTTCATCTCAATTTACACCCATCGATGAGATTTTTTAAGTTAAATTAAAACTAAGTCACCTGTCACTTTTTACTAAAACTGTCTAAATTATTCCTTTGTAGATAATTACCTGCTTCCTTTATTTAATTTCTTTATGTAAAAGGCTTCTACAGGGATTTTATGGAAGCGTAACAGTGAATAAAAAATTACCACTAAATGTTTCTGCTTACTTTTCATAATTCTTTCGCTTGTAACATAAATAAAAAGTAAACATGTATCTTAATGATAGTTCCTACGTATCTTAATGATAATAACAAATATAATACGTTATTTAGCAGAGTAATGGTTTGTGCAAGTCACATGCTTCCCCGTCGCCTAAGCCCATCAATTGACAATTTCATCGTGCGAGCGTCCATAACACGTTTTTACTTTGAAATTTACGTGATGAGTGGTACATGTCACTACCTTTAGAGATCCATATTCTAAGAAGAGGTAAATGAAAATGTGTCAATTACCTAAGTCTTTATATAGTCTAAAGCAAATGTTCACCATTGTAGTTGCAGAGGCTGGTTTCAAGTAGTCTTAGCATGATTATTGTAACAATTTTATTATCCTATATTAAAAAGACAAACAAGACAATCTAATTATATAAGGAGAATTTACTACTTATTTAATAAGACTAATGTTTTAGAATATAACTCAAATTTGTAACACTATTGTTCCAAACTAGTAGTACGGGCTGGTAGACTGAGTTGTCAAGTATGAAGCCAACCTACTTAGTTTTCTTATTGTTGGGGTAGTGCCCATGTTTGTTTGTTACTGTTTGTTATTATGCATTTTCGCTGTATATGTGTATGAGAATGTAATTAACCTCTTAGATGAGGAAAGTGTTGTTTATATGTTTGTAACCTATATGACTTTGATATTTAATAAAGACGTTTATTATGATCCGCTACTTACGATTATATCTTCAAAGTCTCATGAGTTTTTCATGGGTTTAATTAAATTATCCCATTGCATTCTCTCAGGTAGTTAAATAGAGAGAGTGATCTTAAATATTAGACCAACTTAGTTTATTGTTAAGACCTGAATGTTGTACGGATTCCTCTAGATTCATGACACTATGCCTTATTAAAAATTACTGTAAAATTATCTCACATAATTAAGATATAGACTTTTAGAGTGATTAATATGCAACAAATGTTTCATTCGTTTAAGCTGACTTTTATGCAATAATTGTGCTTTATAATATAGTATAAAAACTTAATATTCTCTTACTACCCTAATAGATATGGATTAAAATTTACAAAATAAAAATAATATTGTAGTATGATATGGGTTAGACTATCACAATAAGGAAGTGTGCTAAAAACGGGATATGAGCATGAAGAATAGAATAGTTTATACGTAGTAAATGTCTTCCTTCTTTTAAACTTACTTTTGTAAAAAGAACGAACTTCATGACAACCCGAAGACGACAATGCAAAATTTCCTTGAAGACCGAGGGATCGCGTCGACAATGACCACCTGAGAGTTTACAAAACCCAAGGAAAAAGAAATAAGCACAAAAGCCTAAGTCTAAATTGTGGAAAGGAAAGAGAATTGATGGGACACCCGCTATGGAAAAAGAACAAATCTGCATGCCGATGGGTAAAACGTTGAAAAGGAATTAACGGGACTCGGGTTGGTCGATGAGGCCCACCCAAGTGTGACGGTAAGTAAACATGTCAGTAAACAGACCTGCTGTCGGGGACTGGTGCGGTTTCCGACAACTAGGATCTCTCTTTCACACCGTTCATTTGCGATGTCTTCGTCGACAATTACTTTGCACTTATGTCTCTTCTTCTACCTTTTATTCTCCAAAGATTCTCAGTTCATTCACGTCATTGACAACTTCTGGTTTCGGGCCAGAGTTCAGTTGCCAAAAACAAAAAAGATCTGCCTTAGTTTTGCCGGGTGTTGTTTCCGTCCCCGCTTCTTTTAACAAGTGGCCTGTCGCCAATACGCATGCCTAGTACTTGCAAGCATTACACTGCCCTTCCACTGGCTTCCTTGCTTTCTGCGGCATGCGTCGCGGACCTTACATGCCTTTTATAACTTCTAAGATATATTTATTGCATAAAATTTTTATAGACCCATATGGTATTTGAGAGTGGCCTTCCCTATAACAACGCATAATAAGTAGGCTAATCTCTCGGGTTGGTATGATAACTGCTAACAATAATGTTTTTCTTTTTTTGTTCCCATTTAAAGTGAAATATTCTAGTTATGTTCGGCATCTTAAGTTATTTCCTCTCAGGCACTTATTCCCTGAGTGGCCACTCAAGTTTATTAAGCACGAAGAACGAGTTCGATTCCTGAAGCATCCATGAGCAAGCATCTTATCTTGTCTCTTTGCTTTCTCTTGCACTATAAATCTAGTTTGCAAAAGGAAGTTGTATGTCTTCCGCACTAGACGTGTATTGGCAGCAACACTTGGTTACCATGCGGCGTGGAAGAACAATATACTGTTCCAGAGTAGAGCTAGACGTACGAAGTACGTCTTCGAGGTGAGTATGAAGTTAAGATTAATCCTTACATGCCATTTTCAAGAAAAGAGATGGCTCCCTTATTTTTAGTGATACAATTTCTTAGAATAAGTTATCTTATGTCTTTAGCTCCCTTTTCAATGTTTGAGTGCCTTCAATGCACCCATGATAGTCTCCACCGCTTTCCTGATAAAAAGGATAGCCATAAAGTAAATGCCAAGCCATGCATTGATGGGCTAAAATTGAACACCATTCTCCACTTTTCGTTCTGCTTCAACGTTCCTCCGTTGCTTCTCTCTTGCTTTCTTCTCGCTCATCAACCTTCCTCAAGTCTCTCTCCGTGTCGCGTACCCTACTACCTCCTCGTAGAACACCGTAAATAGGTTGGACTTTGCGCGAAAACCACCATTCATCAAATATATTTTCCGATCGTCGAAACACCAAGCCGGCATGACTACCTCAAGCACCGGTGCTCACGTCCTCATCTTCCCGTTCCCTGCGCAGGGTCACATGATACCCCTCCTAGACTTAGCCCATCAACTAGCCACCCGTGGTCTCAACATCACCATCCTCGTCACCCCCAAGAACCTCCATCTCCTTAACCCTCTTCTCTCCGCCCAACTGTCAATCAAGACCCTGGTCCTCCCCTTTCCTACGCACCCCTCCATCCCACCAGGCGTAGAGAACTTAAAGGACTTGCCCCCCAGCTCCGTCGCTTCCATGATGCTCTCCCTGAGTGAACTCCGGGAGCCCTTAATTCGGTGGTTCAGGTCCCACCCTTCTCCACCCGTGGCTATAATATCCGATATATTCCTGGGCTGGACGCACGGCGTCGCATGCGAGCTCGGTCTTCACCGCGTAGCGTTCTCACCCTCCGGTGCCATGGCCTTGTCCGTCATGTACTCTCTTTGGCAGGACCTGCCGAAGAGGATTAATGCAGAGGATCAAAATGAGGTCATTTCCTTTCCCAGTATTCCTGGTTCCCCGGAGCACCCTTGGTGGCAGATCTCTCCTCTTTATCGTAGGTACGCTGACGGAGACCCGGATATGGAGTTTTTCAAAGATGGATTTCGTGCGAACTTGGCGAGTTGGGGACTCATTATCAACTCGTTCAGTGAGCTGGAACGGCCGTATTTGGAACACCTAAGAAAGCAGATGGGGCATGATCGCGTGTGGACGGTGGGACCGTTACTCCCTCCTGATGATGGTGGGCATGCCGGGCCCAGGGAGAGGGGTGGGTCCAGCTCAGTTTCAGAGGAAGAGATCCAATCTTTTCTCGACAGTAGTGATGACAAGGTAGTGTACGTGTGCTTTGGAAGCCAAGCTTTGTTGTCTAAACATTTGATGGACGAGATCGCGTTGGGGTTGGAAAAAAGTGGGGTACATTTCATTTGGTCGGTAAAAGAGCCCACGAATGAACAGGTGGTGGACGATCGCATCTACGGCAGGATACCGTCAGGGTTCGAAGATCGTGTGGCTGGGAGAGGCCTTGTGATAAGAGGGTGGGCGCCACAAGTCCTTATTCTGAGGCACCGCGCCGTGGGCGCGTTCCTGACGCACTGCGGGTGGAACTCGGTCCTGGAGGGCATCGTGGCCGGTGTGCCATTGCTGGCTTGGCCTGTGGGAGCTGACCAGTTTGCGAACGCTAGCTTATTGGTGGACGAGCTGCAGGTGGCAACAAGGGTTGGTGAGGGTGGACAAACCGTGCCTAACTCGGACGACTTGGCACGACTGTTCGCTAACTCGATCGGTGAAAACCGAGTGGAGAGTAAACGAGCCGCCGATTTGCGTGAGTCGGCACTTGAGGCCATCAAAATCGAAGGCGGGAGCTCTGCGAAGGACTTTGACTCAATGGTGAGTAGTTTGGCCTCCTTGACATTAACTGCCAATGGCGTCTAATTTATTCAAAGTAAGAAGAAGATGATGATGGAGAAGAAGAAGAAGAAGCCGTCTAATGTTATTCCTTTTTAGAATGAAATGTTTACGTGAAGAGTTAGCTTTTTTGGTTGGCTGTACAACAAATCATATTCCGGTGATGAATGACTAGAATTCTATCGGTGAAGAATTATCACGAGTTTATTTATTGGTTAAATGAACCAAATTCTAGCTCAAGTTTCATGCTTCATAATTTTATGAAATAAATCTGGACAATTCCATCAAGTTCAATCCTAGTATTTGTAGTAACTAATATATCAAATTTCAAGTGAGTTGCTTACAAGTTAATTTCTATTCTCATAAGAGTTAAAAGAAAAAAAATCACAAAAAAATAAATTTATATTGTGTTCTACACAAGATATAACTATGTAATCACAGGAACAATACAAGTTCGATGAAATCCTAAAACAACATACTTATTTATCTGATATTTTATACTGCTTTTCAAAGTAAAATCAACTTTTATATTGAAAGATAAACATGCATTTCCACGTAAAGAGCAATTATTTACTAGACAAGCACAACACATCTTTAGATCAGAATCCATGCCTTGTGAGAAAGTCGGAATGTCCTTCCAATGTTCCTAAACTAAAGGTAAATAAATGAATTAGGTATTATACTGAAGTTCAATATCGCTATTTAATTTCTCTTTGAAATGTTATCTTACCAAATTGAATAGTATATTTCCGTTATACGTTATAATAAGACTATCTCCTCCATTTAGAAGGTAATCTCAAATCTGAAAAATTAATTGATGGCAATGTCAATTTTGAGAGGGGCTCACCTTAAACAATTAAAATAAATGCTGTGACGACCGGTTTCTCGTGCAAATAACTAAAAAGTATATACTTTATAAAGTGGCAACTTAAAATCAAATATGCACTATCTAATAAAAAATTTGATCAATAATTATGAAATTTAGTACCCAAATTAGACATTAAAAATGGGGGACCTTTGGCTTAGTAGTGTTCTCTAAGTTAAATCTTGACTGACAGTTCCACTAGTTGTGAATTCGAGTCCCCTCCCCCTTCCGTGCGTTAAAAAAAATAATAATAAAAATAAAAATTAGACGTTAAAAGCCCACAAAAGAATGATTTCAACTCATTATAGAAATAAAAGTAAATTGTTACCTAATCCACTTTGTCTCTCTTTTTCTTTCACTTCTTTTAATATTGTTCTTCTCTTTCTTTCCCTCCCACTTTCTCTTCTTTATTCGAGCTCCAATTGCCCTCCTCCCCACGACGTGGCTCTGTCTCTGTTTCTCTTTTCCTTTCTCTTCTTTTAACTTTTGCTGTTCTTCTATTTCTTAATCAAGTTTTAAGCGCACTCTTACGATTACAAATGCTTTTAAACGAGGTTGACTATTTCTCAACAACCCACTGCAGCCAATGATATGTCGCCTTAATGTTTCTCCAAAAAGGAACATATTTTTCCTTTTTCCATTTTCTCGAAGAAAGAATGAAAGTTTGGACCTAAAAGTCTTTGACAAACAAAATTATCATGAATATTGATTTTCAAGTAAATCTTGGTGGGTTACGTGCTTTAGATAATGTCGGTGGTGGATGCAGTCTCTTGAAGGGCATGGTCAAAGCCTATGCGGTTCTTTGATAAAGGTTTTTGAATTGATCTCATTAGTGAGATAAAGTGAAGACTTAGATCGTCCTCAACACAAATGATGGCTTATTAGTATAATTTTCTTGCTTTAGCATAATTTGGCTTCTACTTTCGCTGTTGGCCCACTCGAGAGGCAAATAACGTACGGAACGCGGTATATGTGGTGGACAGATTGGATCCGATTACAAAAGGGACTAGCAAGGACGAACCCTCTCCACCACCTAGGAAAAGATCTAAGAGGGTGAGAAAAGAGAGAATTAATCTAAGGACCATCCAAAGCATCTTTTCTTTTTTCTTCCTTCCATCTTTGACAGGCACTCGCCCTCGACTGTAGCTAAAGCAACGGCTTTTGCAGTGTGAAGTCAAAGTACGTAAGGATCTTGGCTTAGACTTTCCACCATCCATCTCTGGAACACCCTTCAGAACTGGTTTTAAGCCCTTGTAACTCAAGCTTGGAACTATCTTAAGACCCCCTTGCAAATTCGTAGTGACTAACCAGAAACTTGGTAACTTCCATTACTGCACTCTAATTGAAGTAAGAGCAGGAAACAACTTCTATTGTCCATTCTCTATCTGGAACACGGGTCATCTGGAAAGCTTGTGAATGAGTGTCAATTGTAGGTTGGAAAAAAAGGCCATTAACAAATGTTCACTTAACAAATAATAGTAGGAGTGATCAAGTTGGACATAGATTTTTGGGGAAAATGATCGCAGGATTTCATCAACAAACGTTATTGTGAAATCTAGACGAATATAACTCAATTAGATGGCTATGCGAGAGTTGCAAAACAGGAACCAAAACTACAGATTCCTCAAAAAGTGAATACAAGACACTCTTGCTGCCCCTTTGCGTTTCCAATAGAACGGTATTCTCAGTTCCTTCCCTATTGGCAAAAGGATGGAGAGGCAGAATAAAAGCAACTGCATAACACTCAGCCTTCACCAACTCGTCCACCTCATTAACTTCCACGTCCGTATTTTTTCCATTTAAATCACATACCATCATCATCACTATTCTTGGATAATTCAGTAACTACATTTCGTGTGACCTTAAAAAATTCACTCTTTTTTTGCTTAGCTTCATCCTTTTCACTTTCTCTTTCTATAATAATGATTCACATAAAACAGCTGCATGGCTTATTACCAGCCGTTCAAGCATCCAAGAAGGACCTATTTCTTATCAGCTTGTTAGTCCTAAAGCAGGTCTTTTGCTCCCACCAACCACGTACCACTTATAGAGGACCTAAGCCCATTTTGAGCCCGGATATTTTCAGTAGTTCATGAGTCTCTTCAATTAAGATGGATACAAACAATAGTCTTATCGCAAACCAAACAAATGCAACATACACTACCTACAACAACTAGAATATAGAGTCAAGAGCCAAATGATTATATTACTTGTGATTTAAATCCTTTACATCATATCTTTCCATAAGATTAGCCAATAGGTCACGCTCCGATATTAAATGGATTGGAGGCTGTAAGCAGGCATGACAATCACTTCTTTGTTTATACTTAAGAATGATTATATGTTTGGTTCCACCTATCACATCTTATAAATTTTTTTACGCACTTGTAGATATTGCTTTCAACAATCACTTCTTTGTCTATTAAAGAAGAAGATAACAAAAATACAAACAAACAAACGATGATAATCTTTTCCCAGTTCCCTCTCTTATTGGCTAGATGATGAGAGGGATAACAAAAGAAACTGTGTCGTCCTTTTACTTTTTAAGTTCAGATAACCGTTTCACCAATTCCTCCAACTCTTGATCTGAGCTTCCTCCTTTAACAGCAGTTATGGCAGCCTGGCTCAGCTCTTTGGCTCTGACCCCCTCCGGCGTACCTCCCTCCACAGAGGTTCCCAGTAGTCGAGCCAAATCATTGGGTTCAGGAATGTTCCGAGTGCCCTCTCCCACTCGGATCCCAACCTTAATTGGTCCACCAACAACTTGGCATTCGTGAATTGGTCCGCACCCATCGGCCACGTCAGCATCACCAACCCGGCTGTGAGTCCTTCCAATGTTGAGTTCCACCCACAGTGAGTCAAGAAGGCACCCACGGCTCGGTGTCTAAGTATGGCCACCTGTGGGGCCCATCCCTTGATCACGAAACCTCTGTCCTGCACTCGATCTTCAAACCCATCGGGAACGGTGCCTTGGTCGGAACCCGCATGGCTTGCATCCGGCTGCTTCACGACAAGAATAAAGTCGATCCCACTGTTCTCCAGCGCGGCAGCCAGCACATCCATTTGCCTACTTGTGAAAAAGGCATGACTGCCAAAGCAAACGTAGACAACCGATTTGTCGGATCGAGTGTCGAGCCAGGTCATGACCTCGTGACACTGCACAGCGCTGACTCCACCTCTATTGGGAGGTGTTTCCACTTCACCGTCCTCGAGAGGCAACACAGGTCCCATGGCCCACACTCGATCATTTCCCAGTTCTTTCTTCAAATGGTCAAAGTAAATGCATTCCAACTCCTCGAACGAGTTAAACACCAATCCCCAGCTCATGGTATTTGCATGCATGCTATTTTTGGAAAATTCCCAATCTGGCTCCCGTTCTTTAGGGACCTTTATATACTAAAGGATCTGCCAACTAGGGAAAATAGGGGAATTCGGGACTGTCGGAAGCGAAATTGGAAGATCCTCTGGATCATCAATCTTCGGCGGGATGTGATATAGGGAGAAACCAGTCGACAGCGCAAAGGCACCAGAGGGCGAGAAGACGAGGCGGGGTATGCCGAGCTCGCAGGCGAGGTGCTGGGTCCAGCCGAGGAAGAAATCTGAGAAAATAGCCACAGGCGGGGAGGATTGAGATCGGAACCACTGGAGGAGTATAGGATAGTGAAGGTCATGAATGGCGCGCACAGAGGTCAGGGGCCGAGAGGACCAAGTGGTTGAGAAAAGATGGATGGGAGGTAAGGTACAGGTCAAGCAGATAGAGGTTACTGGTTGTGACCAAAAAGGTAACGGTTAGGCCGCGGGTGAGTAGCCTCTGGGTGAAGTCGAGGAAGGGAATGATGTGGCCTGCGGCAGGGTAGGGATAAATGACGATGTGCACGCCGGAGGTGGACATGGATAACAGACTTGTGCTCCTTAGGTGGTCTGACTCTTCAGCGGACAATCGTACTAAATTGCCGATGGGGCTGTTGGCTTATGAAGCAGATGGAAGTCTTTGAACGGTATCTATTTCTTTTCTTTCACAAAACAATGGGCAGGTCACATAGCTTAGCTTCTTCCTTTGACCTTTCTTATTTATACGTCACGCCTGACGAGGGAACAATGCATAAGCATTGATAACTCTAGAGTTATCTTTCTCAAGCCAATGTTGGCATCTTTGCTTTCAGATTTAAACCTGAGCTAGATAACCAATTTTTAAAATCTTTTAAAAACCTGAGCTAGAGTTATAGAGTGATTATATGTTGTGCTTCAACCTAATTTCATAGATTGACACAAAAGATCACTCGAACTACAAATAAGTGATATCTGCTAAATAAAACTGTGAATCTAACTTCAACTTACCGACTACAAGCTAGCTTTAAAAAGTCATAGCAGATTTCTTCGAGAGCACGGAGTCAAGCCTTTTGAAAAATCTGTCGCTTCCAAGCTTCACGGCTCAAAACAATTGGTAGGATTGTAGAAAAAGTGGCCACACATGTCCGCTACCTCTCTTGTTGGGTCCCTCCGGTTGCCAGAAGGTCACCATGCTACCTCCGAACCCCAGTCCAGACACAGATACAACAAAGCAGTCGGCCAACTTGCACCATGCACGTCCCAACATGCACCATGCACGTCCCAACATGCACCAAGACCATTATGAGTTGAGCCACGATGAAGACCAGGAAGCTGAACATGTCACAAAGAGAGAGGAAAGAGAGCATGAATGTGAGAACCCTCGTGTATTCTATTGAATGAGAAAAGATGTACATAAGGTGTCCCTTTATAAAGTAGGGATATACAAATATGGAAAATACAAATAAAGAAATAGAAATAATTGCCTACCAACTACACAAATAATTCCTTAATAATTACATCACCAATGGTAAGAATAATAATCAATATAGAAATATAATCACGTATCTCCAACACTCCCCCTCAAGCTGGCGGTTTTGGCGGTTTGTAAACGTCTAACACGCCAAGCTTGTTTAATAGATACGTGTGTTGTCTCTGACAGAGGGCCTTGGTGAAGATGTCAGCAGGCTGTTCCGTAGTTCGGATTTCTTGTGTTTTGATAACTCCTTCTTGGATTTTATCTTTCGTGAAATGGCAATCTACTTCGATGTGTTTAGTCCGTTCATGAACCATAGGATTTGCCGCAAGTTTAAGAGCGGCATCATTGTCACAGAACAAGAGTGTAGGGCCTTTGAGCCGAATACCTAGGTCCTAAAGTAGTCCTCTTAACCAAATAACTTCACAAGTGGTCTTGGCCATGGCACGATATTCAGACTCAACAGAAGATAGTGAAATAGTTGATTGCTTCTTTGTTTTCCAAGATAACAGAGAATTTCCAAACTTGATACAAAATCCGGTCGTTGATCTCCTGCTCATAGGACAAGTGGCATAGTCGGTGTCATAGTAAGCTTTCATTTCCATGTTGCAATCTCGAGATAAAAGAATTCCCAAACCTGGACATCCTTTTAGGTATTTCACTACCTTTAAGGCTGCATTCATGTGAGACTGTTTTGGATTGTGCATGAATTGGCTAAGGATTTGAATGGCATAGCATATATCAGGTCTCGTCATAGTGAGATAAATGAATTTTCCAACCAACCTCTTGTAGCTCGTTGGATCCTTAAGTGGGGGATCCACATCGGGAGAAGATATTCCATTGTCATACTCAGGTGTTGTAAGATTCAAGTTCTGCTCAAATGGAATGACAGCGGGCTTGCATCCAGATAAACCAGCTTCAGAAATAATCTCCAGGATGAACTTACGTTGGCTGAGGCAAATGCCCTTCTCAGAGCGGGCAATTTCAATGCCCAAATAATATTTGGGAGGTCCCAAATCCTTAATGCGGAAAGTAGAGTGTAGAAATTTCTTAAAGCGTTCAATGGCTGGAATGTCATTGCCGATGATCAAGATGTCATCAACATAAATCAAAAGGTAGATAGATGATGTACCTTTGCACCAAATGAATAAGGCGTAATCATGCCGAGATTGACGGAACTATGTAGAGGTAAAGGCCGAAGTGAATTTGGCATACCATTGCCGAGAAGCTTGCTTAAGACCATATAGGAATTTACGGAGACAACAAACCCTAGACTCCCTTTGTCTACGTAAACCCGGTGGAAGGTCCATGTAAATCTCTTCAGTCAAATCGCCATGAAGAAATGCATTGTGGTCGCCCATCTGATGAAGAGACCAGTCGCGAGTGGCAACAATAGAAAGAAAGGTGTGCACAGTACCTTCTTTGGCAACGGGAGAGAAGGTATCATGATAATCAAAACCTTCTTGTTGCGTAAAACCCTTGGCCACAAGCTGAGCCTTGTACCGCTCGATCGAGCCATCAACCCGATATTTGATCTTGTAGACCCATTTACAACCAATGGGCCAGCGGTGAGATGGGCGAGGGACCACATCCCAAGTGCGATTATCAGCAAGAGCACGAAGTTCATCTGCCATGGCCTGCTGCCACTTGGGATGCTTAGTAGCCTCATGATAAAAGTTGGGTTTAACTTCAGCGGAGAGGCGACTAATGCAACAAAAATGGTCAAGTGAAAGACGACCAAAACCAATGTAATCAGAAATGGGATAACGAGTGCTAGTTGAGGCTGTAGAAGAACAGAGATAGTCCTTGGTCCAGGTAGGTGGACGAGGAGGACGGCCAGAGCGACGAGGGACCACAGCTGAAGAAGTCAGAGGACAAGGAGGTGGCTGATACGGAACAATGGCCAAGGAGTCATCAGTAGGAACTGTAGGAGAAGGAACCTCAGAGGCCATATCCAGAGACTGGTCAGCAGTAGGAGAGATCAGGGGATCTGTAGAGGGCACAATCGGTGGGGGATCTGAAGCAGGAGGCCAAAGGAGAGGCAGTAAAGTAGGAGCAGCAGCATCATCAGTCTCAAATAAGAAAGGCTGAGGTCTGAGAAGAGACTCGGAGGGGCCATCCAGAACCGGTGGAGACTAGAAGGGAAAAATAGCTTCGTGAAATACCACATCACGACTGATAAAGAACTTGTCTGTAGAAGGATCGTAAACACGATACCCTTTTTGTAAGGATGGGTAACCCATAAAAATGTAGCGTGTGGCGCGGGGACCCAATTTGTCCCGAGGGCCAATAGTAGTAGAATAGCAGAGGCATCCAAACACACGAAGATGAGCAGTGTCGGGGGCCTTACCAAAAAGTAGCTCAAAGGGGGTTTTGCCATCAAGTACACGAGATGACATGCGATTGATTAGGTAAGCGGCAGTGATCACACAATCGCCCCAAAAACGTTTAGGAATGGAGGCTTGGTATTTGAGGGCTCAAGCAACCTCAAGGAGATGACGGTGTTTGCGTTCAACAACCCCATTTTGTTGGGGGGTATAGGTATAGGAGCTCTCATGGAGAATGCCACAGGAAGAGAAGAAGGAAGAACATGTATGGTTAAAAAAATCACAGGCATTGTCAGTGCGAATGCGCTGAACGGAAGTGTGAAATTGGGTGCGGATGAGAGTAAAAAAACGGGTGAGATGGGTTAAGACTTGGGACTTGGATTGCATAAGGAAGACCCAAGTGCCGCGAGAAAAATCATCAACAAGGGTGAGAAAGAAACGAGAGCCATCATGATGAGGGGTGTGATAGGGGCCCCAAATATCGAGGTGAATGAGGGAGAAAAGGGAAGTGGCACGAGAAGTGCTAGAGGGAAATGGAAGGCGGGATTGTTTGTCAAGGGGGCAAATGGGACAAGTGGGGAAAGGGGAAGAGGCACTATGACCCAATCGCTGATGAAGAAGAAAATTATTATTATTTAAATTGGCATTACAAAAGGTGCCCTTTTTCGGAGAACTACAATAAGGGAAACTAAAATTTGTAGGAAAAGGAACCCAAAAATATAGGCCTTGATTGACACTACCCAAGCCCATCAGTTTGCTAGTCGAACGGGCCTGAAAAACACAAAAATTCAGATCGAGAATAAGTCGACAATCATTATGAGAACAGAGTTTGGAAACGGAGATGAGATTAAAGTGAAATTCGGGAACAAAAAGTACATTTTTAAGGGTGAGATGAGGGCTAAGAGAGACATCACCAATATGGGTGACAGAGGTAATATTCCCGTTAGGGAGACGAACAGAAGTAGAAGGATGGGTGGTATGAATTTTGGAAAAAAAATTTTGGTTGCAAATGATGTGATCACTGGCACCTGAATCAATAATCCATGTAGTAGGTGAAAGTGAGCTTGAAAAACAAAATGAGGTACCTGCAAAGCTGGCAATTTTATCCGGAGTACCAGTCTGGTTGAAGGCTTGCATGATTTGTTGAAGTTGGGCCTCATTGAGTAAGGAATTGGACCCATCAGAAGAGATCACAGCATTTGAGATGACCTTCAGATCGAATTGATCACGATCAGAAGGTTTTCCATGTAATTTCCAGCATCGATCCTTCGTATGATTGCGACATTTGCAAAATTCGCAAAATAAATTATTTGGACCATTGGATCGACTGCGGGATGCATTTGGACCGTCTAATCGGCGCGAACTGGATGAAAAACGCCCGCCGTACGATTGCTTGACTGCGGGTGCAATGGTCGCGCGCTGATAATCGTCAGATGGAGGCGCGGAGTCAAACAAAGGAGGGTCGTTGGATCAAGCGCGATAAGAGCCGTCAGATGGAGGCGCAGTGTCGAGCATAGGAGGACCGTTAGATCTAGGGTTTCCATCTGAGCTGTCCACGCGAGATAGGGGGTCTCGCGAGTCAGGCTCAGACAACCCTAGAGCCACATATGTAGTCCAGCCACTTCTCTCGCGAGAAGCAAGAGTGCGTTGAGCTACGGTCGTGCGAACGGCCAGAATCACCGAACCGCCAACACGAAGGTATTCCGACGATGCCAATCGCTGGTTCTCCTCTTGAACGGCCAAGTAAAAGAGGCGCTGCAACGATGGGGAGGGCTCCATAGCAAGAATTTGAGACCGAAAAGAACTGTAAGTTTCATTCAAACTCAATAAAAATCGAATTAGGCGGTTCTGTTCTTTGATCCAATGATATTGCCGTAAAGTCGCATCAGGGCCTTCGAGAGATTCCTCGGACTGATTGCGTTTGTTGCATAAAGCAGTGAAGCGATTGTAGATTGAGGTGAGCGAAAGGTTACCCTATTTTAGATCGGCCAAAGATTGGTTGATCTGAAACAATCGGACTCGATCAGTTCGACCGTAGAGTTCACGGAGACCGTCCCAGATAATTTGGGCGTCTTCGGTGGGAGGGAGAGCGGCGGCGACATCGGGCGAAAGGGAGTTCCCAATCCAAGTCCGGACAAGTTGCGAACATTTGCGCCACTGCCGGGCGAGTTTGGGGTCGGAAGGAGGAGGAACGGTGTCGTCGAGGAAACCGTCCTTGTCCTTCGTGACGAGGGTGCGTCGGATGTCGCAGTACCAAACGGCGTAGTTATCGGCGCCAGTGAGGATGTGGGTGATGAGACAGAGATCCAGACCGTCGGAAACAGCAGTGTAGAGGGGGTTGCCTGGTTCAGGGTGTCCGCTACCGCCGCTGGCGGCAGCGGAATAAGGAACGAATAGGGGCTGGGGAAACGGGTAGGGATTTGGACCTGAACTCGGAACATCGAACCCATCCGAGTGACCTGGAAGAGACGGGTCGGGCCCAGGAGGGGGGTGTTGGGTTGGTAAAGGTGGGTGAGGGTGGAGAGAGGGCCCAGTATTAGACTGGGCCAAGGAGGCTCCAACACCAGAGGGATAGAGGTAAAGGGCCTAGTAGGACCAGGGGAGAGGTGGTGTGGTGGTGGGAGCCGGACCAGTGGGGTCCAAGCCTGTGGGGTCCAGGCTTGTGGAGGGAGTCAGCCCATAAGAGAGGCCCGGTTGCTGGGGAGTAGGAGATGGAGGAGCATCGGTGATGTCCTCGATGAGGGGGGCGTCTGGGTTGGCAGCTGTGGATTTGGTGGATTTTGGCATGATAACAGTAAGGGAGAAGGTAAAAGTGTATATGGTTTATTTGAAAAAAAAATTGAATTGATACTGATTTCCACGCTGGAGTTGCTAACACTGTGATGCAGGGAGCAAGGACAGCGAAAGCAAAGGAGAGAGGCGGTGAGAAAAAAATCAAAGAGGAAAAGATGCGGAAGCAAAAAGAGGACTGGCTCTTGATACCATGTCACAAAGAGAGAGGAAAGAGAGCATGAATGTGAGAACCCTCGTGTATTCTATTGAATGAGAAAAGATGTACATAAGGTGTCCCTTTATAAAGTAGGGATATACAAAGATGGAAAATACAAATAAAAAAATAGAAATAATTGCCTACCAACTATACAAATAATTCTTTAATAATTACATCACCAATTGTAAGAATAATAATCAATATAGAAATATAATCACGTATCTCCAACAGTCTAGAAACCAGCACATGTAGGCTGGGGTGACCAACGTGACACGAGCAGAGGCTATAGCATAGATGAGTGTAGAGAACGACACCGTGGCTGAAAAGGTAATCCGCAGAGATACCAGCGCTTCCGAAGTGATGACCGGGTTAAGGGAGAACCATCCGGAAGCATGCGCAGCCCAGTGAAGAAAACATAACACATCGTAGAGAATAAGATAGGGAGTTTTTTTTTTTTTTTTGAAAAAAGAATTGGGGTGGAAGAATTTAAGGGATTTATTTGGTAAACAGAGGCAAATCCAAGTTGTATGTTTTCCTTTGTAACATGGTCACTTATGAAGTGTTGTGTAATTTATATATGTTTGACTTGTGATTGTCAAATTGAGTTTCTTGATAGATTTTTTTGCACTTATATTATTACATTTAACGATAGTATTTTGAACTGTTACAACATAATCTTATAAAAGAATCCTATTACTTAGAAAACAACATATACTCTACGAGTGCTATTTTTATTTATTCTAGAACCAGCATAATTAGAATATAAGTAGTAACAAATAGGCGTGTAATTGAAGGATAACTTCCTTAGCAAAAGTATCGTACTTTTACTTTTTAAGTTCAGCCAACCGCCTCACCAACTCCTCCAATGCTTGATCTGAGCTTCCCCCTGTAACAGCAGTTATGGCAGCCAGACTCAGCTCTTTGGCTCGGGCCCTCTCCGGCGTACCTCCCTCCACAGAGGTTCTCAGCAGTCGAGACAACTCCTTGGGTTCAGGAATGTTCCGAGTGCCCTCGCCCACTCGGATCCCCACCCCTAATTGGTCCACCAACAACTTGGCATTCGTAAACTGGTCCGCATCCATTGGCCATGTCAGCATCACCAACCCGGCGGTGAGCCCTTCCAACGTCGAGTTCCAGCCGCAGTGAGTCAGGAACGCACCCACGGCTCGATGCCTCAGTATGGCCGCCTGTGGGGCCCATCCCTTGATCACGAAACCTCTGCCGTGCACACGTTGTTCAAACCCATCGGGAACCGCGCCGTGGTCGCCACCGGCGTGTCGCGCATCCGGCTGCTTCACGGCAAAAATGAAGTCGACGCTGCTATTCTCTAGCGCGGCAGCCAGGGCATCCATTTGCCTACCTGTCAAAACTGAACGACTGCCGAAGCAAACATAGACAACCGATTTGTCGGATCGACTATCGAGCCACGTCACGACCTCATGACACGGCACAGCGCTGACTCCACCTCTATCAGCGGGTGTGTCGCCATTACCGTCCTCGAGAGGCAACACCGGTCCAACTGCCCATACTCGATCGTTCCTCAGTTCTCTCTTCAAATGGGCAAAGTAGGCGCTTTCCAACTCCTGGAACGAGTTAATTACCAATCCCCAACTCACGGTATTTGCCTGCATGCTATTTATGAAAAATTCCCAATCTGGGTCTTGTTCTTTAGGGATCTTAAAGTGCGGAGAGATCTGCCAGCTAGGGTAAACAGGGGAATTCGGGACTGTCGGAAAAGAAACCGGAAGATCCTCTGGATCATCAATCTTTGGCGGGTCGCGACATACGGAGAAAGAAACCGACAGCGCAAAGGCACCCGAGGGCGAGAAGACGAGACGGGGTATGCCGAGCTCACAGGCGAGGTGGTGGGTCCAGCCGAGGAAGAAATCTGAGAGGATAGCCACAGGCGGGGAGGATTGAGATCGGAACCACTGGAGGAGTATAGGATAGTGAAGGTCATGAATGGCGCGTGCAGTGGCCCGGAGCCTTCTTTGTTGGGGAGGCACGATATCAGGGGCCGGGAGGACCAAGTGGTTTAGAGAAGATGGGTGAGAGGTGAGGTACGGGTCAAGTAGAGGGAGGTTATTGGCTGTGACCAAAACGGTAACGGTAAGGCCGCGGGTGAGTAGCCTCTGGGTGAAGTCGAGGAGGGGAATGATGTGGCCTGCTGTTGGGTAGGGATAAACGACGATGTGCACGCCGGAGGTGGACATGGGTAGAAAACTTATCGCTCTTAGAGGGGTTTAGACTCTTCGTAGGACAATTGTGCCCCATTGCTAGTGGGGCGGTTGCTTCATGAAGAGGATGAAAGTCTTTCAGCGGGCTTTCTACTTAGGTTCGCTCTTTGCTGACTTGCATTTATTCGGACGTCACGGCTGACGAAGGAAAGATGCTTGTTGTCGGTACGCTTTCTAACTATTGATGACTCTCCCCCGGCTGAAAGTACAGCAGTTTGCGTATTTGAAGTGCTTGCTCTTTCGGGGTGTTTGCATGTTTGACGGGTGCAAGTGCTATAAGGAATGTTGTAGGTTTGTTAAATGGAATATATATACACACTGATTAGATGATTAGCTATATATAACTTATTAAAGATGTTGAAATCTAAAATGAACTTTATTTTCTTAAATTTCTTTTCTACAAAATTTCACATAGATTTTTAAATAGTATCATATTCAAATTTTTAACATGATATAGTCAAGAATGAGTTTAATTCTAAGAACATAACTAGAACTTGTATTTATTAAGTTTCTTATTTCAAAGTTTAGGATTTTTGGGTTTCTTTTTTCAATAGCTGATGTGTTTTGAGGCTCTTAAGAGCTTAAGTTTTATGTGTTTCTTCTCTTAAGAAATCATGTTCTCGGAGTTTCTTTGTTTAGAGCTAAAATCGCATTATTAACAGATAAAAGGTTATTCCATTTTGTATATTTTTCTTTTATTGTACAAATTACTGTATTATAAATAAGCCCTATGTACAAATCGGGTACTCGTTCCAATACAATATTCAAAACCTTTTTCCTTATTTTCTCTCTATTTCTTATCCCTTCTACTTCTTGGCAACAATAAATGTACTTAAATAGAACTTTAACTTACTTATTAGCATTAAGTATATTTTAAACAGAAATTATTTAGAACAGAAGTAAACACAGAGAGCAAGCTTGTTTGGTGACTAAAACTTGCTTTTCAATTTTTGACTTCACCAATCCGCTTCACGAGATCATCTAAATCTTCATACGAGCTCCCGCCTTTGATCGCACTCGATGCCGCATCACTAAGCTTCTTCGCTCGGGTCCTCTCCGGCCTGGTAGCATTCACTGATTCAGCCAATAGACGAGCCAATTCAGCAGGCTCGGGAATCATCTCCGTGCCTCCGCCTGCTGGAATTGCCACGCCTAGCTGCTCGACCAACAGGTTGGCATTAATAAACTGGTCCGCACCCATCGGCCACGTCAACATCACGACCCCCGCGGAAAGCCCTTCCAACGTCGAGTTCCAGCCGCAGTGAGTCAAGAACGCCCCCGTGGCTCGGTGCCTCAGTATGTCCACCTGGGGGGCCCACCCCTGAATCACTAGGCCCCTATCCTTCACATGATCTTCGAAGACATCAGGAATCGTTCCTTGATCGTCACGCAAGTGTCCCGCAGGGCCCACCCTAACGCTCAAAATGAACTGGACCCCACTATGCTCCAGAGCTTCAGCTAGCACATCCATTTGCCTGATCGTCAAGGAGGTGCGACTCCCGAAACACACGTAGACGACGGAGTTCTCAGATCGGCCATCTAGCCACGTCATTATGTCATGACATGGCAACGAACTGGGCCCACCTCGGTTAGCTGGTCCGATAACTTCGCCTTCTGAAGGTAATAATGGACCCACGGCCCAGACTCGATCGTGTCCGAGTTCGGCCCGCAGATGTTCCAAGTAAACCCGCTCCAGCTCAGTACACGAGTTGAAAACCATACCCCAGCTGGCTGCGTCATCCCGCATGTCAGTCCTCAGAAATTCCCAATATGGGTCCCCTTCCTTGCCGGTTCTATACTGACGATGGATCTGCCACCAAGGGTAAACGGGGGAATTAGGGATTCCGGGAAACGACACTGGGGAATCCTTGTCATCGGGATCATCAGGTTTCGGTAGGTCTCGCCACAGGGACAGAAGAACCGAGAAGGCAAGGGCGCCGGACGGCGAAAAGACGAGACGTGGCACACCGACCTCGCAAGCCAGGTGGTGGGTCCAGCCGAGGAAGAAATCGGAAATAATAGCCACAGGCGGTGAAGGGTGGGAACGGAACCATTGGATGAGTATAGGAGAGTAAAATTCCTTCATGGCTCGCACCTTGGCGATGCGAATCTTTTGTGGGGGAGCGTGAACCTCTGGTTCGGAGAGAACCAAGGGTTCGACCGTCGAAGGGTGGATGGAGAGGAGTGGCTGGAGCAAAGGAAGTTTGTCGGGGGTGACCAAGACGGTGACCCTCAAGCCGCGGGTGAGCAACCGGTGGGTGAGATCGAGAAGAGGTATAATGTGGCCCGAGTCTTGGTACGGGTAGGCCAGGATGTGTGGCCCGGCGGCAGTGGAGGACATGGCTGGGAAACTCGGGAACCACTACCTGCTGAGGAGGAGTCGTTTTTGTGCGGTCAGTGTTGGCGGTAAACGTATAGCGATTTGTGCCTTTATAGCCAAACGAGTGGCCCTGGCTCAGTCCTTTACTTCTTTTGCCCTGAAATCGCTTTCATGCATGTCATGCGTGACGGAATGTGGCTAGTCTTTTATTTGTCCATTTTCTTTTTTTGTCTTCTCGTAGGTAAACTAGTGTTCTTCTAGTTGGACATTCTTTTGGGCAAATGCTCAACTAAGGTAATCTTGATTCTTTCAGTCAATCTTGGTTTCTAGATAAGTTGGTGGCTTGTCAAAACAAAATCAATAATTTAACTGAAAATCGGTGCTCATTTGATCCAGTTGGGATCCACCTTTGGATCGCATGTTCAATCATCGAACTACAGGTTGAACTAGTTTAATTACTTCCCAAGAGAGAAATGTGAGCTGGGAGTAGTCTTTACCTTCGGTAATGCAATGCCGACAAATAAATCTGAATGGATCCTCCCCATTCCCCAGAGGAAAAGCAATAAGTAATGCTATTTATTGAATACTCGGGTGCAAAATTCTTGGACTTTATTAACTGTTTCCCTTGAGAAAACACGGTCAAGGTCTTACCTTCTGATTACCTTCTTCTTCCGACAAATGCTAAGAGAAACAAAAGGATCTCCGACCTGAAGTAACATTGCGTACTACATTTTATTTGCACACCATGCGAAACTTCAACTTCAACTTCAACTGAGTCTATCATTTTACATGGAGTTCAATTGCAAAGACAAAAAGGCCTACGAGATTTTGTATGCCCTGTATTTGTTTGGTTCTTGCAGTTTCTTTATGCATATTTCCCACGCTTGTTTCCTTCAAACAAGCCAATATCTAACCTGTATGTGAAGGAAAGTTCTAATTTGTAACTCTATATGAGGTTAGAATCAAATCAAGAGGCAAGAGGAGGAAGCCGACCACATGCGATGAAGGCAAAAGTTAACGGAAACCTCACGTGTTTGACAATGTTTTAGTACGTACGGAAGAAGAAGAAGACTTCCCTTTCTTTGTATACAGACAGGGAACTTCTTTTGCTGCCAAAATTGTTTGAAGAAAATTATGACATTGATGTTTAGAAAGGCACTTTCTTTGTTCAAGGGATTACATAGCATACTCAACTCACTGTAGAACTTCTGAGTTGGACTTTCGTTTTGCACTCACGTACTAAATCCATTTAATTTGCCATAACACAAGTGTGTAAGATACAAATACTAAGAAACTTTGTTGCAGTATTAGAATGGAATTTTAGAAATAATAAAGCCTCTACTGCATACGTACAAGTTAAGTATGATATTTCGTACATGTTTTAACTGTAAGGCTTACAGAACCAAAAAAGACAAGACACTGAAGAAAAAGAAAAAAAAAAAGTAATGTGAAAACGTAGATCCAGACCAAAATTGCCGCCCTGAGGGACTTCACTAGAGCTCTTCCTTAATTATTCTTAGGTGGATGAGGTCTCGGGACATGGTAGTCGGCATTAAGAGCTACAAAACCTGAAACTTTTGATTCCATTGCTCGAGAACCACCTGGATGCAATTTGCGAGAAAAATGTAGCTTTCCCTTCCCTCTTTGTGTAAACTTTTTTACAGAATGTGCTGCGCCTGCAGTTTTTGAATTGTCTCCTTTCAAGCCTTCCTCTTTTTCCGTCCACATTGCCGCTTTCGTCGTCGTTTTCCATCCTCCAAGCCTTTTTCTAACTCCGGCCGCGGCTGGAACGCCACAGTCGGTTTCCTGGTAAACTTCACTTTTAGAATACTAATCCCTAACTATGAAACGATAACGTTAGAGAGCTAGCGTATCTTACCTCTTCAACATTCATCGGACTCCTCCCTGCCGTTGGAAGCCCACTTACATCAGTTGCTAGCACTTTGCCCAGAGCTAAAAAAAGATTTATGTATGTCTTTCGTTACACCTTCAGCTGAAACTTGATTTACAAAGACACTACCAAAAAGAAAGCTATTTACCTTTAGTTTGTGCACTAGAGTCTCCGGTATGCAGCAATAGGACCATAAGCATAAAGCCAGTGAGTCTCATGGAAACCATTCCGTCTTTTCTGTGTTTTTTCGCTTAGTATCAAGGAGAGGAAAAAAGCGATAGAAAATTGGTCTTTATAGAGTTCAGACCGGAGTCAAAGTTAGGCCTAGCCCTTGCCTATTCTCCATTTACTAGATAAAATATGACTACCGGGTACATGCAGTAACTTCGGGAGACTAAAATAAACCCGGACAAAAAAGAAAGAGGATTCAAAGCTTGAGTTGGAAGTTGGAAACGTTCAGAGTGTTAGGAAAAGGCGTATGATCGCGTGGAACGGAAGATACTGGTGTTCAGCGCCTGTCTGCCGCCATGCTTGCAACGAGGGGGAGTTTGTTTTGGTGGCCAAGGTTGACTGCAAACGAATCTTGGGGTTTGATCTTTTATTTCCTGGTGGGCTCTAGTTCCGATATCAAATGTACTTTAAGTACTGCCCTTTAAGAGGTATACTGCCCTTTAAAAGCGAGATGAGACAAAAGAGAAATACATGCTACTGGGTGCTTTGGCACACTTGCTTATATTAATGAAGGCTACAGCGTAGGCAGGTCCTTTATGTGCGAATAGGGTCTTCAACTTCATACTTGGTTTTGTGTTTTGTCTGCTTCCGTTGGATCTAGCTTTGACTGAGTTGATCTTACTTGGGTCAAGCGCCATTCAACTTTTTTTTTTCTTTAAATCATGAGCAGAAGTAACAGAAATTCTTTAGCATAAAGGACCAGGACTCTTGAATCTTTTTGATGGAAAGATTATGCATTGTGTGTCTCCTGGACATCTTCAGAACGGCAGCCCAAAGGCAGTGCTCAGGTCGTTTAAACGACCAATTGATAATGCTAGGAAGACATTCCGTAAAGATAAAATCTTCTATGTGCTTAAGCAAAAACATATTCTTTTTGTTTGTATACATTTTGATGGTGCAGAAGGAGCTTCTGCAGATGATAACGTGTGAAAGTAAAACTGAATTTTCAGGAAGCAATGTCCATTTCAAGCGTCTGGTAAGAGTTTTCTTGTTTCTCAAATTTAGGTTCGTCTCCAAACAGTGCTCTGACAGACCGCTGAGATGTGTGCAAAAGGTTCAGTAATAAGTGCGTGAAAAGTCGCTTCAACTGGAGATATCAAGGGTTTGGACTGACCAAAGTGCAAGTTTACACATCTGGCACATCGACTGACATGGGATGGGTCGCATGCTTTTTGATCATTGACTGGATATCAAACAAACGGAATCAGCAGTGTAGCTACATAACTAGAAGAAAAGACCAAGATCAGTAAAATAAGGATACGTAACACGAGGGCGGGCCTCGAACTTTTCTATCAGCTGGCAGGGGGCAGCGTCCCCTAGAGAACGCCATAACGGTGTCGGTTCTTCTTGCGGTGACATCGGAGACGGTGTCCCGCGGGATAGTCGGCGATGCCACATGCATGGAATGCCTCACGTGGGATTTAGGCCACCGGCACCAAACAAGTTCAAGTTTGAAACCACAAACGCATTCGCCAACGCCTGTTTTAGCTTACTGCGAGCCATTTGTTGCTGTTGCTGATCCCGCAACCAAATTCCTTTGCTATTCTTCACTGATGGCAAGCCAAACTAAAATTTGTCACCGGGGAGCGATTTAATAGCGTGTTTTTTCCAAAATCCTACTGTGATAAACGGAAATGTGTGCTGTGTTTTTATTAACATTGATTATTAAGCAAGTTTCTATTGAAATTAATAAGAAAAGAAAACATTTAAGAAAAGCTTATTACAACCGGTTGGCCTTATTCACATAAATAATAATAATAAACCGATAACACATCCTTTTGTACAAATTATGGTTTATAGTTTTCCTTAATGATTACATTCTCTTATTGGAATAAATAAAACGAACCGAGAGACAGGGGGATGTTTTCTTTTGAAAACCAAGGGGCGATATAAATTCTATGGAAGAACAGGGTTTCACGCTCCTCGCCTCGGTTTCAAGAGTTCATAGGGTACGGGAAACTATCTTATATTAATCATGCCTATATATGTACGGGAGGCTAGGTGTTGAGTATAGGGACCATACATTTTTGAAATGTCGAACATCTGCCATGCAGATTGTAGTTGAAACATGGCCTTTGGTCCTTGAATTTAGTGTTCAAACTTTGGGATTCAAATAAAGGAAAGTTGATTTGGCTTCGGACGACATTGTCACATGCATGGAAGCCACAACGTGACCTATATTTAATTTGATCAAGAACCAAAACTGTGTGAACCCTTTTGTTCCCACTAAAAAGGAGGACCATTCTCACTCCAATAAGCAGTTTTCATCCTCAGTTAAGTCAAATTTCCAGAAAGATAAAAACACCTTAGGTTGTCTTTCACACCATTAAGTCAATGGGGAACCCTCCACGTCAAATTAACAACGAAAAGAAAGACAAATGAAAAAACATTGAATCCGTGTATTCGACATGACCCACGAGTTAGATTTTTGAAGAAGAAAAGAAGTTTTGCTGGTTCCACATGTCTAACAGACATCTAACTTCAAGGTACTTGTATTACAATAAATTTATGGACAACTTTGAAAATCACATTCTCTTAAAGGAATGTCCTGGTATCACTTGTTAGCTGAATAGAAAATAACGAATTTAATTATTTAACTATTAAATTTATGTTTTATCCCATGCATAAACTTAAACTCTTCTTAAATAAGTGGAAGTTAAACATGTACACTTTTTTAAAGTTAAACAAAACATAAAGTACAATCAATTTTCTAAAATTAAGATCGGTTACTCTAATAAAATAGTAAATTACCATCTATCTCGAAAACTTAAATTTATAAAAGTGATCAGTTGATTAATTTCATCATTTATGCGTTATTTTAGTGTTAACTACCCAAACTCAAACATCAATTTCATGACAACTGCACAATCGATGAAAATTTGATGTTTTCCATAACTTTTTTTTTCCTACTTGTTTACAATCCCAAAGGTCGAAGTCCGCATTTATAGGGAGTTAAGTATTTTCTTGAATGATTACTTCAAATAGAAAAATCTAACTCATAAGAGTATTAGTTTATAGTTCATTAAGTTCATTTTCTTTTTGCTAAGATGTCAAGGCTTTACAAATATTTTATTAATAAAATATCATAATGCACGGAAAGAAGTTATTGCATATAGAGAAAAAGTTCACACTATGATTTTATTGTATTTGTATATAGACTATAAGAAAAAATATCAACGAAGAAAGTACATTTGGATTTTGGAAGAAATAGAACCTGTACCAAAATTCTTGTCAATCAAATGTAATTGAAGCAATAGTTGGTTGCCCAAAGATTAAAGCAAGCTACTAATGTGTGCCTTCAAAGATTTCGTTTTCAATTCTTAAGTTATTTAATAAATTTACTATTAATATGACTTATATTGATATTAAAATTAATGAAAATGTGCTAATTATCCCCTTGTTATGCTTTTACTGTATTTGTTTCATAATCCTATTAGTTTGAAGTTGTGTAGCTATAGAACTATCTCCTGTCAAACAAGTTGCTGTTTTGAACTTCAAGCAGTTAAAAATAACAAGAGATAAAGACAATGATATCATTTTTTTTTCTTTTGGTTTTGTTAATAGATTCAAAACATTCTTCATATTCTAGTGGTTGGTTCAAAATTGCTTTAGGGTAAAAATAAAAGAAAATTTAGAAGTTGATTATAATATAAAGCTATAAAGACAACATGTCGTTGTTGGCACAAATTTTGGGTATCCGAAACTAAAGGTAAAGAAAAAAATAATGAATTAAATCCCTTTCATGTAATTGGTGTAGTTGAATACACTTACGATGTTTTAGAAATTGTTCTAATAATTGATGTGTTTGATATTACTTTAACTACAAATAATTTATTTATCACATACACAACAAATGCCCTGTTTACTCTCCCAAAGTTCATCTATGTCAAGTTAGTTTGGGTGGAAAGTAATATAAATTATAAATTATTGGAATTGGAATTGAAAAAATACAAATAAAAATTCAAGATAAAATTATCTAATCTTTGGCTAGTGTTTGGCATATATAGGAATTAAATAAAAATCCTAAAGCATTGGATACTCTCGGCTATCATTGTTATAAATACTTTATTGTCAATATAGCATAAAAATCCAAAGAAGTTGCTTGATTATGATGAAAAGTAAGAATATATGATTTTTCTTGGTCGGGCAAGTTTGTTTATTATGTTATCATCAAAATAATTGATCAAAATTATGTTTATATTGCATGTCATTGGGCCATTTAGGTGAGAGGGGCATGAAGAAAAAGTATGTGCATTCTGCAGATAAAATTTCTCCATTATAAAGAAAAAATTTCTCCATGATAAAGAAAGTATTATTAGTACATAAATAAGTGAAAATAAATTATTAATATACTATTTGACCTATTTAAATGTGGTTCTATGTGCATTCTGCAGATGATGGCCAAGGAGAGTCACAAATCCAGAATAGAGTGTTCAAGCCCAAGCCTGCATTCTACAAGTTCAACCCGTGCAATGATTTGTTAGGTCTCTTTGTCTTCGTAAGAAAAGTGAACAGAAAAAGGTTCGAAAGAGTTCTTAAGAGATGTCAAGATACCACGTGTAAAAACATCAAGACTACAACCGAAGTTACAACGAACATCACCTCATCAAGTTGAACACCTTGATCCACCATCTCATAAAACCAATGTTGCGCCTCCTCCAAGCTACCCCTACGACATAAAGCATATATTAGAGCGGTATAAACAACTACATCTGCCGCTACTCCTCCATTTCTAAGGAAAGTTCCTTCACCTTATTTACATGTCTGTGCTTACAAAGCCGATTAATGATAATACCATAACAAACTAAATGAGGCTTACACTTCAAACCCAAATCAACCATTCAACATGTCTTCATGTAACTAAGTGCAACCATAATGTTGCCCACTCGATACAAACCATTCATTGAGATACCAAATGTAAAAATATCAGGACTACAACCCAATTTGTTCATTTTCATAAATGACATGAGGGTCTCATCAACACTGTTTGCCTCACACAAACCAAAACCCAATTTGCCCATTTTCTTGAACAACCCAATTGCCTTATCAATTCTATCCTCCTTACATAAACCTCTTATCAACACAATTAACGTCATCTCATTAAGTTGAACACCTAAATCTACCATCTCAAAAAACCAATCTTGCGCCTCTTCCAAGCTACCTCTATGACATAAACCATGTATTAGAATCGTATAAACAATCGCTTACAAAGTCAAAAAAATGATAATAACATAAGGAATTGCATCAAGCTTACACTTCAAACCAAATCAACCATTTTAGTGAAGGGTTTGTCTCGAGCAAGCAAAATAATGGTTACACAACCATTATCTTACCTGCTTAACACAAATCCTTTGCTAAGATCCCAAATGTAAAAATATCAAAACTATAATCTAATTTGTCCATTTTCATGAACGACCTAAGTGCCTCATCAACTCTGCCCTACTTACACAAACCATTAATCAAACAATTATAAGTAATAGCATTTGGCCTATAACCTCTCCTCCAAAGACCCTATAAATGCAAAATTGTCAAAAACTCAATTCACATTACAAAAGCAATTAAGCAAAATATTCAAAGTAATAAAAACGGGCAACAACCTTGCAAAATTCCTCCTTTTATCGAGGGGAATCAAGTAGAGTGATTATTACTCCTAGCAAGTGCAACAAATAAATGATTGAACGATGAGATTGGCAAATGTGGTTGCATACAAAGCATGTGATCAAAGAAGAAGTGCTATGCTTCACCTAGATCCACCATCTCATAAAACAAATGTAGTCTCTTCTAAGCTACCTCGATGACATAAACCATGTATTAGAGTGGTATAAACAACCACACTTGGGGATATTTCGCTACTCCTCATTTCCAAGAAAAGTGCTTTAGCCCTCTTCACACCTTTGTGCTTACAAAGCCAATCAATGATAATACCATAACAAATTGCATCAGACTTACATTTCAAATCAAATTTACCACTTTGTGCTTACAAAGCCAAGCCAATCAATGGTATCTTTTTTCTTTTTTCTTTTTGTTAGGAGATTCAAAACATTCTTCATATTCTAGTGATTGGTCTAAGATTGCTTTAGGGTAAAAATAAAAGAAAATTTTAGAAATTTATTATAATATAAAGCTACAAAGACAACGTACTATTGTTGGCACAAATTTTGGGTATCTAAAACTAGAGGAAAAGAAAAAATAATGAATTAAGTCCTTTTGATATAGTTGGTATTCTTGAAACTTACAATGTTTTAGAAATTATTCTTGTAATTAATATGTTTAATATTACTTTAACTACTAATGATCTATTTATCATGTGCACATCACATGTCCTGTAGAGAGGATTAGTTTACTTCCCCGGAGTTCATCTATGTTGAGTTAGTTTGGGTGGAAAGTAATACAAACTTTAAATTATTATTATTGGTATTGGAAAAATATAAACAAAATTCAAGATAAAAATATCATATATATGGCTAATATGTGGCATATGTAGGAATTAAATAAAAATCCTAAAGCAATGGATACTCTCGCTCATCATTGTTATAAATACCTTATTGTCAGCATAGCATAAAAATTTAAAGAAGTTGCTTGATTATGATGAAAGGTAAGAAGATATGATTTTTGTGAACTTTTGAGGTTCTTCTTCATTGCCGACTATATTGGAATTCTAACTGTCTTCCGTATGAATAGATTGTGTTTGGTTTGAGGATATCTCAGGCTTATTATACATGGCTCCCCAGTAAATTCTCTCAATCCTATGACCTTTTTCATAAGTGCGATGCAAATCATTTCCCTCCGCCAAATCCAAACCCGTCGTCGCTTCCCGCCAAATTTCCGGATGGATGCCCAACAAAATCCCTAGCCCCCAAGTTTGAGTACACTAAATCCAGCCAAACCAAGCCAAACCAACCCCATCTCCAAGGCCGCAATGAAGGTCCGGTCGGTGAAGCTCCGGGAGGCCCACAAGGGAGCTGGTGCCTCCTCCAGCGGTGGGCGTGGCTCCTTCTGCTCCGTCCTTTGGGACCAGCAGGCGCATCACCTGGTGACAGCCTCCTCTTCCGATCCTTCCATCTCCATCCACGATCCTCTTCTTCCCTCCAACGCTCCAAGGATCCTCCGCCACCACCGCGACGGCGTTACAGCGCTCGCCATTAGCCCCAACTCGACGTGCCTCGCTTCCGGATCCGTAGATCACTCCATCAAGCTCTACAAGTTTCCCGGTATTTTTTGGGTGTTCCTCATTTTCTGTCGCCACTATAGAGTTTGTGGGATTCCGGGAGAACTAAGTTTGATTGGCCTTGACCTGCTTCTTTAGTTTGATGTGCCTTTCCTTTGGTGTCATCTATCAATACAGATATTTAGTTCATGTGGTAATTGCTGATATTTTGTTGCCATATTTGAAGAATTAAACTTGACGCGTGAAATGCTTTAAATTTTGGGAGAGGTAGTTCTGCATGCCAAACCTGATTTATGAGATGTTGGAAATTTTTGGGGTTCCAGTTTGGGTTTTTGAAAACATTATGTTTGTCTTGATATTGTTTGAATGTGTCAATTCATTCCATTTTTTTTATGGAAATAGGTTTGGCTGTTTCAGTGATTTCTGAAATGTAGGATTTAATGTGTTGATTCAGGTTTTGGGCAAAACTAAGTCCAATTGTAACTTCGTCTTCTTTTTTCTTTGTTTGGTGGGTTACCTTTTAGCTATATACATTTTCTGCGAGTAAATGGGTGTCATAGCTTTAATCGTATTTGTCAAATTCATCTCTGTAAAATTCGAGTCTTTGTGAAGTTACTAAGATCAATCGTGAATTGTAACTTGTTATGGTCAAATATTTTTTTATCTTGTTTGGTGATCCAGAAATTAAATTTTTTTAATGTTCCTGGTTTTCATAGGTGAAGGCCTTTTTTAACCTTTCTTTTGAGTTTTTTAAGTATCTTTGTTTCTAAAAATTAGTTTACTTTTATATGTGCATTCAAGTGACTACGTTGTAACGCGTATTGCAAACTTTCTACTCTCGACTACTTATTGGAGCCAACGATTTTCCAGTGACTAGTGGCCTACTTGTTTCCTCCTAGTGCTCAGCTGTTGTTCCGAAAACTTCTGCGATGTCTAGTCACCTTAAAGCTCCATTTTCATTGTTTAGCTCGATCAATTTTCTAAGCCCTCTTTCTACTTTTTTCTTTGAAGGTGGGGAGTTTGAGACTAATGTTACTAGATTCACACTGCCAATACGTGCCCTTGCATTTAATAGATCTGGGAGCATGTTGGCAGCTGCTGGAGATGATGAGGGGATTAAACTAGTCAACACAATCGACGGTTCAATTGCAAGGGTTCTCAAAGGACACAAGGGACCTGTCACTGGTTTAGTGTTTGACCCTAATAGTGAATACTTGGCATCTATTGATTCTTCCGGGACTGTCATCTACTGGGAGCTCCTCTCTGGAAGAACATTGCACACTCTTAAAGGCGTAGCTCCTAACACTGGTTCTGACCTTTCTGTAATGAATGTGCTTAGCTGGAGTCCTGATGGGGAGACCTTAGCCGTCCCTGGTTTGAGGAATGATGTGGTGATGTACGACAGAGATACAGCTGAAAAGCTGTTTTCGTTGAGGGGTGATCACATGCAACCTATCTGTTTCTTGTCTTGGTCTCCCAATGGCAAGTACTTGGCTACTTCTGGTTTAGACAAACAAGTTCTGATCTGGGATGTTGATCGGAAGCAGGATATTGACAGACATAAATTTGATGATAAAATTTGTTGCATGGCATGGAAACCTATTGGCAATGCACTGGCTGTTATTGATGTCATGGGTAAGTATGGCATATGGGACGCAGTTGTTCCGTCTTCAATGAAATCTCCTACTGAGGATCTTCCAAATCTACAATCAAAGAATAGTAATGGGCTCCTATTGTTTGATGAAGAGGAACGAGATCTTAGTGCAGCTGGGAGTCTAAGTGATCTTGGTGAAGATAGCTATGGGGAATCTGAATCTCCTTCCAGGAAGAGGTTACGCAAGCACTCTGTGCTTGAGGAAACCTTAGAGGAGGATGGTTGTGATGAATGGAGCTTGCCTCCAAAGGTTGATTCCCATAAGAAAGTGAATCGTATTCACAAGGAAAGCTTGAATAATAGAAATGAAGGGCTGAGAAGAATAATGAAATCTGCTAGTCCAAAAATGCAAGAGGCATTTCAGCCGGGTGTTACTCCTGTCCAGCCCGGAAAGAGGCGCTTTCTATGCTACAATATGTTTGGAAGTGTGACCTCAATTGAATGCGAAGGATACTACCATATAGAGGTACTCCCAAGTCTTTGGTTAGTTATGTTCAGTTTCTAGTCTTTCCTCTACTCTTCCTTTCTTCTTGCAAAATCAGTAGCAAATAGCATGTATTTATAGTAGGGTATGGTTTATACTGATAGTTCAATGATTTTTTAATACAGATAGACTTTCATGATACAAGCAGAGGTCCACGAGTTCCATCAATGACTGATTACTTTGGCTTTACAATGGCTGCACTAAATGAGAATGGAAGTGTTTTTGCCAACCCTTTTAAGGGTGAGAAGAATATGAGTAGTCTTATGTATTGCCCGTTCGGCACTTGGGCTAATAATAGTGAGGTCTGATCGTTTACCTCTTAAAAGTGATTATCCTTGAAATTCTTATTTTTCTCATGTACATGCTTGACTCTGCCAGTGTTTAATTGCCTCTGTGGATATGAAGTTACCCCTTGTGCTTGACTTTGAATTTGTATTCTAAACGCAGTGGTCTATGAGGTTCGAAGGGGAAGAGGTGAAGGTTGTTGCCCTAGGTACTGCTTGGGTAGCTGCAATTACAAGTCTTAATTTTCTTCGCATCTTTACTGAGGGTGGTTTGCAGGTTTGTCAAAGAGATAGTTAATTTATGATTCCATTATTTCTCTTTCATTTGTTTTTTGGGCTGGGGCGGGGGGAGGTTGGTGGCGGTTTAAAACTGTTATATTTTTCAATTTTGGTTTATGATTTTATAATGTAATTTATATATTCTTCTTTAAGTAATTTCTACGTTATTCTTGCAAACGTATGTTCATATATGAGATCGAGAGTGCTCTGAACATGATGGTTGATCTATCAAATTACGAGCGTCAGAACTTTTCTGAAAAGAGTGCAATGATGTAGGAACTACTTATTGCCTTGCTAAGGTAGGGGTGGCATATGTAAGCAGCAAGTAGGAAGAGGGGAAAAAAAAAAAAAAAGTAGCTGTCGTAACCTCCCAAGTAGAAAAAGTAATACGGATGCGGAAAAATATTCTTTGGTATTTATCTAATCTTCTTGCTGCATTCTTATAAAATGCACAGTAGCCCTCCAGATAATTATGGGTTTCAGAATGATAAATAATTCCAATCATGGATGGAAAATTTCATGGATACGTTTCAAGTAACTAAATCTATCGCTCAAAATTTGCATTACAAACAATGGAAGACTGCTTGTAGGAAACAGTATGTTGAGTTTCATCTGTTGTTGAATATGAGGTGAACAAGCATACTGAAAGTTCAATTAATGGATTCTTGTTCCTGGGTATATAATGTTGCATAGATCCTAGTAAATTAGTCTTCCATTCGATTCTCTTCATAATTTGGATAATATTTAATGCCGTTGTCTGCACATATCTTTTTCGCTGAATGCACTTTTCTGCTTCAGAAACATATTCTCTCCCTTGATGGGCCAGTGGTGACTGCATCAGGCTTTAAGGACGAACTAGCTGTCATCACTCATGCGTCTGACTGTCTTCCCTCAAATGATCAGGTCTTGTTTTAAATTTCCATGATATGTTCCATTTTTACAGATCCTGATAGGTCACAGACCGAACCTGTTAACCATCTGCTCGCTAAAATTTTTAGCAGGGTTGATAGTTTGAAATTTTTATCTTATTATGAGTGCTATTTGCTAAAATTTAATGTAAGCTCATCCGTGCAAAGCAGGTGCTAGAGTTCAGAGTATTCAACATAGCTAATGGAACACAGCCTCTCAAAGGACGTCTACCGCTAACTCCTGGCTCACATCTCACATGGTTTGGGTTTACTGAAGAAGGCCAATTAAGTTCCTATGATTCTAAGGTACTTTCAGCTCTCTTCTGTAGTCATTCGATTCTGATCTGAATATTGCTTCGTGATATGATATCTTAATTTGCAAAACTTGCAGGGCGTGCTGAGAGTTTTTACCAGCCAATATGGTGGTAGTTGGCTTCCACTCTTCAGGTTCAAGATTCTTCTAAGGACATGCAATTATTCTATAAGCTAAATATTGTCCTGTTATTAACTTCCTAACCTGAAACACTCTTTATGATCTGCTTGCAGCGCTAGTAAAGAGAAGCCAGCTGAAAACTATTGGATCGTTGGCTTGAATGCAAGCAAGCTATTTTGTATTGTTTGCAAGAGTCCAGATGTATTCCCGCAGGTACGGTAGCTCATAACTCTTTCCTGTTTATTTTATGTCAATTATTTGTTGATTTTCTCCCTCTTTCAGGTGATGCCCAAACCAGTTCTTACTCTGATGAATCTATCATTTCCTCTGGCATTGTCCGACCTTGGAGCAGAAGCCCTTGAGAGTGAATTTATACTGAATAACATGCATCTCTCACAGGTTTTTCTTGCTGCCCCTTCGTTTTTCATGGCTACTTCTATACATAACCAATCAAGCTTGTCAGTTGTAAATTTAAATTTGTTTCATTTTGTTTGTGAAAATAATTGTTTCTTTCATTCAGTGTTTTAACGAAGACACTGGATATTCTGACTTTGACATATGTAAAGACACCGCATAGTCTGACATCGACATATATTACAATTTATAGAAACAAATTACATTATTCTAAAGGACAACTGGTACGCTTGGAACATCTCATTCTGACAGCTTATTTGGAAATTTGATCCTTCACTTTTATCCCTTTTAGCACTTTCAAACATCCTGGGTGATTGGAATGTTGCAAAATTTTCTCCATTCAGAAGGGTATATGTTGGCACGAATGCGTTTCGGTGGCTGAGGCATTTATATGTATGCCTTGCAGATTCAAAAGAGAATAGAAGAAATGGCTTGTGCCGGTTCGGACACCAGTTCACTTGATGATGAGGCTTTTGCTATAGAAGCAGCTCAAGATAGATGCATCTTGAGGCTCATTGCCTCCTGCTGCAATGGTGATTTTTTATTGTTTATGGCCATACCATTTATACCGTAGTCTCTTTCCCCTGGCTAATTTATATTGTAAACAAGATTTGAGATGTTAAAGTGAAGATTGCTTGTGGTGGCTATAACAGGTGACAAGTTGGTGAGGGCTACTGAACTTGTGAAACTTTTATCGATGGAGAAATCCGTGAAGGGTGCTATAAAGCTTGTTACAGCACTGAAGCTTCCTAATTTGGCTGAAAGGTTTAATAGTGAATTGGAGGTAAGCCTTCATTTTCCAAAGAAAGGGCACACAGCTCCTTGTTGGTTAATCAGATGGTCCATTCTCAAATTCACCCTGATTTCTTATGCGTCTCTACTTACAGCAAAGATTGCTCAAGGAAACTCAAGGGACGAAGCAAACTATTCTCACCAACTCTAGGCGCGATGCCCTCATGGTGGGTGATGCTGCCGTCGGCAAGGGCTTCACTTTTGCTGAAACAAAGAAGATATCAGAAGCTGTCATTCCATTGTCATCACCGAAATTGACTGCTCCTTTGTTTACAAAGAAGGCTAAATTACAACAGGAAGCTAAACTAGGAGTAAATGAAACAGAGCAAATCCAAACTTCAGCACCAGAGGAAGGAAAAGAAAGGGAAACTGAAAATGGCGGGGTTTGCAAGGAAGATAGGGGAAATGGTTCAGATACAGTCAAATCATCCATTAGTTTTACGAAGCCATCAAACAAGCAGGAGGCAAAGAAAGTAGACGAGAATCAAGTACAATCCCATCGCCCATCTAATCCATTTCTGAAGTCTTCTGTCAGATGAAGTCTTTTCTGTTCATTATGTCCATCCATAACGGGAAGGCTGCTGGCATAGGTAAAAAGATAACGATTGAACCATGGAATACGGCTTAATGCTAGCTGAAATGAGTTAGACCAGCATTTTGCCTTCCATTCTATTTCTGGGCGTTATGCATGGAACAAAAAGGTGGGCTTTATCCTCGTCTTGAAACGCTTGTATCCTCATTGCTTGGTTTAACAGTGTAATTGGCAGGCAAGAATGATATTGTATATTATTGTAATGTAAGGGAATAGGTGGCTTGTCAAATGTCAGAAACATGATTGGCCCAGGAGGAACCTGGCCCCAAATCTTTGATGACCAAATACCTTATTCTCCGTTAGATAAGGACGGAAAAGTGTTATGGAAATAGTAAGAGCATCATTATTTTGATCCTTGAGAGGAACATAGGACCCTTCGCCTGAATCCTATTACTCCTTGTATTTGCTTTTTGATCTGTCTCGAGTCCTCAATGATATCCTCAATGCAAATGATTAGTCATCTTATTGGTAGTTAGAATTCAGAGAATCATCCCTTTTTTAAGGTTGATAAGGTCATCAACTCTGCCATACAATTACGTTGCAACAAATCCGTGCGATGTGAAGCTGAGTTGTTAAAGAGCCCAACTGTCCACAAGTTTCGAACAGAACAACCTTATATAAGGCGGAGGCAGAATTATACGCAAGTGGTTATTGAAAGTGAGGACTAAGAAAAACACTTTGCATGAACTAATAGAATAGAACGAGAAGAAAGGACAAGTGTTTGCTTGCTAAGGTTGCGTTGTCTATAAAAAAGAGAAAAGAAAATCGAAGTTTTTACATACTTAAAAGGTGGTTGAATTCACAACCAAGTTATGTTGCTTAACTAACTAATTTAGTAGTGAGTTAATAAGGATATATATATATATCAAATGAGTACGTGTATTGTAATATTTAAAAAAAATAAAAAAAATGTAGATTCAAATTCCATTTTCTTCCTGGTGTGTGTGTGAGAGTTGTAATAGAAAAAAGAAAAAAGAAAAAAGGTCTTAGCTTTGGTTCTCAGTTCATGGCCCCCTATCGTCGTTGGCTCGGTTTGGTGGGGACGAAGCTTCCTCGTGGCCCCAGTCGTAGTTTGGACGACCGAAATCGTACCAGGTTTCGGAGATAAATTTGATTAAAATTTCAGGTAGAGTAGATTCGCTTGTTTGTCGCGGGTCGTAACCCACGTACGAAAAATCGGACATGTGTGATAACCAATTTCCTAGAAAGTCTCCTTGTAAAACATCCAAGTGGTGGGACTTTTCCCTCCCGTTACGGAATACTATCCACCTAATCCCCCGCCGAATTGCCGAAAACACCCTGAACCCCGATCGAATCAGAAGTTCCCACGTGGCGAAACCACGCGGACAATTTTCCTAAATCCCCTCCCTGCCCCTTCGAAATCTGGAAAAGCACTGCCCAGTGCCTCCACGACCACCTGAAAAAAACCAAAACTTTTGTGGTTAGAAACAAATGAACATGGCAGAGGTCTCCTCCTACCTAGGCCTCCTCGATCCGCACTCGGACCCAGAATCCGGCGACGAAAATCACCGAGTTCAAACTCTGGACTCCCTTTACTACTGTCCTGGCATCTCCGATCAATTGGACCACATCTTCTCCGATTCGCCATTTGATCAGAACGATCTCTTCTCGCCCCGTAGGTCAGCGGTCCTGATTGGAACCCTTGAAGAAGACGACGACGACGTCTCCTTTATAGATTCGATTGCCAACGCTGTCGACCCCCACGGCCCCGAAGGCCAGGTGAGTTTCGTGATGGATCTGTTCCAGCAACGCGTCGAGCAATCCCAGGTAATGGGTGGCGACCGTTTGATCCGAGAAGCCCAGAACGATTCGACTTTTAGGGTTATTGAGGGGAATTGCGACGATGGTATTATTGATGGGTTGGAGCTTGATTTAGGGCTTGGGCTAGAGTTAGAGTTAGGGTTAGGGGTAGAGAATCATTGTTTGGATTCTGACGAGAACGAGAACGAGAACGAGAACGAGAACGAGAATTGTGGGTATATGGTTGAAAACTGTGTTGCTAGTTGTGGTGCGGCTTCCACTGTTGCTGCTGCTGGTGCTGATGATGATGATGGATTTTTTGTCCAGCGGAGGTCTCCGAGGTCCGAATCCGGAGGCGCACAGTCCATAGGTGGGGCGGAGCGCGTTCGGCTTTCTGGGCTGTCCGATGATTCAGACGAGGACGAGAACGACCTGATTTTTGGGGCTGATTTGCATTCTGAGAACGATGATTATTTTGGTGAGTTGGATCGTGCGCTTGAGAATAACGACGATGATGCAAGCGTGAGCGTTCCTCTCTGTTGGGACTCTTTTCAATTGGAGGATCACAGAGAGTCTAATGATGACTTCGAGTGGGAGGAAGTGGACGGACGCGTCGATGAAAGAGAGTTTCTTAGCATGTTTCTCGATACCGAGGATGAGAGACCGGCTTCGGGCGCTGTTTCAACCATGATGGGTCCTGAAGAGGACGCGAGTGCAGGGAGGGTCGGAGAGATGGAGACTCTGGGATGGGAGGTTTTGCTTCATGCTAGGAATTTGGAGACGAACCAGGGATTGTATGATGATGCTGAACCTTACTTTGGTGATCAACAGGATTATATTCATAACGCGGACACAGAGTATGAGATGTTGTTTGGGCAATTCGCTGATTATGATGTAACAGGTAGGCCTCCGGCTTCCAAATCTGTGGTTCAGAATTTGCCTTTGGTGATCGTGACTCAGGAGGATGTGGACAAGAACGCTGCGGTTTGTGCAGTTTGTAAGGATGACATTAATGTCGGGGAACAAGGTAAGCTGTTACCCTGTGCCCATAGATATCACGGTGACTGCATCGTACCATGGCTGGGGATCAGGAATACCTGCCCTGTATGTCGGTATGAATTGCCAACGGATGATGCCGATTATGAGCGCAGGAAGGCACGAAGGGCTAGCCATAGCGCATGAGGGTAACTTATTGTCATATTGGATTTTGAAAATACTTTACCTTGAGTATTAGGTTGCTGTAAATGTAGATATTATATTGGAAAGAGTCCATTCTCTTTGTGAGGATAATGAGATTCTTTATTAATTTTTGTTTTTCGATGAGTCTAAGGACGTCGCTGGATTGTTCTTTTGGTGGGCTGTTTGTATTAATCAAAGTTATGCCTTGTTTGTGCTTATGCTTGGAAACTGATGCCAACTTAGTAGGTTACTATATTGTTAGTTTAAATTTGTGACGATTAGGTCTTCACATCACAGGCTCCGTGCTGTGGTTTTGGATGTAAAAGCAGCAACCATAACAGTTTTGTTTATGGAATACACTTTGTATCTTGTAATTGGTTTAAGTTGGTGGAAAATTAGGAATATTTTGTATTTTGGGCAATGCTACAAGATGTGGTGGTAAGCAAATCTCAAGTGTGTTAATCTATGTTGCTTGTACTCTCAAATTTGGTTGTCTTGAACAACAGAATGCAAAGTTTGTAGGTTTTGGTGTTTGTGATGCCTGTGAAGGGTGTGAGAAGGGAGGGGGGAGGTGGAGAGGGATTTGGTGGTAGTAGTAGTGTGGAAGGTTTATTTGGGGTTGGAGAAAGGATGGGATGGTGGCAGCATGAGGGAGGGAGGTGTGATGGAGGCATGGATGAGGCCTAGTCCATTTACGCTTTAGCAGTGTAAGTGATTCTGTGTCTCTTTAGGTAGAATCTTGTCTTACCTGGAAGCAATTGTCTTTCCTAACATTTTTGGTTGCACTAAAAAATGAAATGTGAATTATCCTCAGGATAATCTTTTCTTGTGAAACATTCAGATCTTTGATCTGTATGGGATAATAGTTGTTTTCTTGTTTGTCATATAATATCACGGATTATGTGGTTACTATTTCGAAGTACTGCTATTTTGACTATAATGGTAATGAGACATATGTCATTTCACTTTCTCTAATAAGTGGTAACAAGAACAATGCTATCGATAATCATGCTGCTTTTGTGAAGTATGGTCAATTGATTGCAATTGTAGTTGAACCATTTTTTGTCTCATTTCTCTATGTTATGTATGGTGGTTTCTTTGGAGTTTAATGTTCCACATAATTAAGCTGCTGTCAGATATATGAAAGGGTTAAAGGACTTGGCCTATTCTAAATTGGCTGAGGTTTTGTTGAGCTGGTGGGAGTGTGAGGTTAGCTATGTATTAACCAAGGAGATTGAGTTAAATGGATATGGTGTAGGCTTGTAAAATGAAGGGAAATCAAGTCCTAAGCCTCCTTTTTTATTTTCATTTTGATTTTAGGATTCTAGTTTTCGGTTGGTAAATTTAAAATATTAGTTTAAGTTCGTCCTAATTCAAAATCTTCGTAAAAAAATGCCTGTGGTAGTCACCTTCTCTATCAAGTGGTAGCCTAAGGTATGCTCATGACCCATCTTGTTTACAGGTGTCAGCTACCCAAATCACCTCAATCTGAGCGAGTGTTTGTGAATAGGATCCCCTCAACCGCGGTGGATACACCTATCTTTGAGCGACCCACTATGATATTTCCATGTGGTTAGGTTGGATGATTTGTCTTAATCTCTTTTTATGCCTGGAATTGCTCAAAGTATCGAAGTTAGAACAGAAAAAAGTGCATGATCTTGAGATTTGATTTCCCTAAAATATATTGATGCTTGGAATTACTTTTGGGAAGAAACTCGTGAGAATCTAGTTATTAGAGGCTATACAAAAAATGTCGAAAACTATATTCTAATTTAATTATTTGCAATTGTTTCATTCAGCTACGTTAGAACTGTGTTTTTGTGACATAAAAGATGCATTACTTTCCTGATATGTTCGCCCGTTCGGGGGTTCTCTCCCTTGCATCTGTCAGATCAGTAGTATTCACCTTAGGAATAAGCTGTCATGAATATCTTAACAAGTAGAATGGTGCTCTCATTTTGTACCGTTCATATGCTTGGATAGTGACCTTTACCTGAAGATAAATGTATCAAGCATCTCCGTATCTCTCTTATCTTTGGATTCTTGTTTTGATTAAGTTATTTTGTGTTGTACATCTGGTGAGGATTTTCTAAGCTAGCAACTCCGTGTCTCACTTATCTTTGGATTCTTGTTTTGACTTAAGTTATTTTGTGATCTACATCTGGTGAGGATTTTCTAAGGTACCACCAGCTGATGGTGAGGAAAAGTTGACTGAAAATTGTTTATGTTCAATCATAAGGAATGGGTGTATCAGAAGTATTTTCCCCATCCAAGCTTCCTGGTTAAGTAAATATACCAGTGGTTCGATCCCGCTGGAAAAGGTGTTCCTGGTGAGGTTTGTAAATCCCAGGCCTAAACAGGACAAGAGACCAAAATCAGTCCCTGGGATTGGGACTGGTTCAGCAACTGTAAAAGGCTGAGGTGATACTTAAGATTTACTGAGTTCCTAAAGCTAATAAATACCTGCAATGCCATGTCATTCAATCTCTCTTGAAATGTGTTTCAGATCTCTAGTTCCCTGTGTCTTTCTACATGTCGGATCTTTCTGCAGAATGGTGCAAGGAGTTTCTGTGATCTGTACAACCATCACTAATCAATTACATTAAGGAGTCATTTTATGTTAGGTAATGCTATCTGAAAATAGTTATAGCGCAAAATGTAACTGGTATCAAAAGAAGCGAACTAGAAAAAAAGTTGCCTTAGCATAGCAGGAAGTCCTAAAGCGGAAAAGGAAATATCAGAACGCCAACTTGCTAGAAAACACTGGTCTCCACTGTCTGAGTAGACAATGAGAAGATATTTGCCATCCTGGGCACCCTGGACACGTGCAGGTATCAATCAAATGAAAGTCGTAGTTAATGTAATAGAATATCGGCAGTTTTGGATCTTAAAATGCGTATGCTTTGGGAGTGCTGTCCTTCTCTTCTTTCCCTTTTGTTTAGTTCCAATGTATGGAGAGCTATTGTTACTTTGACATAAGCACCAAACTAATTTGGGTGACCATTAAATTTAAGCCTTTTCAAGGGATGGACTTTGCTTTGCTTCCTTAAATGCAAATGAGTATTTAGGTGGGTGGCTTACCAACTCATTTATCTCGGTTCTGTAAATACAAGTTCCAAAGGAGAAAAGGCTGGTGAGAACATTGATTGATTTCAAGCAATCAGATTCTTCACGGGAGCCATAAACACACAACGTAGTTATTAAATTGCAGAAACGCTTGGGTTGGACGTTCTATTGGTCATGTTGGACTCTAGTTTGGTACATCACTTCATATTTTTCTGAACTATGCAGAAAAATAGCATTACGTGTCATTTACTTTAACACCCCAACATGCTCAAAAATTAAAAAGACAAAAAAGAGCTCCCCAATAGTTATACTGGCGAATAAAAGATGATTCGTCAATTGGGGCCTGCATTGAATTCTCATGCAAACTTTTCTTGGGTTAGGGGACCTGAAGTTAGACCAACCCACACTTGCTGTCTTACGGGCATAGGTAGATCTCAGAAAGAAGATTCTCCAATATAGTAGTTGTTAATTGCTTCAACCGTGTTCCCTACGTTTTATAAAGAAAGGGATATCATGGTAGTGCTCTCAAATATTAAACATGTGACATCAGATGGCAAGAAATTAATTTGCATCTTTTACGTCTTGAGATCTCTCTATTCTCATCTCACAAATTAGTCATGTAATTACGGAAGTAATGCCCCAAGTCACGTTTTCCTTCATTTTGTCATGATTCACATATATAAAAGCGTCATTTATGAAAAGCAAGTACGAATACGCATTATTAGTGCGTAAGAGACTGTCATGAGAAGGAACTATCAAGAAACTCCTTACAAATCCTTACAAAGTCTACACTTTCCTTTTAGTTCTTTCTTTGGCCAAAGCCCCGGAAGGGTTAAGCCATGGAGTCAAGTGAGACGAAGGGACTTGCTGATCTGCATCATGCAAACCCACTTCAACATGGCCATTGCATTTCCCACATCCAGAAACACAATCCCATCTCAAGCCTCCTGAACATGCAGCCAGATGAGGTTGAAGGACACCAAGCTCCAATTCTTCCGAACCCATCTCAAAATCTAGATCACCTGCCATTTTCCATCAGTAGGTTCTTTACCAACCTTCATACTCGTGCGCGACTCCGTGAGTTCTCTTCAAACACATCACCTCTCAATGATGACACCGCTTCTAATGGAGTCAAAGAGCTCCAACAATGCACCACCAACGAAAGGAGGCTCAAGAGAATGATATCGAACAGAGAATCTGCTCGGAGATCACGAATGCGGAAAAAGAAACATATAGAAGAGCTTCAGTATCAGGTTCAACAGATACAAACAGCGAATCAACAGCTCTCGGAAAAGCTTATCCAACTGTTCGACTGCAACCAACAGATCCTCCAAGAGAATGCTCAGCTCAAGGGAAAGGTGTCTTCCCTTCAAATAGTCCTCGCTGACTTGCTAGCGCCACTACGAAATGCAGAGGTAACTTGCAATGCCAATCGAGCGAGCGATGAAACTCCTACCCGATCCACTACTAGTTTGTTTCACTGATTATACTAGCTGCATGCAAAATTTGCCAGAGGTATCAGCAATTAGTAGCACATAGAAAGCTTTTAGTTGAGACGGTTTGAGGTCCCAACTTTGTAGTAATATTTGCGATTGTATATGTACTTAGCCTGCAGGCATCAGTGTGTTGAAGAGTTTCACTAATTTTAAGGAGCGACAGCCCGAGTTGCCCTTATCTAGTTTGGTACCATTTGATCTTCCTGCAATTGCAGGGGCTTTGCTTCTGATTAGATGCCTTTCATTCTTAATTCTGGTTCAAAACCATTTTTACGACAGGCTTTACGAACCACACCACGTATCATCACCAAAATCGAGAAAATTGAGGTACGAAGGCTTCGCATGGTTATCGCTATTGCCCGAGAGCCCTCTAAAGTAGAACTCTTATCAAGCAGAAAGATCAGAAATTGCATGAAATCTTAGAATCTAATCATTCTTTTCTCGCATCTAAAGTTCATATCTTGAAGAAATCAATTTTTTTCTTGGTGGACGAGCACATGAAATTTAGAACATTGGCTCGAAATGGATCATAAACATCACCCCAACAATTCTTCTTGCCTTTGGCTTCTGAAAGGAAAATAAGAACACTTGTGACAATCACCACTAAATTTTTCAACAATTACCCAACCATATGAGTTCACCGCCATTATGATCAACAGAAGACACATCCAGAAGACCAATTTTATGCGCACGCAGCATCTTGGATACTATTCCTATCAGCTTCCCAACAATTTGCAACCTTTAATCATGGTCCATAGGTTTACATTTTGGACTCAAAGGTACAGATTATTGAAATTTATGGAACTTTTCTACATTAAAAGAGAGATTAAGGAAACACATCGGTTTGATTTTCTCCACTAAATTGATGTTCTACGTTAATTTGTTGATACACAGGACCATGTTGGTAAGTTTTGAGTCAGGCAAAGTCCGCCAATGTATAATCAGCTGCTCTTCTTCATGGGGAGCTTACCGTTCGAGACATTAGATGGGGATTCGTCGGAATACGCTGAACCAACGATGCTTTGGTCCTCAAAACCCTGCACGGGGTCTGCATACGAGCGGGTACAAGGCCACCTATTTAAAACAGGGCATAAACAAATTAGTCTCAGCCAAAACACATGTAACTAAAAGGTAAAAAATCACATGCTTCAATTTCACTAAACCTGCTGGACTTTATGATCTCATCATCTATTGTAGTATTCTCATCAAAGATGTTGCCTGAAAAATAATAAATAAATTAAATATTCATGAGTATGATCACGATAGTTCATTCAAATATAACAAAAAATTCAGAACAAGTCACACGCAATAGCAATTTTTCATTCTAATATAACAAAAAATTAAGTTCATTCAAATTAGGCAGTTACATATGGACAAGATGCAGAATTTCAATCATTGTCTCGGGCTACGCATTGCATGTGAACCCTCTCTTAAGAGTTTCACTACATTCATTGGAAAGAAGGCCACGATGGAGAATAGAAAAAGGCAACGTTGTATAACAATAGAAGGCCAAAATGTTAGTTGTAGAAAAAGAACACTCACGAGAGAGAGTGAGATGCACATTTCATATAACTGTTCCCATCAGACTGGCAAAGGATTACATGGAGCAACTAGAGAGGGAGAAGACGGAATAAGAGAAATTTGAATATTTCTTGAAGCCATTAAAACAAAACTAATGTGAGAAATTCAGACCGTAGGCAGAACACAACGCAGGAAACCAGGCAAAACATCCTGGACCTTAGATTGTGATTTGCATCTGATTGTAAAACCAAACATGCTGAGGTTAATTTTTCGTTTATTTGCTATTTTCTGAGGTCAACCAAGAATTTCTTCAGCTAAACCATAATGAGTGAAAGAACTCAGAGTACACAAAAAATGCTTTCCGAATCCCCACACAATTAAAGATGAAAATCCAACACCAAGCCACAGAGCACAAAAGAAATATTAAAACAAATAGAAGAATTATTTTAAAATATTCAGGAGCAACACTTTTAATGGCAGATACAGCTTACCTCCATAGAGATTCTTCTTAGAGAAGTATTTTGCCATCAACCGGCAAGTGTAGTCAGCTTCATATTTCTTGAACTTCTTAATGTAGTCTACACTGTCAAGATACCTAACAAAAATGAAGAACCTGATATGGCACATCCTCCGAGATATCTTAAAGAAGTACCCTCTTCCTCTCAAAATGTCTTCACTTAAGTAGGCTCATAGCCATCAAGAAAATGCATAAAGAACTCACCTTTTCAGTATTTCCCTTTTGTAATTATAATTCAGAGCCAGAAGAGGATAAAACTCATTTTAAAATAAGGCAGTTCAGATGGTAGAGATTTTAAAGCAGAATTTGTTTTAGTATGCAACTTAATGTAATCCTAAATATTGTACATGAAAATAAACTAGAAAAATTTAAAGGAGAATTCCCTATTCTTTCTTGTCCACAAGGAGAAAGATGAAAGTATTACGTAATCACATGAATCACAAAGGTGTTAAGTGTGTCACCCTATAACAAGGAAGACAGCTGCTATCTGTTCTACAGATATGCTTGAGACAAGTATCAGGCTCTAATTTATGCATCTCTACGTTATCTTAAGTAAAAACCTAGTTCCCAGTACGGGAAATGAGATCCAAGCACCAAAGTATGATGCCTAAGCTTAAAGCTATACTTAGGATTGGCCAAAAGGCTACTGCTGGTTTTCTTTTATAGACAAGGGGCTATAAACCAAATTAATCGGTGACTTTCCTCATCTTTAGTGGTGCAACTTGCACATGCTGTGTGCATATGCAAGAGAGAGACTGTTTAGAAACAAATATCTTAGCACTAAGATATCCTAGCTACATGGACAAGAAAGAAAAGAAAAAATAATGAAAACAAATTTTTTATGTTCATATTAGGTAGTATAACAGAACAAATTTCAACCACAAGTTTAGAGGAACATTTATGATTTCTCTTTGTTACAAAGTATAGATGTATAAGCTCAAAAATAACCACAGGGGAGAACACCAGATGTTAATTACAGATAGTAAGTTTGCTTATTATGTTGCCAGATTTTCGGAAGGAGAAATAAATATATGCAATGATCGTAAGGGAAACCATCTCTATGTGCTTAGCATAGCAACATATAATCGCGAGCATCAGCTATGAACATAATTGAAATAAATTCTTTGCAGACAATATATTTGCCTCTAAATAGTGCTGGCGGCTAAATTACATTTAGATTCAGTTTGCACCACCTTAAATACAAGCGAATTCACAAGAAAGATGAAGGAAAGACATAAACGATCTTAATACTTCTAAAGAGGAGTAATATATCAAAAAATATTAAAACAAAAACATCCTACAAGTTAAAATTAAAATTCTTTAACCATTTCATTGGCCAAAAGGGGGTGTGGTTGAGGCAAGGAATCTGATCGGGAACAGAAATTAGGGAATTGATTCACATAGGATAAACTCCCGAATTGTTATCAACTAAATCAACAATGAAAGTCTCACTTTTTCTTTTTCATCGAGTGAGATGGCAACCGGCTTAACTTTTCGTAAATCCTTCACAGATTTGGCATTTGTTGTCATCTAGGCATAGAGGTGGACACTTTCTTGAGTTCTCAGGCTTCTGGTGTAACTATTTGGAGATGCCACATTAAACACCTCATATCCATGTCAGAGGCCACACTTGTAATACCACACATACTACATTGATTCTAAAAGGCTTTCAACCATGGCTTTTGAAACACTGTTCACTAAGGGTAATGCCAACCTACTGTGACATCTCATAACTATTCACCACCTCATTAACAGTCTTAGCTAACATCATCAAGAGCTCATCCCACTTGTGAGCAACCAATTCGTGTTTTTTCTCATAACTACTGGATCATTGGCACACACTCCTCAAGTCGGATTAACACGCTCAAGAGGCCGTTTTCACAATTTAGTTTCCAGACACATACAATTCTTATATTAGTACCATTTTCATTAGCAGACTGTAAGTAATCCACAAGAAAAAAAATTTCACTGGAGTAGTGAAACTGTCCATTAAAAGGTGATCAAGAGTGAAGATGGTTTCTTTCACTGAATCATCTCGATAGATTATCTAATTTTTTTTTTTTCGGTCCTTTGCAATCCAGCCGGCCACTAAGACTAATGTAAAAGCAAAGAATTTTAAATGTCGGATCTTCAATTTCCAGGATTTAAACCATCAAAAGGTTGAATATACTCCTACTCACTGAAATCAATGCCATCAGGTAGAATTTTTTTCACTTTCAATATTCTTTTCCAAAAATTCCGTTTATTTCCTCGGCAACCTAACAGATGTCTAAGCGAAATGCGCACCATTAGTCCTCATTCTACTTATGAAAAGTGCTCTTTTTGAACGGAAAAAAATGGACCATACGTTTAAGACAAACAAATGAGGAACGAAGATCAGATGCAAACGTAAAAATAAACCAGAATAGAAGAAACTAACTCCAAGGGTTCCGCCAAGTCAGGCTTTTTCTCGTCCACATCAACGGTTCCACCATTATTCGCAGCTTCTTCGACCTTAGGAAAAGAAGGGAAAAAAAAAAAAAAAACTCAAACCAGTCGTTACGCAGAACAAACAAACATCCTCCATAAATGACACAGGGAGAGACAGAGGACCTGAGGCTTCTGAGAGGGAGAGGTGGTGAGGCTGGCGGCCGAGTTCTCAGAGTTGGAGGCTGAGCGAGGTGAAGATGGTGGAGGTGAGCTCGCCATTCTTCAGATTTGTACAGGCAGAGAGAGAAAGAGAAAGAGAGAGGAGGAACTGACGTAGTGAAGGCTCCGGGGTCCAGTGACGGGTCAAACAAATGCTTGGGATGGAGTTCACTCGAAAAGTCCCAGGCTTCTCCGAGAAAATCCGGCACCACTTGAAGACTTAATACGCTTCCCTTGACAACAAGTGGAAAGGAAAAAGGGCACCATAATTATTAGATTTACAATACGCAGTAATCCCTGTGTGGTTCAATCATTTCAAGAAATCCCCTGGAATTTGAAAGCCAACCTTAACCCTACTCTCTCTCTCTCTCCTCACCGCTTCCCTTTTCTTGTTCTTCTCTCTCTCTCCTTTGAATCGTTGGCGAACTGTTGTTGCTTTGCTACGAAGAAGAAAACCGATCGTGCAGGAAGTCCCCAGTCCCAGAAGGTGAACCCAATAGGCTTAAAGCCAGATGCATAAAGTGCTCCAAACGACGAGGGGAGAGTGGCTACCACGGACATGCACCTCCCTATAAATGTGAGATAACCCTTGACCTCCAACAAAAAATGAAAATTCTTCCTTTGTTCCTTTAAAAAATTTAAAATATATGTTATTTGATGCTCAAAAATCACAAAATAATTAGAATTTTATTTTTTCTTGCTTATGCATCTAATGGTTACCAAATGATTACCAAATTTATCCAAATAAATTCTCAAACTATAATGCTAAAAATATGTTTCAAAATGGTTCCCAAATTATCTTCTTTACATATACCATTGCTCAAGTAGGTCCATGCCTGGACAACGATGTTGGAGAGTTCAAGTTCTATTTGTAAAAAATGAATGAAACATTTTGAAAGGTAAAAAATCATTCACCTTTTAACATGTAAGAAGAGAAGCCTTACATCCGGTTGTCTTCTTCTCGAGTCTTTTTATCATTATTTTTCTTTCTTTTTTATCCCTTCGTACTTAATGAGTGGCTATGTTTGACCTCGAGGAATAAAAGAATAATTTGCTAATAATGACACGTACTATTTTTTTTATGATAAATATATTGTTGTTTCTGATGGTTCAATATTTATTACATTATTTTCTATTACAAGCAGTCTAAGGATTTCAAACAATGAATATTGATTAGAATAATCCAAGTTGGAGGTGAGAGGTCAGGGGCTGTAGATATTTGGCGTATTCTTAATGAGCCTGGACTTCGTCGGGTATGTATATGATCTTCTGAGGCACATTCCAACTCCGCTGAAGGAAATTTGGTGTTGCTTAGGATTGATTAGTAGTATATAGGGTGAAACTTAATTTTCTAGAAGCAGCTTATGGGAGCATTACTTTGTGTAACTGAAGTAATCATTTGCGGTATTAGCTGAGGGAGTGATTTACCTACCTGTAATCCTTTTTGACTTGTTCTCAGAAATTTTCACTGAAGATCAACTGGGAAAATGGTAAGTACCTCTTAGTCCACCTACCAAAAATCTCCACAAGAACAGAATCCATCTTTAATATGGTGAAAGCGCTTGTTGTCTCTCACAACTATCTCCCTTTCAACAGCCTTTGATATCAGCTTAGCTGCATTATGACAATCTACGCAAATCCGCAGATTTTTGCAGATTCTGAGTGTTACACCTTTGGTCGTCTTTAACAACCCAAAAGAAATGGCAAGCTTCTCACTATGCCCCCGTAATAACTCAATTTTCTCCTCTTCGGTGAGTTCATGAAGCACAGATTCTGTGTTAGGTTTGTATCCAATTTTACTTATCTTTTCCTCCAATCTTCTCCACATGTTCCGAATCTCTGGGAACGTCAACAGCATGTCCTCACTAACAACAAAGCTATATACTGTCCCTCCAATTTCAATCCAACTGCGACCAGCATCTTTCTGAAGACCCTTGTCCTTCATCTTTTGCCTCACTCGTCTCACATCATCCCATT